>CM057232.1:29649333-30365166 GCA_029891385.1 Erythroxylum novogranatense | reverse complement strand
TATTAGTATTGATTGGATCAATGTCATGATATTTTGGATTATTCCATCTTTCATAAAGAAATGACTTGTTTTTAATTGGTTCTCTTGTAAATTAGATAGAGTCTTGAATTTGCATGTTTCAATTTGTTGAAAACCCGTGCTGTTACTTTCGCTTTGAGGTGTAGCCGTAGAAACTATTAATAAATCTAAATTGTGAAAATCTCATTAATTGTCCATTTCACTTACTCCATTATATCTTGCATTCCAGCATCTTTTATGATATATCCATGCTGTGTAGTTAGGCACCTGCAAGAGATTAAGGCAAGGGACACGGTCATGGTTGAAGATTCCATTTGACCTGCCAACAGAAAACTTGTTTATTGCAGTGGTGAATGAATCTCAACTGTAATCTAGTAGGATCTACTCCTGTTACCCTCCTTTTGTTGTGTGTGTATAATAGGTGTGAAAATTTGAAGTTGGTCCTAATAGATGCATGGCGTTCTAGTAGATGCTTATTTAGTATGCACAGTTTTAGAAGGCGGATTTAAAGCATATAGCTTTTTTTTTTTTGAGCTAAATTATATGTAGCTAAATTTTATAATGAACTATCAATCCATGATGACCACACATAGAGAAAAAACTTTTATAAAAAAAATTGTAGAAATATTAAGAGTTTTGCAAATTGTACATAGAGTTTTCATTGGAATGCATAAGCTCGAGTATATGCTGGTTGCAAGTGTGAATAATATATCGATTTTTATGGATGTCTCTTTTTGTAAGCTTGTAACTTGTAATCATGACCAGGCTATTGGAAAGGAGGATTATCTAATGTGTACATTTGTTTGATTCAGTAGTATCGTTGTACAATTTTCAAATTTCTTGTACTTATGATGTTGTGCTTGTCTGTTCAGTTGAGCTGGAGAAGCAAAGCTTTTGTGATCTTAAAGTTGCAAACAACACAGCACACCATGTTGCTTTTAAGGTGGAATCTGCACCAGTTTGTAGAGTATACCTGTGCAAACTTACTGCTATTGATAAGAATGTCTCACTTATTGTTGTTTAACCTTTTTTTTTCCCAGGTTAAAACGACTTCACCTAAGAAGTACTTTGTTAGACCCAACACTGGTGTTTTACAACCTTGGGATTCATGTGTCATTAGAGGTGCTACCTGTTGCCCCATAAAATTTGTGGAAACAAAATTTTGTGTTCTTTGTAGCCAAACATAGGCCTTATGTTAGAATAGATTCTTAGTAAAAGTTATAATTCTTTAGCATAAGAAAGACAACGAGAGCAGCAACTAGATAATGTTTTAAACAGCTTCTTATTTTTGTTTGTAGAATACACTGGGCTGACCTCTTATCACCCCTTTCTTGTATATCATCTCTGCGCTAATTCTGTGCTAATCTTTTCTTTATAAGTTAGCATAATCTTTCATTTTGTTGAACATTAACCACTGTTAAATTTTGGATTTTCAGTTACCCTTCAAGCTCAACGAGAGTACCCTCCCGATTTGCAATGCAAAGATAAGTTTCTCCTACAGAGTACGACAGTGCAGCCACTTGTTAATGTCGATGAGCTTCCACCAGATACTGTGAGAATGCTAACTTGAACAGAACAGTGAACTGGTTTGTTTAGGATGTAGATTGTATCAATTCAAAATAAAATTTCTTCATATGTATTGGATCTTTTTTGGCTATGAGTTCAGTTTAATAAGGACAATGGTGAAAAGGCCATAGAGGAGTACAAGCTCAGAGTTGTGTATGTTTTGCCCTCATCAGCTCAAGGGAATGTGGAAGACAAGGCATTAAAAAGCTCTACACAAAATCGTGATCCTAATTCCGTGAGTTGGCTTTCCTTTTCTCTGCATGGGTGGCTTTGTTATTACAATATTTAATCTTGACATGCTTACCGGGTATTAGTATGGAATCATATCCCAAACTTGTAACGTGTATTGCAATTGGTTGTACAATTAAGGGTTTAAAGTAAGGTAGGCCTGACAAGTTTCATTGCCATTTACCTTGTAGTACTTTAATGAATTAATATGTATCTTTCGGTGTAGATATTTGCATATTAGCATTTTTCTGAGAAACTTATGGTGACAAAGTTCTAGTAGCCTGTCTAGACACATTTTTTTGCGCACCAACCATTTGACCTTTAGGTTTCTAGGCAGCAGTGGTAAAATAGCACTTGAGAGAACCCATAAAACATATATTCGATGTGCCTAGATGGATGATGGTTTAACACAAAGCTTTTCTACTTGCAACTTTAAGCATCAAGGTTTTATGATGCTTAGATATCCTATTGGGTCGAGTGCCAAAGAAGTTGTCCTTTTAAGTAAACTTGAGAAAATCCTGGAATAAAGTTGCTAAAGTTGCAACTTTTAGTACTTTTTTTTCCCAATTTTAATGCTTTCATAATCTATATGATCCACAAACATTGAACTTTTCTTCTCATTGAGGGATTAGGCTATACAGCGTCTGAGGGATGAAAGGGATGTAGCTGTTCGGCAAACAGATCAACTGCAACAGGAACTGGTAAGTACTTTCCATGTCATCTTATTCTCTTATATTTATTTTTATTCATTTTGATGTTCGAGTCTTAATCCTAAAGGTCCTTTAGATATATGCTAATTAGGATAACCGAAACTCTGAACCTTGTACATATCCTTGTGTCCAAAATATTCGGGTGTTTCCAAAATACATTGTCAGAAGCTTAATTGCGTATGTTTTCTCTAATGCTTCTCTTAAGTTCCTATTTCCTGTACCTTTTTGGTGTTGGTAATTTTTGCGTTTTTGTTTCTGTTTCCACGTTCCTTTATGTCCATTTCTGTGCAACCTAGTATATTAAGTTGTGCTGTAAGCTAATATTGGTGCGAAGCGGCGTGACGTTAAAAAAATATATTACATGTTCTGTCACTCACCTTTGTTGTAACTGAGTAAGCAAAAACACAAACATGTTGATGATTTTTAGTTTTGATCCTTATTATAGGACATGTTGAAGAGACGAAGATATCGGAAAAGTGATCCAGGCTTCTCCGTCACATTTGCCTTTGTTGTGGGGCTTATTGGTATAATGGTTGGATTCCTCTTGAACCTTTCACTGTCTTCTCCATCGACATAATGATTTGGAACTGCTGGGACCTTAAGGCACACGTGAACCAATCTATCAAAACTGTGGCATTTCTGGGGTTCTGTTAGCTGGAAGGAGTACTTAATTTCTTGCCTTCATTTTGTAAATGGTTGGGAAACTTGTTGCTAATTTCTTGCCTTCATTTTGTATATGGTTGGGAAACTTGTTGCAAAATTCATTTGATTTCATTCTTGTGACAGTAAATTGTTTATATGTCTTGTTAGGCTGGAGCTTCCTTGCCTAGCAGAGGAACTTCATGAGCTATTCTTAAGTCTTCTGGACTTCTTTTGAGTAACGCTGTGTTTGGGACTTTTAGCCTTATAAACCTAACGTTTTGACTTTTGAGGAACTAGGCCTTTATCCATACGTCAGATCCACCTAGCTCAGCACTCACTAAAACACGAACCTCAGTTAAAGATAAAGGCGTGATGTACATGCAGTCACTAGTAAATAATACTGGCCAAAATATTTTTCGATGGATAGATTTAACAAGAAGTTAGGTTGGAGAATACGTCTGCAGTATTACTATTGCCCGACCGAAGCAATAAGGAATTTAAAAGCATGGTAGTGACTGCATCTGCATGTACTTCAGGAAATTTAGGATTACGTTTCAGTGGTTTTTTAGGGGGTCATAGAAATTATTAAAGGACAGAAAAAGAAAGGAATAAATTAAAAAACTTTTAAATTTTCATATATAAAATAATTACTTATATAAAAAGAAATATAACAAAATTGTCTGCAATTTATTTAATAAATAATAAAGATACAAATGAGAACTTATTAAATAGTGTAATTAGACTTATACATTATATATTACATAATTAAATATATTAGTTTAATATAATTTAAATATTTTTAAAATTTAATAATTCATATTGACTATATATATTATTTAGTGTAGACATGTTGAAATATATAAAGATAATATTTGAAATTAAATTAAATTATCATAAATTTATATTTTTACTTTATGCTAATTCTTAATTTTATATTATAAGAGGTTAAATAATCCTTTTCTCATCTTAATTTATCATATAAATATGAAAATAATATTAATAAAAATAAAATATTTATTATACCAAAATTATACTATTATGATGTGTTGAGAAATGATTGAATTAATATAAAATTGTCTAAAATGTTTTTAATTTTATAAAATTTAGATAATAGTGAAAATGATAGTTGATATTGTACTAGAAGGGATCGGATCACCTGTTTCATAATTGTTGTGCCAATGCTGTTCCATTACATCTGGTCCATACAATTGGATCAGATGCAATGGAACAACACTCTCACAGTAATTATGGAACAGCAGATTTCATTTGGTACTAGAACTAAATTAGTACCCAAGTCCGGTACCGTATTAGGTCAAAGCGAGACAATTTAATAGAATGGCTAATTTTAGACTTTTCACAAATTATAAGGAGGTCTTTAAAATTAATAGAAAATTGATTTGAAGTGATGAAAGTATAGTAAATGTCAATGTGTTTTACATGTATATACACGTAGAAGAATGGCGGGAAACCTAGCACGTGCCGAGATTATCAAATTTTCACAAAATCCCGCGGTGACACGAACCTCCTATCTCAAGGAAAAACTTCCCCACTGTCCATTCCCATTTCTCTCCCTCCCTCCTCTCCGTCTCCATGACGACTCACTTTTCCGATTCACAACTCGCCATCTTCAGCTCCCTCTTCACCTCTACGACCACCACAGCCAGCGTTGAATTGCAGAAGGCATGGCATCTCCTTTCTCTCCTACTCTCCACAGGCTTCCCGACTCCACCTACCGACCTGGCTTCTCGGTGCGTTCTATTCAACGCAACTTCCGATCTGGTCCTCTATCTCTGCTCGCTCCCTTTTACGCCGATCTCCTTAACTCCTGACGATTGTGGTAACGCCTTGGTGACTGTTTCTCCGGTTGCCTTCTGCATATTTGAGCGGTTAGTATCCAATTTCAACTATCGGATGGAAACTAAAAGCTTCCAGTCTCGCCGACCGTTGGAGGATATTGCGAGGATTTACTTCAGGAAGCGGAAACGAGTTCAATTTGATTCTGAACATGGTAAAATTTTGTTCTTTTGTGTCTGCGATTTGTTAACTGTATGTGGTGTTTTGGTTAGTGACTATTGTTGAAATGCTTTTTTCAGAGGTAATCAACCTAGAGGCACCTTCCCGGACAAGAATCCGAAAATCCTTTTACAAGGTGCTACAAGCAATTAGTGTCTATTGTTGTGGCTTATTTTATCCGTATATTTACTCTTAAAGTGTGTGTCAGTATATAGTGGGTTTATTCATCTCGAATTTTGTGAATGAAGGTCTGATTTGGTAATTAGGAGGATGCTTATCTTTTACTCTTCAGCTTGATGAGCAAAAGAATGCGAGAAGCTTATATACACGATCGTTATCTATATGAGTGCTAAAGACTTGACTGTAATGCAGGTAGAGTTAAATGTGGGTGAAGGTATGAACAGGTGCATACATATAAACTCAAGTTTCACACCCGTCAAGTTAAGTAGCATAATCTGGAAATCTGATTTGTTCCCGGAAACAGCTAATGGTAACTTTGGGAGTAAATTGAAGAACATCAAACAAATAGAAGGTGAAATGTGTCCTGGTGTTCCTTTGGAAGTGAAGGATCAGAAAAGGATCATGCTGTGTGAGCTTGATGTAGGATCTACACGTCCGTGTCAGATAATGGCTGATGAAGCCCTGAGTCAAGAAGCTAAAGTATATGAGATAGACCTTAACAACACACCAAACTTTGCCGTTCACCAGGAAGATGCTAATCAGAGCAGCATGTTGCCCTTGGATTCTCTTAATGCTAATGATGCTTGTAATGAGGCAAATGGTTGTTACATTGAAAGTGTTGAAGCAATGCAGGAGAATGAAGAAACATTTAATTGTAGTGAAAGAGAAAAGGAAGCTGAAGAGATTTCTCAGGAGAATACCCTATTGAATAAGCGTTCAGAAGTTGAGGATAGAAGGGTGAATGAAATGACATCCTGTGATACTCGGCCCTCCCTTGCACAAAAGCAGTTATTAAAACCTGATAGTAAGAAGATCCAGTCGGAGAATGGAATGAACTCAAGACTGCAAGTTCTTTGCCAGTCTCCAAACAATAGCAATGCTATGCAATTTCCCCAAGATGGCCAAAGAGATCAAAAGACAATTAGCAAGGAACGAAATCCAAAGCTGAAATATGATGATCCACATGGTAAAGAAACAAGAAGGAATGCTGCCTCCAGTCCTCATACAGTAAGTTCCATGTCTGCAGTATTAGCGTTGTGTTACTTGTTTCTTCTGCACTACATCGTACTTTTAACTAGCAACTCAATTTGTGAAGTGTGTTATCATTAGTTATCTGTTAATTTTTGCTTAATTTGTAGGACCATTTGGGATCCAAAGAACGGCCATGCTTTGAATCATACGTTGTAGAAGAGGAAGAAGGTTCAGGTGAGATAGTGCTGCTCTTTTGTGTTCATGTTTCTCTTCTTCATGAGCCATTTGCATTATGTTCATTTAACGAGAGGCCTATGTTTGTGCAAATTGGCAGGTGGCTATGGCATTGTTTATAGGGCAAGGAGGAAGATTGATGGGACCACAGTTGCCATCAAGTGTAAGAAAATGGTCCTTTTATGTGCCGTGTTCATGTTTGGTTTTCAAATCACTAAATCATTATACGAGGTTGATTTTCTTTCTGTGCTTTGCAAACATGACATTGCAAATTCATTTTTTCCTGATTGATTTTGGAGAACTTGCAAAGTAGTAGGTTGTCATATTTGTTGATGTTTATTGGGTTTATGCTCTGTGAAGAGATTCTAAAATTCCTTCTGTTGCTATGACTCGCATAAAACAATTTGTCAGTGAAAGCTTTTCCGGTAGGTTGTGTTGACTGCAGAGTTGCCGGTTTTAGCATTAATGTTGTCAGTAAGAAATTACTGTATACACTAAGAATAATGCTAGCATTCATTGTTTAACTTGAGATTAGGATTGAGCTTTTGAGAAATTTGATATCAAATTTGCATGATGATGGTGCTATCCAGTTTAGATGTATCTGCCACATTCACTTTTGCCTAGCCCATAAAGTATGGCAATTTTTTCTTATAGAATAAAAGCCCCTTGCAGTTTTCAATATTTTCAAATAAGGTTCATTGGTTCTATTGTATCAACCTATCCCCTAATTTTCAAACTGTTGGACTAATATTTTTCAATTAAATGTAATTACCTGTAGTTACATGATATCCCGTTTGGATAAATTATGCATGCTAGCAATTGACCAACTCCCAGAAATTTAATTACATTTCACGGAGGCAAGTCCTCATATTTGGGATCTGGATGAAGGAGATATAACCAGGAGTTATTTGATCCTGATTATGAGAAAAATAAAATCCTAAATCAATATTCAAAATATGGCCTTATTCTTTCTTGAATTGACGAGATATGCTTGCTTCCAAAAAAAATCAGGCTGAAGTGAAATATAATCCAAATTCAATTCTACTAATCTCTGAGCTGATGATTGCATGTCCTATACTGATCTGCTGATGTAAAAATCCAATTATTTGGATTTGTAGGTCCGCACGCAAATGCTCATAGACATCATGTTAGCAATGAAATGAGAATGCTGGAACGATTTGGGTAAGGTTCTGAAAATTTTCGGCTCAAAGATCACATTTTTGTAGCTTGAAGAATGATTCTCCTGATTTTCAATGTGCAAGTTAATTTCTTCTTCTAATTTAGGGGTAGAAACTTTATAATAAAATACGAGGGCTGTTTTAAAAGTGGAAATTCAGAGTGCTTCGTTTTGCAGCATGTCGAGCATGACAGACCAGAGGTAATTATCAAATACCCCGAGCAATAAATACTCTTCATCCATTTGGCTGATATTGCTATGCGTTTATTTAGGTGCTAAAGAAGGAAATAGATGTTTATCAGCTACGATGGTACGGATATTGCTTGTTCCGGGCACTTGCAAGCCTTCATAAGCAGGTAGAAACTTCTGCTTTGCAGATTCTGTAATGATGCACAATTTTAGAAAAATCTAGGGAGTTCACTTCTCGTTTCCTATACAGGGAATCGTTCACAGAGACGTCAAACCCGGCAACTTCCTTTTTTCCTGCAAGTCTAATAAGGGTTATCTCATTGATTTTAACCTTGCAATGGTTAGTCGTATTTGTTTTAGAGATTCTTCATACCCTCGCAAGGCTTTTTATCGTACTTGTTGCCATGCTTTTCTTCTTTTAGCTACAAGAAGGATAGTGACAGTGATCTTGATGTTTATTTCTTTTGACAGGACCTACACCACAAATATAGTACAACTAGTAAGTTTCAACCTGCCCAATTTAAATGTAACTGTCAAATGTGCTAAAGAATAATTAGTAGATACTCACTTACATTGGTTTTATTTTTAATTTTGCTTTTAGTTTTTTATAACTTAGTGAATTTTGATAATTTTTGTCTTTATTTTTAATTTTAAAATTTTGTTTTCATAACTGACAAAAGTCGTAAAATTTGACTTAAATTTTTGTTTTTAATTTAATTAATTATATTATTATCTAAAATATTATTAAATTATTCAATACTAATTATTAATAAAGAATTATGGTTAATATAATTTAAGTATTTAATCTAAAATAAAAATATTTTAAATTTATTTTAAAATATATAAGTTTTACAAGTTCAGAGATAATTATTTATTGAATGAATAGCTACTTAAAATTAAATATTAATTCTAAATAATGATATCAATTTTAAATCTTAAAATATATTTAAGTAAATAAATATTAATTTACATATAAAATAATTAAATTTATTTATTTATAATAAAATATGATATGTTTATTAATTATTAATAATAAAATTAATTAATTTATCTCAATATTTTATTTAATATTTACCATTGTTAATAAAAGTGTAATTATATTAGTATTAATTATTGATTTTAGTTGTAGTAAGAAGCCTGCTGAAGGAAATAACTGACTGAATTTGAATAAATTTGCAGGCAAACCAAAAATGGAGAATGCTACAAGCTTCGATCATGTTAAGCCTGTAAACGCAAAGGCTCTTCCTCCTGCCAAAAGTAGGAGATTTACAACTGCCAAATCTATGGTTGCAATCAATCAAAAGGAAAAGGGTTTTAAATCTGGATTGGAATCCAAGAACCTGAAAAGGAAGCCTGTGGACCAGACAAAGGCCAGTAATGAGTTGGGTGGTTGCAATATTTTGAGAAGTCAAGGAGAGGGCTCTGGCATAACATCGATTAAGGATGTTACGGGCACTAAGACTCTTTCAGCAGAAAGGCTGAGAGAGCCCTTGCCTTGCCATGGTAGGAAGGAGCTCATCAACTTGTTGCAGGGATCAATTCAAACTACAAATCATGAAGCATCTAGCGTTTCTTCTTCTATGAGAAAAAGAATTGCAGCTTCTCCTGCAAAGTTCGATTCGAGCTTTTATCCTACACCAATGCCACAACACTTCATTGGAATTGTTCCGAATGGTACCAGGGACAAAGGTGAGTTTGCTTTGAGATGTATGTGGGACACTTTTGCTTTTTAAAGATATCTTCCAACATCAGTTATCATATCTGTACTTCTATGTAGGGGATGGGAGACACAAGAAAGAAGGACCTTGTGTTGGAACCAAAGGTTTTAGGGCTCCGGAGGTGAGTATAAATTTTAATCTTGTGCTGAATTGGTACACGTGAATATTGTGTCCCCACTGAATGATTATGATAGGACTGGGTAATAATACTGTTTCGATTGAGAATGACGGGTTAGTTTGCTACAAACTCCAGTCTGCTTCCAAAATCAAGATCGTCACTTATTCTACGGTGATTGTATAACTGCGAAGAGAAGTCTTCTATGCTCCAAAATTTGAAGAAAACTGTATACGTGACCATAAACACTGTAAATTTGATACGGCAAGCTTATGGTTGTATGATTTTTCATATTACAAGGTATAAAGAATGTTTTCAATCAACTATACTGATCGTTCGAGATTTGCAATTATCAAGACGGTAAATCTGATTAATAAAATTATGCTGGACAATAAATCTAGTCATTTGGTAACGGTAGAATGTCACCGTTTCCTGATCGGAACATGAAACTGTTATGTAACAACTATTTGGTTGCCCTCCAGTTTTCTCGTTCAGGGAAGAGCATATGGTCTTGAATGCGGATGCAGTATCATGCAACTTTATGCATGTTTTGAGGGCTTTATTAATTTATTTTCTGTTCACGCAGGTCTTATTTAGATCCCTACATCAAGGACCCAAAGTTGACATTTGGTCTGCGGGAGTTACCTTGCTGTACCTAGTAACAGGAAGAACTCCATTTTTTGGTGATCCTGAACAGTAAGAGTTATTATTTTCAATTTAAAGGATATTTTTGTTTTCTCAAATTTTATATTTATTTAATTTTTGCTACTTGCGTCTCTGCCATTTACAGAAATATTAAGGATATTGCAAAATTCAGGGGCAATGAAGATCTATGGGAAGTTGCAAAGCTACACGATCGAGAATCTTCATTCCCAGTGGTAGTTATTTATCCTTGTTATGATTCTCCAAGTAACTTAGAAATGTCAACTTAGAGCTTCATTTGCCTCAGGACCTCTATAATATGCGGTTTTCGCCATCTATAACACCGATAAAGTGGTGCAAAATGAACACGAGGAGGCGAGACTTCCTTGATTCAGTCCCAACCTCACTCATTGATCTTATAGACAAGTGCCTGACAGTGAATCCAAGATTGAGAATCAGTGCGGAGAATGCTCTAAAGCATGAATTTTTTGCTCCATGCCATGAGGAACTAAGAAATCACAGGCTCCTCAGGCAGGAGACCAAGTTGGACTGTTAAATGAAGTCTTCCAGTGCAAGACCACAGCATCCACCGACCGGCTAAGATTTCGTACCAGATGGCCTGATCACTATCCTCAATGACCTCATGTTTCTAACTCGAACTGACTTGATATAGCTTAGAAATATCAAATTTTTGTTATTCTTATGATGTACACGTCGTATCTTGTAAGTTTGCGGTCGATTCTTTCTCTAGGTCTTGAGACGGAGAGAACAAGACCCCCCTTTTTTCTTTTTTATGTACTGATGGGAAGATTTTATGTACCTACAACGGTCTTAACAATGAATTAGCAGCTTTTCGATTTTTATTGCCTTTTGCCTCAGGCCAATAATTTTGCTAGGTCATGCTGTCAAGTAGCAGTCTCGGCAGCAAAGCACATGGGATGGTTATTAGTACTGTTGCAAAGGTTTTTTTTGGACTCAGAATTTTTACTAGAAGTTGTGCGCATCTTCGTACGGCAATCTTATTTAAGTCCGCTTAAGTAAAGATTAAACTCTCACGTAAATGTTATCGAGCAAATTCGTTAGCTCTCGAATATTTCACGCATATATAAGTGTTTAAGTGTTTTCCTTACCTCTAAAAAAAAACACAAGTGTAATAGAGTAAAGAAAGCAACGGATTTTTAAATGAAACCGAAGTTACTTTTGTCATTAACTATAAAAAAAATATTAACAAAAGACACAAGTATTTCTTATTCGAAGTACTTAAGAAACTCTTTGCTTAAAACTCTAACAAGCAATGTTATAAATACTATACCGGGTTCTATACCGGATTGAATTGAACTTAACTATATCGATCTGGGTTGATGCAGGATACTGCTTTCAAAATTTTTTAAATTTATGAAATAGTCTTTAAAATTTTAAAAAATTGTAAAATAGTCCATATTGGTATATTATACGGTTAGATTGTATAATATCGACTATGCTTTTAAAAATCTTAATAATAAATAATAATGACAATTAATATGAAATAACAATAATTTTAAATATTTTACATATAAATAATAACCACAATTAATATAAATAAAGACAATTATCATCATATAATTATAAAATTAAGAATAATACAAAGTATTTAAAATATTATAATAATATAAAATATTTTGTAAATTTATAAAATTGTCTTTGAATTTTTAAAAATTACAAAATAGTCCATTGTCATATTGTAAAGTTGTAGATTATTTAATTTAGTTTTTTGTTTATATCTTATTCATTTTAGTTTATATATATCTTTATTTTATTTTAATTATTTCTTTATATAATAATTATCTATATATAATATATATCAATATATAATAATTATCTAAATATAATAATTAATATTTTATCATAATTTTGAATTATTTTTTAGAATTGTTGTTTTTCACATTCCATTCCATTTTACATTTAATTAGACATAATCACAATTTCATTTAATATATAAAATTAATTTAATAATTATTAATAAGTATAATTAATTTTAAAATATAATTTTATAATATATAAATTTTGATTTAATAATTGAAAATATATAAAATAAATATTAGTTTATAAATAATAATTTTAAAATTATTTATTTTGAAAATAAAATATTTTTATTAATACTTTATTAATAAATATTATATAAAATATTAAAATAAATTTAAATAAAAATAATTTATTAGTAATTAAAATAAAAATATTTTATTTTTAATTTTTATTTAATTTATAATTATTATTAGTAATAAAATATTTATTATTATTTTAAAAGTTTGAAAAAAGGAGGGAAGGAGAGGGAGGGAAGAGATTTTGAAAATTTTTGAAATTTTGCAAAAAAATTTCCAAATTTTTTAAAATTTTCGATATCGACTGGTATTTTGAATATTAATCGATACCCATTTAAGACAAATAAATCGTTAAGCGATCAATGACCAAGATTTAAATCTTGTACCAAAATTTAAAATCCGGTACTGAATTTGAGTCAAAGCAGTGCGTCTAAGATTTCAAGTAGAGATCGATCTAAGATGCAGACGAAATTCTAATCATTGCTTACAAGAACTCTCTACTTGAAGCCCTTGCAATGAGAACTCTCATTCAAAAGCTCTCAACTCTCAAAGCTCTCAACTCTGATCTAATCTGATGAATAGGTCTCAATTCTAATGAGTTATTTATAGACTCCTTCATATGATTAAGAGTCCTAGTAGAACTCTACTAGCTAAAATCACAATCTTATCATATCTAATAAGATTACATCACATTTAAAATATTTACCTTATCTAGGAAAGATTATCCTTACTCGCGAAGATCTCCTCTATCTTCAGATGATCCTTCCACGTGATCTTATCTCTTAAAGATGATGTTCATCCACGGTGATCTTATCCGCCATGTCATTATGTGCAACATCATCCACAGTTGCCATGTCACTGCTGATGTGTCTTCACCACAGCCTATCCGCACATAAGTCCATCAATGCACGCCCATGGACAAGTCCATCTTCCATGATCAAGCTCATTCATGGTGTAGTCTTGTCGCTCCATGATTAAGTCACAAGTCACATTCCGAGTTAGTATAAAAACTTCGCCCATTTTACATACCTCCGACCTGCTTCGTTGAAGTTAAGTCGCACTCACATGCCTTTGCGCATCCTTGCGGAGGTTTCTTGCATACCTTTGCGCCTTCTTGTGAACCCTCGAGTCTCACATGACTTAGTTTTCTAACTCTGCGCGATCTCGCATCCGAATCTCACTTCTAGTCGAAGATTTCTGCCAATGCGCGCCTACGCGTGCCCACGCGTATCTCACCTATTCTCGAGATCTCCGTCGATACTTCCTGCATCCTTCACCTACTTTGCAAATTGCTCGAGTTTTGCTCGCCAACTCGCAAGACTTTTCCTTGTTCCTCGTCAACACGCCTTCCTTATGCTGACTTAAGTGCTAAGCATTGGCCAAGGCTCGCCAACACTCGTACGATCCCATAGTCTAGACTTAGGGGTCTAACAAACCACCCCCACTAGAAGAATTCGACGCCCTCGTTGAAATAATATATGGGCATTCCTCCACGAGCAGTTCCCTCAAAGACTCCTTCACCGACTGTCGAAGACTGGACCAAGCCTTCTCTTCTAATGAAACCTTTTTTCTCGCACCATCTCCTTTTTTCGTCGAATTTGTTTTTGCATGGGGGCTACTCCATAAGGCCTATACAATTTATACAGGCAATGTTATTCATGACTCCTTCTCCTAAGTCATCTTCATCGCTCTCTCCTTTGTCCTTCGTGACAATGAAGTTCACCTACTCCTTGCCCTTCTATCTTTGCAGGCATTCTCAAGCAAAATACGGCCCCTGACAGATGAAGCATGCAACTGATCCCTTTAATTGCTTCTTCTTATGTTGAGAAGATTCTCCTACCTTCTCTTTGCCTTTCTCCTTGCTATCCCGATTTCCACCATTTTTCTTGCCCTCTTCGTAGGTTATAATTGGTGGTGGCAATTGTAAATCCACCAAGGCATCTGCCGCCGCTATTGCTCTAGGGAGGTCCTTCACATTCTGACTCTGAAGCTCCATTTGTGCCCAACCTTGCAAGCTGCTAATGAAGTTGAACAACTTCAAATGACTAAGAGTCTTAGTAAAACTCTACTAGCTAAGATCACAATCTTATTCTATCTAATAAGATTACATCACATTTAAAAGATTTTCTCTATCTAGGAAAGATTATCCTTATCCACGAAGATCTCCTCTATCTTTAGATGATCCTTCCACGTGATCTTATCTCTTAAAGATGATGTTCATCCATGGTGATCTTATCCGCCACGTCATCATGTGCCATATCATCCATAGTTGTCATGTCACTGCTGATGTGTCTTTACTACAGCCTATCTGCACATAAGTCCATCAATGCATATCCATGGACAAGTCCACCTTCCATGATCAAGCTCATTAATGGTGTAGTCTTGTCGCTCCATGACTAAGTCATAAGTGACATTCCGAGTTAGTATAAAAACCTCGCCCATTTTATATACCTTCGACCTGCCTCATCGAAGTTAAGTGTTTATGCGTCTCGTCGCACTTGCATGCCTTTGTGCATCTTTATGAGGGTTTCTTGCATACCTCCTTCTCGCACACCCTTAGGTCTCGCATAACTTAGTTTTCCAACTCCGCGTGGCCTCGCATCCGAATCTTACTTCTCGTCAAAGATTTTCGCCAATGCGGGGCCTACGCATGCCCATGCGTATTGAATCTCACCTATTCTCGAGATCTTCATTGATACTTCCCGCATCCCTTGCCTACTTCGCAAGTTCCTCGGGTTTTGCTCGCTAACTCGCAAGCCTTTGCCTTGTTCCTTGTCATCAAGCCTTCCTCATGCCGACTTACGTGCCAAACATTGGTCAAAGCTCGCTAACACTCGCATGATCCTGCAGTCTAGACTTAGGGGTCTAACAACTACACGGGACTTTTGGAAGGAGCAATACAATTGAATAAATTGCCAAACTATTGGTAGTCAAATTCTTTTGTTGGCTAAATTCCAAGTCTTCTATTACACTACCTTTTAGCGCGACTATCAAACAATTTTACCCAAGTTTCTGCACAACTCGCTGGACACCAATTTAAGTGTTCTCCCCACACTCAGTATACGAATTTGCACATTTCAATTAAGATAAAGGGATAAGAGATATGCGGAAAAAAATGATTTTTTTTATTGCTATTCAATGATGAAAATAAAAGATTTGAGAAACTTCCATTTGAAGTTCTTTACAAAAGAAATTCAACAACTTCTCATTTGAATTTTTTTTAAAATTATCTTATAGATAATTAAATGTACTTAAAAAAAAGATACGATGGGGCATTAGACATTTATCCACTGACTCCACTGATATTATATTAGGAAGATGATGCTCACTCCTTTGCTGTCACTTTTCCATTATTTAGGTGGCCATAACTCTTGAATTGTTAAATGCCATAATGAATCTTTGATTAATCGGTTTCAATTATCTTAATGCATGATTCATTCAAACAAACATACAGATGTTGTAATTATATTACTCTACGACTAAGTTTACCAACCATTAAAGTTCATAGTATGATAAAATTTGCAACTTTTTAATACTTCTAGACTTCCTTGTGAAAGTCATATACCTTAAAGCATTGTTAAACTTAACATCACTTAGTTGTGCCTTGATCACACTTTTAATCTCGTTCACGACCAAACATTTTCACCAATAACACACCAAATGAATGCTCTCACTAATCCTTCAACCATCATCAAGAAACTTTCCCATTCTCTTTGTTAACACGTATTTTTAAAAGTCAACTATCAACATTAACTTAGCTTTAATCTAGTCCTAGGATCACTTATGTAATTATCACTTTAATTTCCTTCTTTATTTAGATTCATCTATGTATAAATAACCTTATTTTGTACATGAATATACACACCAAAATACATAATTCCTTTCATCATTTCTTCTCTACTCTTTATTTCTACACCATATCAGAACATTCTTTATAAAAGAAGTCAAAATTATGGGTTTTCCTTTCAACTTTTCTCTAGTAGTATACCTTTTGGATTGCTTTATCTACTCCAAAAATGATTAGCCATATACCAAATTATTACTTTGTTCGAATAAATAATAATTGTGCAAATAATACCACCATTAATACCTCCACACACCATCACATGCTAATAGAATTCACTTCACTAGAAAAAAACCTTAATTGAATCGTCATAAGAAAAAAGAAAAGTTAAATGACGTCATTTTTAGATCCATTAAAATAATGTAGTTTAGCATAAAACGACATTAACTCTATAACATCCCTCTCTAGCCACATTGTCAACCACGTAGGTGCCATATCAACAACCACGTTAGCAATAACATCTTAGTTAGTGCCTTCTCATCATCCTAGTCAACACTACGTCGTAGTCGATACCATATCATAAGTCCACATCAGTCCTTCAGTCTCACATCAACATCTAATTGTCGCGTTAGCTTACTAGTCATCTGTCATGTGTTATCGTGTCATTTGTATATATGTAATATCTGTCCTTTCTCCATTTCCATTTAAATCCACCAGTTAGGTTTGGTCTAAAAAATGTTGACCAAAACTTTGACCGTCTGGTTCAACCCCTTCAACTCTAATTTTTATTTTACAAATCAGCTAATTCCTAAGGTCTTTTTTTTATATTTTAAATCCATTTTTGAGGTCATATTGATTAAATTCAATCTTAACAAATAAATTTTATCCATTTTATTTCCTTTTCTTTATTATGGATACCTTTAAGCTCTCTCAATATATCCCAAACCCTATCAATGTTACATTTGAGGGATTTTGGCTTGGCATATTGGCTTAAGCCTAATCTAAAGTCAATGAGCCTAACCCAGTTTAACTGAACTTCGAGCTAGGTCCTAGCCCTTAGCCCGAGTCTGGCCCCAAACTTGATTATTTTGACTATATAAAATGATGTCATTTTACACTGACACATTTATTTTATTATCATTGATTTATATATGCTTAGGTCTCGACTCCTCCCTTCTTCTCCTGGCTCCATCCTTTTGCTAAGTCTCAATTGTTGACAACTACACTTGTTGCGAGTTTGTGACCTTCTTCTCTCGTCTTTACAGAGTTGCATTCTTCCTACTCATGTCTTAACCTTCTTCGTCCTTTTAGAGTTACATTCTTCTTCTACTGCATTTAAGGCATTATCACCTATGCCTACCTCTCCAACTTTTCTAGAGTTGCATTCTTCTTAAATTCCTTAGTTCCTCTATAAAGTTCAAATTATATGGCAGTTGTTTAATGAAAAATGGGTTACTACTTTTAATTTATGGAGTAGAATTCATGGTGTGTTATTTAATTAGTCATTTTCATTTTTTAGTGGTACGATTTATTAAGGTATTACTAAGTTGAATATCATAGTTTGATGAATTGGTGATTTTATATGATTGGTCATTCATAAGACTAATATAAAAGAAGGTGATCAATTCTATGATACCATGATCTGACAATGAATGAGATGAGACTCTTAAATAATTATAAAAATTAGTGTTCTTTTTTTATCAGGACCTCAATTTTTAGGAAAAGAGATGAAAAAAAGAGTCTTCTTAATAATAGTAGGCAATTGGAAAGAAAGCCAAGCTATCAAAATTGCAAGCTTTTGAAACTTTACAGGGGACTTAGTGACAGGACCACAAGAGTAAGTCCCTACCTCGAATATGGACTTTATGATCATGTATTAATTATATGAAGTCTGCCAAAATGGCTTGGAACTTCTTCCTTCTCACTTGGATCCTTCTAACAAGACATAAACAAAGATTAGCAGTTCTTATGTATGCTATAATGCATTAGTTTTTCATGTATATGATCAATCTAAATAAGACATACGACCTCTTTCAAGAATTTATTATAAAATAAAAATAAAATATTTGTTGAATTTCTTTTAATGAACTTTCACCCTTGTTTTACACTAGAAATTTCTTTGTATAGAACTAATGAAGGTAATCAAAATACAGAAACTTAGAAAGTGTGCTTTTGTCTAATTATCCAACTCAAATTGGTTCGTAGTTCATAAAATTTAATAATCAAGTAGCGATAATAAAATAAATCAATTAGATATAACATTTCAAAAAGAATGAACAAATTTATTTTATTTTTATGTAATGGAATTTTTGTTACAAACAATACCAAAAGAATGGCATTGTGAAATAGGAGAACATATGGTGAGGGAGTAAAATAGAGAGCTAGATTGATAAAACATGTAACTCTTACATTTTGTTTTATTTTGTCTATCATTATAATTTTATAAAGTTATAATCATTTTCATTAAATCTAAATTTTCTTAACAAGTAGTTGACTTATTTATCTTATCTTAAAGCGTTAATGATATAAAAATAACTGCCAAATTTAAGATTGAGCTTAATAGGTAAAATTTCTCATTATGAAAGTTGAAGATGATAACTTTTCTAATCAACAGAATTCTTTAGCAACTATTAATGATGGATGTGAATGCCTATTGGAAAGAGATGGATGTGAATGCTAATGCAAATGTTTTACCTTTTGCTAATGTATGCTAATACAAGTGTTATACTCTTTGAATATCAAAATTCACTTTATTAACTGATTACATCAATATTTTGACTAATTTATTCTCTCTGCTCACATTATTGTTGTACTATAAAATAGAGACAAATGAGCATGCCAAAATTTGAGTCTTTTTCATGGTCAAACATCCTTGCATCTGCTTCCTCTGTCTTTGAACTATACCGTTACTCATCAACGTAATTGTTAAACATTTATCAAAGTGTACAAATGCATGTAAATGTTCACGAATAATAACTTATACAGTTGTATACATTGATTGTTTCATATTAGAAGTGTCTAATTATCTAACTCAAATGGCTTCATAGTTCATAAAATTTAATAACGACATAATAATAATAAGAACAATCATTAGGATATAACATTTCAATAAAGAATGAAAATTTTATTTTATTTGTTATGTAGTGGAACTATTTTCAAACAATACACAATGATGGCATTGTGAATTATGAGAAATATAATATTACAATATTGTATGTAACATATGGTGAAGAAGTAGTAAAATAGAAAGCTAGATTGATAAAACAGGTAACTCTTATTGTTTTACTTTGTCTATCATTATAATTTTATTGAGTTATAATGATTGAGTTTAATAGCAAAGATTTCTCATTATAAAAGTCGAAGATGATAACTTTTCCAATCAACATAATTCTTTAACAACTATTAATGATGGATGTGAATGCCAATTGGAAAGAGATGGATGTGAATTCAAATTGGAAAGAGATGGATGTAAATGCTAATGAAATTTTTTTACCTTTAGCTAATGAATGCTAATGCAAGTGTTATACTCTTTGAACATCAAAATTCACTATATTAATTGAGTACGTCAATATTTTGACTAATTTATTCTCTCTGCTCACATTATTGTTAGGCTGTAAAATAGAGACAAATGAGCATGCAAAAATTTGAGTCTTTTTCATGGTCCAACATCCTTGCATCTGCTTCCTTTGTCATTGAACTATACCATAACTCATCAACTTAATTGTTAAACATTTATCAAAGTGTACAAATACATGTAAATGTTCATGAATAATAACTTATATAGTTGTATACATTGATTGTTTCATATAAGAAGTGTCTAATTATCCAACTCAAATGGCTTCAAAATTCATAAAATTTAATAATGAAGTAACAATAATAAGAACAATCATTTGGATATAACATTTCAATAAAGAATGAAAAATTTTCTTTTATTTGTTATGTAATGGAATTGTTGTCAAACAATACACAATGACGACATTGTGAATTATGAGAAATATAATATTAAAATATTGTATGTAACATATAGTGAAGAAGTAGTAAAACAGTAAAGCTAGATTGATAAAACAGTTAACTCTTACTTATTGTTTTACTTTGTCTATCATTATAATTTTATTGATTTATAATCATTTTCATTAAATCTAATTTTTCTTAATAAGTAGTTGACTTTTCTTAATAAGTAGTTGACTTTTTCATTAAATCGCCTCTATCTTTGAACTATACCATGGCTCATCAACTTAATTGTTAAATATTTATCAAAGTGTACAAATACATGTAAATGTTCATGAATAATAACTTATATATTTGTATATGTTGATTGTTTCAGATGGATTAGAAGTGTCTAATTATCCAACTCAAGTTGGTTTATAGTTCATAAAATTTAACAATGAAGTAATGATAATAAGACCAATCATTTGTATATAACATTTCAATAAAGAATGAACAATTTTCTTATATTTGTTATGTAATGGAATTGTTGTTAGCGATTAATACCAAATGATGGCATTGCTAATTATGAGAAATGTAATATTATAGTGTTGTATATAACATGGTGAAGAAGTAGTAAAATAGAGAGTTAGATTGATAAAACAAGTAACTCTTTGTTTGTTTTATTTTGTATATCATTATAATTTTATTCAGTTATAATCATTTTGTTAAATCTAATTTTTCTTAATAAGTAGTTGACTTATTTATCTTATCTTAAAGCAATTAATGATATAAAAAAAACAGTGAAATTTAAAATTGAGTTTAATATGTAAAATTTCTCAGTATGAAAGTTGAACTCTAATCAGCACAATTCTTTACCAACTATTAATGATGGACGTGAATGCCAATGGGAAAGAGATGGAAGTGAATGCCAATGCGAAGGTTTTACCTTTATATAATTGATGCTAATGCAAGTGTTATACTCTTTGAATATCAAAATTCACTTTATTAACTGATTACATAAATTTTTTTGACTAATTTATTCTCTCTGCTCACATTATTGATGGGCTCTAAAATTGACATAAATGAGCATGCCAAAATTTGAGTCTTTTTCATGTTTAAACATCCTTGCATCTGCTTCCTCTATCTTTGAACTATACCGTGGCCCATCAACTTAATTGTTAAATGTTTATCAAAGTGTACAAATACATGTAAATGTTCACGAATAATAACTTATATAGTTTTAAATGTTGACTGTTTCAGATGGATTAGAAGTGTCTAGTTATCCAACTCAAGTTGGTTCATAGTTCATAAAATTTAATAACGAAGTAACAATAATAAGAATAATAATTTGGATATAACGTGTCAATAAACAATGAACACATTTCTTTTATTTGTTATGTAACGGAATTTTTGTTAAGCGATCAATACCAAATGATGGCATTGTGAATTATAAGAAATATAATATTATAATATTGTATCTAACATATGGTGAAGAAGCAATAAAATAGAGAGCTAGATTGACAAAATAGGTAACTCTTACTTATTGTTTCACTTTGTCAATCATTATAATTTTATTAAGTTAAAATCATTTTCATTAAATCTAATTTTTCTTGAAAAGTAATTGACTTATTTATCTTATCTTAAAGCGTTAATGATAAAACAATAACTGTCAAATTTAAGATTGAGTTTAATATGTTAAATTTATCATTATGAAAGTTGAATATGATAACTTTTCTAATCAACACAATTCTTAAGCAACTATTAATGATGGATGTGGATGCTAATTGGAAAGAGATGGATGTGAATGCTAATGCAAACATTTACCTTTAGCTAGTGAATGCTAACGCAAGTTCTAAACTCTTTGAACATCAAAATTCACTATATTAATTGATTACATAAATATTTTGACTAATTTATTCTCTCTACTCACATTATTGTTGGGCTGTAAGATAGATAAAAATGAGCATGCTAAAATTTTGAGTCTTTTTCATGGTCAAACAACCTTGCATGTGCTTCCTCTGTCTTTGAACTATACCGTGGCTCATCAGCTTAATTGTTAAATGTTTATCAAAGTGTACTTGTACATGTAAATGTTCACGAATAATATCTTATATAGTTGTATATGTTGATTGTTTTAGATGGATTAGAAGTGTCTAATTATCCAACTCAAATTGGTCCATAGTTCATAAAATTTAGTAAGGAAGTAACAATAATAAGAACAATCATTTGGATATAACATTTAAAGAAAGAATGAAAAATTTTCTTTTATTGTTATGTAATGAAATTGTTGTTACACGAACAATACCAAATGATGCCATTGTAAATTATAATAAATATGTTATTATAGTATTGTATGTAACGATATAGTGAAGAAGTAGTAAAATAGAGAGCTAGATTGATAAAAATAGGTAACTCTTACTTTTGTTTTGTTTTGTATATCATTATAAATTTATTGAGTTATAATCAGTTTCATTAAATCTAATTTTTAAGTAGTAAGTAGTTGACTTATTTATCTTATCTTCAAGCACTTAATGATATAAAAATAAATGTCAAATTTAATATTGAGTTTAATAGGTAAAATTTCTCATTATGAAAGTTGACGAAGATATCTTTTCTAATCAACACAATTCTTTACCAACTATTAATGATGGATATTGGTTGGGTCGGTCGTGCTGGGCCCGAACCCAGTCATAACGACCCGTGGGCCGATCGGTCCATCTTTCAAGGATCAGTCTCATACCTATCGGCTATGCCAAGCCCAGTCCTAGTCCATGCATCCATGGCCCATTCGCAGGTGGAAGTCTCCAATGTATACGTAAAGACTTAAACCTAGCATTTGCTCCATATATAAGGTATAACTCTACCATAATAAAGGTACGTGATCATAACCTTAGTTTTCTCTGCTCACAGCGATCCTACCCTCACAAAAAGACTAACTTGAGCGTCGGAGGGGCTTATCGGGAAACAACCCCCGACGTGCCTTCTTTATTTTGCAGGAACCTTCAAGCCAGAGCTCTCGCGAGAAGTAGCCAACTCCATGGATCCAAACGGCAACATGCAGCCTCGCCAGAACCAGGCTGAACCAATTGGCGCCTACAGTGGGGCCCGACATCAGGGCACCATGTCCAGAAACAAGCAGATCAGTCAGACGACAGCAGCTAACCCTGATATAGCTGCTGTTGCGGCGCTGACATTACAACGGATAGGTTTGCAGTTACCAGCCACACTGCCGCCGACACACCATGCTTCCCGCACGTAGTCTTCGGACCCAAATGATCAACCGCAACCTCAAAACCTAGAACAAGAAGAATAGAGCGTAGCCTTGGAAGATAACGCTGGAACCAACATGCACCCGAATCTCCAACACCTCTTAGATGCAGATCCTCCTGCGCCCGTGCACACCTCCCTCACCCGAAAACGGATTGAGGATGTTGGGACCAAAACTCAACTACTTAAACATAACACTATCAATCTTGCTCTAATACCATAAATGTTGGGACCAAAACTCAACTACTTAAACTTAACACTATCACTCTTTCTCTGATACCATAAATGTTGGGACCCGATCCGAAAATCATATCCCAACCGGAGAAACGAAAAATGAATGCGGAAGTAAAGCAAAATCGAATACGAATACGAACCAATATGAATCGAATCAAAGTAAGGAAACGAAACATAAGGTGAAATCAAATCATATACGAAACCAATTTCTGACATCCGTGAACAAATATCGAAGAAAACGTTTGCGTTGGAAACCTTAAGACTATCGGTCTAAACTAATCCAAATCTGTGTACATTTTTTTTCTTTCCTTCTTTCTTTCATTTTCATTCCATCTCTTACAAGTGACTTCAATATCCTCAATCCAATTACATCCACATACAATCGCATTATCCAAGGTCCAATACACATTCATTCATATTCATATATATACCCCAATTACATTCATATCTCAATTCAATTTATATACAAAACCAATATGCACCATCCATAGACAATACATTTCCAATTCCATTTGGATAATCCAAATACATCAGAACTAAACATTTGCAATACACTAATCGTATTCTAAGCCATACGCCATTACCAATAATCATAAACCAAAATACACAAAGCACAATAATTCTAAATTTCTCAACAACATTCTAAACTTAACAATAATTCAATAGGAACCCATACAATCAGAATCCCTCATTTTCTTTCACCCGATCTTCTTCTCATCACCTGTGGATGGGAATGAAGGGGGGGTGAGCTTAAAAAGCTCGTGGGTAACATTTTATAACAAATAAATAAGCAAAACCTTTAAAAACACTTTTCTTTTCTTTTCTTGCAGAAACTTGGTTTGAAACCCATAAAGCACATTTTCAAAAGTTCTTTTCTCGCAGTAGTCGAAATCACAATTTCCAAAACATGGATGCATCAATTATATCACTTCACAATGCAAATGCACACATAATGGCTCAAGAGTTCCATAAACACGATGAAAAATAGAAGTCTTACCGTAAACACGATGAGTCCGATTTCTCAGGATCTCGTGGCCCCAAGCAGGCAACCAGGAGAAGGCTATCTATATGTCGACGTGCACGTGACTAACGAAACAGGTTCTCTCTTGCCCAATCACAATGAAATTCATGCTTCAATATCATTTATCGAATGATCTTTTCCAAATATACGAAATGCCATGAAATCTTTCGAGGCATAACACAAAGGTATTTTGCAATTCATCAAAAGTTCATATATTGAATCAATAATGATTTTTTAAATCATTCATATAATGATGCAATATTTATTATGCAATTGAAATCAGAAAATCTCTTTTGTTTAAAGAAAGCAGTAGTGGCTTATAAATTCTATTATAAACGGTTACCTACCTCATTTCCATGCTTGAAGCTTGTCCAATGCTTCAATTTGACCATTACTTCTTTCTTTCTTCCAATTGAAATTTCCCTAAACCATAATAATCCAAATTTAACATCATAATTAGCATAATCCTCAAAATTAACTATAGGAAACCCATACTCATCATTTTTCCAAGCTATCTAAAGCAAGAATTTCTAAAATCCCCAAATTCCAAAATTGACCTAAACCAATTCACCCAAATTCAATATCATAAATCACAACATCTTCAAAATTGATATCATATTTTACCAATCCATAATATTTCCCATGATTCTAAACCAATAATTTCCAAAAACCCCAATTACAAAATTAGGCATAAACCCTAATTAATTTCTATCCAAAATTAAACATAACCTAAGGCATAAACATCAAAATTGACTTCATAAGTCACATGCCCATATCACTTCCAAGGTTTCTAACCCAAGAACTCATCAAAATTCACAAATCTCAAAATTTTGAATCTTACCTTCTCTCACCACCATTTTTGGATTTCTAGGCTCCATAAGAAACTTTCATCTTCTTATTCACCTTTCCCCATGAAAAGCATCAAAAACCCCTCAAGGAACTTGGAGAAAACCGAACCTTAGCTCTCTCCCCTTTTCTTTCTTCTTCTCTCCTGAAGCTCCTCTCATTCTCCTCTCTTCTTATTCTTTTCATCTCTTGCTGTTTTTCTGTCTAAATGTCGTGCATTCTCCTTATATATACTAAATCTCACTCTTCTTATTTACCAACTTGCCATTAATGAGTGCATAATGTCCAATTTGCCCTTATATGTAAGTCTTATAACATAACAACTTAAGTGATCTTCCAACAATGTCCTTCCTAAAAACTGACATCTTGTCTCCTTATTTCGATCAGGTAGTTAGCTGAAGTCATTTGACAAAACTTTCTTCTAGATAAATGTCCATCTATGTCTTACGAATCCATCACTTCAAGAATAAGATCGATCAGAGCTCTATAGCACAAGATATCTCCAAAATACTGAAGTCTGTTCTTTAGACCCAAGGCTGAACATTACACCGAGCTTCACTCAAAAAATTGAAAGTATTAGAGGCTAAATTGTAGATCGGCTCCTTCATATAAATTGTATATATATGTCTCTAGTTTAATTTGCAAAAGGAATCAGATCGATCGGAGCTCTATAGCTCGAAATATCTCCAAAATACTGAACAATGTTCAGACTATTACAAAACTGAAACTGAACACTACACCTAATTCCGATCCGAAATTGAAAGTCTTAGAGGCTGAATTGTCGATCAGCTCCTTCAGAAAATATGTAGCCCCATGTCTCTAGTTTAATTATAAACAAGAATCAACTCAATTGGAGCTCTACCGATCGAGATATCTCCAAAATACCGAACAATGTTCAGACTTTTTCCACCTGTCAGCTCACTTTAATCCGATCTAGCTTTCTCTATTTAATGCCAAAACCAATCTATCTAGTATGGAAAGATAGAAAAATGTCTTAGGAATCCAACGCTTCAAAAATCAGATCGATCGGATGTCGGACGAAGAAGTTATGCTCAAAAGAGTGAAGGGAGGTCAGAGCTCGGCCAGAAAATCAAAGCTCGGCCAGAACGAAGATCGGTCGGCCAATAGAGGTAGGTCGGCCATCAGAGGTCGGTCGGCCAACAGAGGTCGGCCAACAGAGGTTGGTCGGTAGAGGTCGGCCAATAGAGGTCGGTCGGCCAACAAAGGTCGGTCGGCCAACAGAGGCCAGCCAGCACCCAATCCGACCTTTAAACTTCTAATACTCATAACTTTTGACTCCAAGCTCCGAATTTTAGAAACTTGGTATCGTTGGAAAGATAAAAGACAGATCTACAATTTTTAAGAAGGACTTAGAAGCAAGCTCAGTCTTTAAAGGGGTCAAAAATGAACTCAAAATTGACCTATCGATAATTTCCTTAAAACTTTACACAACACCTCAACTTATAAGCATCATAACTTTTGACCTAGAACTCCAAATTTGACAAACTCGGTGTATATAGAAAGGTAAAAGAACCCTCTACAACTTTTATGAAGGCCTTAAAAATCAGATCGACCTATAAATGGGTCAAAAACTTCACACAAAGTGACTGGTCGATCGACTTCACACTAAACAACATCAAAACTTCTAACAATCATAACTTTCTACTCCCTTATCCAATATTTTCGTGCTTTATATCAATGGAAAGATAAAAACAAGCTCTACAATGTTCATGAAGAACTCCAAAGTAACTTCAACCTTTAGCTAAGTCAATTATTCAATCAAATTTTCTTCCCTGTTAGCAATCACCTAAGCAATATCCAAACTTCAAATTATCATATGTTTCAACCTCCACAACCAAGAATCGCATATTATACATCATTTTAAAGCTATTCTAATTTTCTATAACTGTCACGTAAACCATTTACTCCAATTCAAACCACATCAATATGGCGATTGGCCTCAAAGCATAATACATACAAATCTATACTTCATAGTATTTTTCCCAAAACAATGCCAAATACACTTAACTTCAAAAACTCATAACTTTTGATTCCGATATCGAAAACTGTCAAACTTTATGGCTACAGAAAGCTCTCAACATAAGCTACAAGTTTCATGAAGATCATTTCCTCAAAATCTGCCTAAATCAAAAAGTCAACTTTCAAGTCAAACTTTCTATTTTCTTCAAAATTTCACACTTTCACTTTCTATTTCATGCTTTCAACTTCCATTTCAATCATCTCATCCACTTAACCTTTCATAACCAAAACTAATCTTCAAAGTCATCAAAACCAATAAATTCTTTTTTTCTCATCAATTTTCTTTAAGCATAATAACATCTATAACACAATTCATATCCGAAAATACTCATTGAATTCATTTTAATATTTCTAATTTTCACCGAAAGTTCGGGGTCCAACAATTCTCCCCCCTCTTAAAAGAATTTCGCCCTAAAAATTCCTATCTGAATAATCACCAAGTAACTTATTCTCTCAAATAATTTCTTCGAAATAATCATATTCAATCACTTTCTTAACTAATTCCTCATCATACACATTTCTCAACTTACTCACAATTTATCACTTCTTGTATCAAATACCACCAATATCATATCATATCAATATTTCTTAACAGATTTACACAAGTCAATGGTCCAATTCTTAATAACCTTAATATGGACCAATACCATTCAATTTAATCCTTTTGAACTTCCATATATATATCTATATCTCTATCATTAAACTCATCTTTCAAGTATCGTATATTACATCTCACATATATATATCCGAAAGGAATTCATCCAAATTTATAGTGAAATTCGAACCTTAATCTCCATTATCACATTCTTTTATCATCAATCATGCTTTCGACACCTTGATCAAAATATTCTTATACTCCAAATACATGTTAGGTCATTCACATCAATATCACATTCTCATCAATTTAAATTTTATCCTTTCAAAATCTAGTCAATTCCTCATGCATATCACTTATACACATGCGTCCATGTAAGATCCTATTACTGGCGCTCTGATACCATAAATGTTGGGATCAAAACTCAACTACTTAAACTTAACACTATCACTCTTGCTCTGATACCATAAATGTTGGGACCAAAACTCAACTACTTAAACTTAACACTATCACTCTTGCTCTGATACCATAAATGTTGGGACCCGATCCAAAAACTGGATCCCAACAGGAGAAATGGAAAACTAATGCGGAAGCAAAGCAAAATCGAATACGAATACGAACCAATATGAATCGAATCAAAGCAAGGAAACGAAACATAAGGCGAAATCAAATTAGATACAAAACCAATTTCCGACATCTGTGAACAAATATCGAAGAAAACGTTTGCGTTGGAAACCTTAAGACTATCGGTCTAAACTAATCCAAATCTGTGTACTTTTTTTTTCTTTCCTTCTTTCTTTCATTTTCATTCCATCTCTTACAGGTGACATCAATATCCTCAATCCAATTACATCCACATACAATCGCATTATCCAAGGTCCAATACACATTCATTCATATTCATATATATACCCCAATTACATTCATATCTCAATTCAATTTATATACAAAACCAATATGCACCATCCATAGCCAATACATTTCCAATTCCATTTGGATAATCCAAATACATCATGAACTAAACATTTGCAATACACTAATGGTATTCTAAGCCATACGCCATTACCAATAATCATAAACCAAAATACACAAAGCACAATGATTCTAAATTTCTCAACAACATTCTAAACTTAACAATAATTCAATAGGAACCCATACAATCGGAATCCCTCATTTTCTTTCACCCGATCTTCTTCTCATCACCTGTGGATGGTAATGAAGGGGGGTGAGCTTAAAAAGCTCGTGGATAATATTTTATAACAAATAAATGAGCAAAACCTTTAAAAATACTTTTCTTTTCATTTCTTGCAGAAACTTGGTTTGAAACGCATAAAGTACATTTTCAAAAGTTCTTTTCTCGCAGTAGTCGAAATCACAATTTCCAAAACATGGATGCATCAATTATATCACTTCACAACGTAAATGCACACATAATGGCTCAAGACTTCCATAAACACGACAAAAAATCGAAGTTTTATCGTAAACACGATGAGTCTGATTTCTCAGGATCTCGTGGCCCCAAGCGGGCAGCCGGGAGAAGGCTATCTATATGTCGACGTGCACGTGACTAACGAAATAGGTTCTCTCTTGCCCAATCACAATCAAATTCATGCTTCAATATCATTTATTGAATGATCTTTTCCGAATATACGAAATGCCATGAAATCTTTCGAGGCATAACACAAAGGTATTTTGCAATTCATCAAAAGTACATGTATTGAATCAATAATGATTTTTCAAATCATTCATACAATGATGCAACATTTATGATGCAATTGAAATCAAAAAATATCTTTTGTTTAAAGAAAGCAGTAGTGGCTTATAAATTCTATTATAAACGGTTACCCACCTCATTTCCATGCTTGAAGCTTGTCCAATGCTTCAATTTGACCATTGCTTCTTTCTTTCTCCCAATTGAAATTTCCCTAAACCATAATCATCCAAATTTAACATCATAATTAGCATAATCCTCAAAATTAACTATAGGAAACCCATACTCATCATTTTTCCAAGCTATCTAAAGCAAGAATTTCTAAAATCTCCAAATTCCAAAATTGACCTAAACCAATTCACCCAAATTCAATATCATAAATCACAACATCTTCAAATTTGATATCATATTTTACCAATCCATAATATTTCCCATGATTCTAAACCAATAATTTCCAAAAACCCAATTACAAAATTAGGCATAAACCCTAATTAATTTCCATCCAAAATTAAACATAACCTGTTGGGACCCGATCCGGAAACTGGATCCCAACTGGAGAAACAGAAAACGAATACAAATATGAACCAATATGAATCGAATCAAAGCAAGGAAATGAAACATAAGGCGAAATCAAATCAAATACGAATCAAATGACGAATCTGATAAATTAAATCCGAAGGCGAATCTAATAACACAAAGCGGAAGCAAATCGAAACGAAGCAACTTCGGATCAAATCGAATCGAAATCAATTTCTGACATCCGTGAACAAATATCAAAGAAAGCGTTTGCGTTGCAAACCTTAAGACTATCAGTCGAAACTAATCCAATCCGTGTACATTTTTTTTCTTTCTTTCTTTCATTTTCATTCCATCTCTTACAAGTGACTTCAATATCCTCAATCCAATAACATTCACATACAATCGCACTATCCAATGTCCAATACCCGTTCATTCACATTTCTCCATATAAAAATCATGCTTATATCTCAGTTGAATATACACAAGTTATATAACATATCCATGTGCAATACCATAACTCAATAACCTCATCCAAATCTCATAATTCAATTACAATTTATACACCCTTTCATAAACCAAAGCTTTATACAAATCATAGTGGCATTTTCAAGCCTTATACAATACCCATAACCCTAAACCAAAGTGCACAATACATAACAATTCTAGACTTCTCAGCAACCATCTCACTTAACAATAATACATTATAACACATGCAAACAGAAATCTTCATTTTGCTTTACCCGATCTTCTTCTCATCACTTGTGGATGGGAATGAAGGGGGTGAGCTTTACAGCCCGTGGCTAACAGTTTATAACAAATATATAAGCAAAATCCTTGAAATTCTTTTTCTTTTCTGGTCTTAGAAAACATTTCTTTGAAATCCGTAAAGCACATTTTCTAAAATTTCCGCTCTTGCTGTAGTCAAATCACAATTACAAAACGTATGATTTTTTTTGGCTTTCAGCCATAAACCCATGGGTTGCAAAACATTAATGTATCAACTTGACAATTCATAAATGCAATCGTAAATCACATATGCAATGCACACAATTGGCTCGAGAGTTTCATAAACACGACGAAAACTGAAGTTTACCGTAAACACGACAAGTCTATTTTTCGGATCTTGAGGCTGTCAACGTGCACGTGACTTAACGAAATAGGATCTCTCTCGCCCAATCACAATCACATAATCATGCTTAAACCAATTTATTGAATGCTATTTTTCGAATACACAAAATGCCATGAAATCTTTCAAGGCATAACACAATGTATTTTGCAATTCATCAAAAGTTCATGTATTGAATCAATAATGATTTTTCAAATCATTCATACAATGATGCAACATTTATGATGCAATTGAAATCAGAAAATCTTTTTGTTTAAGAAAAGTAGTAGTAGCATATAAATTCTATTATAAACAGGTACCCACCTCGAATCGATGCTAGGAGCTTGTCCTTAGCTTCAATTTGACTATTTCTTCTTTTATTCTCCCAATTGAAAATTCCCTACACCAATGTCACACAATTCGACCTCATAAATAACATAATCCTTAATATTGAACTTAAAAAACACTAATTCCACACATAATCAAGCCATCTAAATCACCAATTTTCCAAAAACCCCAATTCATAAAATTGGGCATAACCCTAATTAATTTTCATCCAAAATTAAACTCATAATACTTAGCAATCACCAAAATTGACTTCATAATACACAAACCCATATCATTTTCCATGATTCTAAACCAAAAATCTTCCAAAATTCACGAATCGAAATTTCGGGTCTTACCTCATCCTTCACAAATTTTCAGATTTCTTAGCTCATGTTGGAGCTCTCGCCATCGTCCACGTTTTTCCTTCATGAAGAAACATGGAAAGCTTGCTTGAAGACCCTTAAAAATCAAACCCTAGCTCTCTCCCCTTTTCTTTCTTCTTCTCTCCCGAAGCTCCTCTCATTCTCCTCTCTTCTTATTCTTTTCTTCTCTTGCTGATTTTCTGTCTAAGTGTCGTGCATTCTCCTTATATATACTAAAGCTCACTGTTCTTATTTACCAACTTTCCATTAATGAGTGCATAATGTCCAATTTGCCCTTACATGTAAGTCTTATAACAAAACAGCTTAAGTGATCTTCCAACAATGTCCTTCCTAAGAACTGAAATCTTGTCTCCTTATTTCGATCAGGTAGCTGAAGTCATTTGACAAAACTTTCTTCTATAGAAATGTCCCTATATGTCTTACGAATCCATCGCTTCAAGAATCAGATTGATCGGAGCTCTATAGCTCAAGATATCTCCAAAATACTGAAGTTTGTTCTTCAGACCCGAGGCTGAACACTACACCTAACTTCCGACCCAAATTTGGAAGTCTTAGAGGCTAAATTATAGATCGGCTCCTTCATAACATTTGTAGCCCCATGTCTCTATTTTCATTAGCAACAAGAATCCGATCTATCCGAGCTCTACAGCTCAAGATATCTCCAAAATACTGAACACTGTTCAGTCCTTACAACACCAAGACTGAACACTACACTGAACTTCTGACCCACATTTGGAAGTCTTAGAGGCTAAATTATTGCTCGGCTCCTTCATAACATTTGTAGCCCCATGTCTTTAATTTAATTAGAAACAAGAATCATATCGATCGGATGTCGGACGAAGAAGTTATGGCCAAAAGAGTGAAGGGAGGTCAGAGCTCGGCCAGAAAATCAAAGCTCGGCCAAAAACGAAGATCGGTCGGCCAACAGAGGTCGGTCGGCCAACAGAGGTCGGTCGATCAACAGAGGTCGGCCCACAGAGGTCGGTCGGCCAACAGAGGTCGTCCAACAGAGGTCGGCCAACAGAGGTCGGATAACAGAGGTCGGTTGGTCAACAGAGATCGGTCGGCCAACAGAGGTCGGCCAACAGAGGTCGGCCCACAGAGGTCGGCCAACAGATGTCGGCCAACAGAGGTCGGCCGGCACCCAATTCGACCTTCAAACTTCCAACTCTCATAAGTTTTGACTCCGAGCTCCAAATTGGACAAACTTAGTACCGTTGGAAAGATAAAAGAGAGATCTATAATTTTCAAGAAGGACTCACAAACAAGATCGGTCTTTAAAGGGGTCAAAAATGAGCTCGAAGATAACTGATTGATAATCTCTTCAAAACTTTACATAGCACCTCAACTTGCAAACATCATAACTTTTGAACCAGAACTCCAAATTTGACAAACTCGGTGTCTATAGAAAGGTAAAAGAATCCTCTACAACTTTCATTAAGGCCTTAAAAATCAGATCGACCTCTAAATGGTTCAAAAACTCCACACAAAATGACTTGTCGATCAGCTTCACACTAAACAACATCAAAACTTCAAACAATCATAACTTTCTACTCCCTTGTCCAATATTTTCGTACTTTATATCAATGGAAAGATAAAAAAAATCTCTACAATGTTCATGAAGGACTCCAAAGCAACTTCAACATCTAGCTAAGTTAATTTTTCAATCGAAGTTTCTGCCCTGATAGCCATCACCTAAGCAATATCCAAATTTCACATTATCATATGTTTCAACCTCCACAACCATAAATCGCATATCATACATCATTTTAAAGCTATTCAAATTCTCTATAACTTTCACGTAACGATTTACTCCAATTTAAACCACATTAGTATGGAAATCACCTCAAAACACAACATATACAATCCTACACTGAGAGCATTTTCCAAAACTAAGGCAAAATATACTTAACTTTTAAAGATCATAACTTTCAATCCCGATATCGAAAAATAGCATACTTTATGGCTACGAAAAGCTCTCAACATAAGCTTCAAATTTCATGTAGATCATTTTCTCAAAATCTGCCTAAATCAAAAGTCAACTCTTTACTCCAAAGGTCAAATTTCTTAATTCTAAAAAATATAACACTTTCACCAATCATTTCTTGCTTTTCAACTTTCATTTCAATCAACTAGTTCATTTTGACTTTCATAACTCATACAACTCTACTCAAATTTCAAAATCATCAAAACCAATCACTTCATTTCTCATCAATCTCCTTTAAGTACAATAACATCTATAACACAATACCTATACAAACACACTCATTTAATTCCATTTAATATTTCTAATTTCTACCGAAAGCTCGGGGTCCAACAATTCTCTCCCTCTTAAAAGAATTTCGCCCTCGAAATTCCTACTAAGACATTATCAAGTAACACAATCTCTTAACTAATTTCTTTCGAAAAGAGCTTAATCAATCACTTTTCTTATCTAATATCCTCCTAATACATATTCTAAATCTCTTCACAATTTCTTAATTCTTAAGTCACATAGCACCCATACCATATCAATACATATATCCTATCATCAAGCTCATCTTTCAAGTATTCTGCTATTGCATCTCCTATATATTCGAAGTCAAATCATCCAAACTCATTATGAATTTCTAATCTTAAGTTCCATACACACAATCTTAAAATCAATCATACTCTTGACACTTAAATCAAATAGTCACAGTAATTCCTCGAATAATTCAAGAACACTTATTCACATCAGTATCCCACTCTCACTAATTCAGTCATATAACTCATCACCTCAATCATACAATCATTTAGATTCGCCAAATAATTCATGAAAGGCAGACACATCATGCTCACATTCCCACAAGATCAATCTTATCCTCACAAACTCTTATCCATTTCTTACTCATACACATACGCCCAAGTAAGATCATATTACTGGGCTCTGATACCATAAATGTTGGGACTCGATCCAAAAATCGGATCCCAACAGGAGAAACGGAAAACGAATACAAATACGAACCAATATGAATCGAATCAAAGCAAGGAAACGAAACATAAGGCGAAATCAAATTAGATACGAATCAAATGACGAATCGGATAAATCAAATCCGAAGGCGAATCGAATAACACAAAGTGGAAGCAAATTGAAACGAAGCAACTTCGGATCAAATCGAATCGAAATCAATTTCCGACATCCGTGAACAAATATCAAAGAAAGCGTTTGCGTTGGAAACCTTAAGACTATCAGTCGAAACTAATCCAATCCGTGTACATTTTTTTTCTTTCTTTCTTTCTTTCATTTTCATTCCATCTCTTACAAGTGACTTCAATATCCTCAATCCAATAACATTCACATACAATCGCACTATTCAATGTCCAATACTCGTTCATTCACATTTCTCCATATACAAATCATGCTTATATCTCAGTTGAACATACACAAGTTATATAATATATCCATGTGCAATACCATAACTCAATAACCTCATCCAAATCTCATAATTCGATTACAATTTATACACCCTTTCATAAACCAAAGCTTTATACAAATCATAGTGGCATTTTCAAGCCTTATACATTAACCATAACCCTAAACCAAAGTGCACAATACACAACAATTCTAGACTTCTCAGCAACCATCTCACTTAACAATAATACAATATAACACATGCAAACAGAAATCTTCATTTTGCTTTACCCGATCTTCTTCTCATCACTTGTGGATGGGAATGAAGGGGGTGAGCTTTACAGCCCGTGGGTAATAGTTTATAACAAATATATAAGCAAAATCCTTGAAATTCTTTTTCTTTTCTGGTCTTAGAAAACATTTCTTTGAAATCCGTAAAGCACATTTTCTAAAAATTTCGCTCTTGCTGTAGTCAAATCACAATTGCAAAACGTATGATTTTTTTAGGCTTTCAGCCATAAACCCATGGGTTGCAAAACATTAATGCATCAACTTGACAATTCATAAATGCAATGGAAAATCACATATGCAATGCACACAATTGGCTCGAGAGTTCCATAAACACGACGAAAACTGAAGTTTACCGTAAACACGATGAGTCCATTTTTCGGATCTCGTAAGCCTCAAGCAGGCGACCGGGATAAGGCTAAGGGGGTCAACGTGCACGTGACTTAACAAAATAGGTTCTCTCTCGCCCAATCACAATCACATAATCATGCTTAAACCAATTTATCGAATGCTCTTTTTCGAATACACAAAATGCCATGAAATCTTTCGAGGCATAACACAATGTATTTTGCAATTCATCAAAAGTTCATGTATTGAATCAATAATGATTTTTCAAATCATTCATACAATGATGCAACATTTATGATGCAATTGAAATCAGAAAATCTTTTTGTTTAAGGAAAGCAGTAGTAGCTTATAAATTCTATTATAAACAGGTACCCACCTCGAATCGATGCTAGGAGCTTGTCCTTAGCTTCAATTTGACCATTTCTTCTTTTATTCTCCCAATTGAAAATTCCCTATACCAATGTCACACAATTCGACCTCATAAATAACATAATCCTTAATATTGAACTTAGAAAACACTAATTCCACACATAATTAAGCCATCTAAATCACCAATTTTCCAAAAACTCCAATTCATAAAATTGGTCATAACCCTAATTAATTTCCATACAAAATTAAACTCATAATACTTAGCAATCACCAAAATTGACTCCATAATACACAAACCCATATCATTTTCCATGATTCTAAACCAAAAATCTTCCAAAATTCACGAATCGAAATTTCGGGTCTTACCTCATCCTTCATAAATTTTCGGATTTCTTAGCTCATGTTGGAGCTCTCGTCATCCTCCACGTTTTTCCTTCATGAAGAAACATGGAAAGCTTGCTTGAAGACCCTTAAAAATCAAACCCTAGCTCTCTCCCCTTTTCTTTCTTCTTCTCTCCCGAAGCTCCTCTCATTCTCCTCTCTTCTTATTCTTTTCTTTTCTTGCTGATTTTCTGTCTAAGTGTTGTGCATTCTCCTTATATATACTAAAGCTCACTCTTCTTATTTACCAACTTGCCATTAATGAGTGCATAATGTCCAATTTGCCCTTACATGTAAGTCTTATAACATAACAACTTAAGTGATCTTCCAACAATGTCCTTGCTAAGAACTGAAATCTTGTCTCCTTATTTCGATCAGGTAGCTGAAGTCATTTGACAAAACTTTCTTCTATAGAAATGTCCCTCTATGTCTTACAAATCAATTGCTTCAAGAATCAGATTGATCGGAGCTCTATAGCTCAAGATATCTCAAAAATATTGAAGTTTGTTCTTCAGATCCGAGGCTGAACACTACACCTAACTTCCGACCTGAATTTGGAAGTCTTAGAGGCTAAATTATAGATCGGCTCCTTCATAACATTTGTAGCCCCATGTCTCTATTTTCATTAGCAACAAGAATCTGATCTATCCGAGCTCTACAGCTTAAGATATCTCTAAAATACTGAACATTGTTCAGTCCTTACAACACCAAGACTGAACACTACACTGAGCTTCTGACCCGCATTTGGAAGTCTTAGAGGCTAAATTATAGCTCAGCTCCTTCATAACATTTGTAGCAAATGTCTCTATTTTAATTAGAAACAAGAATCATATCGATCGGATGTCGGACGAAGAAGTTATGGCCAAAAGAGTGAAGGGAAGTCAGAGCTCGGCCAGAAAATCAAAGCTCGGCTAGAACGAAGATCGGTCGGCCAACAGAGGTCGGCCAACAAAGGTCGGCCAGCAGAGGTTGGCCAACAGAGGTCGGTTGGCCAACAGAGGTCGATTGACCAACAGAGGTCGGCCAACAGAGGTCGGCCCACAGAGGTCAGCCAACAGAGGTCGGCCGGCACCCAATCCGACGTTCAAACTTCCAACTCTCATAAGTTTTGACTCCGAGCTCCAAATTGGACAAACTTGGTACCGTTGGAAAGATAAAAGAGAGATCTATAATTTTCAAGAAGGACTAACAAACAAGCTAGGTCTTTAAAGGGGTCAAAAATGAGCTCGAAGATAACCGATTGATAATCTCTTCAAAACTTTACACAGCACCTCAACTTGAATACATCATAACGTTTGAACCAGAACTCCAAATTTCACAATCTCGGTGTCTATAGAAAGGTAAAAAAACCCTCTACAACTTTCATTAAGGCCTTAAAAATCAGATCAACCTCTAATTGGGTTAAAAACTCCACAAAAAGTGACTGGTCGATCAGCTTCACACTAAACAGCATCAAAACTTCAAACAATCATAACTTTCTACTTCCTTGTCCAATATTTTCGTACTTTATATCAATGGAAAGATAAAAAAAATCTCTACAATGTTTATGAAGGACTCCAAAGCAACTTCAACCTCTACCTAAGTTAATTTTTCAATCGAAGTTTTTGCCCTGATAGCCATCACCTAAGCAATATCCAAATTTCACATTATCATATGTTTCAACCTCCACAACCATAAATCGCATATCATACATCATTTTAAAGCTATTCAAATTCTCTATAACTTTCACATAATGATTTTCTCCAATTCAAACCACATCAGTACAGAAATTGCCTCAAAACACAGCATATACAATCCTACACTTAGAGTATTTTCCAAAACCAAGGCAAAATACACTTAACTTTCAAAGATCATAACTTTCAATCCCGATATCAAAAAATAGCATACTTTATGGCTACGAAAAGCTCTCAACATAAGTTACAAATTTCATGTAGACCATTTTCTCAAAATCTGCCTGAATCAAAAGTCAACTCTTTACTCCAAAGGTCAAATTTCTTAATTCTCCAAAATATAACACTTTCACCAATCATTTCTTGCTTTTCAACTTCCATTTCAATCAACTAGTTCATTTTGACTTTCATAACTCATATAACTCTACTCAAATTTCAAAATCATCAAAACCAATCACTTCATTTCTCATCAATCTCCTTTAAGTACAATAACATCTATAACACAATACCTATACAAACACACTCATTTAATTCCATCTAATATTTCTAATTTCTACCGAAAGCTCGGGGTCCAACATAACCTAAGGCATAAATATCAGAATTGACTTCATAAGTCACATGCCCATATCACTTCCAAGGTTTCTAACCCAAGAACTCATCAAAATTCACAAATTTCAAAATTTCGAATCTTACCTTCTCTCACCACCATTTTCGGATTTCTGGGCTCCATAAGAAACTTTCATCTTCTTCTTCACCTTTCCCCTTGGAGAAAACCGAACCTTAGCTCTCTCCCCTTTTCTTTCTTCTTCTCTCCCGAAGCTCTTCTCATTCTCCTCTCTTCTTATTCTTTTCTTCTCTTGCTGTTTTTCTGTCTAAGCGTCGTGCATTCTCCTTATATATACTAAAACTCACTCTTATTATTTACCAACTTGCCATTAATGAGTGCATAATGTCCAATTTGCCCTTACATGTAAGTCTTATAACATAACAACTTAAGTGATCTTCCAATAATGTCCTTCCTAAAAACTGACATCTTGTCTCCTTATTTCGATCAGGTAGCTGAGGTAATTTGACAAAACTTTCTTCTAGAGAAATATCCATATATGTCTTACAAATGCATCACTTCAAGAATCATATCGATCAGAGATCTATAGCTCAAGATATCTCCAAAATACTGAAGTTTGTTCTTCAGACCCGAGGCTGAACATTACACCAAAATTCACTCCAGAAATTGAAAGTCTTTGAAGCTAAATTGTAGATCGGCTCTTTCATATAAATTGTAGATATATGTCTCTAGATTAATTTTCAAAAAGAATCAGATCGATCGGAGCTCTATAGCTCGAAATATCTCCAAACTACCGAACGATGTTTAGACCATTACAAAACTGAAACTGAACACTACACCTAATTCCGATCCGAAATTGAAAGTCTTAGAGGCTGAATTGTCGATCGGCTCCTTCAGAACATTTGTATCCCCATGTCTCTAGTTTAATTAGAAATAAGAATAAACTAAATTGGAGCTCTACCAATCGAGATATCTCCAAAATACTGAACAATGTTCAGACTTTTTCCACCGGTCAGCTCACTTTAATCCGATCTATCTTTCTCCATTTAATGCTAAAACCGATCTATCTAGTATAGAAAGATAGAAAAATGTCTTAGGAATCCAACGCTTCAAAATAAGATCGATCGGATGTCGGACGAAGAAGTTATGCTCAAAAGAGTGAAGGGAGGTCAGAGCTCGGCCAGAAAATCAAAGCTCAGCCGGAACGAAGATCGGTCGACCAACAGAGGTCGGTCGGCCAACAGAGGTCGGCCAACAGAGGTCGGCCAGCAGAGGTCGGCCAACAGAGGTCGGTCGGCCAACAGAGGTCAGCCAACAGAGGTCGGTCGGCCAACAGAGGTCAGCCAGCACCCAATCTGACCTTCAAACTTCTAACACTCATAACTTTTGACTCCAAGCTTGAAATTTTACAAACTTGGTATCGTTGGAAAGATAAAAGACAGATATACAATTTTCAAGAAGGACTCAGAAGCAAGCTCGGTCTCTAAAGGCGTAAAAATGCACTAAAAAATGAACTATCGATAATTTCCTTAAAACTTTACACAACACCTCAACTTGCAAACATCATAACTTTTGACCCAGAACTCCAAATTTGACAAACTCGGTGTATATAGAAAGGTAAAAAAACCCTCTAGAACTTTTATGAAGGCCTTAAAAATCAGATTGACCTATAAATGGGTCAAAAACTCCACACAAAGTGACTGGTCGATCGACTTCACACTAAACAGCATCAAATCTTCTAACAATCATAACTTTCTACTCCCTTATTCAATATTTTCATGCTTTATATAAATGGAAAGATAAAAACAAGATCTACAATGTTCATGAAGAACTCCAAAGCAAATTCAACCTTTAGCTAAGTCAATTATTCAATCAAATTTTCTGCCCTGTTAGCAATCACCTAAGTAATATCCAAACTTCAAATTATCATATGTTTCAACCTCCACAACCAAGAATCGCATATTATACATCATTTTAAAGCTATTCTAATTCTCTATAACTGTCACGTAAACCATTTACTCCAATTCAAACTACATCAATATGGCGATCGACCTCAAAGCACAATACACACAAATCTATACTTCATAGTATTTTTCCCAAAACAACGTCAAATACACTTAACTTCGAAAACTCATAACTTTTGATTCTGATATCGAAAACTGTCAAACTTTATGGCTACAGAAAGCTCTCAACATAAGCTACAAGTTTCATGAAGATCATTTCCTCAAAATTTTCCTAAATCAAAAAGTCAACTTTTAAGTCAAACTTTCTATTTTCTTCAAAATTTCACACTTTCACTTTCTATTTCATGCTTTCAACTTCCATTTCAATAATCTCATCCACTTAACCTTTCATAACCAAAACTAATCTTCAAAGTCATCAAAACCAATAAATTCTTTTTTTCTCATCAATTTCCTTTAAGCACAATAAAATCTATAACACAATTCATATCCGAAAACACTCATTGAATTCATTTTAATATTTCTAATTTCCACCGAAAGTTCGGGGTCCAACAGAGGAAGCTGCTGATCTGTTGATTAGTTAGATTTTATAGTCTCAGCTGGCACAACAGCAGCCGTCTGCATGGCAGACTAGTATGACAACCGATCGCCACCCTGCTGAAGCCCTGGAAAAAATCATAGACGATCGGATCAATGCAGTCATGAGCTTCCGCCCGAATCGTCCAACAGCTCAATATAGCTCTCCCTTCACTCCGACGATCTTGGATAGCCTCTCGACGGTCGGCACCAAAATATCGACGCCTGAAAAGTACACTGGGAAGACCGATCCCCTAGACTATTTGTAGCACTTCTAGTTGATGATGAACTTACATTGCGTCCCCGATGCCATTCAGTGTAAGGCTTTTTGCACTGCCTTTCAAGAAGGAGCCTGGCGATGGTTCAATAGTTTACCCCCGTGTTGCATTACTTGCTTTGAGGATTTTAGGCTGCTTTTCCTCAATCAATTCGCCACAAGTAAGCGACCACAGAAGACCGCACTAGAAGTGATGCAATTAACCCAAGGAAGGAACGAAAGCTTGCGGGAGTTCATCACTCGGTTCAATAATGAAGCGGTCGAGGTCCCCGACCTCACTTGCTCGTCCATGTTGGCAGCACTTATGAGCAACACGAGGGATGAGGAATTCAAAAAGTCATTGGCCCTCGACCAACCCCGATTTATCCAGGAAATAAGAAACAGGGCGGACAAGTACATTCAGCTCGAAGAAGTATTGAAAAATATGAAGCGTAGGACGGATGATCGTTCGCCAAATGATAGAGCGGATGGTTCACACAAGCAGCAGAAGGGCCAGTCGAGCTGGAGAAAACCAACCGATCGACCGGGACACAGACAGGAGTTCACCCCGCTCAACAGACGGTATGCGGAAGTACTGGCGGCCATGAGAGCGGATGGGGAACCTCTCTGAGAACCCAATAAGATGAAGACTCCCTCCAAGGATAGGGACCCGGATTTATATTTTTGTTTCCACAAAGACATCGGTCATGACACGGAAGATTGCTGGCAACTGAAAAGAGAAATCGAATTCCTTATCCGGAGGGGAAGGCTGGGTCAATTTTTGAAGCACGTACAAAATGCCGATCGGGATAACGAGTATAAGACCGGTCGGCCCGATGATTGGCGAAAGCCTTGGAGGTGAAACGATAGGAATGGAGAGAGGCAGAATGCGAACACTGACGATTGACGCGATGCGAGAGGACAGTCCAGGGCAAGAGGCGATAGGAACACTGGACAACATGATGACCGACCGGTTAGGGTCATTAACATGATTTTTGGTGGAAATGCAGCAGGGGGATCCACTGCTAAAGGAAGAAAGAGGTATGCCAGGCAGGTCGGCGAAGACCTATCGGCCAAAAGAAAGAGGCAGAACAATGGGATGATATCGTTTGACGAGTCTGACCTTGACGGTGTTAGTTGTCCCCATGATAACGTGCTTGTAGTAAATCTGAACATGGACGGCAATGAGGTGAAGCGGGTAATAATTGACACGGGCAGCTCGGTCGACCTGTTGTATTATGATGCCTTCAAGCAGATGGAGGTACCAGAGAATCGACTACTGCCTATAGAAGGACCTATCAAAGGGATAACTGGAGCATCAGCCTACCCGTTTGCCCGGGTCTATTTGAAAGTGAAGTTCGGACAAAAGCCGTGTCAAATAGAGAAGGACATTGAGTTCCTGGTTGTAAAGTTTCAAGGGGCGTACAATGTGATAATTGGGCGAGTCACTCAAAACGCCCTTAGAGTGGTTGTCTCCACCTACTACCAAGCAATGAAGTTTCCAACATCCCACGGAATTGGTATTGTCAGGGGTTAGCAGAGAATCGCTAGGGAATGTTACTTAGCGGAAACAAAAACATTAGACGGGCGGTAGTCCTGGCGAGCTCTCTTGATGTGAGAGCCGATGAGGAGACGGAGAGGATGAACCCTGTGGAAGAAACGCAACGGGTCATATTACGGGTCATATTGGATGAGGCCGACCGCTCCAAGTTCACAAATCTAGGTTTCGAGCTTTAGAAGGGCCTAGTTAAAGAAATCATGGACTGCTTGGTAGAAAATAGATCGGTCTTCACTTGGGTACCGAGCGACATGCCTGGAATTTCTCGATCGGTCGCATCGCACTCTCTCGGTATTCGACAGGATTACAAGCCAGTTAGACAGAAGAAGCGGTGGCAAAGCAGAGAGCGCCAGGATGTGATTGAGATGGAAATAGAAAAGCTACTCAGTGCCGGGTTCATTTCTGGAAGTCAAATACCCGGAATGATTGGGCAGAGGAAAACGGAAAGTGGAGAATGTGTATTGACTTCACTGATTTAAACAAAGCGTGCCCAAAAGACAGTTTTCCTCTGCCCAAAATCGATCAGCTGGTAGACTCCACGTCGGGGCATGAACTCTTCAACTTCTTGGATCCCTTCTCAGGGTACCATCAGATTCAAATGAGTCTTGAAGATGAAGAGAAGACCACCTTTTTAACTGACCAGGGCACATATTGCTACCAAGTAATGCCTTTCGGCTTAAAAAATGCAGAGGCCACCTATCAGCAGCTCGTAATGGAAGTTTTTAAGAAACAGATCGGTCGATCAGTCGAGGCCTATGTGGATGATATGGTGGTCAAAAGTAAGACAGCCGTGGAGCATGTGGAAGATCTCAAAAAAGTCTTCCAGACCCTTAACAAATTTCAGATGAAGTTGAATCTGGAAAATTGCGTGTTTGGTGTGACATCCGGAAAATTCCTGGGGTTTATGATTACTCAGCGAGGGATTGAAGCTAATCCAGAGAAAATCGAAGCCATCGTCTAAATGCCTTCGCCGCGATGCTTGAAAGATGTGTAGATATTGATCGATCGGATAGTCTCTCTGAGCAGATTGATTTCTAGGATGGGGGATAAGTGCCTCCTGTTTTTCAAAATTTTAAGGAAAGCGGATGTGATCCAGTTCCAGTGGCCAGATGAATGCGAAAGAGCATTCCAACACTTAAAGCAATATCTGTCTAGCCCACCCATCCTGCAAAGCCCAGTTGAGGGGGAGAATCTGATTCTATACTTGGCAGTCACGGAGGGGTCGATCAGCGCAGTCCTTGTTCGATCGGAGGGAAATGAGCAACGCCTAATCTACTACGTCAGCAAGGTGTTGACCGGACCAGAAACGCGGTATGCGCCCATAAAAAACTGGCCCTCTCCTTGATAACGGCAGCACGGAAGCTAAGGCCTTACTTCCAGAATCATACTATCGAGGTATGGATCGATCAACCCCTCAGGCATGCATTCATGTATGAACTGCATATATCCCAATTTAACAGTAAATGCATCACAATTATCCACATGTTACAAATAGGCAGTAACTGTATCACAACCAATTCCTGTATCACAATTTACCACATCACAATCGAACCCCAATTATTACATTCAAACAATTATTTCACAACTATTCACAATATAATCACAATCACGATGAAAACACGAAGGTCTCAAATTCTCAGACAAATAACACTTCTATGTCATACCCTTCCAATACATCGGACCTCTTGTCCAGAATTCAATCATAAACAAACGCAATCGTCCCACCATTATTCTCCACAGAGTTATACGTGCAGAATTATAAACACTTACTAATCGAGGAACCATCTAGGTTACTCACCAAATAGCTTCCGAGCTAATGCCGAGAAGTCTCGGCAACGTCCGTGAGATGACGTTCCAACTGTGCCTCTATAATAATCACAATAGTCATATGTCACCAAATGCACAATTAGAAATATTAAATAATGCACATGTAGCAATTTAGATGTGTACAATGCATGTTCGTGACATTCCCGACATTTCCCAAAATTCACATCACAAAAGATTCCCTTATGTCTTAGGAACCCATAGACACCAGAATTACTCAATTTGGACTTCTATAGGTCCGGATATTGCCAAACTTTACTTAATTCTCTCACTTGGATTCAATCCCTAAATCTCAATTAAAATCCCACAAGTTCACAACTCCACATAGAGAGGTAGATCATTGACTTATGAATTCGACGCCTCGAGAATCAAGTCAATCGGAGGTCGGATGACGAAGATATAAGTAAAAGAAGCTTTAGGACAAAACAAAAGATAAGAGAGTTTGCCCTATTTCCATCTCTTCCACATATGAATTTCTAACATGCATAACTTTTTACACACTTATCAAAATATTACAAACAAGATCTCTTTGGAAAGATAACAAGAAACCCTACAAGTTCCATGAAGGGATCACAAACCAATCTCACCTCTAAGGGTGCCAAAAACTACTTCAAAGTTACTGCCCATAAATGACCATATGAACAGTAATTGTGTACTTCCAATCCTCATAACTTTTTACTCATAACTCCAATTAAGGTACATTATACACCATTAGAAAGCTCTCAACATTTTCTACAATCATCAAGAAGACACCTTAATCCAATTCAATCTATAAGAGGGTGAAAACCCAAACCAAGTTTCTGCCCAGTCAATGCCTCTCAAAACAATGCAGGATTTGGCAAAATCCATAACTTTCCAGTTCCTCAGTCAGAAATTACAACATAAATGCCCAAAGAAAGATAAAAATGTTTTCTACAACTTTCATGAACAACCTGAAATCAAATTCCATTGGTAACTAGGTCAAACAATTCAACAAAGAATCTACCTACTGAAATCAACCAACCTGGACAGTAATTTTCTAGCTAGCATAACTCCTTGCACAAATCTCAAAAAAATTACTACCTTATATCAATGGAAAGATAACATCTCATAATTCAATTTTTATAGAGGACTCAAAATCCAAATCCATCATTAACAAGCTCAAAACTATCATGTAAGTGACTGCCCTGATCAGCAGTCAATGACTTAACTTAGGTTTAGTTTTTGCCAATTCATTACTCCCAAATATGACATCCAAAAATAGCATGCTATATACCATTTTCAAGATAATTTCTTCCTCTACCACTTTTAAGAAGGTCACTTAAGCCAATTCAATTCACAGAAATTGGTAAAATTGCTTCCAAGCAGAATGCTCACAAAATTGACACTTAGGCTAGGTTTCACCAAAATGCACAAAACCAGACAATAATAAACAGGTCATATATCCCAATATACATATCGAAAAATTGCAAGATCAGTGGAAATGGAAAGCTAACTTGATAGGCTTCAACTTTTATGAAGACCATTTTTACCAATTCCTTCAAAATTAATCTAGAAAAATCCTCAAATTATCAAATGATTAGGGTCGGCTACTGTTCACACAGCACCAAGTAATTCACTTTGTTTGCCAAATTTAAAATCCTTAAAGACAGAATTGAGCAACACTCCCTTCATATGAAATTTAGCCATAATTCTTAAGTTTAATTTAAAACAAACCTCAGCTCAATTGGACAACCACATCTCAAGTTATAAACCAAAATCTAAAACCTACACAACTCACATTTTCCAGATTTCATTCCTTACCTCTTCCTCTTTCATTCTAGCATTTTACCTACTTCAATATGCATCCATTTACACCTCTAATTCAGCCACAAAATCATCACAACAATTACTTGTATAATAGAAAATAATTGGCAGCAACCACATACACAACTTCCTTACATCATTAACATTCATCTAACATCATAAACATCATTTACAACATTCAATTCACAATCTTTAACTACCATATCAATTTCTCTCACACAAGCATACATTTAAACCCATACAAACCTACCACTATCATGATGAAATAAATGCATAAAGAATCCCCACGAATGCTTCTAACTACCAATAGAAGAACATAAAACAATCCCTCACCTAAACAAACTTCAAACTTCAACTCTTCCAAACTTTCACAATTCTCCTAATCTTTGTCACCATTCATGACTATCATCTTCATCTTGAGAGGGTGAGGTTTAAAGCAAAGTGAAAGGAAGAGAGAAAGATGAGTAAACTTGTCAAGGTAGCAAGGAAGAAGACCAATGAAGAAGAGGAGAGGAGAGGCTATGTATGAGAGTAATTTTAAAAAGAGAATGGAAGCATCTACGGAAGAGAAAGGGAGAAAGCATTTTAAAGTCCCCTTCTACTCTTTCACACATTAGAATCTCGTAGAAGTTCTCACCATTTAGGATATTTATATATATAAGACTAAGTAGGCAAGTGACATGTGTCACTTGCCACTTGTCATGTTTTTAATGGTCCATTTATTTCCTTTCCAAAACAATTTAATTTCTAGTCCAATTTCTCTCCAAATTCCAATGGCTCAAAGTAAAAATTTCCTAAAATCATGCATCAAATTTTCCAGTGCCATTGGACAATCATTTTCAGTACTGGAAACCAAATCAGTCAGCCACCTGTCAATTTTTCTGGTCCGGAAAGGTATCTCAAAAAATTGCCAGAAAAATTTCTAAATTTTCACAAAAATGTAAAACACACAAAAATCCACTTCAATTTCATGTTCAAGCACCAATTCATATTTTTCCATAATAAACACATATGCTGGGAAATGTCAGGAATGCATGTACAATTATATGTATTTACAAAAATTACAATTTATGCATATATAGAGGCCATATTATGCATGAACATACCGAGACTAGTTTACTCGCTCATAACTCGTCCCAAAATACTATTTTACCCTTCCCATTGGTGATGGGATGTTACAACTCTCCCCTCCTAATAAAAATTTTGTCCTCGAAATTCATTTTCGATACTAACAAAGTTAGGAGTGCTGCTATCTCGTACGCTCCACCATTTCTTATTTCATCTTTCTACTCGATGCTTCTTTTCCTATAATCACAATTGATAACGCTGATAGGTTTCTCAATTCTCTATTTCGATAACATACTTCCTCAATTATGCCCTTAATGAGATTCAAAGTACTCAATTCTTTCCTTTCAGTTCCAAAACCACATATTTCGGATGATAACAAAACTAATCCTAAAATCACTCATAATGCCTTAATCTCATTTTTTTCCTCACCATATAAGGACCACTTGATGTCCCACTTAGCTTCCCCTATTTCCTTTGTACCTCATCTAACTACACTTTGGCATAGGTGATACACTCAAGGACAAGACATCTCTCTCTCTCCCTTTTTTTTGATATAGTAAACTAAACCTTCACATCTTTCTCCATATAGTCACAACGTCGATGTAATATACCAAAATCTATTCATCTTTCAAAAACATCTCACTCGCTATTTCACTCACTAACGGTATCCCAAATTTCTTCTGGCTTTGACTCAGGTTGATCGATTCTTCTTGTCGTCCACCAGGAGAAGGATAATTTTGCTTGTAGTCACCTTGCGCTATACATTAATCTTGTATGCTGAAGCATTTCAGACATATAAGTTTTATACCTGTCTCTAATAGTCAAGACTACAAGGAAAACAAACATATAATCACTCCGTTTGATCTTTTATCCGCAATCTATCCGGTAAGATACATATTTTATTTCATAAAATTCCTCAAATCCTCAATTTGAGCTTTCCTAATTCCTTTTTACGAAACTGATGTTACTTTTTTTCCATTATTTCTTAACTCGACACTATACACTCTTTATTACACTAGAATGAGTAACCTAGTATCCACATCTGTGGCACTCTGCTATGAAATGTTCTATTCGATACCTTTGATTGAAACATTAACTTTATTAGGACAGTTTCCCTTAGCACAGTTCTTTCAATCTTTTCCAATTTCAAATCTGTCTAGTCATATGTATCTCTCATATGTTTATGTCCTCATCATGACTCCACGCTTTCGAACTAGCTACTATTGCAGGGATTTTTAAGTCATAAATCTCAATTTATCTCATGCAGCTATATTTATCTCTTGGTAACATAACATCACCGTATACCTTACAACCAATTCCCTCTTGATCTCAATTGGGAACCTCTATTGTCTATACAAAATCTCCCAAATTCGAATGGCATACCTAACACTATAATCATTTTGTTTTCCTTTATCACTGATGTGGCTTACATCTTTTTCCCTCAAACCATTAAACTTTCATCCTCATTTGTCAATATGATCATAGTCACTCATTGTTATCATGTTGCTTGGCTCACATTAACCTTTAATATCTTAATCCTATCGAGGTATTGTTGACTCTAATAAATATAGCCTCAAACTCAGTGTGCTTATGTTCAGTTCTCGTAATTCCTTAAGTAACTAATTCCTCAGTGCAGTAGTATTATCACATGCTATCCTCAATTTTTTTCATTGAACTTCTTTTTTTCTCAACGAATTTCCGTAATTCTTTTTCTTTTCCCGACAATCCCACATTGACTTATGTTAATGTCTGTTCTATTGTACCAGTTACTCCACACATTTCAATCTATCTACCAACATAACTTCCTGTGTTGGAAAACTCATCATCAGAGCTAATTTGTGGTTTCCAAACATATTTCCACAGCCTATGATATGAACCAAATTTCATTTCACATGGACAAGATCGTCTCCTCAAGTTACTGAACTCCTCTTAAATAGTTGGTTACTTACATCAACATAAACATATCTATTTGGTCCCAATAGCTTTTTTTTAACCCTTATGCTTGAGTCTTTACTATGGATGTGACTCCAATAAACACATTCATTTAAAAAAAAAAAATCACATCACAACTTTTTTGGGAGACCTGTCATCTTATTTCAAACTTCCCTCTATTGCGTCTGTCGATTCCTATCTAACGCAACCCTGAGTGACTCAAGCGAGGGGCCTTCGCCCCCTATGGAAGAATTTCTCGATTCCACTGTTGAATCAAGAGAAGAGCTTATGATCCTAGCTACTGGTCATAGAAAACCTGCCTTCATTGTTCATAAATTAAATTACCCGACTTTCTGACCTTATCTCAGTGATTCTTGGTACAAACCTCGATATTGTTTCTAATTCCTTGTCAGTCACCTATTGCCCATAAGTACTTTTTGTCACTTCAAGAAAAACAATTTCAACATTTCATCGTCACCTATTGCCCATAAGTACTTTTTGTCACTTCAAGAAAAACAATTTCAACATTTCATACTATCTTATCATGACTTCTAAGGTCAAAACCTCGATAATAAAGTTCAATGAGGCATTTAGCAATTTCATTTACACTAACACCCTGGTAGATACCATCAAAATTCTTACTTCTTATTTAGGGCTGTATTCATTTCACATTTCCAATCATTCACAGTCGCTAGTGACACTGACATTTCAATTTCCTCTATATACCATGTCTATTCTTGTTCCTGCCTACGACTGGGGTTTACTATTTGATCATAACAAAAACCTATTATTATTTTTTTAGGCCCATATCATATCTTGCACTTTCTTCCTCACCTTAACACACATATAGACAGCAATGCCATTTTAATTTCCTAGTATTTACCGCTTCTTTTGCCCATCCTAATCATTAAATTTGCATTTTGAGGCATTCACACTTCTCCTTTGAGTTATCATCTTTTTCATAATCATATGCATAGTACAATCCAAACCTAAGCGCATTTCTAATTGTCGCCATACTAACATATCGTGTATCACATTTCATCACTTGTAAAATCATATTTCTATTATTTCATCATCCATATGTATGTCCTCCATCCATTCAGAATTATAAATGCAGAATCATCAGTATCCAAGGTTCATACACTTTAATCTCACCACTTCTACTTCTTCCTGACAATAGCTTCACTTCTCGATTTCATTCAAAGGTAGACCAGTACAGTACCATATCGCTATTATATGCGGCAACACCAATGTAGTGAAGCTATACCTGCCTTATTGAACCATGTTTTTTTTCATTTCCAATTATCCACATATAAATACCTATTTTGATCTCACATAGCCATATTCTTATGCTTTCATGAATCCCATCACTGTTAACCAATTTTCTTTTCATGTCCATATTTGACCTCTCCAGACTATCACAAATGTCGCTTTCTTTCAACTCGGTTTCTACACTTTAAGTCTCATTAGTCATTTTAATATCACTTCTTTCCTAAATCAGCCCATACCAACGTATTCACATTCATATCACAATCAAAGATTTATAACCATAGTACAATATGCATATTATTATCCATTTTTCTTTTCCCATTGCCCATACCATTTCGAATTGCCCATAAATCTTCATTGGCACAAATTTTGACATATCATCACTTTTCTCACACTTAATCACTAATCACATGTTCATGCATATGACATATACCCATACGACTCAGACTAGGGATCAGTTGCTACGGTCTGCTCTGACATGACTTGAATGTATGTCACTTGCCCCTATTTCAGAAATTGCCCAGATAAGTTCGTACTTTTGGGCTCTGATACCACCTAAATGTAACACCCCACTCTCGCATGACCCAAACCCGACATCGACGTGATATCCAAGTTCGTGCCCTGTGAGGGTGGCATGCGACATCACTCAGTTAAAACTCAGTCAAAAAAACTTTTTTTTAAAACGCAAACATGCACAATGCGGAAGACAATAAACATACAATCATTAATAAGTACATTGGCCACAAGGGTCCTTTTTATAAATACAAAGTTATTTCAGTCTGTGGACTTTACAAATTGACCTACTCATTAATTCAGAAAATAAAAACACACTAATGCAGACGTGAACTGATCCCGACCCCTTTTCTCACTAACCAGCAGATGCCATACGCCCGTTGCCTAACAGGGTATTCTTCTGAGTCCTGAAAAATAATTGCAAATTTTGGGTGAGTTTTGCGAACTCAGTGAGAAACCATCATCAATGGTTCACTCAATTCATGCAACACAGCATTTCACATAACATATATTCACATTGTTGCATATACGATCACATTTCACAATTTCACTTAAACACAGTCCATTTATACATTTCATTCTATTCTACATACATAACCAAATGAATTCATAACCCATTCAAGCATGTCACAATTGCATAAGGCATTTTGCCTTTCACTCAATCAAAGAAAACAATCCAATACATATGTAATGCGCATGAGACCCTTTTTCCAATTTATTACGGTGTTGTGACCAAGCGCCTAAACTGTCCCAATATGGGCGCATTAATCGGTGAGCCTGAGGCTCTGAACTGTCCCAATATGGGCGCATTAATCATTGAGCCGGAGGCTCTGAATCACTGTGGGCTCGAGGCCCAAATACATTGAGCTTTTAGCTCTCAGTGGCTGCTCCGGTCACAACTCTCATGAACTGAACATGCATTCATGTATGAACTGCATATATCCCAATTTAACAGTAAATGCATCACAATTATCCACATGTTACAAATAGGCAGTAATTGTATCACAACCAATTCCTGTGTCACAATTTACCACATCACAATCGAACCCCAATTATTACATTCAAACAATTATTTCACAACTATTCACAATATAATCACAATCACGATGAAAACACGAAGGTCTCAAATTCTCAGACAAATAACACTTTTATTTCATACTCTTCCAATACATCGGACCTCTTGCCAGAATCGAATCATAAACAAACGCAATCGTCCCACCATTATTCTCCACAGAGTTATACGTGCAGAATTATAAACACTTACTAATCGAGGAACCATCTAGGTTACTCACCAAATAGCTTCCGAGCTAATGCCGGGAAGTCTCGGCAACGTCCGTGAGATGACGTTCCAACTGTGCCTCTATAATAATCACAATAGTCATATGTCACCAAATGCACAATTAGAAATATTAAATAATGCACATGTAGCAATTTAGATGTGTACAATGCATGTTCGTGACATTCCCGACATTTCCCAAAATTCACATCACAAAAGATTCCCTTATGTCTTAGGAACCCATAGACACTAGAATTACTCAATTTGGACTTCTATAGGTCAGGATATTGCCAAACTTTACTTAATTCTCTCACTTGGATTCAATCCCTAAATCTCAATTAAAATCCCACAAGTTCGCAACTCCACATGGAGAGGTAGATCATTGACTTATGAATTCGACGTCTCGAGAATCAGGTCAATCGGAGGTCGGATGACGAAGATATAAGTAAAAGAAGCTTTAGGACAAAACAAAAGATAAGAGAGTTTGCCCTATTTCCATCTCTTCCACATCTGAATTTCTAACATGCATAACTTTTTACACACTTATCAAAATATTACAAACAAGATCTCTTTGGAAAGATAACAAGAAACCCTACAAGTTCCATGAAGGGATCACAAACCAATCTCACCTCTAAGGGTGCTAAAAACTACTTCAAAGTTACTGCCCATAAATGACCATATGAACAGTAACTGTGTACTTCCAATCCTCATAACTTTTTCCTCATAACTCCAATTAAGGTACATTGTACACCATTAGAAAGCTCTCAACATTTTCTACAATCTTCAAGAAGACACCTTAATCCAATTCAATCTATAAGAGGGTGAAAACCCAAACCAAGTTTCTGCCCAGTCAATGCCTCTCAAAACAATGCAGGATTTGGCAAAATCCATAACTTTCCAGTTCCTCAGTCAGAAATTACAACATAAATGCCCGAAGAAAGATAAAAATGTTTTCTACAACTTTCATGAACAACCTGAAATCAAATTCCATTGGTAACTAGGTCAAACAATTCAACAAAGAATCTGCCTACTGAAATCAACCAATCTGGACAGTAATTTTCTAGCTAGCATAACTCCTTGAACAAATGTCAAAAAAATCACTACCTTATATCAATGGAAAGATAACATCTCATAATTCAATTTTCATAGAGGACTCAAAATCCAAATCCATCATTAACAAGATCAAAACTATCATGTAAGTGACTGCCCTGATCAACAGTTAATGACTTAACTTAGGTTCAGTTTTTGCCAATTCATTACTCCCAAATATGACATCCAAAAATAGCATGCTATATACCATTTTCAAGATAATTTCTTCCTCTACCACTTTTAAGAAGGTCACTTAAGCCAATTCAATTCACAGAAATTGCTAAAATTTCTTCCAAGCAGAATGCTCACAAAATTGACACTTAGGCTAGGTTTCACCAAAATGCACAAAACCAGGCAATAATAAACAGGTCATATCTCCCAATATACATATCGAAAAATTGCAAGATAAGTGGAAATGGAAAGCTAACTTGATAGGCTTCAACTTTTATGAAGACCATTTTTACCAATTCCTTCAAAATTATTCTAGAAAAATCCTCAAAGTATAAAATGATTAGGGTCGGCTACTGTTCACACAGCACCAAGTAATTCACTTTGTTTGCCAAATTTAAAATCCTTAAAGACCAAATTGAGCAACACTCCCTTCATATGAAATTTAGCCATAATTCTTAAGTTTAATTTAAAACAAACCTCAGCTCAATTGGACAACCACATCTCAAGTTATAAACCAAAATCTAAAACCTACACAACTCACATTTTCCAGATTTCATTCCTTACCTCTTCCTCTTTCATTCTAGCATTTTACCTACTTCAATATGCATCCATTTACACCTCTAATTCAGCCACAAAATCATCACAACAATTACTTGTATAATAGAGCATAATTGGCAGCAACCACATACACAACTTCCTTACATCATTAACATTCATCTAACATCATAAACATCATTTACAACATTCAATTCACAATCTTTAACTACCATATCAATTTCTCTCACACAAGCATACATTTAAACCGATACAAACCTACCACTATCATGATGAAATAAATGCATAAAGAATCCCCATGAATGCTTCTAACTACCAATAGAAGAACATAAAACAATCCCTCACCTAAACAAACTTCAAACTTCAACTCTTCCAAACTTTCACAATTCTCCTAATCTTTGCCACCATTCATGACTATCATCTTCATCTTGAGAGGGTGAGGTTTAAAGCAAAGTGAAAGGAAGAGAGAAAGATGAGTAAACTTGTCAAGGTAGCAAGGAAGAAGACCAATGAAGAAGAGGAGAGGAGAGGCTATGTATGAGAGTAATTTTAAAAAGAGAATGGAAGCATCTACGGAAGAGAAAGGGAGAAAGAATTTTAAAGTCCCCTTCTACTCTTTCACACATTAGAATCTCATAGAAGTTCTCACCATTTAGGATATTTATATATATAAGACTAAGTAGGCAAGTGACATGTGTCACTTACCACTTGTCATGTTTTTAATGGTCCATTTATTTCCTTTCCAAAACAATTTAATTTCTAGTCCAATTTCTCTCCAAATTCCAATGGCTCAAAGTAAAAATTTCCTAAAATCATGCATCAAATTTTCCAGTGCCATTGGACAATCATTTTCAGTACTGGAAACCAAATCAGTCAGCCACCTGTCAATTTTTCTGGTCCGGAAAGGTATCTCGAAAAATTGCCAAAAAAATTTCTAAATTTTCACAAAAATGTAAAACACACAAAAATCCACTTCAATTTCATGTTCAAGCACCAATTCATATTTTTCCACAATAAACACATATGCTGGGAAATGTCAGGAATGCATGTACAATTATATGCATTTACAAATATTACAATTTATGCATATATAGAGGCCATATTATGCATGAACATACCGAGACTAGTTTACTCGCTCATAACTCGTCCTAAAATACTATTTTACCCTTCCCATTGGTGATGAAATGTTACATCAAACAAGGGTATTACTGGCCGACAATGAGAAAAGACTGCCAGGAAAAAGTCGACCGATGCGAGGCTTTCTAGAAAAATGATAGCCTGTCTCATCAACCGACCAAGAGGATGAAAATCGTGAGCCACCCTGTCCCTTTTGCTCAATGGGGCATGGATATACTGGGATCTTTCCCTCTTAGTCCTAGACAGAAGAAGTTCTTGGTAGTGGCAGTGGAATACTTCACCAAATGGGTAGAAGCGGAAGCGATCACTACAATTACAGAGTAGAAGGTGGAGAATTTCGTAAGGAAAAATATACTAAGCCGCTTCGGGATGCCTATAGTGTTGGTTACAGACAATGGTCGGCAGTTCGATAACGATAAGTTTAGAGATTTCTGCGATCGACTAAAGATAAGGCTACAGTTAACTTCAGTAGCTCACCCCCAAAGCAATGGTCTCGCGGAGAACACTAACAAAAAGATAATGAGTGCTCTCAAGAAGCACCTAGACGGACGAAAGAATTGGGTAGAAGAACTAGACGAAGTGTTGTGGGCGTACAGAACCACACCGAATGGAGCCACAGGAGAAATGTCGTTCAGGATGACTTTCGGGGCAGAATCCCTAGTTCTAATAGAAGTGGTGTTGCATAATCAAAGAGTGTCGAGCTATGAAGAAGAGTTAAATAATGAAGCCCGCTGAGCAGAACTCGTGCTTCTCAGTGAAGACAGGGATAGGGCAGCTGCTCATTCGGAAGCCGTCAGGCAAAAAGTAACAAAGTTCTACAACAGAAGGGTAAAGCCGAGCGACGTAAAGGTAGGTAGATACGTCCTGTGAAACGCCGAGGCGGATGGGAAACATCCTGGAAAGCTCGGACAGATGTGGGAAGGACCCTATCAAGTGATCAAGCAAGCCGGACATGGTTTTTACATCCTACGCGATGCGAACGGGAAGATTCTATCGAGGCCCTGGAACTCTCAAAACATGAAGGCGTTCTACCAGTAGATAAGTTTTATTTTAGTTAATCTTTGTTTATTACTGTTTTTGTACACAACCTGTGGGTACCTTTTTCTTGGCCCTGCCAGTCAGGTTTTTTAACAACCCACGCCCTCACTATTATCAATAAAGGGGTTTTTAGATTTCTCGGCACGAAGGAATTTCATTAAATTTGGCAGAGTAGAAAATCCCATCGACTATCGCTCAGTCAGGTCGCCAAGACAAGATCCTTGGGACCATAGCTCGGCCTCGACATAGATCGACCAGGTTGCCAAGACAAGATCCTTGGAACCATCGATCGACCTCGACTATCGCTCGGTCAGGTCGCCAAGACAAGATCCTTGGGACCATAGCTCGGCCTCGACCATAGATCGACCAGGTTGCCAAGACAAGATCCTTGGAACCATCGGTCGACCTCGACTATTGCTCGACCGGGTCGCCAAGACAAGATCTTGGGGACTATAGCTCGGCCTCGACATAGATCGACCAGGTTGCCAAGATAAGATCCTTGGAACCATCGATCGACCTCGACTATCGCTCGGCTGGGTCGCCAAGACAAGATCCTTGGGACCATAGCTCGGCCTCGACCATAGATCGACTAGGTTGCCAAGACAAGATCCTTGGAACCATCAATCGACCTCGACTATCGCTTGGCCGGGTTGCCAAGACAAGATCCTTGGGACCATAGCTCGACCTCGACCATAGATCGACCAGGTTGCCAAGACAAGATCCTTGGAACCATCGATCGACCTCGACTATCGCTTGGCCGGGTTGCCAAGACAAGATCCTTGGGACCATAGCTCGACCTCGACCATAGATCGACCAGGTTGCCAAGACAAGATCCTTGGAACCATCGATCAACCTCAACTATCGCTCGGTCGGGTCGCCATGATAAGATCCTTGGGACCATAGCTCGGCCTCGACCATAGATCGACCAGGTTGCTAAGACAAGATCTTTGGAACCATCGATCGACCTCGACTATAGATCGACCAGGTTGCCAAGACAAGATCCTTGGAACCATCGATTGACCTCGACATCGATCGGCTAGGTTACCAAGACAAGATCCTTGGAACCATCGATCGACCTCGACTATCGCTCGACCGGGTCGCCAAGACAAGATCTTTGGGACCATAGCTCGGCCTCGACCATAGATCGACTAGGTTTCCAAGACAAGATCCTTGGAACCATCGATCGACCTCGACTATCGCTCGACCGGGTCGCCAAGATAAGATCTTGGGGACTATAGCTCGGCCTCGACATAGATCGACCAGGTTGCCAAGACAAGATCCTTGTAACCATCGATCGACCTCGACTATCGCTCGGCTGGGTCGCCAAGAAAAGATCCTTGGGACCATAACTCGGCCTCGACCATAGATCGACTAGGTTGCCAAGACAAGATCCTTGGAACCATCGATCAACCTCAACTATCGCTCGGTCGGGTCGCCATGATAAGATCCTGGGGACCATAGCTCGGCCTCGACCATAGATCGACCAGGTTGCCAAGACAAGATATTTGGAACCATCGATCGACCTCGACCATAGATCGACCAGGTTGCCAAGACAAGATCCTTGGAACCATCGATCGACCTCGACATCAATCGGCTAGGTTGCCAAGACAAGATCCTTGGAACCACCGATCGACCTTGACTAACGCTCGGCGAAGATCCCAAGACAAAATCTCAAATCGTTCGGCCTCAGTATCACTCGGCTTAATTCACCCGTTCGGCGCACATGGAGTGCGCTCATTTGCGACCTACTATTCGAAGAGAGTAATATTTAACACAAAAGAGGTAATGAAAAACTAGCTTCTATTTCTCAAAATTAAAGCTCTGGTCACAAGCCCGACCAGATGAGCCTTACAAAGGGAAAAACAATTCACTCTAATCCTTTGGGAGGAGCGGAAGGGCCAGTAGCAGGATCGGCCGGAGGAGAGGAAGAGCCAACAACCGGGTCGGCAGAGGAAGGGCCGACAGTCGGATCAGGAGGAGAAGACAATGGAGAGACATCCTCTTCTTCTTCCGAGCTAAGATCCAGCTCCTCATCCAGAATAAAAGTCCGTTCTCCCTCGGCCCTCTCCCTCATTCCCTCCAAAGAAAGACCGAGAGAAGCGGGAAGCAGCGGCTCGGCATAATCCTCGAACGAAGGACACTCCGACCTGTCAGGAACGTGAACCTTATGGCACCTCTTCAAAACCGAGAGGGTCAAGTCGCAGGCAAACTCCAAGCACTCCCCATGTAGGAATCGCTTTTTCCACCGCTTTATCGCCTCAACCCTCTGCTTCTTGATGGAGCATCGCAACTCCCTCAACATATCTTCGGTCCTGAGTTTACCCTCCACCGTTGCATGACAATCATGGAGGAATTTCTTACCACGCTCCTGCTCCGTCTCCACCACCTTCCTCAGGCCCTCACACTCCCTGAACAGCTCGTCCTTCACTGCAATCAATCGGCTCCTCTCCTCCTCCCCAGTGGCAAGTTGAGCTTGTAGAACGCTCCTCCTTTCCTCCCAAGATTTCTTCTCCTCCTCCAAGGAAGAGAGTTGAGCTTGGAAGACGTCTCTCTCTTCCTTAGCCTCCGAAAGCTCGCCCCTCAAAGTTTTCACCTGCTCGAGGAGATCGTGGACTTCCCGATCTTGTGATCGATTGATCCTATCGAGTTGCTCAACACGTTGGTGCATCGCGAAGGACATCTCCAGACTTCTCACACAGCTACGGATGAGACAGGCCCCCAGCTCCAGATTGCTCATCGAGTCCAAGAGCTCCTCGTCTTCGAGGGGAGTGACCCTCTCAGCAATGTGAAGGGACACATCGAGGTCCCCGATCGATGCAGTTTTGGACAAGCTGATCGCAGGCTCCCACTTGTCGGCGCTCTTCGCCGCTCCTTTCCCTTTGCCTTCTCTCACCTTCTCCTTCCTGCCTTGACCCGATGGGCCGGACGGTAGGTTAGCAAGCCGGATAATCCTCTTCCTCTTAAGAGGTGGCTCCACCTCCTCTTCCTCCTCCTCTTCCCCTCCCACTCGGCCTGCGCTCATTGGCACGATCGCCAATGACGTCGACACGACAGGACGGTCTTCAGCAGGCGGAGGGGCCAGCAACACTGTGGAATGGCTTGGCTCCACTGGCAGAGCGGCTCCTTCACCGGTCTCTGCCTCCTTCCCCTTTTTCTTCCCCTTGGCCTACTTTTTGGATTTAGGGGGAGGGGATGACCCGGAAAAATCTTCTACCCTCGCCATGGCTGCATAACAATAAAACAGGTCAGAAAGAAAAACCAATACTTAAAAATACAGCAAATAATTCAACCACGAAGGGTCAACCAAACGAAGCGGTTTCCTCTCCTAGCCCACTAATATGTGGCGGGAGTTCGAATAGAAAGGAATCGACCGAGGCCCCCCCGCGATACCCCAGAATGAGCCGAACGAAGTCGTATCGGCCGAGCTCCTTTATGCGACCGACGACCTCCCACTCCTCTCTACTAAGAGACACGCTTGACGTGTCGTTCCACTGCTCGGCTAAATGATACCTCCACGGCTGGCACTCGAAGGAGGATCCTGGGGGTTTGACAAAGAAATACTTCGTCTGCCAAGCGGAGATTTTCAAAGCTGTTCCGGCCGGGAGATATTGGGCATCTTGGTACTGCAGAGAAGGGATCCCGGCCCCAGAGCTCGGACTCTGGTTCATCGTCAAAAAATGACGTAGGATCCCAACTGAGGGCAAATGGCCGAATTGATGACACAGCAACGCCAGGCCGTTAATGAACCTCCAGCCGTTCGGAGGAATTTGGCTCGGCATCAACTAGAAATCGACTCACACCTCGTGAATAATAGGGGCATATGGGAGCCTCATGCCACCAATCGAAAAGAAACCATTGGAAATGGAAAAATACCCACTCAGATTGCTGTGGATTCGTTCATGCTCCAAGGCCAACCTAGGCCCCCAGGACATAGGGATATTATTCCTAATGATCGACCGTTTCAGGTCCACCGCGGTCATCGTCGATTTATCTCTCGGTGGCTCCTCCACCACCAACCCATCCTTCCGTTCTCTCGTAGAGACTTCTTTAGTACCTCTTACCACACTTCTAGAACTAGCCGACGACATGCTTACTAAGAGGAAACTTTTGAGAAACCTTAAAGGAGGAGACGAGGGAAAAGGGCGTACCTATTCAGTGGTTTGAGGTAGGAAAATTGGACGGCGGTTGAAAAAAAACTCCGGAGACTGTGGGCAAGAAAATACAAATGAAAGTAGGATGAAAGCTGGAGAACGAAAGCAAACGTAAAGAAAATCTGCAATCCATCGACCCTGAGTACTTATAGAAGACCAGTCGAAGGGACGCCCTAATCAAAGCTCAACACATGGAGCAAATCTGAGCCAAGCTCAGACACATGGCAGAATCTGAGCTGAGATGAATTAGGTTTGTTCGAAATCTGGAGCGGCGCAGCAATTGAAAGGACATAGGTGACAGCTACACAACGGTTACAAGGACGATTCGTTTCAGATTCTGAAAATCCGTCAGAGGGCACGCGTCGTCAGTAATGATTAAATAAAATACCCTCACGCACTCAGCACAGGTGTTTGCTTGATGCGAGCTGTCATGCAATAGGTGCTGATGCCGATCGATCGGGACACTCAATCGCTCGATCCGACCAGGCCCAGTCCCAGTCCACGCATCCGTGGCCCATTCGCAGGTGGAAGTCTCCCATGCATACGTAAAGACTTAAACCTAGCATCTGCTCCATATATAAGGTATAACTCTACCATAATAGAGGTACGTGATCATAACCCTAGTTTTCTCTGCTCACAGCGATCCTACCCTCACAAAAAGACTAACTTGAGCGTCGGAGGGGCTTATCGGGAAATAACCCCCGACGTGCCTTCTTTATTTTGCAGGAACCTTCAAGCCAGAGCTCTCGTGAGAAGTAGCCAACTCCATGGATCCAAACGGCAACATGCAGCCTCGCCTGAACCAGGCTGAACTAGATATGAATGCCAATTGGAAAGAGATGGATGTGAATGCTAATGCAAATGTTTTACCTTTAGCTAATGAATACTAATGCAAGTGTTATACTCTTTGAATATCAAAATTTTCTTTAATAACTGACTACATCAATATTTTGACTAATTTATTCTCTCTGCTCACGTTATTATTAAGCTGTAAAATAGAGATAAATGAGCAGGCTAAATTTTGAGTCTTTTCATGGTCAAACATCCTTGCATCTGCTTCTTCTATCTTTGAACTATACCGTGGCTCATCAACTTAATCGTTAAATGTTTATCAAAGTGTACAAATGTTGGGACCCGACCCGGAGACCGGATCCCAACCGAAAAATAGAAAACAGATCGTAAACAAAGCGAAGGAATTCGAAACATAAAGCAAAAGAATCAAAAACACAACTGATCAAACAAATCTTACGAAGGAAATATAACGCAAAAAGCCAAAAGCGAAATCGGAATTTGAAATAACAACGAAAGAACGGAAGCAAAGCGAAACGAACAGTTCATGAGACGAAAACAAAGTCCAAATTGGATTGAATACGTTAAGAACGGACGAATGCGCATCGGATACAAATCGAATCGAAAGGCAAAGCAATCAGAAACGAATCAAATTGGTTCGAAATCAAGCAACAACTTTCCGATATCCGAAAACTTAAACTTTTGAAAAAAAAAACAAACGTGTCGCGTTGGAAACTCTAAGACAACCAAAACCGGTATAACTTTTTTTTTCTTTCTTTCTTTTTCCATCATACAACACAATTCCAAAATCTAAATGGAATTTAACAATTCCACAACCTCAAATCATTTTATCCTTCACATTCATACATCTCTCATTATTCTTCTTTTCACCAAATCTTATTTTTCTTACTTTTTTTGCCCTAAAACAATCACACATATCCATAAACAATCATAATTCATATATCATAAGCATACCGTATCATTCATATACATCACTCACTATGCTAGTTCCTATACAAATCCATACTTCAATTCCATACTCCAATAGCAAACAAAAGTGACACTTTCAAGTCACAGTACAAAACCAATTACCAAAATCCAAATTATACATATTACAAAAACATGCAAATGTCGGACTGATGCCTTAACCGTCTTTCATCCGATCTCCCGCTCAAATACCTGGAGATGGGAATGAAGGGGGGGGGTGAGCTTATAGATCGTAGGTAATAAGTTTATAACCGAAAACAAGCAAAAACCATTGTAAAGTTCAAATTGATATCCATGTCACATATTTTCAAATTTAATAAGCCAAAACTATTGAAATGTTCATTTGTTATATAAAAATAAATCTTGATAATTTCGTAAAATGCTTCGTTTCCGAATTCTCTGTCAAATTCGCAATTAAAACTCAAAGCTTATATTCAAAAATATCATCACATCACAAAGCATACTCCTTTAATCATCAATACAAAACACTCAATTTATGCAACATATTTGACAATTCCAAGATGCAATGCACAAACAAATGGCTCGAGAGTTCAATAAACGAAACGGGTATAGTTTACACCGTAAACAAAATAAGTCCAATTTCTCAGGATCTCGTAGCCCCAAGCGGGCAGCCGAGAGAAGGCTATAGGTCATCGTGTACGTGACTAACAAAACAGGTTCTCTCTCACCCAAACAAAAGCACATAGTCATTTCATGCTCAATCAATTTATTCGAATGCTTTCATAATTTCAAACTTTTCTATCTTTTCCATTCATACAAAAATGCCATAACCTATTTTAATGGCATAACTTGAGCATAATTCGCAAATCGCAATGCATTTTCAATAATCAAAATATAACACAAATTCACATATCAAGTTCTCAATCAATTAAGCATATACACACATAACCAAATTCTTTAAATCATTTAAAAGCAATATATGAAGTAATTGAAATCATTTAGTTCTCTTGATTTGAAAAACTTTCGTGGCTCATTATTCAATTATAAACATGAAACCCACCTCAATTCCGTGTTTGAAGCTTGCCCAATGCTTCAATTCTCCAAAGCCTTTCTTCTTTCCTCCAATATAAAATTCCCTAAGCCATAATCATCCAAATTCAACATCATAATTAGCATAATCCTTAAAATTGATGTCATAATTCATAAACTCATACTAATTTCAAGATATCTAAATAACCAATTTCCAAAATTCCTAAATCCCAAAATTGGGCATAACCCTAATTCACAATTATTCAAAATTGATCCAATTAACCCATGCTATCTCCAAAATTAGGCATAGAATTAACAAACCCATACCATAAGCAAAGTTTCTAAACCAAAACTTCATTCAAAACTTAAAAATAAAAAATTCACCTCTTACCTCAATCTTCATATTTTCGGATTTTTCCTTGTCCTATAAGGGAGATATCACCTTCTTCCATCTTTTTCCCCTTGAAACAACTCAAAACTCATGCTAGAAGACCAAAAAATTCGAAACCCTTGTTGCTCCCTCTTTTTCTCTTTCATTTTCTCTCATCCGAAAGTGCTCTCTTCCTCTCATCTCTTCTTCTTTTATTTCTTCCTTTCTTCCTAAGGGTCGTGCGCTTTCCTCCTTATAAACGACCATCACTTGCCATGCCATTTAAATGAATGAAAAATGACCTAATTTCCCCTCCATGTAAGGCTTCTAACTTAACTCCTTAAGTAAACTTCCAAAATTGCCCTTCCTTTTTGCCTTAAAAACTGACATCTTGTCTCCTTATTTCGATTAGGTAAATGAAGCACTTTAACAAAACTTTCTTCTAGAGAAACGTTCCTATATGTCTCAATTCCAATACTCCACCAAAAAAGCTGAATTCGGTTCAGAAATGAAAAAGTTATGACTAAAAATACTTTCAGACCATTGCAAAACTGAGGCTGAACACTATACCTAACTTTAACCCAGAAATTGAAAGTCTTACAGGCTAAATTGCCATTACTTCATATAACTTGTAGATCCATGTCTCTAGTTTAATTTTAAACAAGAATCAACTCAATCAGAGTTCCATAGCTCAAGATATCACTAAAATACTAAAGTATGTCAAAAAATTTTCGACCGATCTGCTCACTTTGATCTAATCAATCTTTTTCATTTTAATATCAAGACCGTTCAACAAGGTATGGAGAGATAGAAAAATGTCTTAGGAGTCCAACGCTTCAAAAACCAAGTCAATCAGTGGTCGGATGAAAAAGTTATAGCCAAAAGAAGGAAGAGAGGTCAGTCGGTCAAAAATCGATCAGCAGGAAAGCTTGGCAGACCCTGCAAGACAAGAGCATGCTGGCCCGATTAGGCCAAGATAGGCGCTCGCTTCATGATCGCCCAGAGAGGCGCCTTGCAGGCGCTCTCGCCACGCGATTCCGACCTCCTAACTTCTACCTTTCATATCTTTTGACCCAGAACTCTAAATTTCACAAACTTGGTACTGTTGGAAAGATAAAAGACAGATCTACCATTTTCAAGAAGGACTCAAAAGCAAGTTCGATCTTTAAAGGGGTCAAAAGTTTACTCCAAAATGACTGATCGACAAGCTCCTCATAAACAGTACCAAAACTTGTAAACATCATAGCTTTTGACCCAGAACTCAAAATTTCACAAACTTAGTGTCTATGGAAAGGTAAAAGAACATTCTACAACTTCCATGAAGATCATAAGAACAACTTCCAACTTTATAAGGGTCAAATATGGACTCAAAGTTTCTGTCTGAAATTTTGCCATTTTGGCAGCACCTGCACTCAACTTTAACAACTCACATCTTCCAATTAATACATCCAAAAATAGCACATTATGCATCATTGGAAAGCTCTAAAGCTCCTCTGTAACTCTCAAGAAGGTCACTTGATCCCATTCAATCTATACCAGCCCAGAATTTGCCTTAATGCATAACATACCCAAAATTAACCCTATGAACACATCAGCCCAGAAATTGACAACACCTATGCCCAACTTCAACAACTCATAAACCATTGCAAATCTCAAATGAGTTATTCCAAAGCATAACCCAACAAAAACTCAACAATGAATAAATATGCACATACACATTCCTACACTTAGAGCATTTTCCAAAACCAAAGCAAAAATACATTTAAGTTTGAAAGATCATAACTTTCACTCCCGATATCGAAAAATATCAAACTTTATGGCTACGGAAAGCTCTCAACATAAGCTACAAGTTTCATGAAGATCATTTTCTCAAATTTGGCCTAAATCAAAAAGTCAACTTTTATCTCCTAAAAGGTCAAACTTTTACAATTCTTCATATTTTCACACTTTTTCTCTTTATTTCTTGATTTTTAACTTCTATTTCAATCAACCCATTCACTTTAACTTTCATAACTCATACAACTCTACTCAAATTTCAAAGTCATCAAAACCAATCACTTCATTTCTCATCAATTTCCTTTAAGCACAATAACATCTATAACACAATACTTATACAAACACACTCATTTAATTTCATTTAATATTTCTAAATTCCACTCAAAGATCGGGGTCTAACATTTCTCCCCCTCTTAAATGAATTTTTTCCTCGAAATTCCTACTAAGACATTATCAAGTAACACAATCTCTTAACTAATTTCTTTCCAATAGATCATAATCAATCACTTTTCTTATCTAATTTCCTTATCATACATATTCTTAACTTCTTCACAAGGAACCATTAAAATCATATCAATTCACAATCACCACAAATAAGTGTTTCTCAATCTATTTACACAAATCAAAGGTCCAATTCTTAATGAACCCTAGTATGGATCAGTCATCATTCAAAATCAACCTTTATCCATATATTCCTATCAATAACCTCATCTTTCAAGCATTCCTTATTCCATCTCACAATTGTATATACAACATCAAATCAACAAAGTGATCAAAGAAGCCTAATCGTCCTGACATTCTTACCTCAGTATCATACACATTCTTATGATCGATCATATAACTCATCACCTTAATCAAAAAATCAAATTGGTTCTTCAAATAATTCATGAAAACTTATTCACATCAATATCACATTCTCACTAATTCAATCATATCCATTAACTAACTCTTATCATCTTCTCATGTAAATCTCTCATACACATACGCCCATGTAAAATCCTATTAATGGGCCCTGATACCATAACTATTGGGACCCGATCCGGAGACTGGATCCCAACTGGAAAGCAGAAAACGGATCGTAAACAAAGCAAAGGAATTTGAAACATAAAGCAAAAGAATCGAAAACGAATCGAAAACACAACGGATCAAAAAAATCTTAAGCAGGAAATATAACGCGAAAAGCCAAAAGCGAAATCAGAATTTGAAACAAGAACGAAAGAACGGAAGCAAAGCGAAACGAATGGTTCATGAGACGAAAACAAAGTCCAAAGCGGACTGAATATGTTAAGAACGGACGAATGCGCATCGGATACAAATCGAATCGAAAGGCAAAGCAATCGGAAACGAATCAAATTGGTTCGGAATCAAGCAACAACTTTCTGACATCCGAAAACTTAAACTTTTGAAAAACAAAACAAAAGTGTCGCGTTGGAAACTCTAAGACAACCAAAACCGGTATAACTTTTTTTTTCTTTCTTTCTTTTTCCATCATACAACACAATTCCAAAATCTAAATGGAATTTAACAATTCCACAACCTCAAATCATTTTATCCTTCACATTCATACGTCTCTCATGATTCTTCTTTTTACCAAATCTTATTTTTCTTACTTTTCTTTTGCCCTAAAACAATCACACATATCCATTTACACTCATAATTCATATATCATAAGCATACCGTATCATTCACATACATCACTCACTATGCTAGTTCCTATACAAATCCATACTTCAATTCCATACTCCAATAGCAAACAAAAGTGGCACTTTCAAGTCACGGTACAAAACCAATTACCAAAATCCAAATTATACATATTACAAAAACATGCAAAAGTTGGACTAATGCCTTGACCGTCTTTCATCCGATCTCCCGCTCAAATACCTGGAGATAGGAATGAAGGGGGGTGAGCTTATAGCTCGTGGGTAACAGGTTTATAACAGAAAACAAGCAAAAACCATTGTAAAGTTCAAATTGAAATCCATGTCACATATTTTCAAATTTAATAAGCCAAAACTGTTGAAATGTTCATTTGTTATATAAAAATAAGTCTTGATAATTTCGTAAAATGCTTCGTTTCCAAATTCTCTGTCAAATTTGCAATTCAAACTCAAAGCTTATATTCAAAAATATCATCACATCACAAAGCATACTCATTTAATCATCAATACAAAACACTCAATTTATGTAACATATTTGACAATTCCAAGATGCAATGCACAAACAAATAGCTCAAGAGTTCCATAAACAGAATAAACAAAATGAGTTCTATTTCTCAGGATCTCGTGGCCCCAAGCGGGCAGCCGGGAGAAGGCTATGGGTCATCGTGCACGTGACTAACGAAACAGGTTCTCTCTCGCCCAAACAAAAGCACATAGTCATTTCATGCTCAATCAATTTATTCGAATGCTTTCATACTTTCAAGCTTTTCTATCCTTTCCATTTATACAAAAATGCCATAACATGTTTTAATGGCATAACTTGAGCATAATTCGCAAATCGCAATGCATTTTCAATAATCACAATATCACACAAATTCACATATCAAGTTCTCAATCAATTAAGCATATACACACATAAGCAAATTCTTTAAATCATTTAAAAGCAATATATGAAGTAATTGAAATCATTTAGTTCTCTTGATTAGGAAAACTTTAGTGGCTCATTATTCAATTATAAACATGAAACCCACCTCAATTCCGTGCTTAAAGCTTGCCTAATGCTTCAATTCTCCAAAGCCTTTCTCCTTTCCTCCAATATAAAATTCCCTAAGCCATAATCATCCAAATTCAACATCATAATTAGCATAATCCTTAAAATTGATGTCATAATTCATAAACTCATACTAATTTCAAGATATCTAAATCACCAATTTCTAAAATCCCCAAATCTCAAAATTGGGCATAACCCTAATTCACAATTATTCAAAATTGATCCAATTAACCCATGCTATCTCCAAAATTAGGCATAGAATTAACAAACCCATACCATAAGCAAAGTTTCTAAACCAAAACTTCATTCAAAACTTAAAAATCAAAAATTCACCTCTTACCTCAATCTTCATATTTTCGGATTTTTCCTTGTCCTATAAGGGAGATATCACCTTCTTCCATCTTTTTCCCCTTGAAACAACTCAAAACTCATGCTAGAAGACCCAAAAATTTGAAACCCTTGTTGCTCCCTCTTTTTCTCTTTCATTTTCTCTCATCCGAAAGTGCTCTCTTCCTCTCATCTCTTCTTCTTTTATTTCTTCCTTTCTTCCTAAGGGTCGTGAGCTTTCCTCCTTATAAACGACCATCACTTGCCATGTCATTTAAATGAATGACAAATGACCTAATTGCCCCTCCATGTAAGCCTTATAACTTAACTCCATAAGTAAACTTCCAAAATTGCCCTTCCTTTTTGCCTTAAAAACTGACATCTTATCTCCTTATTTCGATCAGGTAAATGAAGCATTTCAACAAAACTTTCTTCTAGAGAAATGTTCCTATATGTGTCAATTTCAATACGCCACCAAAAACGCTCAATTCGGTTCAGAAATGAAAAAGTTATGACCAAAAATACTTTCAGACAATTGCAAAACTGAGGCTGAACACTACACCTAACTTCAACCCAGAAATTGAAAGTCTTACAGGTTAAATTACCGTTTAGCTCCTTCATATAACTTGTATATCCATGTCTCTAGTTTAATTTTTCAACAAGAATCAACTCAATCGGAGTTCTATAACTCAAGATATCACTAAAATACTAAAGCATGTCCAAAATTGTTTGACTGATCTGCTCACTTTGATTTAATCAATCTTTTTCAATTTAATATCAAGACCGATCAACAAGGTATGAAGAGATAGAAACATGTGTTAGGAGTCCAACGCTTCAAAAATCAGGTCAATCGGAGGTTGGATGAAAAAGTTATGGCCAAAAGAAGGAAGAGAGGTTAGTCAGTCGAAAATCGATCGCATGCGGGGACCTTGGCAGACCAACTGGCGCCGTCATGGGATCGCCGAGCGATGATGTGTGGCGCTCTTTCCATGCGATTCCGATCTCCTAACTTCTACCCTTCATATCTTTTGACCCAGAACTCTAAATTTTACAAATTTAGTACCGTTGGAAAGATAAAAGACAGATCTACCATTTTCAAGAAGGACTCAAAAGCAAGTTCGGTCTTTAAAGGGGTCAAAAGTTTACTCAAAGATGACAGATCGACAAGCTCCTCATAAAGAGTGCCAAAACTTGTAAAAATCATAAATTTTGACCCAGAACTCCAAATTTCACAAACTTGGTGTCTATGGAAAGGTAAAAGAACATTCTACAACTTCTATGAAGATCATAAGAACAACCTCCAACTCTATAAGGGTCAAATATGGACTCAAAGTTTCTGTCTGAATTTTTTCCATTTTGGCAGCACCTGCACTCAGCTTTAACAACTCACATCTTCCAATTAACACATCCGAAAATAGCACATTATGCATCATTGGAAATCTCTAAAGCTCCTCTACAACTCTTAAGAAGGCCACTTGATCCCATTCAATCTATACCAGCCCAGAATTTGCCTTAATGCATAACATACCCAAAATTAACCCTATGAACACATCAGCCCAGAAATTGACAGCATCTACGCCCAACTTCAACAACTCATAAACCATTGCAAATCTCAAATGAGCTATTCCAAAGCACAACCCAACAGCAACTCAGCAATGAATAAATATGCACATAGACATTCCTACACTTAGAGCATTTTCCAAAACCAAAGCAAAAATACATTTAACTTTGAAAGATCATAACTTTAACTCCCGATATCAAAAAATATTAAAATTTATGGCTACGGAAAGCTTTCAACAGAAGCTACAAGTTTTATGAAGATCATTTTCTCAAATTTGGCCTAAATCAAAAAGTCAAACTTTCACAATTCTTCATATTTTCACACTTTTTCTCTTTATTTCTTAATTTTTAACTTCCATTTCAATCAACCCATTCACTTTAACTTTCATAACTCATACAACTCTACTCAAATTTCAAAGTCATCAAAACCAATCACTTCATTTCTAATCAATTTCCTTTAAGCACAATAACATCTATAACACAATACTTATACAAACACACTCATTTAATTTCATTTAATATTTCTAAATTCCACTCAAAGATCGGGGTCCAACAACAAATACATGTAAATGTTCACAAATAATAACTTATATAGTTGTATATGTTGACTGTTTTAGATGTATTAGAAGTATCTAATTGTTGGGTCCGGTTGCGGAGTCCAACGCTTGCTTTGATACCACTCATGTTGGACCCCCCTTGCGGAACCCAACTTCGAATCATGAAACTTGACCATTATCGTTTCATCTTCATTCTCATAAAATCCCAATAATTTTCCTCACAATTTGTTCAATGGTGTGCCCACATAAAATTAGTCACCATGCTCAAACTCATTTCTCTTATTTGTGAACAGAATTTGGAAATCTTCAAAAAAGAATTTCAATTTGGATTCTTCAAAGAAATCATAGCTCTGAGCCTCTATTTTGTTTTGAAGCAAGAATCACCTCAATCGGAGCTATATAGCTCAAGATATGCTTAAAATTCCAAAGAGAGTTTATACCTCAATCATGCTCTCTATACTGACCTCTCACTTTCTTACGATCAAACTTTTTCAAATCAAATCCAAAAGATCCCAATTTTCATGGAGAGATAAATTCATGTCTTAGCAATCTATCTCTTCTAGAATTACTTCATTTGGAGGCCGGATGAGGAAGTTATGATCAAAAGAATCAAACATGTTTAAGTCCTCAATCATGCAGTAACATATCTTGGAATGATTGCCATAACTATCACCACAATTGTAGGATTGGTTCCATTCTTAGACCACTGGAAAGAAGACTTCGATTTTGAAAACTTTCATGAAGATCACAAAGTCAGATTTTGCCTCTAAAATGATCAAAAATCACGATTTCATGAAGTTGTCCCGTGAATGTCCGTTTAACGGACATTGTCGGGCCAAAGTGCACCTTCTCACCCGAGAAGGTCCGTTAAACAGACATGGGCGATGCTAGGGGTCCTTTTTTTACTCGTAGAGGTCCATTAAACAGACCTAAAGTCCGTTAAACAGACATGGGGGTTCCCAAAACCCCTCCAAACCCTCTCCAATACTTCCTACATCCAATCTTACATCATATTCAATCAATATCTTCTTAAATTCAACTCTTCTAGTGCAAACTCACTTCATAGCAACTCAAACACCAAATTATCTCATAAACTCTCAAATCTCAATTCATTTGGTTCATCAAAACCACCAATTCCTATGCAACATCATAACTTGTAAAAATCATATCTTTTCATTCCGATGTCTAAAAATTACAAACTTTATAGCGTTGTAAAACTATAAAGACGAACTACAACTTTCATAAAAGCAATTTTGGCTAATCCTACCTAGATCAATACAGGTTTCCCTTGGAAATCAGCATACACATTTTACCTTCATGCAAAACTTGGAATTTATCCCAACTTTACTTCCTATATACAACATCATTCAAAACAATTCAACTTCCAATTGGAATTCATCCAACACTCAACCTCAATTTGTATGACTCTTCATATTCAACAACATCTCTATATTCATATCATCTCACTGATGTGTATATACATACATACATACATACATACATATATATATACATACATACATATACATACATATATATATATATATATATATCACCCATTCATGCTCAACATTCATCATGCTCATCCATACATCATTCATAATTCATTAACAACAAATAAGAATTTACAAAACTTCAATGGCATTCGAAGTCACAATACCTTAATATTCCAAAATCTCCAAATTACACAAGACACTTGAATAATCGTTGCTCAAAATGCAATTACAGCTTTGTTTTACATCAATTACTCCAAAACAAAACAAAACATGCAAATTTGGATTCATTCCTTGATTCACTTTCACTTGATTCCTTGCTCATCACTTGAATGGGGGAAAGAGTGTGTGTGGGGGGGGGGGGGGTGAGCTTTACAGCTCGTGGATAACATGCTTATAGTGGAAAAATAAGAAAAACTATTCAAAAGTTCATTATCATAGAAAATCTTGTTGAAATTCATAAAACACTTGTTTCTCAAAATCTCATCATGTATTCACATTTACAAACCACAAAACATGTATGCATCAACTTGTTTACATGTCATAAGCACATAACACATCAAAATGGTTTGGGTAGATCCATATTCATGACGCACTACACATTCCCATATAATGGTCCTGTGTAGCCGTAAACCTGAGGGAGTCCTTGAAGGAGCTCCGTGCCACTAGCGGGCAGGCCGGAGAAGCCTATTCTTGGGTCAACGTGCACGTGACGGTTCTTGAGGGACTACCACAAACCCACATAACACATATTTCATAAACTTGAAAACTTGTTGCCCAAAATGGCACATTTTCTTGAAAACTTTCTTTTCATATACTTGACATATGTCTTGAAAATCATTCTTGAAAACATGATTGTATAAACGTGCGTTCTTTTCAAATGAAAAACACTTTCATAAAACATCACACAATTCATATAGCAAACATATAACATATTTCACAATTCATTCAAGACATAATTCATGCAACACTTATGATGCAATTTTAAATCATTAAAATTTCCTTGATTTAAAGAAAACAAAAGTGGCTTATTTACTCAATTATAAACATGTACCCATCTTAATTTTCTTTTCTTGAAAACCTTGCTCAAAAAACCTTTACTCCTCCTCCTCTTGCCCCTCTTGATTTTCTTCAACATTGTCAAAAGTTCCCAAATCAATAGACATTTCAATTGAGAAACCCATAAGACATTTTCATAAAATTGATCATAGAATCCTTAGACCCATACATTTCTTAAGCTATAAGAACCAAAACCATCTCAAAAATCCAAAGATCAAAATCCATTCTTACCTTGAATCTTCTCCAAATGAAGAGTTGGATGGCTTGAATGAGAGCTCTCTTCCTCTTCTTCCTTTTTCTCTTCTTGAGCAATCACAAATTCCCTCTTGAAAGCCAAGCATAGTTGAACCCTAGTTTCTCTTTCTTCTTTTTCTCCTCTTCTCCACGATCTCTCTCTCATTTCTCTCATTTCTCATGTTCTTTTCTTCCATTTTCGTTCATGCCTCTTCCTTAAAAGCCAACCTACACTTTTATTTACAATAATGCCATTAATGAATGAGCAATGACCACTTTGCCCTTACATATAAGCCTTGCAACTTAAATGGCTTAAGTGGTCTTCCAATTTTGCCCCTCATGCAAACTTACCACCTTAATATCATAATTCAATGCCATATGATCTTGCTCAAATTAACATACTAATTAACTCCCATTAACATGCTAATTAATTCCACAAAAATACTCTATTAAGACCTCAAAATTCAATTAAATCATGGTTAACTCCTTTCAAAAATTAACACCTTTTCTAATCATGCAATTGAAGGAATTTTCTTGCACTTCCTTCTATAGAAATGTTCCTCATTGTCCCAATTTTCTAATGACATCAAAATCATTCAATTTGGTTCAGAAATCTGAAAGTTATAGCCTAAACATTTTCAAACTATTCTTATGCTGAAATAATATGTTATGCTCAAATTCTACCAAAACATTTACCTTCTTAGAGACTGAATTAGAACTCAATTTCATCAGACAATTTGTAACCCTATTTCTCTAGTTTAATCCAAATCAAGAATCATCTGATTCATATAACTAGAGCAAAAGTTATGGCTAAAACACCGAAGCATACTCAACGAACATTTTTCAATTTCATTTTTCAACTTTTAACTTCCAACATATCACATATAACCCATCTTGTGTCTAAACCATCTTTTCTATTTCATTTCAAGTTCAAGAGTTCCCCTTTTTTCTACACATGAATAATCGCCAACAATTTCTCATTTAATAAAAAGGTTCGGGGTCCAACACTAATTATCCAACTCAAGTTGGTTCATAGTTCATAAAATTTAATAATGAAGTAACAGTAATAAGAACAATCATTTGGATATAACATTTCAATAAAGAATGAACAATTTCTTTTATTTGTTATGTAATGGAATTGTTATTAAGCGATCAATACCAAATGATGGCATTGTGAATTATGAGAAATATAATATTGTAGTATTGCATATAACATATGGTGAAGAAGTAGTTAAATAGGGAGCTCGATCGATAAAACAGTAACTTCTACTTATTTTTCACATTGTCAATCATTATAATCTTATTGAGTTAAAATTGTTTTCATTAAATCTAATTTTTCTTGAAAAGTATTTGACTTATTTATCTTATCTTAAAGTAGTTAATGATATAAAAATAAATGTCAAATTTAAGATTGATTTTAATATTTAAAATTTCTCATTATGAAAGTTGAATATGATAACTTTTCTAATCAACAAAATCAATGGATGTGAATGCCAATTGGAAAGAGATGGATGTGAATGCTTATGCAAATATTTTACCTTTAGCTAATGGATGCTAATGTAAGTGTTATACTCTTTGAATATCAAAATTCACTTTATTAACTGATTACATCAATATTTTGACTAATTTATTATCTCTGCTCACATTATTATTGGGCTGTAAAAAGGAGATAAATGAGCATGCTAAAATTTGAGTCTTTTTTTTAGTCAAACATGCTTGCATCTGCTTCCTCTATCTTTGAACTATACCGTGGCTTATCAACTTAATTGTTAAATATTTATCAAAGTGTACATATACATGTAAATGTTCACGAATAATTACTTATATAGTTGTATATGTTGACCGTTTTAGATGGATTAGAAGTATCTAATTATCCAACTTAAGTTGGTTCATAGCTCATAAAATTTAATAATGAAGTAACAATAATAAGAAAAATCATTTGGATATGACATGTCAATAAAGAATGAACAATTTTCTTTTATTTGTTATGTAATGGAATTGTTGTTAGCGATCAATACCAAATGATGCCATTGTGAATTATGAGAAATATAATATTGTAGTATTGTATGTAACATATGGTGAAGAAGTAATTAAATAGGGAGCTAGATTGATAAAACAGTAACTTGTACTTATTTTTTACTTTGTCAATCATTATAATCTTATTGAGTTAAAATTGTTTTCATTAAATCTGATTTTTCTTGAAAAGTATTTGACTTATTTATCTTATCTTAAAGTAGTTAATGATATAAAAATAATTGTCAAATTTAAGATTGAGTTTAATATTTAAAATTTCTCATTATGAAAGTTGAATATGATAACTTTTCTAATCAACACAATCAATGGATGTGAATGCCAATTGGAATGAGATGGGTGTGAATGCTTATGCAAATATTTTACCTTTAGCTAATGAATGCTAATGCAAGTGTTATACTCTTTGAATATCAAAATTCACTTTATTAACTGATTACATCAATATTTTGACTAATTTATTATCTCTGCACACATTACTATTAGGCTGTAAAAAGGAGATAAATGAGCATGCCAAAATTTGAGTCTTTTTTTTGGTCAAACATACTTGCATCTACTTCCTCTATCTTTGAACTATACCGTGGCTTATCAACTTAATTGTTAAATGTTTATCAAAGTGTACATATACTTGTAAATGTTCACGAATAATTACTTATATAGTTGTACATGTTGACTGTTTTAGATGGATTAGAAGTATCTAATTATCAAACTCAAGTTGGTTCATAGTTCATAAAATTTAATAATGAAGTAACAGTAATAAGAAAATCATTTGGATATAAAATTTCAATAAAGAATGAACAATTTTCTTTTATTTGTGATGTAATGGAATTGTTGTTAGCGATCAATACCAAATGATGCCATTGTGAATTATGAGAAATATAATATTATAGTATTGTATGTAACACATGGTGAAGAAGTAGTAAAATAGGGAGCTAGATTGATAAGACAGTAACTTGTACTTATTTTTCACTTTGTCAATCATTATAATCTTATTAAGTTAAAATCACCGTCATGAAATCTAATTTTTCTAAAAAGTATTTGGCTTATTTATCTTATCTTAAAGCGCTTAATGATATAAAAAATTTAAGATTGAGTTTAATATGTAAAATTTCTCATTATGAAAGTTGAATATGATAACTTTTCTAATCAACACAGTTCTTTAGCAACTATTAATGATGGATGTGAAAGCCAATTGGAAAGAGATGGATGTGAATGCTAATGCAAATGTTTTACCTTTAGCTAATGAATGCTAATGCAAGTGTCATACTCTTTGAACATCAAAATTCGCTTTACTAATTGATTACTTAAATATTTTGACTAATTTATTCTCTCTACTCACGTTATTGTTGGGCTATAAAATAGATAAAAATGAGCAAGCTAGAATTTTGAGTCTTTTCATGGTCAAACTTCCTTGCATGCGCTTCCTTTATCTTTGAACTATAACATGGCTTATCAACTTAATTGTTAAATGTTTATCAAAGTGTACATATACATGTAAATGTTCACGAATAATAACTTATATAGTTATACATGTTAATTGTGTTAGATGGATTAGAAGTGTCTAACTATTCAACTCAAATTGGTTCATAGTTCATAAAATTTAATAACGAAGTATCAGTAATAAGAACAATCTTTTGGATATAACATTTCAATAAAGAATGATTTTTTTGTTGTGTAATGGAATTGTTGTTACGAACAATACCAAATGATGGCAGTGTAAATTATGAGAAATATAATATTATAGTATTGTATGTAACATATGGTGAAAAAGTAGTAAAATAGAGTGCTAGATTGACAAAATAGGAAACTCTTACTTATTGTTTTACTTTGTCTATCATTATAATTTTATTGAGTTATAATCATTTTATTAAATCTAATTTTTCTTAATAAGTAGTTGACTTATTTATCTTAGCTCAAAGCAGTAAATGATATATAAATAAGCTGTCAAATTTAAGATTAGGTTTAATAGGTAAAATTTCTCATTATGAAAGTTGAAGATGATAACTTTTTAATCAACAAAATTTATTAGCAGCTATTAATGATGGATGTGAATGGTAATTGGAAAGAGATGGATGTGAATGCTAATGCAAATGTTTTACCTATAGCTAATGAATGCTAATGCAAGTGCTATATTTTTTGAACATAAAAATTGACTTTATTAATTGATTTCATAAATATTTTGACTAATTTATTCTCTCTGCTCTCATTATTGCTGGGTTGTAAAATAGATTGAAATGAGCATGCTAAAATTTTGAGTCTTTCCATGGCCAAATGTCCTTGCATGTGCTTCCTCTCTCTTTGAACTGTACCATTGCTCATCAACTTAATCATTAAATGTTTATCAAAGTGTACATATAGATGTAAATGTTCACGAATAATAACTTATATAGTTGTATATGTTGATTGTTTCAAATGGGTTAGAGGTGTCTAATTATCCAACTCCAATTGGTTCATAGTTCATAAAATTTAATAATGAAGTGATAGTAATAAGAACAATCATTTGGATATAACCTTTTATTTGTTATGCAATGGAATTGTTGTTAAGCTAACAATACCAAATGAATGGCAATGTGAATTATGAGAACATATGGTGAAGAAGTAGTAAAATAGAGAGCTAGATTGATAAAATAGGTAACGATTATTTTTTGTTTTATTTTGTCAATCATTATAATTTATTGAGTTATAATCATTTTCATTAAGTCTAATTTTTCTTGAAAAGTAGTTGACTCATTTGTCGTATCTTAAAACAATTAATGATATAAAAATAAATGTCAAATTTAAGATTGAGTTTAATATGTAAAGCTTCTCGTTATGAAAGTTGAATATGATAACTTTTCTATTCAACACAATTCTTTAACAACTATTAATGATGGATGTGAATGCCAATTGGAAAGAGATGGATGTGAATGCTAATGCAAATGTTTTACCTTTAGCTAATGAATGCTAATGCAAGTGTTATACTCTTTGAATATCAAAATTAACTTTATCAGTTGATTACATCAATATTTTGACTAATTCATTATCTCTGCTCACATTATTGTTGGGCTATAAAATAGAGATAAATGAGCATGCTAAAATTTGAGTCTTTTTTATGGTCAAACATCCTTGCATCTGCATCCTCTGTGTTTGAACCATACCGTGGCTCATCAACTTAATTGTTAAATGTTTATCAAAGTGTACATGTACATATAAATGTTCACGAGTAATAACTTATATAGTTGTATATGTTGATTGTTTCAGATGGATTAGAAGTGTCTATTTATCCAACTCAAATTGGTTCATAGTTCATAAAATTTAATAATGAAATAACAGTAGTAAGAACAATCATTTGGATATAACATTTCAATAAGGAATGAACAACTTTGTTTTATTTGTTATGTAATGGAATTTTTGTTAAGCGATCAATACCAAATGATGGCATTGTGAATTATGAGAAATATAATATTATAGTATTGTATGTAACATATGGTGAAGAAGTAGTAAAATTGAGAGATAGATTGATAAAGAAAGGTAACTCTTACCTTTTATGCGTCATTATAATTTTATTGAGTTATAATCAATTTCATTAAATCAAAATTTTCTTAATAAGTAGTTGACTTATTTATCTTAACTTAAAGCAGTTAATGATATAAAATAATTGTCAAATTTAAGATTGAGTTTAACAGGTAAAATTTCTCATTATGAAAGTTGAAGATGATAACTTTTCTAATCGATGCAATTCTTTAGCAACTATTAATGATGGATGTGAATGCCAATTGAAAAGAGATTGATGTGAATGCTAATGCAAATGCTTTACCTTTAGCTAATGAATGTTAATGCAAGTATTATACTCTTTGAACATTGAAATTCACTTTAAATATTGATTACATCAATATTTTGACTAATTTATTCTCTCTGATCTCATTATTGTTGGGATATAAAATAGATAAAAATGAGCATGCTAAAATTTTGGGTCTTTTTCATAGTCAAACATGCTTGCATGTGCTTCCTCTGTCTTTGAACTATACCGTTGCTCATCAACTTAATTGTTAAATGTTTATTAAAGTGTACATATACATGCAAATGTTCACGAATAATCACATATATAGTTGTATATGTTGATTGTTTTAGATGGATTAGAAGTGTCTAATTATCCAACTCAATTTGATTCATAGTTCATAGAATTTGATAATGAAGTGGCAGTAATAAGAACAATCATTTGGATATAACCTTTTATTTGTTATATAATGGAATTGTTGTTAAGCTAACAATACCAAATGAATGGCATTGTGAATTATGAGAACATATGGTGAAGAAGTAGTAAAATAGATAATTAGATTGATAAAATAGGTAACATTTACCTTTCATTTTATTTTGTCTATCATTGTAATTTTATTGAGTTATAATGATTTTCATTAAATCTATTTTTCTTGAAAAGTAGTTGACTTATTTATCTTATCTTAAAGTAGTTAATGATATTAAAATAGCTGTCAAATTTAAGATTGAGTTTAATATGTAAAATTTTGCATTATGAAGGTTGAATATGGTAAGTTTTCTAATCAAGACAATTCTTTAGCAACTATTAACGATGGTGAATACCAATTGGATGAATGCTAATGCAAATGTTTTACCTTTAGCTAATGAATGCTAATACAAGTGTTATCCTCTTTGAATATCAAAATTTACTTTATTAACTGATTACATCAATATTTTCACTAATTTATTCTCTCTGCTCACATTATTGTTAGGCTATAAAGTAGAGGCAAATGAGAATGCTAAAATTTGAGTCTTTTTTGTGATCAAACATCCTTGCATCTACTTCCTCTATGTTTGAACTATACCATAGTGTCTAATTATCCAACTCAAATTGGTTCATAGTATATAAAATTTAATAACGAAGTAATAGTGATAAGAACAAGCATTTGGATATAACATTTCAGTAAAGAAAGAACAATTTTCTTTTGTTTGTTATGTAATGGAATTGTTGTTAAGCGATCAATCTGAAATGATGTCATTGTGAATTATGAGAAATATAATATTATAGTATTGTATGTAACATATGGTGAAGAAGTAGTAAAATAGAGAGCTAGATTGATAAAAAGTTAACTGTTACTTTTTGTTTTATTTTGTCTATCACTATAATTTTATTGAGTTATAAGCATTTTCATTAAATCTAGTTTTTCTTAAAAGTAATTGACTTTTTTAATCTTATCTTGAAGCAGTTAATGATATAAAATAATTGTCAAATTGAAGATTAAGTTTAATATGTAAAATTTCTCATTATGAAAGTTGAAGATGATAACTTTTCTAATCAACACAATTCTTTAGTAGCTATTAATGATGGATGTCAATGCAAATTGGAAAGAGATGGATGTGAATGCTAATGCAAATGTTTTAACTTTATGTAATCAATGCTAATGCAAGTGTACTCTTTGAATATCAAAATTCACTTTATTAACAGATTACATTAATATTTTGACTAATTTATTCTCCCCGCTCATATTATTGTTAGTCTATAAAGTAAAGGCAAATAAGAATGTTAAAATTTGAGTCTTTTTCATGATAAAACATCTTTGCATCTACTTCCTCTGTGTTCGAACTATACCATAGTGTCTAATTCTCCAACTCAAATTGGCTCATAATTCATAAAATTTAATAACGAAGTAATAGTGATAAGAACAATCATTTGGATATAACATTTCAATAAAGAATGAACAATTTTCTTTTATTTGTTATGTAATGAAATTGTTGTTAGCGATCAATACAAAATGATGGCATTGTGAATTATGAGAAATATAATATTATAGTATTGTATGTAACATATGGTGAAGAAGTAGTAAAATAGAGAGCTAGATTGATAAAAATAGGTAACTCTTATTTTTGTTTTATTTTGTATATCATTATAATTTTATTGAGTTATAATCATTTTCATTAAATCTAATTTTTCTTAATAAGTGTTTGACTTATTTATCTTATCATAAAGCAATTAATGATATAAAATAATTGTCTAATTTAAGATTGGGTTTAATAGCTAAAATTTCTCATTATGAAAGTTGGAGATGATAACTTTTCTAATCAACACAATTCTTTAGCAACTATTAATGATGGATGTGAATGCCAATTGGAAAGAAATAGATGTGAATGCTAATGAAAATATTTTACCTTTAGCTAATGAATGTTAATGCAAGTGTTATACTCTTTGAATATCAAAATTCTCTTTATTAACATATTACATCAACATTTTAACTAATTTATTCTATCTACTCACATTATTGTTAGGCTGTAAAATAGAGACAAATGAGTATGTTAAAATTTTAAGGCTTTTTCATGGTCAAACATCCTTGCATCTGCTTCCTTTGTCGTTGAACTATTTTGTAGCTCATCAACTTAATTGTTAAATGTTTATCAAAGTGTACATATACATGTAAATGCTCAAGAATAATAACTTATATAGTTATATATGTTGATTGTTTTAGATGGATGAGCATATTCATTTAGTGGGGAGTTCTAATCCAATATGAGAGATTGCACAAATGATACTTCTAATCTAGTACCAAACGAAGGTAAAAGTGCACTAAGTGGTCCAGGTATATTGAGAAGTGATATTTGGAATTACTTCAACGAAACTAGATTAATGGACGAAGTTGAGAAGGCCGAATATAAATATTGTCAAAAGATGTTGGTTAATAGTTCAAAAGGTTAAAACTCTCATTGAAAAAGATATATGGATTTGTGTAATAAAAGATCATAACAGGATGTCAAATGTTTTTTTATATAACGCCAGATTTTCTAAGCCCTTTGGTGATTGTCCTGTATTTGGAGATACTACTGTATATTAATATATAAATGATTGTATATGAGTTCAAAGATTAATTTGAATCCTTTTGGTACATATGCCAATGATCTATAATGTTATATGCCCTTACATGAACTTAGAGTTCATCAGTATGTAAATCTTGCAGATTTCCGACATATAAGCTTATAAGTGTGTAAAACTGAGTCCATTGGATGGATATGACTATAGAGGCTAAGTTAAATGTGTTCTAATGCGTTATAGGTGATTAGACATGATTTATAGACTTGTTGGACACTTAGAAAGCTTAATTGGAAAAGTTGATATACATAAGGGCTTATTTGCAAATTGTTAAAACTTAAAGGACTTAAACGTAATTTTTCAATTCTTGGAGGACCAATTTGTAATTTTATAAAGTTAAGGGGCTTAATTATTATTTTCAAAAGTCCAAGGACCAAAATAAAAATAAAAGTTTTGGAGATTCCTAAACTTTGGGCTTAATTGCAAATTTAGGAAAGTTTGGAGGGTAAAATGGTAATTTCACATAAGCTAAGGACAAAATGGTAATTTCACCCCATTTGGTAAACCATATTTCTCAAATAGGATTAGAACATCCTAAGATAAGCATGATGACTTGTATGTGAATTTTGAACCTAGGCAACATATGGTAGACTTGAATTTCAAATGGATGCTAATATTCTTAGGTATTTAATAAATGACATTGTTTTTTATAACTCTTTGCACTTGGAGTGCAACTAATGTTTTTATTATGTATTTTGAGAAATGATATTGTTTTCCACCAATCTGAACTTGAAATGTAAAGGACAACATTTTATTTTTTGAAACTACATTTTTGAACAATTTTGCATTTAGAGTATAAAAGATGGCATTTATTTCATGAGATAATGTTTTGGCATTTACATATGCATAATCGAGTCATGTATGCTGTATGTTTTTGTTCTCTTTTGGCCTAGAGCCATGGCACGGTTTTATTTTATCAATTGGACCGATAAATAAAGGCATGGTGCCTTACTTGATTTTATACTTAATAATTGGATATGATTTGTTTTGTGATTGGTGAGAAAACGATTGGCCAATCGTGTGCTGGGCACAACTGATTAAGTGACCCCCCATACCCTTGACATTGGTACATTAAAGTTGAGTCGCCATATTGACACCTTTCTATGGGACTTGTGGGTGATTCCACACCTAGGGTCTGGACACCAACGAAGTCATCACCTAGGGTCATGACGCTCTTGTTGACTATCGTCCGGACTCACCACAGATGAAAGTCGAGCCAAAATCGAGCATTGTTGGGCGTGCACATTAGTTTGGCCAACTAGTAGTTTCACACGTGATTGTTTGGCTTATCTTGATATTAGTTTTTGTATCGATATTTGATTTATACATATGATGTTTTTATTCTATTGTGTAATGGAACCGGAAACTATGCTCACTAGATGCGTGAGTTAATAGGCTAGGCCTATATGGTTCCTAACCAGTATATGTTGAGTCATAGGTTGGGCCTATTTGTTTTCTATGTGATATATATTCACTTCATAGGTTATCTACACCATCTTGGTATGAATCAAATTCTATTTGTGATATATGTCTTTCCTGCTCACCGAGTACCTAGTGTACTCACCCCCTCTGCTTTCCAACCATGTAGGTTAATTTAGTGAGTTTGAAGCTTTGAGTGGATCGTGTGGTCTTTTGACGTTTTCGAGGTATTACCATACGTGGATAGTTCTTATTTTGTACTTTTGTTGTCTAGTGGCTCATGAGCTGTGTTTATATAGGTACGCTTTATGATTTTGTAAGTTAACTTTTTATTGCCATATGTTTTATAAATAACCTCATGTATGAATCTTTTGATACTATTATTGAGATTGCCTTGAGTGGACTTTAAAGTCCTGAAGTTATGGTTGGATTGAATATAGAAGTGTGTTTGAAATTGTTTGCAACTTTTTGGGATTTTTAAAACACAACCGTTGTGCTGCCTAAATTTAGAAAAAAAAGAGGAGAGAAAAGAAAAAAGATATTCAGTTAGCCTTGCATAGTCGGATTAAGGATACCGTGAGTGTCCTTAACTCGGTTATGCGGTGGTTGTCATGCGCCTAATATAGTACCAGGTTGTGACAATTAAATTGGTATCAGAGACATGGTTTTATGTTTTCAAAAGTGTTATTTTCATTTTCAAAAAGTTCATGAGCCTTAAGAGTCAAGTCTGGGTGTCGAAAACCCATGGTCCAGAAGTTAAGTCTCGGATCGTTAAGTTGACATCCTAAATGGTTGGATGATTTCTACCTCGATTAGAGTACCTGTCGACATTCCTTAGGATGTATGGGATATCAGATAAGCTAGGCTTAGTTCAATCTATTTTATTAAACAATGTCTTTTTCTTTGATTCTATAGAGATAGGATTCCCCCATCTATTTGATCAGTCAAGTAAGAATTTGAAGGATGAAATTTTTTAAGGGGGAGAGTTATAATATCTTACGTCCTAAAATTGTTAAGAGATTAAAATGTTAGATTGAGTCAGATGAGTTATTTTAAAAAAACATTGCAAGATATTGTATACACTCATTTGACATGTTTCAGGGTAGGAAAGGTTTTTACTGATCTTGATGTAATTGTGTGTTGATTTTGTCCTGAATTTTGTTTTGATGGATTTTAATTAGTGAATTGGGAATAAGTGAAAAATGGCTCAGTTAAATGGATGACAAGTGAATTGAGTATAATTGTGACAAGTGGGCCTTTAAGTTTGTGACAAATGGCACTTTAGAATTGTGACATGTGTAGCTTTACAAATGGTGAAATGTGTAGCCTTAAAATGAGTGATATGTGGAGCCTTAAAATGAGTGACATGTGGAGCCTAAAGTAAATGACACATGGACCAATGAAATGGTGACACATGGATTAGTTCGACCTTCTTAAATTTTCTAGATAAAATGGATGAAAAGGCAATAGAAGTAAGAGTGAAGGTCTGCCATAAGGTTAGAAGAGAGAGAGAAAAATGAAAATGAGAGGAGAAGGAAAGAAGTTATCAAGGTAAGTTGAAATTCTAGTTTCAATTTCATCTTTCTCTTTCGATCTGTTTTTCATATCCTTAAAGCACGAATTTGAAGAAACTCAAAGAATGAAAGTTGTAGATATAGGTCTTAGCTTGACCTTTGTGAAAGTGGATTGACAAAATAGTGACTAGAGCACGAGTTATACTTGTTTCCCTAATACTACCTGTGATAGACCCCTGTGTAGGAACCTTGTATTATTTCATGATTTTTAAGGACTTTAGAGTCCGAATTAGTAAAAGTATAAAACATAAAAAATAGTTATTGATTTCTTATTAATGATTTTGTGAAATGGTTTTGTTAGAAGATGCATTGATAATGATGTATTGAGGGTTGAGTATCGGTTGCCAGTCTTTTTCTTACCAAAAAAAAGACATAATTGGATGGAGATTATATTTTAAAGGGAGATGCTATTTGTGTAATTTTTGGATATATTAAGACTAATGGAAGTCTACTTTTAGGGGGCATAAGAATCATGGTGATTGGATTTTTAGAGAGAGTTATGATTAAAAGAAGACAACTTGTTCATTAAGGAACATTAGGAAGAAAAGGATGTAAACATTGCACATAAGGTTAGGTTAGCTTGATGGTTGAGGAGATGACAGGGGAACTTTAGGATACTATAAGACGTCAATACCCCTATTTATTTGTGTTCTCGACTTAGGGGTTAGCTTGATGGTTGAGGAGATGACAGGGGAACTTAAGGATACTATGAGAAGTCAATACCCCTATTTATTTATGTTATTGACTTAGGAGTTTCGAAGGCGAAACTCTTTTGAGGAGGGGAGGACTTGTAACACTGAACTTTTTTAGCCCTTTGGTGATTGTTCTATATTTGGAAATACTACTGTATATTGATATATACATGGTTTTATATGAGTTTAAAGATGAATTTGAATCCTTTTGGTACGTATGCCAATGATTTATAATATTATATGCCCTTACATGAACTTAAGAGTTCATCGCTATATGAAATCTTGAAGATTTCTGACATATAATCTTATATGTGTGTAAAACCGATTCCATTAGATGGATATGACTGTGGAGGCTAAGTTAAATGTGTTCTAATGCCTTAGAGGTGATTAGACATGATTTATAGACTTATTGGACGCTTAGAAAGCTTAATTGGAAAAGTTGATGTACATAAGGGCTTATTTGCAAATTGTTAAAAGTCAAAGGACTTAAATGTAATTTTTCAATTCTTGGAGGACCAATTTGTAATTTTATAAAGTTAAGGGGCTTAATTATTATTTCCAAAAGTCCAAGGACCAAAATAAAAATAAAAGTTTTGGATATTCCTAAACTTTGGGCTTAATTGCAAATTTAGGAAAGTTTGGAGGGTAAAATGGTAATTTCACATAAGCTAAGGGCAAAATGATAATTTCACATAAGCTAAGGGCAAAATGATAATTTCACCACATTTAGTCAAAGAAGAGTCAATATTCTAGACCATTCTTTCACTTATGGCCATGCGTCACATTTCTAAGGACTTAAGACATTTTGCTTTAATTGAAAGAAAGGAGAAGAAAGGAGAAAAGCGAGAAAGAAGAGGAAGTTTTGGCCATCATCAAAATTCACACTTCTTTTTTTTATTTTTCAACTCCAACGAAGGTGTTCTAAGCTAATTTGGGGACAAGGAACTCAAATCTATCATTAAATTTGAGAAATTCTCAAAGGATTTGAAGATATCACTAGAGGAAGATTTAGGTAAATTTTGTCTCATCTCTCTCTACATTATGATTTTGAGTTTGGTGTTAAGATATGTTGTTCTCCATGCTTAAATATGTGTGAAAAATGGTTTAGATGAATGAAATGTGTCATATAGAGGGTTCCTTATGTCGAAACCGAAATTGTCCCCTTTTGGTGAAAGTTTGTGAAATTTTGAATATCTTTTGAAATTGATGGTTTAAATGAACTATATGATGTTAATTCTGTATGGATGAGGTGAATTGATGATGGAAAATGAGGAAGAAATACATTAGAAGGAGGCTTTCAAGTTTATGCCTTTAGGTGTTTGATAAAATGCCTAAGTGAACTTGGTTTAGGATTTAAGGGTTTTGATGGTGTGCATTGGAAAACACTTTTATGTCAACTTAGAGTGAACTTGAATTGTTGCTTAGATTGATGAATAATGGCCTAATATGCTTGGATAAAGATGTGCTTAATTATGTTATGAAATGAGTAAGCTTGGATTAAAGGTATTAAATGCCTTGGAAAATGCAAAAGAGAAGCTAATGTGATGGTGTATAAATATGAAATTTATGTTTAAGTAGTAATTTCATTGTATGTCTTTTTATGCATAAAGGCTCGAGAGCCGTTAATCATGGAGCTTGTACCAAGGATTGTTGAAGTTAAGAGAGAGTATATCTTCTTTAAGGTGAGTTTGGGAAACCATATTTCTCAAATAGGATTAGAACATCCTAAGATAAGCATGATGACTTGTATGTGAATTTTGAACCGAGGCAATGTATGGTAGACTTAAATTTCAAATGGATGCTCATATGCTTAGGTATTTATTAAATGACATGTTTTTAATAACTCTTTGCACTTAGAGTGCAGCTGATGTTTTTATTATGTATTTTGAGAAACGATAATTTTTTCCACCAATCTGAACTTGAAATATAAAGGACAACATTTTATTTTCTGAAACTACATTTTTCAACAATTTTGCATTTAGAGTACAAAAGATGGTTTTTATTTTATGAGATAATATTTTGGAATTTACATATGCATAATTGAGTCATGTATGCTACATGTTTTTGTTCTCTTTTGGCTTAGAGGTATGCCACGGTTTTATTTTATCAATTGGACCGATAAATAAAGGCATGGTGCCTTGCTTGACTTTATACTTAATAATTGGACGTGATTTGTTTAGTGATTGGTGAGAAAAAGATTAGTTATTTATGTGTTGGGCATAACTGATTAAGCGATCTCCGTACCCTTGATGCTGGTTCATTAAAGTCGAGTCACTGTATCGACACCTTTCTACGGGACTTGCAAGTAATTCCACACTTAGGGTCTAGACATCGATGAGGTCATCACCTAGGGTCATGACACTCTTGTATACTATCGTATAGTCTCACCACGGATGAAAGTCGAGTCAATATCAAGTATCGGTGGGTGTTCACATTAGTTTGGAATGTGGTCAATTAGTGGTGTCATACGTGATTGTTTGGCTTATCCTGATATTAGTTTTCCTATCAATATTTGATTTATACATATGATGTTTTTATGCTTTTGTGTACTGGAACTAGAACCTATGTTCACCGGATGAGTGAGTTAATAGGCTAGGCCTATATGGATCCTAACCAGTATATGTTGAGCCATAGGCTATGTTTTCTGTGTGACATATATTCACTGTCTTGGTATAAATCAAATTTTATTTGTGATATATGTCTTTCCTGCTCACTGAGTACCTTGTGTACTCACCCCCTCTGCTTTCCAACCATGCAGGTTAATTTAGTGAGTTTGAAGCTCTAAGTGGATTGTGTTGTCTTTTGATGTTTTCGAGGTATTACCACACGTGGGTAGTTCTTATTTTGTATTTTTGTTGTCTAGTGGCTCATGAATTGTGTTTATGTAGATACGCTTTATGATTTTGTAAGTTAACTTTTGATTGCCTTATGTTTTGTAAATAAACTAATATATGAATCTTTTGATACTGTTGTTGTGATTGCCTTGAGTGGACTTTAAAGTCCTGAAGTTGTGGTTAGATGTGAAGATAGAAGTGCATTTGAAATTATTTACAGCTTTTTAGGATTTTTAAAATACAGTCATTGTGTTACCCAAATTTAGAAAAAAAGGAGAGAAAAGAAAAAAGATATTTAGTTAGCCTTGCATAGGGATTAAGGATATTGTTAGTATCCTTAGCCCAGTTATGTGGCAGTTTTCATGGGCTTGATATAGTATCGGGTTGTGACATTTTACCTCTAACTTAGTCAGAGGGAAGAATGAAATGACAGTTATAACTTATGATAACAATAGATTAAGTTTTTGATAGCTAGTATGGTTATTAGTGATGAACATCCACTTTTTATAATTGATATAAAAGATTTAGGATGTTGCTCACCTCACTTCAGTGAACCTTTAAAATCCTAACTTGAAATACCTTGAAGAAAGAAGTTATGAAGACACAAAAGGATTAAAAGAAAGAAATATTAAAAATGTTGTCAAGTATTGAAGGACAATTTGCCATCACATTGGACATTTGGACAATTGATAACCAAAAAAAGGGTTATATGACTATGACAACACATTATATTGACAATGAATAGGCTCTATATAGTAGACCACTAAGGTAACTTATATTCTGTAATATTGTTATTGGTCGGGTCGTTCGAATTGGGCCCGAACCCAATCACAACAATCCACGAGTCGATCAGTCTATCTCTCAAAGATGGGTCTCACACCCATTGGTTAACCCGGGCCTGATCCACACATACATGGCCCATTAGCGGAAGAAAACCTTCCATGCAGAAGTAGAAGTTTACGTAAAGACTTAGCCCTAGCGTCCATCCCATATATAAGGTATGATTTCATCATGATGAAGGTACGTAATCACAATTCCATTCTTCTCTGCATATGGCGACCTCACCTTCACCGGAAAAGACTAACTTGAGCGTCGGAGGGGCTAATCGGAACATAACCCCTGACGTGCCTTCTTTGTTTTGCAGGGATATTTACGTCGAAGTTACTACAGCAAGCAACCGACTCCATGGATCCAAATGGTAACGTTCAGTTCCGCTAGAATCCGACAGAATCAAATGGCGCCCACCGTGGGGCCCGACTTTAGGGCATGACGTCCAGAAACACACAGATCAGTCAGGCGGCAGCGACAAACCCTGATATAGCCGCTGTCGCAGCTCTGGCGATGCAACGCATGGGTTTACAATTACCTGCAATCCTGCCGCCTACACATTATGTTTCCCACACGGAATCTTCAGACCCGAATGATCAACCGCAACCTCAAACCTTGGAATAAGAAGAACAGAGCGCAGCCCTGGAGGATAACGCTGAAACCGACATGCGCCCGAATCTCCAGTGCCTCTCTGATGCAGATCCTCTTCCGCCTGTACACACCTCCCTCACCTGAAAACAAATTGAGGAAGCGGCTGACCTATTGATTCGCCAGATTTTGCAGTCTCAGCCGGCACAACAGCAGCCGTCTGCACGGCAGACCAGCATGACAACCGATCGCCACCCGACCGAAAACCTAGAGAAAATCACGGACGATCGGATTAACGCAGCCATGAGCTTCCGCCCAGATCGCCCGACGGCATAGTACAACTCTCCCTTTACTCCGGGAATCTTGGATAGCCTCCTGGCACCCGGCACCAAAATACCGACACCTGAAAAATACACTGAAAAGACCGACCTCCTGGACTACCTACAGCAATTCCAATCCATGATGAATCTACATTGCGTTCCGGACATTCAATGTAAGGCATTCTGTACGGCCTTCCAAGAGGGAGCTCGACGATGGTTTAATAGCCTACCCCCGAGCTGTATCACATGTTTTGAAGATTTCAGGTTATTATTCCTGAACCAGTTCGCCACCAGTAAGCGGCCACAGAAGACAGCTTTGGAGGTGATGCAACTGACCCAAGGAAGGAACGAAAGTTTGCGGGGGTTCATCACTCGGTTTAATAATGACGCGGTCGAGGTCCCCGACCTCACTTGCTCGTCAATGTTGGCAGCGCTTATGAACAACAAGAGGGATGAGGAGTTCAAAAAGTCGTTAGCCCTCGATCAACCCCGATCCGTTCAGGAAATAAGAAACAGGGCGGATAGGTACATTCAGCTCGAAGAATTGTTGAGAAATACGAAGCGTAGAACGGATGATCGCTCGCTAAGTGACAGAGCAGGTGGTTCGCACAAGCGACAAAAAGGCCAGTCGAGCTGGAGAAAGCCAACCGATCGACAGGAGTTCACCCCGCTTAACAGGCGATATGCAGAAGTACTGGCGGTCGTGAGAGCAAATGGGGAAACTATCCGAGAACCCAAAAAGATGAAGACTCCCCCCAAGGATAGGAATCCCGATCTATACTGCCGATTCAACAAAGACATCGGCCATGATACAGAAAATTGCTGGCAATTGAAATGAGAAATCGAATTCCTCATACAAAGGGGAAGGATAGGCAGATTTGTGAGGAACGAACAAAATGCCAATCGAGATAACAAGCATAAGAGCAGTCGACCCAACAACAGACGTCAGAATTGGAGGGGGAATGATAGAAATGATAGAGGGAGGCGGAATACGAATACAAACGATCGACGCGAAGAGAGAGGTCGATCAAGGGAAAGTGGCGACATGAATGCTGGGCAACAAGATGACCGACCCACAGGGGTCATCAACATGATATTTGGTGGAAATGCAACGGGGGGATCCCTGCTAAAGGGAGAAAGATATATGCCAAACAGGTCGGCAGAGACTCATCAACCAAAAGAACGAGGGAGAACGACGGGATGATTTCGTTCGACGAGTCTGACCTGGATGGTGTAAGTTATCCTCATGATGACGTCCTCGTTGTAAATCTGAACATGGACGGCTACGAGGTGAAGCGGGTGATGATTGATACGGGCAACTCGACCGACCTGTTGTATTACGATGCCTTCAAGCAGATGGAGGTACCCGAAGATCGACTACTGCCTATAGAAGGACCCATCAAAGGGGTAACTGGAGCATCGGCCTGTCCATTTGCCTGGGTACGTTTGAAAGTAAAGTTCGGGGAAAGGCCGCGTCAATAATTGGGCGAGCTACTCAAAACGCCCTTAGAGTAGTCGTCTCCACCTACTACCAAGTGATGAAATTCCCAACACCCCACGGAATCGGTACTATCAGAGGCCAGCAGAAAATTGCTAGGGAGTGCTACTTAGCGGAAACAAAAACATTAGATGGGGCAGTAGTCCTGACGAGCTCTCTTGATGTGAGAACCGATGAGGAGATGGATAGGATGAACCCAGTGGAAGAAACGCAGCGAGTCATACTGGACGAAGTCGATCTCTCTAAATTCACAAATCTAGGTTCCGAGCTTCAGAAGGACCTAGTTAGAGAAATCACGGACTGTTTGGTAGAAAATAGATCGATCTTCGCTTGGGTACCGAGTGACATGCTTGGAATTTTCCGATCGGTTGCCTCGCACTCACTTGGTATTCGACAAGATTACAAGCCGGTTAGGCAAAAGAAGCGATCGCACTGCAAGGAGTGACAGGAAGTGATCAAGAAAGAAATAGAGAAACTACTCGAAGCTGGGTTCATCCAAGAAGTCAAGTACCCTGAATGGCTCGCCAATGTGGTGTTGGTGAAGAATAAAAATGGGAAATGGAGAATGTGCATCGACTTCACTAACCTGAACAAGGCATGTCCAAAGGACAGTTTCCCCCTACCCGAGATCGACCAGCTACTAGACTCCACTTCCGGACATGAACTTCTCAGCTTCTTGGATGCTTTCTCGGGCTACCATCAAATTCATATGAGCCTTGAATACGAAGAGAAGACTGCCTTCATATCCGACCAGGGCACCTATTGTTACCAAGTAATATCCTTCAGCTTAAAGAATGTGGGGGCCACTTATCAGCGACTCGTCATAGAGGTCTTCAAAAAATAGATCGGTCGATCTGTTGAAGCTTACGTAGATGATATGGTGGTAAAAAATAAGACAGTTGCGGAGCATGTGGGAAATCTCAGAGAGGTCTTCCAGACCCTTAACAGATTTCAGATGAAGTTAAATCCTAAAAAATGCGCCTTTGGTGTGGCATCAGGAAAGTTCCTAGGGTTCATGATACTCAACGGGGAATTGAGGCTAATCCAGAGACGATCGAAGCCATCATCCAAATGCCCTCGCCACAATGCTTGAAAGAAGTACAGATATTGACCGAACGGATAGTCTCTCTAAGCAGGTTCATTTCCAGATTGGGAGACAAGTGCCTCCCATTTTTCAAAATTTTGAGGAAAGCGAACGTGACCCAGTTCCAATGGCTGGATGAATGCGAGAAAGCTTTTCAACACTTAAAGCAATACTTGTCTAGCCCGCCTATCCTGCAAAGCTCGGTTGAGGGGGAGAATCTGATTTTATATTTGGCAGTTACGGAAGGGTCAATCAGTGCAGTACTTGTTCGATCGGAGGGAAATGAGCAACGCCCAATCTATTACGTCAGCAAGGTGTTGACCAGACTGGAGATGAGGTATGCACCTATAGAAAAACTAGCCCTCTCCCTGATAATGGCGACCCGGAAGTTAAGACCCTACTTCCAAAGTTATACCATTGAGGTATGGACCGACCAACCCCTCAGGCAGTGCCTTCAGAAGCCCGAAACTTCGGGTCGACTAATAAAGTGGGCGGTAGAGCTGGGAGAGTTCGACATACAATACAAGCCCCGGACGACGATTAAGGCACAGGTGTTGGCAGACTTCATTGCAGAGATGAGCCAACCCATCTCGAAGGATGAGCAATTCCCTGCCTGGAGCTTGTTCATTGATGGGTCGTCCAACGCCGAAGGATGTGGAGCAGGAGTGGTATTAATCGACCCGCATACGAAAGAGAAGGTGGAATATGCCCTTCGGCTAGAATTCAAGGCCTCCAATAACGAAGCGGAATATGAGGCTCTGATAGTCGGTCTCCAACTGGCTAAGGAAATGGAGGTGAAGCATCTAAAGATATATAGCGATAGCCAAGTGGTGGTCGGCCAAGTTACTGGGCAGTATGAGGCCAAGGGGAACAACATGATCGAATACCTGGGGCTAGTAAAGCGGGAGTTAAGCAATTTCGAGTAGTACTCGATCAACAGGATAGAATGAGCTCAAAGTACTAAAGCGGATGCGCTCTCAAAAATGGCCTCAGATCGAGACGCCAAAAATAACATTCTAGTCGAACGACTAGATCGTCCTAGCATTCAAAAAGCCAAGGAAGTGCTTGAGGTAAATACCGATCGATCGAGTTGGATGGAACCGATAAGACGGTATCTCCTATAGGGAACACAACCACAAGAAACCTCAGAGGCCAAGAAATTGAGAATAAAAGCGGCTGAATACGCGATCATGAATGATGCCCTGTATAAGCGATCTTATGACTGGCCACTGCTGCGATGCTTAAACGAAGAAGAGGCAGAAAAAGCAATGGCTGAAGTCCACGAAGGGATGTGTGGCAACCACGTAGGAGGTAGAATGTTAGCCCATAGGCTGATCAGACAGGGATATTATTGGCCGACAATGAGGAAGGATTGCCAGAAGAAGGTCGACCGATGTGAGGCTTGCCAGAAGAATAGCAGTCTATCTCATCAGCCAACCGAGAGGATGCAAATCGTGAGTAATCCTATTCCTTTCGCTCAATGGGGAATGGACATACTAGGGCCCTTCCCTCTCGGTCCTGGACAGAAGAAGTTCCTGATAGTGGCAGTGGAGTACTTCACCAAATGGGTAGAAGCGGAGGCGGTCGCTACAATCTCCGAACAGAAGGTGGAAAGTTTCGTAAAGAAAAATATACTATGTCACTTCGGGATGCCTATGGTGCTAGTTACGAACAATGGCCGACAATTCGATAACGATAAGTTCAGAGATTTCTGTGACCGACTAAAGATAAGGCTACAGTTGACCTCAGTAGCCCACCCTTAAATCAACGGTCTCGCAGAAAACACAAACAAAAAGATAATGAGTGCTCTTAAGAAGCGCCTAGACGGACGAAAGACTGGGGTGGAAGAGCTTGACGAAGTGTTGTGGGAATAAAGGACCACACCAAACGGAGCCATAGGGGAAACACCGTTCAGGATGACCTTTAGGGAAAAAGCCTTCGTCCCCGTAGAAGTGGTCTTGCACAACCAAATGGTGTCGAACTATGACGAAGAATGGAATGATGAAGCCCACAGAGCGGAACTCGTTCTCCTCAGTGAAGACAGAGAAAGGGCAGCCGCTCGTTCGAAAGCCATCAGGCAAAAAGTGACCAAATTCTACAACAGAAGGGTAAAGCCGAGCGACATAAAGGTAGGCAGGTACGTCTTGCGAAAGGCCGAGGTGGCTGGGAAGCATCCTGGAAAGCTAAGATAGGCGTGGGAAGGACCCTATCGAGTGATCAAGCAAGCCGGGCATGGCTCTTGCATCCTACGCGATGCGAAAGGGAAGGTTCTACCAAGGCCTTGGAACTCTCGAAACTTGAAGGCGTTCTACCAATAGATAAGTTTTATTTTAGTTAGTCTTTGCTTATTACAGTTTTTGTATACAGCACGTGGGAACCTTTTTCCTGTCCCTGCCAGATAGGTTTTTTAACGGCCCACGCCCACATTATCATCAATAAAGGGGTTTCAGATTTCTTGGCAATAAAAAGTTCCATTATACGTGGCAAAGAGTAGAAAATCCAATCAGCCATCGCTCGGCATCTCTATAGATCGACTACGGTCGGTCGGGTCACCAAGACAAGATCCTTGGGACCCTCGCTCACCATCGCTCGGCATCTCCATAGATCGACTACGGTCGGTCGGGTCGCCAAGACAAGATCCTTGGGACCCTCGCTCACCTCGCTCGGCATCTCCATAGATCGACTGCGGTTCGTCAGGTCGCCAAGACAAGATCCTTGGGACCCTCGCTGGCCATCGCTCGGCATCTCCATAGATCGACTACGGTTGGTCAGGTCGCCAAGACAAGATCCTTGGGACCCTCACTCGCCATTAACATAGATCGACTACGGTAGGTGGGGTCGCCAAGACAAGATCCTTGGGACCCTCACTCGCTATTAACATAGATCGACTACGGTCGGTCGGGTCGCCAAGACAAGATCCTTGGGACCCTCACTCGCCATTAACATAGATCGACTACGGTCGGTTGGGTCGCCAAGACAAGATCTTTGGGACCCTCGCTCGGCATCTATATAGATCGACTACGATCGGTCGGGTCGCCAAGACAAGATCCCTGGGACCCTCACTCGCCTCGCTCGGCATCGACACAGATCGACTACCAAATCCCACTACCAAACGAACGATAACAAAACAGATGCGGAAACGACATCAAAATAATGGGGATAAAAATAACAATTTTATTTCCTTAAATTCGCCCTAGTCACAAGCCTGACTAAGTGAGCTTCAAAAATCAACAGAAGGAGAAGTGGGCGGATGCCCAGGGGAAGCCTCAGAAGCGGGTGAAAAAGTCAAAACGGGAGCAGGGTCTAAGGGAGTGGCCGGAGAAATATCCTCACAAGGAAGCTCGTCCTCCTCAGCCGAGCTAAGGTCCAACTCCTCATCCGGGACTGACCCCCGGTCCTTCATGGCCCTCTCCCTTACTTCCTCCAGAGAGAGGCCAATAGCGGTAGGAAGCATCAGCTCGGCAAATCCCTCAAACGGAGGACCGTCCGACCCCTCAGGGATGCAGACGCCATAGCAATTTTTCAGGATCATGAGGGCTAAGTCACAAGAGTACTCCAAGCACTCCTCCTGCAAGAACCGCCTCTGCCATCGCCTGATCGCCTCGATCCTTTGTTTTTTTATGGAGGCTCGCACCCTCCTCAGCGTATCTTCGGTTCTCGCCTGGCCACTCACCGCTGCATGACAGTCCTCGAGGAATTTTGCCTTAAGCACTCTCTCCGACTCCAGCTTCCCTTGCAACACTGCACATTCCTCGGACAACTTGTTCCTCGCCGCCATCGCCCTTACCCTCTCAACCTCCTCCGCGGTGAGTCGAGCTTTCAAGGCGCTCCTCTACTCCTCTCCCGTAGCGAGCTGAGCTCTCAGGACGTTACGCTCCTCCTCCCAAAGTTTCTTCTCCTCCTCCAAGGAAGAGAGTTGAGCCCAGGAGAAGTCTCTTTCGTCTCTGGCCTCTGAGAGCTCGGTCTTTAAATCATCCACCTGCTCAAGGAGGGAATGGACCTCCTGATCCAGCAACTTGATACGCTAACGCATAGATAAAGCGAAAGCCACCTCCCTTACAGAATTACGGATGGCACGGCCCGTCAACTCCTCAATATTCAACGAGTCAAAGCGCTCCCCGTCTGGAGGAGGAATGACCCTCTCAGCGATATGAAGAACCACTTCGACGTTAGCAATCGAGGCAGTCCTATCAAGACTGATCTCTGGCTCCCATTTATCAGCACTCCCCGTTTGCTTCCTCCCTTTATCCTTAGCTGACGGGGCAACACGATCCTCCACTTTCTCCTTCCCCTTGCTTTGGTCTAAAGGACGAGGAGATCGGTCGGCTACTTGAACGACCCTTCTCCTCTTAAGAGGTCGATCACTCTCCTCCTCTTCCTCAATAACTACCAGGCCCTCACCAGGCGGGACGACCATAGCAGGCGCTGCAGATGGCTCGGAAATGGTAGGAATAACATTTTGTTGCTCGGAAGCAATGGGCCGAACGACAATTGAACTGGCCTCCCCCCTATCCTCCTGTCCTCTGGCCTCCGAAAGCCCGTGTTGAAACCCCTCCCCGGTGAGTCGAGTATCTGACATCCTACGTGACATCTGGACTCGCATCTCACGAGGGAGGGTTTCCTCACCACAAAAAAAACCTCGAATTGAACTTAATTTAACGTCATCCAAACAAATCTTGGTAATTTTACCCTAATTTTTCCTCTAATAAAAATTAATCTGATTAGGGCCCACAATTAAATCTGATTCCTAAGAGAAAATGAAATTCCTTATCTCTAGGTTACATAGAATCAGAAATCGCCTCAACCGGATCTCTATAGATCACAAAATCGCCCAAAAACGGATTTATATCCAATTCCGTCACATAATTGACTCGCTTTAATCTTATCCGTAATTTCTGACTAAAACCTGACACTCTCATTTTACTAAAAAGGGGTATAAAATTTTTTTAGAAACCCAATGCTTCGAAAATCGTGAAAATCGGAGGTCAAACGGAGGAAAGACAAAGAAAATAAGAAAAAGGGTTTTATTTATCATATTTTTTAAAAAATCAAAAATTAATATTTTCAAAAAAAAACTAACAGTCAGAGTCGACACTCTACTTTTCTGCTGAAGTCTAAGGAGTTCCTCGCACTCTCTTTGCACTGATCGAGGAACATCTCTTAATTTAATAATAATTATTATTATTATTTAGAAAATCTGAAATAACCTTTTAACTTTGAATAGGTCTAACTTTTCACCCCGAAATCGAAATTTTGCAAACTTATATCAATAGAAAGATAAAAGGAATTTCTACAACTTCCTAGAAGGATTTAAAACTAATCTTGCCATTAAGAGGGTCAGAACTTGCTTCAAAGTTGCTGCTATAAAAAGAAATTCAATTTCCTACACAATGCTAATAATTTGAGAATTCTTATCTTTTAGCACACAAGTCTAAAAATAACACATTTTACCTCATTGGAAAGATAAGAAGATGCTCTACAAGTTTCATGAAGGGTACAAAAATCAATTCAATCATTAAAGAGGGTAAAAACACATTCAAGTTTCAGCCTATAAAAAGATCAATGAAACAGTAAATTTACCTAAATACACAGTAACTGTCCACATTCCCAACCTCATAACTTTTTATTCCTAACTCCAATAATGCAAATCATACCTCATTTTAAAGATAAGAGAACACTGTACATTTCCTATGAATAAAGCAAAACTTGAAACTGTCTCTAAGAGGGTGAAAACCCCATCCAAAGGGACTGCAAAATTGTAACTTCCATCAACAGCAGCTGAAACCTTTCACCTCTCATAACTTTTTCATTTTAAGTCTGAATGTGACAAACTTTATGTCATTGGAAAGATATAATTATGCACTACAATCTTCAAGAAGGCATCTCACTGAAAATCTCACTCTAAGATACTCTAAAATGCAAAACAAGTTGCTGTCCAATTTGGGAAAAATTGGACAGCATTTTCCCTAAAAATGCTCTAACCAAAATCTTCAATCCAACACACAACCTGCATAAAAACTCATTCTTCCAATTTCCATAAAACACAACTCAAACCCAATACACCTCAAATCAAGGGCAGTAGCACACTCCTAGGATTCTATTTGCTTCCAAAACATAACATAATCCAATTTTACTCTTTCTTGTATCAAGTTAACCTACACAATTATACATTCTTTGAAAACGTATACAAGGTACATTTAAACTTCGAAACCGTTATATTTACATAAAAACAAATCAATACAAAGATTCAGAGGGCATTTAGCCCGATTACATCCCAAAACAACAAAAGTAAAATTTACAAAGAACAAGCTAATGCTTGATTTCTCAAAACATGGCTTCAAAAGCAAAATTCATCGGAGTTGCCTCAATCCCGATGCGGTGACTCGGTTACTTGCTCGACACCTGTGGAGGGGAAATGGGGGGTGAGCTCGACGGCTCCGTGGGTAATAACTTAATAAGCGAAATAAGCGAAACCATTATACATTCTTTCATATTCAAACAAGATCACATTCATAAAAGCAATTTCACTTTATAACTCTTTTCACCGAATTTACTACTTCGAACAATTTACAAACTTAACATATCACAAAAGTAACCTAGCAAATCACAAATTCACAAATAAAGTGGTTCGGGTGGATCTAAAATGGAACGTACTACACATTTCCACGAAGCGGTTATGTGTAGCCGGGACTGATGGAAATCCTTGAAAGGAATTCCAGTGCCACTTGTGGGCAGGCGGGAGAAGCCTATGGTTAGACAGGTGCACCTCACTCGAACGGGACTACCACAAACCCAAAGAAAACATATAATTCACACAATTCAAAATCAATTGCCTCAACTGGCATTTACAAATTCATTTTCACATAAATTGCCAAAATGGCGTTCTTTTTCCGAAATCACAGATTCTTATCGCATCCACTTAATAATTCATTAAACCATTCCAACATAAATTCATAAGCAAGAACATCACATACAAGTTCAAAACATCACCAAGAGTAACTCCTATGAAAATTCAAAGTCATTTGAAAAACCTTAATTCGCATTTATTATAAAAACGGTAATATACCTATTAACTCAATTATGAAGAAATCACCCACCTTAAATTCCTTTAGCTTGTAGGATGGTCAAATGGCCTTGGCTCTTCCTCCAATTGCCTTAATTCACCTTCATTAAGCATAATTATCCCATAAGAACATAGGATATCAAAATCGAACATTTATAAGGAAAGGAAAACTTGAATTAACACCTACCTAACTTAACCCATACCTAAACTAAGCTATTTAAGCCAAAACCTACCTAAAATACCCAAGAATTTCGAAATTTTCCTACCTTAGAAGATGACCCACGAAATTCTCTTTTTGTTTCTATTGGAAGATTAAACCTTCCTCTCCACTTTCTTCTTGAATAAACCTCTTAAACCCCTCCTTTCTAAAGCATAAGCACCTAAGCTCTTACTTCTCTTCCTCTTCTTCTTCTTCTTCTTCTTCTTCTTCTTTTTCCTTAACCGAAAGTCACCATTCTTTTTCTCCTTTCTCTTGTAACGTGTGTTTTCTAGAATAACCTAAGGAACTTTATTTCTTAAACTTTAAAAACCTAAGCCCTTGCATCAAAACTACGTCATTTCACTAACTCTTTCATTTTCCTTGCAAATTTTGTAAGTTCCTCCTCTCCATATGGCAATCTCCCTTGTTTCCCATTTAATTCATCACTTAATTCCTTCTTTCTTCATTTAATAACATGTAAAATGGGCTAAAAGCCCATCTTGATAAACCTTAATCCTTAAAACCTAAGCAAACTTCCTAATTTACCCTAACTCCATCTTATTCTTTTTAATTCTACCAACTTATTAAAATTCTAATTTTAACTAAATCCTTTCAATTTTTTAAATCATTAACGAAGCACTAAAATTCCAAATTATTCTAACTAAAAGAAATTATCAATCTAAACCTCAAAATAAATCAAATATGCTTAATGCAAATCGGGGCCCAATAGGTGACCTTGCGCTTGCCCTTGGCAGACTTGGGGGGGCCGATGAAAGCACGAACTTTGGCCATGGCTGCACAAACAACGAAAACAGGTTAGAAATCGAACCAAAACCTACAAGCATGGTAAACAATTCAACCACGAGGGGTCAACCAGGCGGTGTGATTTCCAATCCTAGCCCGCTAACTTGTGGCGGGGGCTCAATTAGAAAAGAGTTGGCCGAGGCCCCCCACGGTATCCCGAAATGAGCTGAACGAAGTTATATCGGCCGAGCTCCTTTATACTATCGACCACCTCCCGCTCCTCTCTAGAAAGAGATAGGCTCGACGAGTCGTTCCATCGCTCGGCTAAAGGATACCTCCACGGCTGGGACTCGGAGCAAGATCCCGGAGGCTTCACGAAGAAATATTTCGTTCGCCAACCGGCAATTTTAGAAGCCATTTCGGCTAGGCGATATCGGGTATCTTTGTACATCAGAGAAGGAATCCCACTCCCAGAGCTCGAACTCTGGTTCATTCTCAAAAAGTGACGCAGGATATTGACCGAAGGCAGACAGCCAAACTGATGGCACAACAAAGTCAGACCATTAATGAACCTCCACCCATTCGGAGGAATCTGACTCGGCCTTAGTTGATAATCAGCGCACACTTCATCAATGATCGGGATGTACGGAAGTCTCAAGCCGCCGACCGAGAAGAAACTCTCAGAGACGGTAAAACACCCACTTGTATTGTTGTGGATTCTTTCATTCCCCGAGGCCAGCCTAGGCTCCCAGGACCGAGGGATATCATTCCTAAGAATCGACCGACTCAACTCCGCCGCGGACATCCTCGATTTGCCTTTGGGCAGCTCCTTTACGACCAGCCCATCTTTCCGATCTCTTGTCGAGATCTCTTCGACATCTCTCAAACTCGACATTGCCATCGCCTCAGCCACAGCTTCAGACGCCCTTTCGGGAACATCATCCCTTAGAGAAACCCCACTTCGAGAACCGGTGGACGACATGCTCATCAAGAGGAAATTTAGAAGAGGAAATAAGGGAAAAGGACGTACCTATTTAGTGATATGAGGTCGGAAATTTGTACGGCAGTTGGAGGAATGCTCCTGAAGCTGTGAGCAGGAAGATGCAAATAAAACCGGAGAACAAAAGCGTGAAGAAAACCTGCAATTCATCAGCCCAGAACATGTATAGAGGAACAGAGGAACGTGTTTTCCAACCAACGACTGACGCGTGGAGAAGATCCGAGCTGAGCTCAAACACGTGGCAGGATCTGAGCGAAGATAAATTAGGGTTATTAGAAACCCGGAGCGGCGCAATAGTTGAAAAGACGTACGTGACAACTGCACAACGGTTACAAAAGACGATTCGTTTCAGATTCTGCATATTTGTCAGAGGACACGCGCCATCAGTAATAATTACACCGAGTGTCATCACGCGCTCACTAATAATGCTCACCCGACCTACCTCAGTCCGAGCTATCATGCAATAAACATCTCCCAACGCGAATACTCACACGCTATACATTACCACCCGACCAATCGAGCCTACTACAAGCTGTCTCGTAGATGAGCTACAACGCCAATACCTGACCGATCGGACCAACCCTGAGCTGTGCCATGGACAAGTGACAGGATACTAATATACTTCTTCGAACCTCCTCCTTGCTCAGGCTCGAAGAGTAGGGGGGCTTATGGTCTGGTCAGTTGAATTGGGCCCGAACCCAATCACAACAATCCATGGGCCGATCGGTCTATCTCTCAAAGATGGGTCTCACACCCATTGGTTAACCCGGGCCCGATCCACACATCCATGGCCCATTAGCGGGAGAAAACCTTCCATGCAGAAGTAGAAGTCTACATAAAGACTTAGCCCTAGTGTCCATCCCATATATAAGGTATGATTTCATCATGATGAAGGTACGTAATCACAATTCCATTCTTCTCTGCATACGGCGACCTCACCTTCACTGGAAAAAACTAACTTGAGCATCGGAGGGGCTAATCGGGACACAACCCCCGACGTGCCTTCTTTATTTTGCAGGGATATTCACGTCGAAGTTACTACAGCAAGCAGCCGACTCCATGGATCCAAATGGCAACGTTCAGTTCCGCCAAAATCCGGCAGAACCAATTATCATTTATTTTTTATTATGATATGATTAATATTTATTCATATCTGTAAATGATAGGTTCATTTGTATACTAACACCACATACAAGCAAAAGGTTGACAACCATGTTGGTTGAGTGTTTAATGGATTCGAATATCAACATAAAGCTATTAACCATAACATTCGACAATTATAACATAAATAATGCGATGATTGAAATGGTGAAGAATAAGTTATGAGTTGGGTGCTTGTTAGTTATGGGTGGTTGTTCCATATGCATTGTTTTGTACATATTATGAATTTGATTATGAAGGATGAGTTGGATATGATAAAAGGAAGTAATGGACTTGATCTATGCTAATGTAGTAAATTAGAGTGCAACACTTAAAGGAGTTGAAAATTTTGGAGAAATTGCACGATAAATATATATTCCATTAATAAATAAGTTGGTATTGAATTGTCCTAACAAATGGAACTCAACCTTCAAGATGTTAGAGTTGACAACCCTATATGTTAAGGTGTTTATTAGGTTGAGACAAAGAGATTCTTAGTATATTTTCCTAACTACAGAATAATAATGGTAGTTGGCTAAAGAACTTTATATGAAGTTATAAATATTTTATGGTACTATTAATTGTTCTCGAGGACATAATATCTAACTTTAAGTAGTTGCTTTAGCAATATGTCTGAGATTAAGAAAGCTTTACCTAATTTGATATTCAATTTTAATAAAGTGATCTGAAGCTAGGATATACTAGTTGACAGAGAAGCTCAATTCTTACTAATATATGGTTAGATGTATTGTTGTATTAATTTCTGTATTGGACCTAGGATACACGTTAGAGGGGTTTTATTTTTATTTTTACATGTTATTTGGTGATTGAGCTTAAGAGCATGTTGATATAATTAAACAATTTTGGTATGATTTGTTCAATGATTATCAACTAAGATGGGACAAAATTCAGGATTATAATAATTCAGGCTATTTCAGCTCTTACTTTAGGTTCAGGTTTAGGTTCTTCTAAAAATAGTTGAAATCCTCATTTGCAATATTCATGAAAGAAAAAAGCATTAAGACTTCTTACAATAAGATAGAATTTGGACAAATATTTGACGGTAGGTTATGTGATTGAAATTGAAGGTATGGAGTCTAATCTATTGTTATAGTGGAAGAATTATAGAACTGATTTTCTAATCATGCATATAATTACATGATATCTTTTAGCAATTACAACATCTATTGTTGCTTTGGAGTCTATTTGTAATATTGACGTTTAAAGTATTAGTCCTTATCATGCTTGACTTCCTCCAACTATTGTGGATGCCTTATTTGTATCTAAAGTTGGTTAGATGATTAAGATATTGAGGGTAAACTCTAGTTTTTTATGACATGTCAATTTTGTCCATTTTTATGATATTATCTTATCTTATCCTCTCCTTTTCTTTTTATATTAATACAGGTATAGATATGGATGAGATTAATCATTCAACTAAAGAATATTTCAAAAACTAAAGGTATTTTAATTGTTTATTATAATGTGTTTAATATTCATTTAACATAATTATTACATTATCGATATATTTTACATAATAATGTTTCTACATAATAACTATCCCTTTCCTCTACGGCGGGTTTGTTATCTTTAATCCTTTTTTGGAATTACTTATTTTCATGTGATTGCTTTGTTTTTTATAACTATAGATATAATTATTTACTTGTGTCTTTTTACATGTTATAAATTGTTGGTTATACTTGTTTACTCTTCTCAACTTTAATATCTACCCTTGGTCTCCACTCTCCACTCTCCAACATTAATTGATAATTACATTTTGTCTTTCTTGTAAATTGCTTCATAAAAAACTAAGGATAATATTAGCATGATGATATTCTTTTATTTTGGTAATAAAATGATTTTCATAATATTACCATTTTATTTGTTAATTAAATGAATGTTGCATTTCTCATATATAATCTTTTTGGTACACTTTCCATAGAATTATTATTTAGTTTAAGCTTAGTTCTTTCAAAATTTTAAGTACATTTAATATATACATTTTAAAAAACTCATTTTCATTAATCAATTGTGTTAACTAAATGAATGTTGCATTTACGATATATAATCTCTTGGTTTACTTTCTTTAAAATAATTATTATTTTGGACTTATTCATTTCAAAATTTTATGTACATTTGATATAGATCTTTTAAAAACTCATTTTAACTAAGTAATTATGTTAATTAAATGAATGGTGCATTTCTAATATATAAGCTTTTGGTTCACTTTCTTTAAAAATAATATTTAGTTTGAACTTATTAGTTTCATAATTTTATGTACATTTTGTTGGGCCCAAATTTTGTTTTTCTTGATGTTGTTAAGTATGAATTAATTTGATTGTGTTAATTGTTGTATAGTTTGATTTCATTGAAGGTATTAGAGAAAAATTAAGAATTATTTGAGTTACTTATGGAATAAATGTTTATGAAAGGATAAATTGTGTGAGGGCAATTTTGGAAGAACACTTAGGTTGGGAAGTTTAAGACCTAACATGAAGGGGCAAGATGGTCTTTGTTCATGCCATTTAACTTAAGTGATAAAAGTTTAGAAGAAGAAAAGAAAAGAAAGAAGGAAAGGGAGAAAGAAGAGAAGAGAGCATCGTGAAAGTGAGGAAGGAGAAGAAGAAAAGGAAAAGCTAGGTTTGAGGATTTTCGAGCTGATTGAAGAAATCTTTGGTAAATTCAAGCTCTTTCCATCTTGTTTGAGTAGATTAAACCCTAAGATTAGAGTTGCATGAGCTAGAATCGAAAGTTTAGGGTTTTATGGTTAAATCTTTTAGGGTTGATGATCATGTTGTTGTTATGAATGATTTTGAGGTTAGAAATAAAGTATTAAAGGTGTTTTATTGTTTACATGTGTTTATAATTGATATATGGGAGGATTATGGTTGAGAAGAGTGGAAAAATTAAGTTTCGGGAGGTTTATGCCGTCGCACGTCGCGACCTACGGATGAGCACGTCGCGACGCGCGCGCTCGTCGCGACTCGCTCCAGTTTCTCGTAGCGGCGAGCGGCCAATTTCCTGCGGCGACATGCTTTCGTATTTTAGGCATAATTTTTGATGTAGATGTCCAAATGAGGTGATTCTTTTTGAGTTGTAAACGAGAGACCTAGGGCTACAAGGTTTATGAAGAAGTGAAGTTCCGAATCAGTCTCTAAGAATCTTCAATTTTGGATGGAAGTTGAGTATGAAATTCTTGTTTCAGTTTTGGTTGTAGTTTGAATGGTTAAAGTTTGATTTTCCGATTTCTACACCAAATTGATTTGGATTTTGGCTATTTGATTAAGGAAATCAAGTGAGGCAAGAGGAACAAGAAGAAAGGCATTCCTAAGCAAGTTTTAAGCAAGAATTCCAAGGCGGGTTCATGTTTATAATAAAGTAAATAAGTCACTCATTGTTTAGTTCAAATCAAGAAAGAATTAATACATTTGAATTGCATCATCCGCGATTGCATTACATATTATTATGAATGAGTATATTATGCTATTTTATTTGCATTCATGATTATTAACAAGGTTTTTATAAAGGGGTGTTCTCCTTTCACGAATACAAGTACATGAAATCATGTTTTACGAATATATGACAAGCAAGATTACAAGCAAGTTTACAAGAAAGTGCCAGTTTCGCAAACAAGTTTACAAGAACATGAATCATGCATGTTTATGTGGGTTTGCGGTGTCCCTCACGAATAGTCAAGTGCACATTGACTCACGAAAAGGCTTCTCCCACCTGCCCGACTGTGGCACAGGGTTTCTCACAAGGATTCCCTCACGAAACTACGTCTACACATCAACATTTCGATGGCATGTGTAGTACGTCATGAACCTGGGACAACCCAAACCATTATGTTATGTTATGTGTTATGATTTGTTATGTGTCATGCATCATGAATTGGTTAAGAATCAAGCATTTTCAATCTATGAATCATACATGCTCAATGATTATGATTTCAACAAGTGTCACGACAATGAGATATTTTTGAATACTTTTGCTTATTGCTATATTATAAATATGTTCCCACGAGCTTTATAGCTCACCCCCCTCTAATCTCCCCCATTCAGGTGACGAGAAAGAGATCGAGTGAGTCACGAGTACGGCAGCACTCCATTTTGTCATGCTTATTTTTAAACTCTAGTTACATTTCAAGTATCATTGGTTCAAGAGTGTTTTTATATTTTTGGCTCTTGAATTCAAAGTTGTAATTTGTTTTGGGATATTTTTACAAGTGTTATGACACCAATCTTTTGGAGCATGAATTATGAATTTGTAGGTTTAAAGTACATGAAAGAAAGTTTCAAATTTATTTTTCCAATAGGCCCATTAATCTTCCGTGGGACTTTTTCTTAAATGTATAATTAGCAGGTTTCATGTGGGCCCATTAAGTCTCCGAGTGTAGCACCCCACTCCCGACGAGACCCGAACCCGATATCCATGGTGATATCCGAGCCCGTGACCCGCGAGGGTGGCGTACTAGAACATTCATTACCTTATTAACAAAAATCGTATGACATTTTTTTTCTTTCAAAAACATTAGAGTGCGCAACCAATCACTGACTTGGCCCAATTATAACAAAACACTTTCAAATATAAAACCATTTCACTGATAAAACAATTTCAATCATTATTAGCACTCATTAGTGCTCAGTCACTCTATACAATTACAGGTAAACAATTGGGCCTACTAAATACCAAATTAATACACTAATGCAGAATACTGGACGACCATCGATCCCGGCCGATACTCTGTCTTTCTAGCGATGAGCGTACTCCGCGTGTCCAACGGGGCACTCTCCATTTCCTAAAAAATAGATGCAATGTTGGGTGAGTTTGCAAACTCAGTGAGAAACCATCATCGATGGTTCACCCAACTCATGCATATCCACACAATCACACAATATTGTATATATATCATAAACAAGAAATCACAGGCACTCAATTTCACATTTTATAAGGCAATAAGCCTTTCACACAATTCACATTAAACATTCATTTATGCAGTGTGCATGTGACTCTTCCATTTTCTTTCGTTGTTGTGACCGTGCTTTGAGCTCATATCGTTGAGCCATTGGCTCAAACATTGGGCTTAAAGCCCAAACGTTAGGCATAATACGATCATCGAGCCGAGGCTCGGAATCGTTAGACACGAGGCCTGTGCGTTGAGCTTAAAGCTCGAAATCGGTGGCGACACGGTCACAACCGCCATTATCGATCATTTACTATGCATGAATGCACATGTCATTTTCCAATATCCAATTATCGCATTTCTATTTCCAATTCCAATTAATTACTATTTCGATCATTTTCCAATGTCCTCGGACTTACGATCCGTATTTCATTTCCATGTATTTACCTTCGTTTCACTATCACATTTACAATCCAATTTACTAATGCATTCTCACGCACTTATTCTCATTTGCACTTCAATATCACAATTCAATATTTCGAACACCCATGGTCCGAAATCAATCAAATCAATCAATCACATATATCCATCCTTACTTCCTCATGACAATCAATGCATATAATTAATAAACACATAAGGTTGAGAAACCAACTAGGTTACTCACCTATTACTTCCGAGCTAATGCCGGGAAGTTTCCGCCCCGTCGGTCTGACGACGCTCCACTTGAGCCTCTATAAGAAACAGAGAAAGAACGAGTCACTACAGATGCAATTTGTGCACATGTAGGTGAAATATGCATGTTCATGAATTTTTTGGCCCTAAATCCAAATTTCTCCATAACAAAATCCGTCTAAAAATTAGAAACCTATTGGGCCGACGGTGCATGATTCGGACCTCTATAGGTCCCCAATTAAACAAAACAGTGATTAAAGGCTCCGTTACCCGGGGCCACGTCAATTTCCCGTCCAAAAATTCCCAATTTCTCACAAAATGAAATTAAATGTTCTACGAATCCGATGCCTCAAGAATCAGGTCAATCGGACGTCGGACGGAAAAGAAATTGACAAAAGAAGCATGAAATCCCAAATTATCAATTAACAAATAAAAATAATAAATAAATAAAAAAAATTAAGATCAGCCTCGCTGGGGTTGACGTCTCGCCCCAGCGGGGCTGACTTATTCAGCCTCGTAAGCTAGGCGAGGCGCGCGCCTAGCGACGCGCCCCTCAACGCCTAAATCCTAGAAGGTAGGCGTTGCTAGTGACCCAGGCGTGTCCATTTCCATTTTTTTTTTTCAATCCAATTTTCAACACCCATAATTCATTGCACACAATTCAGAAAATTTCCAACTATATCTCGTTGGAAAGCTCAGGAAACCCTCTACAATTCTCAAGAAGACCATAAAAATCAATTTCACCCTTAAGGGTGTCAAAAATCCCTTCAAAGCTACTGCCTACTCAAATCCCATTAACACAGAACAGTACATTGAAATTTCCATAACTCTCAGATTCTTCAGCCAAAGATTACCACATAAATATGCTCAATAAGTTCACAATGTCATCTACAACTTTCATGAACAACCCAAAATCAAATTCCATTGCTAAACAAGTCAATTAATTCACTCAATGTTGCTGTCCCTGAAATCATTCAATTTGAGCAGTAAACTTATAACAAGCATAACTCCCTGTACACAAGTCAGAAAAATCTGAAATTTATATCCCTGAAAAGAGAAATCCTCAAACTCCAATTTTCATGAAGAACTCAATTTCCAATTTAATTTCTAACCATTTCAAAACTGTCATGTAAGTTACTGCCATGATCAACAATTCCTAACCTAATGCAGGATCAGTTTTTGCAAAATCATAACTCCCAACTCCGACCTCTAAAAATTATATGCCATATCTCATTTTCAATATAATTTCTTCCTCTTCAACTTTGCAGAAGATCACTCACACCAATTCAGTCCAAAAAAATGGCTAAAATTGCTTCCAAGCAGAATACTCACAAGTCAGACACTTAAGCTAGGTTTCATCAACATGCCCAAAACCAGTCCATAGGAATCAGTTCATATCTCCCAATATACAACTTGAAAATTAGCAAGATCAGTGGAAATGGAAAGCTAACTCAATATGCCTCAACTTCCATGAAGACCATTTTCCCAAATTCCATCTCAATTAATTTAGAAAAATCAGCAAAGCTCATAGGGTATGGTTTCGGTTACTGTTCACAGGCAATAAAACAGTAACTTTCCATGCCAAATTTCAACCTATTAGAGTTACAATTTGACAACACCTATTTCACACAAAAATGTAGCTAACATATGAAAGTTTCATTGGGCACAAACTTCACCTCATTTACACACCTACACAGTTAGTTATGCTCAAAACATTACAATAGGCTCAACACCAAAATTTCCAGATTTCACCTATACCTCATCCTCTTCCATTCTATCACTTTACCTACATTAATATACATTCATTTACACCTCCAATTCAGCCACAAACTCAACACAATATTTATATGTATTCTTACACAAAAGTTGGCAGCAATAATTCCTCAATTCCTATGCACAATTCATCATCAACATGCAATTACAATCAAGCTAAAAACACTTCAATCATACAACTTTCAAGTCATACTTAAACATAGTCTTAAACCCAACAATTTAAACCATAGGTTTCAAGACCTTCATGCATCATACATCATCATTTAGAATGAACAATAACTTCCAATTCATGCATTAAAACAACCAATTGATTCATTAAAAACATAATGAAAGCTTAAAACCAAACTTACCAAATCAAGCTTTTCCCCTTCAATAGTACACCAACTTCTCCACTTTCTCTACTTTCTAATTCTCACTTTCCACCCACTGACATTATCATCCACTCAAGGCTTAAGCTTGCAAGTATAAGGAAGCATTAAATAGGAGAAGAAAGAGTGAACCAAAGCCAAAGCAAAAGGAAGAACCAAAGAAAGAGGAGATGGGAATTTCGGTTGGCTAAGGGAAAATGAAGGAAAAGTCATCTTTCATATGTTTAAATGGGAAGGATCGAGAATCACAATGGGATGTGTCACCATGACACATGTCCAAAATTTAAAGAAATAAAGACAAAAAATTAAATAATAACTTTAATCAATTACTCCTAATATTAAAAATACATTTTCAAAAGGTCCCATGGACAATTCCAAAATATTAAACCCAATATTGCAGTGCCATTGGATAGCAATTTTCGCTACCGAAAATCGATCGGTTCTCCAATTGGCGAATTTTCCGGTCCGGGAATTTCCAGGAATTTTCCCGAATCATTATTTTGAAAATTACCTAAATTGCCCAAAATTGTAAAACATAAGACAGTCCACTCCTAATAATTTTTTAAACACGAAAACCACACTTTCCACAACAAAAACACATTTAGGCCATTTACCGACGATTTTGCCGGTCCGGAAATTTTCTCCGGATAATTCCAGAAAAATTCCCATAAATCCCTAAAAATGTAAAACACTCTATGGCGCACTCCAAATAATTTTTCAAATCCCATTATCACACCAATTTCACAAAAGATCACAATTAGACACTTATGCCGGGAAATGTCATGAATGCATGTATGACTATATGCCTGTGCAAAACTCACCATTTATAGAGGCTGCATGACATATGTTCATGCCGAGTTATAATTTAATACTCCTAACCCGTCCCCGTCCCAATTTACTAAAATACCCTTCCCATCGGAGATGGGATGTTACACCGAGGGTCATTTTCCGAGATTGTTTACTTAACAGGTTTCATTCCACGCATACAGCATCACGCTCTCATGTCCGATGTTGGGCTCGCAAATGGGTCCAACATGTTAAGGGTATCGAGCGCTAGGTTTTTGATCTGAGAACGCTTGACATTGCTTTCAAGAAATACCTTGCATGGTTTTACACGATTTGAACTATTTTTGCATACTTTGAAAATTTTCATACTTGAACTAAAGTTTTTAATGGTTTTCTATTCAAGGAGTGAACATGCCACCTCGAAGGAGAACTCGGGGAGCTATGACTCGGTCTCATTCTCGTCAGGAGAGTACGGATGAATCCCATATTCCTCGGGATCTTGGGACACATTACATTCGATTTCAGAGGCACCTAGTTTGCAACAAGAAGTGCCTCCTCCGCCTCCTCCTATGCCTCAGGGAACTCCCATGGATCCGAGTTTCTTTCAAGCCTTTGCTCAGGCTTTCACGTATGCCATGGGTCAGAGATCTCAGATGCCGATGCAAGCTCAGTGAAGCGAGGTGGGCGGTATGACAAGCTTCGGAAGTTTGGGGCTGTGGATTTCAGTGGGACTACTAATCCAGAAGAGGCTGAAGCCTGGTTGAAGAGGACCGAGAGGGTTCTAGTTTAGATGAGATGCTCAGAGGAGGACAAGCTAGATTATGAAGTCAGTTTGTTGCAGGTGACTTGCTTGCATTGGTGGGAGTCGATGCCTCGCGGTCGAGTTGTGCCATCGGTGTTGACATGGAGGACTTTGTAGAAGTGTTCGAAAGAAGTATCTCTCCGGTCTATGTGCAAGAGAAGGCGAGGAATTTCAATCTCATGCGAGAGGGACATGAGTGTGGCGAGTATGAGCTGAAGTTCACACTTTCCGATATCCAACATTGTGGCATCGAGAGGAAGACAAGTGCCCCAAGTTTGAAGGAGGTCTTCATTTGGGGATCGGGAGAAAGTCCCGATCCATAATTTACGTGACTACCAAAAGGTTGGTGGATCTTGCTCTCGAGAAACCTGGAGAATATCGAAATGAAGCGTCTGAAGAGGAAGAAGAGGAGAGACTTTCGGAAGGGTACTAGTGCTCCATTGCCGAGAGGAGCACGAGGAGCTCTTCTGATCGAGTGAAGTGGGTAGCGATGGGGCTACCAAGAACAAGTGGTGAGGCGATTCGAGGCAAGCCTCTAATGTAGGAGGCCTTAGAAAGCGAAGAAGAAGCTGGTTCAACTATCCCTTATGTGACTAGTGTGGGAAGCATCACGGGGAGAGTGCCTCAGTCACTTGGAGTTTGTTTGAATCACGGAGAGAAGGACATATAGCCAAGCATTGTCCACGAGCACCGAGACAAGAGGGTCGATTTGAGCTCCAAGGCATGCAGAGACAGTGGGAACCAGACCAGTTACTGAGGTAGGCATCTCTGGGACTGCAAGGAAGACTGTTCCTCCAGGAAGGCCAAGGGGTCAAGCGCTGGCAAGAGTGTTTGCCATGACCAGGGAGGAAGCCGCAGCCACACCTGAGGTTGTCACGGGTATGGCTCAGTTATTTGATTCAGCAGTCTTTGTTTTGATTGATTCTGGTTCCACGCACTCTTTTGTTTCTACGAGCATAGCATTGCATGGTGTGAGTTTTGTGCCATTGGATAGGCCTTTGATTGTTAGTACTCCTCTAGGGAGGAATGTGGTGATCAGTCAGGTGTATGAGCAGTGTGAGCTTTTTATTGATGGTGCTAGGTTGGTAGTGGATTTACTACCGCTAGACCTTAGAGGATTAGATGTTATTCTGTGGATGGATACCATGGAGAAGTATCTGGCCAAGCTAGATTGTGGTCGGAAAGAGGTAGAGTTTGACCTGGGCAATGGTGAGAAGGTGATCTTCAGAGGGGATAGGAAGACACCCTGCTTAAGGCGATTTCGGTATGTTAGTGAAAGGATGATGGGCCAGGGGTGTGAAGCTTTCTTGGCACATGTTGTAGATGCCGATGTGCATGAAGGGAAGTTAGAGGATTTCCCGGTCGTGAGGGAGTTTCCAGATGTTTTCCCATATGAGTTACCAGGTTTGTCGCCGGTGAGGGAAATCGAGTTTGCCATTGACTTGATTCCCGGAATCGCGCGAATCTCTATACTGCCGTACAGGATGGCTCCAGTTGAGTTGAGGGAGCTTAAGGAACAGTTGGAAGAACTGTTAGAGAAGGGGTATGTCAGGCCGAGTTCGTCTCCTTGGGGAGCACCGATTTTGTTTGTTAAGAAGAAGGATGGGTAATGGCGGATGTGCATTGACTATCGGAGACTCAACAAGGTGACAATTAAGAACAAGTATCCTCTGCCTCGGATAGATGATCTGTTTGATCAGCTGCAGGGAGTTAGGGTTTTCTCCAAGATTGATCTCAAGTCAGGTTATCATCAGCTCAGAATCAAGGAATTTGATGTAAGCAAGACAGCATTCAGGACTCGTTATGGGCACTATGAGTTTTTGGTTATGCCATTCAGCTTGACCAATGCTCCAGCTGCTTTCATGGATCTTATGAATAGGGTCTTCAAGGAGTTTCTGGATCAGTTTGTCATAGTGTTTATAGATGACATTCTGGTGTATTCTAAGAGTGAAGAAGAGCATGAAGGGTATCTCAGGATTGTTTTGCAGACTCTTAGAGAGAGAGAGCTTTATGCCAAGTTCAGCAAGTGTGAGTTTTGGCTTCATGAGGTGACTTTCCTTGGACATGTGATTTCGCAGGATGGTGTGCATGTTGATCCGAGGAAAGTTGAAGCAGTGGTGAATTGACATGCACCCAAGACAGCTACAGAGGTGAGGAGTTTTTTGGGTCTGGCAGGTTACTACAGGAGGTTTGTAGAAGGATTCTCCATGATAGCTGCTCCGATGACTAAGCTATTGAGGAAGAATCAGAAATTTATCTGGACTGATGAGTGCCAGAAGAGCTTTGAGGAGCTTAAGCACAGGTTGACAAGTGCTCCAGTGCTGATTTTGCCTTCTGGTGATGAGGGCTATACAGTGTATAGTGACGCTTCGAGGAGGGTCTAGGTTGTGTATTGATGCAAGGAGACAGGGTGATAGCATATGCTTCAAGGCAACTGAAGCAGTATGAGTTGAATTATCCGGCTCATGACTTGGAGTTGGCAGCAGTGATCTTTGCCTTGAAGATTTGGAGGCATTATCTTTATGGGGTTCAGACGAGGATCTTTACGAATCATAAGAGCCTCAAGTACTTACTGAGCCCCAAGGAATTGAATTTGAGACAGAGAAGGTGGATTGAGTTACTCAAGGACTATGATTTGTTGATTGAGTATCATCCAGGAAAAGCGAATGTAGTGGCGGATGCTTTGAGCAAAAAGTCTTCCATTGCTCATGTTCAGACAGTGTATCTTCCTTTATTGGAAGAAATGGCCAAGCTTAAGATAAGCTTGAAGCAGGAGGAACCAAATTGCCTTCTAGCTAATTTCAGAGTAAGGCCTATACTCAGGGAGAAGGTTAAGGAGTTGCAGGCGCAAGTGCAGAGTTGAGCAAGCTTATGGTAAGGTTTCTGAGGTAGTAGTGAGAGAGGATGGACTCATGACAGTGGGGGACATGCTTTGTATTCCAGATATCAAGGAAGTTAAGGATGAGATTTTAGATGAGGCACACAATGCGCCTTATGCCATGCACCCAGGTAGCACCAGGATGTACCAAGATTTGAGAGAGCATTTCTGGTAGAAGGGCATGAAGAGGGATGTAGCAGAGTATGTCAGTAAGTGTCTCGTGTGTCGCCAAGTCAAAATTTGAACACCAGCGCCTTCGGGCAAGTTAAGGCCATTGTCCATTCCCGAGTGGAAGTGGCAAAGAGTAACCATGGATTTTCTGATGGGTTTGCCTAAGACTAGTAGGAAGCATGATGCCATATGGTTTATTGTGGATCGGTTGACGAAGTCAGCCCATTTTCTGGCAATCAAGCAGACTGATTCGTTGCATGTGTTAACCAAGAAGTACATTGATGAGGTAGTGAGGTTTCATGGAATTCCAGACTCCATAGTTTCTGACAGGGATCCTCGGTTCACATCGAGATTTTGGGGAAGCTTGCAGGAAACTTTAGGTACTAAGCTGCATTTTAGTACGGCATTTCACCCTCAGACGGATGGTCAATCTGAAAGGACCATTCGGACGCTTGAGGGAATGCTCAGGGCATGCGTGTTGGATTTTAAGGGAACTTGGGATGAGCATTTTCCATTGGTCGAATTTGCTTATAATAATTCGTACCATTCGGATGGCTCCATATGAGGCATTGTATGGAAGGAGATGTAGGACTCCTATATGTTGGGATGAAGAAGGAGAGAGGAAACTGGTAAGACCAGAATTGATTCAGATGACAGTGGATAAAGTCAATCTGGTTAGCGGTGACTTAAGCGACTCGAGGATAGGATGAAGAGTTACACTGATGTTCATCGGAAGGAGATGGAGTATGAAGTCAGTGAGAAAGTGTTTCTTAAGATGTCTCCTTGGAAAGGAGTATTGAGGTTTGGCAAGAAAGGCAAGTTAAGTCCAAGATATGTGGGACCGTATGAGATTCTTGAGAGGATCGGACCTCTAGCTTACAGGTTGGCGTTGCCGCCAGAGTTGTCTCGGATCTATGATGTTTTCATGTTTCAATCTTTGAGGAGGTGCAGATCAGATCCTTCTCATGTCATTCGGGTTTGAGAGGTTCGATTAAGAGATGACTTGAGTTATGAGGAAATTCAAAGTAGCAATCTTGGACACAAAGGAAAAGGTCCTCGAGAACAAGCGATTCAGCTAGTTAAGGTTACGTGCAGGAACCATTCAGTGGAAGAAGCCACGTGGGAGCCTAGGGACGCCATAAAAGAGAAGTATCCAAGTCTTTTCGATGATTGAGTAAATTTCGAGGACGAAATTTCTTTTAAGAGGGGAGAAATGTTGGGCCCCAATTTTGTTTTCTTGATGTTGTTAAGTATGAATTAATTTGATTGTGTTAATTGTTGTATAGTTTGATTTCATTGAAGGTATTAGAGAAAATTAAAATTATTTGAGTTACTTATGGAATAAATGTTTATGAAAGGATAAATTGTGTGAGGGCAATTTTGGAAGAACACTTAGGTTGGGAAGTTTAAGACCTAACATGAAGGGGCAAGATGGTCTTTGTTCATGCCATTTAACTTAAGTGATAAAAGTTTAGAAGAAGAAAAGAAAAGAAAGAAGGAAAGGGAGAAAGAAGAGAAGAGAGCATCGTGAAAGTGAGGAAGGAGAAGAAGAAAAGGGAAAAGCTAGGTTTGAGGATTTTCGAGCGGATTGAAGAAATCTTTGGTAAGTTCAAGCTCTTTCCATCTTGTTTGAGTAGATTAAACCCTAAGATTAGAGTAGCATGAGCTAGAATCGAAAGTTTAGGGTTTTATGGTTAAATCTTTTAGGGTTGATGATCATGTTGTTGTTATGAATGATTTTGAGGTTAGAAATGAAGTATTAGATGTGTTTTAATGTTTACATGTGTTTATAATTGATATATGGGAGGATTATGGTTGATAAGAGTGGAAAAATTAAGTTTCGGGAGGTTGACGCCGTCACACGTCGCGACCTATGGATGAGCACGTCATGACGCTGCTGCTTTCGTCATGACAGCTCCGATTTCTCGTAGCGGCGAGCGGCCAATTTCCTGCGGCGACATGCTTTCGTATTTTGGGCATAACTTTTGATGTAGATGTCCAAATGAGGTGATTCGTTTTGCATTGTAAACTAGAGACCTAGGTTTACATGTTTTATGAAGAAGTAAAGTTCTGAATCAGTCTCTAAGAATCTTCAATTTTGGATGGAAGTTGAGCATGAAATTCTTGTTTCAGTTTTGGTTGTAGTTTGAATGGTTAAAGTTTGATTTTTTGATTTCTACCCCAAATTGATTTGGATTTTGGCTATTTGATTAAGGAAATCAAGTGAGGAAAGAGGAACAAGAAGAAAGGCATTCCTAAGCAAGTTTTAAGCAAGAATTCCAAGGTGGGTTATGTTTATAATAAAGTAAATAAGTCACTCATTGTTTAGTTCAAATCAAGAAAGAATTAATGCATTTGAATTGCATCATCCACGATTGCATTACATATTATTATGAATGAGTATATTCTGCTATTTGATTTGCATTCATGATTATTAACAAGGTTTTTACAAATGGGTGTTCTCCTTTCACGAATACAAGTACATGAAATCATGTTTTACGAATATATGACAAGCAAGATTACAAGCAAGTTTACAAGCAAGTGTCAGTTTGGCAAACAAGTTTACAAGAACATGAATCATGCATGTTTATGTGGGTTTGCGGTGTCCCTCACGAATAGTCAAGTGCACATTGACTCACGAAAAGGCTTCTCTCGCCTACTCGACTGTGGCACAGGGTTTCTCACAAGGATTCCTTCACGAAACTACGTCTACACATCAACATTTCGATGGCATGTGTAGTACGTCATGAACCAGGGACAACCCAAACCATTATGTTATGTTATGTGTTATGATTTGTTATGTGTCATGCATCATGAATTGGTTAAGAATCAAGCATTTTCAATCTATGAATCATACATGCTCAATGACTATTTCAACAAGTATCATGACAATGAGATATTTTTGAATACTTTTGCTTATTGCTATATTATAAATATGTTCCCACGAGCTTTATAGCTCACCCCTCTAATCTCCCCATTCGGTGTGAGCAAGAGATCGAGTGAGTCACAGTGCAACGACACTCCATTTTGTCATACTTATTTTAAACTCTAGTTACATTTCAAGTATCATTGGTTCAAGAGTGTTTTATCTTTTCGGCTCTTGAATTCAAAGTTGTAATTTGTTTTGGGATATTTTTACAAGTGTTATGACACCAATCTTTTGGAGCATGAATTATGAATTTGTAGGTTTAAAGTACATGAAAGAAAGTTTCAAGTTTATTTTTCCAGCAGGCCCATTAATCTTCCACGGGTCTTTTTCTTAAATGTATAATTAGCAGGTTTCATGTGGGCCCATTAAGTCTCCGAGGGTCATTTTCTGAGATTGTTTACTTAACAGGTTTCATTCCACGCATACAGCATCACGCTCTCTTGTCCGATGTTGGGCTTCGGCAGCGGGGTCCATCACATTTAATATATATATATATATATATATATATATTGAAAACTCATTTTCATTGAAACTATATATTGAAAACTCATTTTCATTAAGCAATTGTGTTAATTAAATGAATGTTGCATTTCTAGTAATAGTCTTTTAGTTCACTTTCTTAAAAATAATATTTAGTTTCAACTTATTCATTTCAAAATTTTATGTACATCTAATATGTACATTTTTAAAAAAACTTATTTTTATTAAGAAAATATGTTAATTATATGAATGTTGCATTTCTAATATATAATCCTTTTAGTTCACTTTCTTTTATAATAAATTTAGTTTGAAATTATTCATTTTAAAATTTTATACATACATTTAAAAAAAACAAATGAAATATTTTTAAAATTAAAAAAGCGGGCTATACCTAAGGCCTGTTCGAACTTCAAACTCATTGTGCTAAGGCCTAATTGGGTATGAGCCCAACTCGACCCATTGTTATCCCTAGATAGATCAAACTATGATTTGTAGTGTAACATCCCGTCACCGATGGGATGGATACAATTCATTGCATTCGTATTTGGCATGTGCATGCATTATAGAATTTGTGTATAATTGGCAATGATTTTATTGGCATTCGTACGTACATACATGTATGACATATTCCGATTTGATTTGAATAATTTGAATTTGGAGATGATTAGGACATGTGTGATAATTAGGTCAAAATAGGCTCGAGGATTGAATTTGAGTTAGAAATGAAAGTTAGGAAGTTGAATTATGAAATTGGAGTATATGATAATAAGTTTTCTATTTTGAGGATTTATAGGAATTTTTTGGAATTTTGAACAATAGGCCGGATAGGAAAATTGATCAATGACTAGTTATTTGAATGTCGGTTCGAAATTGATTATCAATAGCACAGACGGGTTAGAAATTTGATTTGAGGAATTAGGGTTTAGCCATTGGAATTCGGGAGAAATTGGAATTGAAATTGGTTTGAGGTTGTTCGGATTTGGACTTGTGGCAATTAGAATTGCCAAACAAGCCCTTGTTTCCTTAATATATATAAAACCTTTCTTTTGAAAATTTGCTTCCTCGACACTTGCCTTCTGGGAAAGAAAAATTTGAAGTTTCTTCCTTCCTCCATCGTGATTTCTTCTGTGACTCGCTTCTTGATTCCTTCTTGCCATTTGTCCCTTCCTTTGCCTTGAATTGATTTGTTGCTTTGGAGTGGGTAAAGAAGAGATGAAAATGGGTTTTGTTTGGGTGATAGCCGTGGGTGTCGATGAGCTTGGATTTGAGTGATCTTTGAAGATTTGAGGTTATTAATCAAGTAAGTTACTTCTATCTTGCTTTATATAGTTTGATTGGTTGGTTTATAGAGTTATTTGGATGATTTAATTTGTATATTTGAGGATTTGGTATGTAGGGTTTCCGATTGGGTATTTTCGTTAGTTTTAGGGTTGAAATTTGGGAATAATGGTTGTTTGATGAAATAGAAGCTAATGATTTGTTGTATGATGTGTATGGAATTATTTAGGAGTAGTTTGTAAGGGGAAAATCTGGATTTGGAGTTGTTATCAGTCGAAAATCTGGAAATTTCTGGTTTTTCTGGGCGTGTCTGCTGATTACATGCCTTGATGTATGAAGAACACACGCTGGCGAGCAGAATTACTCCAGACGCTTGTGACGTCTTGTGGAAGACGAGCCACGGCGAAGAGGAGAAAGCGTAGCGTCGCGGCATACATGAATGCGTCGCCGCCATGACGAAGAAGCGTGTGATTCGCATGGCGAGCGATGTATCTGTGCATGACGAAGGTGGAATGAAAGGGAGCTTCGCATGGCGGGATGTTGTTCTTCGAAAATGAAATTGAGGTTTTAAATAATGGGATCTAGGAATTTGATGGTTCAATTAATTATGGATTAAATTTAATTTGAGATTATGAATTGGAATTAGAATTTGAGATCGGAAATTGAATTGTGTCGAAAATGTCATAACACATATAATACGTACATCATTCGATTCAGTATGCATCATTGAACATTGAAATTGATACAATTAGTAATGTTATATATATTTTGATTGTTATAGCGACTCAAGTGGATCGCCGATCGTCCGGCGTGGCGAGACTTCGGCGATAGCTTCGGAAGTTACGAGGTGAGTAACCTAGTTGGTTTCTCAACCTATATGTGTTTAATTCTATGCAAATATGCCATGAGGAGTTAAGGATGGATTGTATGTGTTTGTTTTGATTGATTTGGACCACAGTGTCAAAATATTTGGGTTATGATATAGAAGTGTTAATTGTGTATAATTGTTCATAATTGGTTTCAAATGGTGAGAATTTGGTATATGAAGTTTTAGTGCGATGCATGTATTGAAATTGGACATGTCATACATGCATATGATATGATCGAGATAAAAGCGGTTGTGACGGTGTAGCCACCGTATCGAGCTTTAAGCTCAGCGCACGAGCTTCGTGCCCAACGATTTTCGAGCTTTATGCTCAGCGTATTAGGGCTTTTGGAGCCCAATGTTTTCGAGCCAATGGCTCAGCGTATATGAGCTCGGTATGCAGTCACAACAACGAAAGAAAATGAAAGAGTCACATGCACATTACATATATGAATGTTCCAAATGTGAATTATGTGAAAGGCTTATTGCCTTATAAATGTGAAATTTGTTGCATGTGATTTCTTATGCATGATATATATGCGATATAGCGTGAATTGTTTGTCTATGCATGAGTTGGGTGAACCATCGATGATGGTTTCTCCTTGAGTTCATAAACTCACTGACATTGCATCTATTTTTCAGTCGGCGTTAGAGTGACTCTAGCTCGGTCGGTGAGACTTTTCTTCTTTGTGTGTCTTGAAGAGGGCATAGCCCACAGTCTGTCGGTGGGGATCTTTTGGGGTATTTTGTGGATGACTTATCTACGAGTTGTGTTAATTCTTTTGGACTTGTACAGCTGTAAATATGACCGGATGTTGTATTCAGGGTTTTATGCAATGAATGAGAAGGGATCTTTTGGTTTTAAAATTTAGTTAATTATCATTACTGCTTTCTTATATTGATTCCATGAGGTGTATAGAAATGATCGAATCGTAGTGCACCCTCTGTTGGAGTTATGTAAATATAGTGCCTTGGAAAGCAAGTGTGTTTACATGTAACTTTATCTTCTTCAGTTACAGTTTTGTAATGAAAATATTTATTATTAATAAAACAAAAGAGTTTGGTTTTATCTGTATGAGCATTATATATCTGGTCATAAGGTACCAAGATTCATTTGTAAGTAATATACATATACATAGAGATGTATGGGAAACATGTATATTATTAGAATCTGAATTAATTGATTCACAGTTGAATAATGAAGTTGGTCGTTTGATTATGGTTTAGACTGTAGTGTTGCGATTTATCTCCATATAAGTAAAGGAGTTTACTTAAAGGGAATGATGAGTTTCATATCATGATAGTAGTAGACTATCGATAATGACACTATTAAATGAATTGGAATCAAGTATGTTTTCAAGAATAAAGTGGGCGTTACTTTAATCTTAAAACATACAACTTAAGCATTAAACTTATTATGAACCACAATCTTGATGAGTTGTGAACTCATATGTGTTTCATTATGATTCTTGATATGATCGAATGGATTTTACAGGTATTAATCCGATTATGCGCATGTTGGAATTATTAATTGAAACATGTATCGAGAACATTCACTCGAATAAAGAGTTTATAGTGTTATCATCTCTTCAGATGTTTTAAGGAGATTTGGTGATTAAGCTGGTGCGATGGTTTGATGGACTAGCTGCCCATCAAGTCTTAACACTAAGATGAGATCTTATGTGTTAATCACCATATAAAGTAAAATGAGAGATCTAGAAGGAAAAACCAACATAAGGGCAAAGCGGTAATTTTACCCTTTGTTATGCGGATGGCTATAATAAGGTTCTAAATAGGGTTTGCAATTGGACATATTCTCATAATATTTAATAATTCAAGAGTTCAACTAATTGTCTTTAGTGGAATGACATTTAGTTAATAAGCTAGAATTAATTCAATGAGATTGAATTATTTACGGGCTTATTGGAGCTTGAATTATCAAAGTCAATAAGATTCCCCACTTGGCTTTAAGGAAGGTTATCAAGCTAAGTAAGAAGTAGTTTGGAGGCTTTAGAAGTCCATAATTGAATGATGGGCTTATACTAATTAATAGTTAATTGGAAGCCCATATGTTCATTTAGAAATGGGCTTGTTTTGGTTTAATGTAATTGATTAGATTAATTATATTAAAACAATTTTTTAAATGGAGAAGAAGCAATTTCGAAATTGTGTTAGGTTAGATGTGTAACCACACATTTGACATTAAAATACTAAATAAAGATGGTCTTTATTATGGTTCATCATTATTAAATGGAGTTATGAACTTACCATTAAATGGTTTAATGGTTGGCTTTTAATGTTGGCATGTAACCTATTTGCATTCATTAGATTAAAGATGAAAGATGTGCATTAGATGGACCATCTTCCTTCTTTCTTCTTGCCAAAACCGAAATGGGTATTCAATTATAGGTTATGGTCTTTTCAAATAGCCATTTAAAGATAAATGAAGTAAGTCTCATTTATTGGCTATTTGATGAGTGATTAATGTAAGAAGTGATGCATTGGATGCCTCTCACTCTTTCCATTGATGCATATTTCGAAATTGAGAGGTAAGAAAGGGTTCTTGCATGTTTTTTAGACATTCTCTCTTTTCATGCAAGAGAGAAAGAAATTCTAAGTGAAAGAATTGAAAGAGTTTGATTTTGGTTCTTCTTCTTCTAAGAAAATCTCCTCCAAATTTTCTTCTCCTTTCCCACCAAAGGATTTTGTTAACCTAGTTGTCCTTGAAGAACAAGTGGTAAATCTAATTGGTAGAGGATACTACTACAAGGAAGAAGATAGATTGCTAAAGAAAAAGACTCAAAGGAAAAGGATTTGGATATAAGAAGGAGAGGATAGCGCAGCGAGGATTTAAAGCTGTAGCGAAGGAGTCGGTAATTCCTTTTATCTTGTTCTTAGTTTTATTATCCTTATACCATATCATGTATGTATTAGCATGTTGATTTGGATATATTGCTTCCGCTACAAGATGATTTCTTAAAAAGTTTTGAAATCTATCGTTTCTCCAAACTAAGCATGTTTTCTTTTTCCGATCCAACAATTGGTATCAGAGCCGATTTTTCATGCATGATTTCGGTTCCTATATGGTGGATGCATGGGTTGGCAATCTTTTATGTATACTACATATTTTATGTGATAGAAATATATATGGTGTATGTTGCTCTTTTGGTTGTCCATAGAAGTTAAATTTTATCTTGTAAGATTTCTTCATTTAGTTGTAACAAGGAGGGTGGTCTATCATCACCATGTTTCCTCCTTGGTTTCTTTTCCTATTTTATTTGATTTTGTAATGTACAAATTGATGTAATGATGAAGAAGGATCAGCCATGGATTGAAGAAATGGAAAGGTAAAATTTTGGTGTATCCTTTTGTGTTTTGGCATAAGTTTTGTGAAAACTAAGTTGCTGGAATTTTGTTTCAATGAATCATATTTCAGTTATGATTGGAAAACAAGTGCTAGTTTTTGTTTCAAAGAATCCAATTTCGGTTTTGCTAAAATACTAAGTGCTGTGTTTAATTTTCATGAAATGAGTTTGGTTTAATAAAACAAGTGCTGGAATTTTTGTCAAAACAAAGATTTGGTTTTCTAAAGTCTAGTGCTGGAATTTTATTTTCAAAATGACAAAATTCTAATTTCATAAATGCCATTACATTTTGTTTACCGAATGGGCGGATCATGTTAGCGAAGAGTTCAAGCGGAAGATCCAAGATGAAGAAGCATATTTTGGGCCTAAAAGGCTTGTAATTATTTTATGTTTCTAGGATGGACAATCAAAAGTGGCTTTATTAGTTAAATGTGATGAATGGAGAAATGAATGCTTGTAATATGTGATATTATGTGATTGCATGTCATTTAGAAAATTGCCAACCCTAGGCCTTGCCATGCATTCATTATGTATGAGATATATAATGAAACAATATAGGATGGATAATAAATTGCATCTAGACAAGATGGTATTTAAAACTTAAAGCCCAAAAGATTGAGTGGGAGAGGATGCTCTGTGAGAGTCCACGGTCTCCAAATGATGGCCCGTTTGCATGTGGTGAAGTGTTACTCCCCATCGGAGGCAAGGATCCTAGATCTTGCATGGTTTGGGTCTCCTAAGGATAAGTCCATAATGATAGCAAATATGACCTCCCACCGAGGCATGATTTGTAGGTATCTTTAGTGAATGAATCAAATGGTTATACACTCAACATTTTTATCAATAAAGCGCCCACCGTAGCTCTGTTGGTAAAAGTATGGACCAAATTAAGGCGCTTCTTAAAAATTGAGCATGAGATGCTTGGTAGTTTTTGAGTGGGAGGGTCCCGATTTTTCTTTTAATAGATAAGATGGCCCACAAATCACTTAGTACGTTATAGATAAGAAAAATAACCGTCAGTATAATGTTTTAATTTTTAAGTTTTGTTAAATCTATCATCATGCATACATGCATCATGATTTTATACAAAGTTCCATAAATTGTTGACTAGTATGCTCATGTTTTAATAATTTATATTTTTAGACATAATCAACCATAAAATGAATCCACTCACCCTACTCTTAACTAATAACAAATTGGAAAATGGAGACAAGTTTAATGAATGGAGATGTAACCTTGACATTGTTCTTCAATATGAACGTATTTCATGGGTGTTAACTGAAAATGAGCCTACACCTCTAAGTGGAGATGCAACTCTGAGCAAGTCCAACAACATGGCGTTGGCGAGAATCTTGACAAGACTAATAAGTGTTATATTAAAGCTTACATCGTGGCGTGTTGCAAAAGCAAATTGCTTGTATGAAAACTGCTAGTGCAATGGTCCATCACCTACATGAGATGTTTAGTGTGAGGACTAGGTCGCAAGAGTGAAAGCTATCCAAACCTTTCATAATCTCGCATGAAACACAGTAAACCGGTGCGGGATTACATGATGAAGGTAATCTCTGCGGTCCTTGAATTTGAGATGCTTGGGGCGGATATGGATGCGGACACGCAGATGATTATGATCATCAATAGCTTAAACTCTTCTTTTCAGCAGTTTAAGTTAGACTATGAGCTCAACGACAAGGATTACACCTTGAGTGAGTTGATGATTACCCTCAGAGCACCGAGAAATATTGAATATTAATGCTCATGGGCCGAAGCTAATGTAGCTTCTTCTTCTAAGCCAAGGTAAGGGCAAGGAAAGAAGAAGGGTCGATGAAAAGAAGGCCCAAATAGGGGTCAAGGCCAAACCCATGAAAAGAAGGCCAAAGAGAACATCAAAGGAAAGTGTTTCCTTTGTGATGAGATGGGCCCTTTGAAAAAAAAGCTATCCGATCTACCTAGAGTCCCTCAAAAGCAAACAAGGTATGGGCTTCCTAAGTTTGTTAGGAACTAGAAATGTGGCAGATTTATCTACTTCTTGGATATTAGATTAGGAGCCACTAACCATGTTTGTAATTCTTTGTAGGGTTCCAATGAAAGGAAAAGACTTCCTAAAGGCGGTTTCAAGTTAAGATAGCAGATGGTTCCTATGTTTCAGCGAGAATCGGTGGGAGTAGTTATCTTGGACTTTCTAGTGGTCATAGGTTATATTTGGAAGATGTTTATTACATGCCAATGATTGTAAGGAACATGATTTACATTATTTGTCTAATAAAATCTGGCTATTCCTTATATTACGAAAAGGTTGTTTCAATATATGAGAATAAGGATTTTATTTGTGAAGCGATAATTAAACAGGATTGTTTTTATAGAACCTATGAAAGGCTCACTAAACACCACGAATTGATAAAACCAAGACAATCCAATATCTCTAGCATTATTTCAAAGTATCAAGTGGCATCTAAGGATGGGTCATATCAATCGTAAAAGACTTGTGAGGCTAGTAAAGGATGGGATCCTTATGGGCTTGGATAGTGATCCATTACCCACTGTGAATCTTGTATTGAAGGAAAAATGACAAAAGCCTCATTTCCTTCTAAAGGAAGCAGATTTGAATCCACATTGGACATGGTACATCTTGATGTGTGGGCCCATGAATGTACAAGCTAGAGGAGGTTATGAATATTTCATAACTTTTATAGATGATTACTCAAGACATGGCTATTTGTATTTGATGCATAAAAGAGTGAATCTTTTGAAAAGTTCAAAGAATTCAAAGTCAAGTGAGAAGCAACTTGCAAGCCATTAAAGCATTTTCGATCAAATCGAGGTGGTGAGTATTTATCCGGAGAGTTCCAGCAATATTTAATTGACAATGGAATTGTTTCCAATTTATCGACTCCTCGTACACCTCAATGAATGGTGTAGCGAGAGGAGAAATAGAACTCTATTGGAAATGGTAAGATCAATGATGTCTATGCTAGCCTTCGAGAATCGTTATGGGGATATGCCATACAAATCGTAACATATCTTCTTAACTTTGCTCCATCAAATCGGTGCCTAAAACACCTAGGGAGTTGTGGGTGGCCGAGTGCCTTCATTGAGGCACTTGAGGACTTGGGGCTGTCCAGCCCATGTTCTAAAGCCACGAATCCACAAAGATGGAACCAAGGTCAAGTATGTTTGTTTGTAGGATATCCTACGGAACTTCGAGGGTACTATTTTACGGATCCTCATGATAGGAAGGTATTTGTGTCGACAAATGCAAACTTCTTAGAGGAAGAGTTTGTGAGAAATCACAAAGGAAGAAGTGAAGTAGTACTAAAGGAGTTAGCAATTTCATCCAAACCAAGAGTTGTTTTGGATCTGACGAACAAGATGTCGAAATGGATTCAAGAGTTGAATCGGAAGTGCAACTGAACATCAAGATGTGCCTAGGCGTAGTGGGAGGGTTGTGAGACAACCAGATAGGTATCTGGGTTTAGGAGAAGGCTTAATTGCCATCTCGGACCAAGTAGAAACAGATCCGTTACGTATACGGCTATTAATGATGTTGATGCAAGAAAATGGCTTAAGGCAATGGAATGGAAATAGATTCTATGTATACTAATGAAATGCAGGTCCTTGTAGATCTACCACGGTCTAAAAACCATAGGGTGTAAATGGATCTACAAAAGGAAAAGGGATCGGATGGAAAGGTAGAGACCTTTAAAGCTAGATTGGTAGCTAAAGGCTATACTCAAAAGGAGGGTATAGACTACGAGGAGACTTTTCTCTGGTTGCCATGCTTAAGTCCATCGAGATTCTTTTGGCCATAGAGCCTATTTCGATTATGAAATATGGCAAATGGATGTCAAGATCGCATTTCGAATGGAGATCTTGAGGAGACCATTATATGGCCCAACCGGAAGGATTCATTGAGCTAGGTAATGAGCATAAGGTTTGCAAGTTGCAAAGGTCCATTTATGGACTTAAGCAAGCATCTAGGTCTTGGAACATTAGGTTTGATAAGGCTATCAAAACCTATGGGTTCATACAAAACCTAGATGAGCCTTGTGTTTACAAAAGAATACAAGAAGGTAAGGTTACTTTCCTAATCACGTATGTTGATGACATTACGCTCATTGGGAATGATGAGGGAATGTTATCTGCGGTTAAGGATGGCTGAATGAGCAGTTTTCAATGAAGGATTTGGGAGAGGCTACCTATGTTCTAGGGATCAAACTTATAAGGGATCGTAAGAACAAGAAGATAGTTTTGTCTCAACTAACTTACATTGAGAATATGCTCAATAAGTTAGCCATGCAAGATTCAAGAGGGTTTCACTCTACTAGACATGGAATCAAAATTTCAAAGGAACAAGTACCTAAAACCCAAGAGGAGGTTGAGCACGATGCGTAACATTCCATATGCTTGGCGGTTGGTAGTTTGATGTATGCAATCTTGTGCACTAGACCGGATATCATACAGCGGTGGGGTGGTAGCGATTTTAGTCAATTCGAGAATGGAACATTGAATTGCGGTTAAGTGTATACTTAAGTATCTTCATAGGACGAAGAACTTAATGCTTGTTTACTCTGGAAGTAATCTTATTACGACGGGATATACGGATTCGATTTCCAATCGGATGTTGATTCAAGGAAATCAACTTCGGTTCTATATTTACTTTAGGAGGTGGAGCCATAGTTTGAGGAGTGTCAAGAAATCTTGTATTCTTGATTCGACTATGGAGGCTAAGTATGTTCTTGCTTGTGAAGCAAGAATGGAAGCGATCTGGCTCGGAAGTTCCTAAATGATTTGGAGGTAGTTCGAGAGACGAAAAAGCCATTACACTTTATTGTGATAATAGTGGGGCGGTGGCTAATTCTAAAGAACCTCGGAACCACAAAGCGCCAAACACATTGGCGAAAGTATCATCTCATAAGGAGATAATACAGCGTGGAGAAGTGGATGTGGTAAAGATTCTCAGAGAAAAACCTTGCTGATCCGTTCACAAAGACATTGACTCAAAAGAGCTTTGAGGGTCACCTAGAATGGATGGGAATGAAGGATATGTCAAACTTGCTTTAGGGCAAGTGGGAGATTGTTGGAGTTATGTAAATATAGTGCCTGGAAAGCAAGTGTGTTTACATGTAACTTTATCTTCTTGATTCTAGTTTTGTAATGAAAATATTTATTATTAATAAAACAAAAGAGTTTGGTTTTATCTGTATGAGCATTATATATCTGGTCATAAGGTACCAAGATTCATTTGTAAGTAATATACATATACATAGAGATGTATGGGAAACATGTATATTATTAGAATCGAATTAATTGATTCACAGTTGAATAATCAAGTTGGTCGTTTGATTATGGTTTAGGCGTAGTGTTGCGATTTATCTCCATATAAGTAAAGGAGTTTACTTAAAGGGAATGATGAGTTTCATATCATGATAGTAGTAGACTATCGATAATGGCACTATTAAATAAATCTGGAATCAAGTATGTTTTCAAGAATAAAGTGGGTCGTTACTTTAATCTTAAAACATGCAACTTAAGCATTCGCTTATTATGAACCACAATCTTGATGAGTGGTGAACTCATATGTGTTTCATTATAATTCTTGATATGATCGGAATGGATTTTTACAGGTTATTAATCCGATTATCGCATGTTGGAATTATTAATTGAAACATGTATCGAGAACATTCACTCAAATAAAGAGTTTATAGTGTTATCATCTCTTCAGATGTTTTAAGGAGATTTGGTGATTAAGCTGGCGCGATGTAGTTTGATGGACTAGCTACCCATCAAGTCTTAACACTAAGATGAGATCTTATGTGACAATCACCATATAAAGTAAAATGAGAGATCTAGAAGGAAAAACCAACATAAGGGCAAAACGGTAATTTACCCTTTGTTGTGCGGATGGCTATAATAAGGTTCTAAATAGGGTTTGCAATTGGACATATTCTTATAATATTTAATAATTCAAGAGTTCAACTAATTGTCTTTAGTGGAATGACATTTAGTTAATAAGCTAGAATTAATTCCAATGAGATTGAATTATTTCTGGGCTTATTGGAGCTTGAATTATCAAAGTTCAATAAGATTCCCTACTTGGCTTTAAGGAAGGTTATCAAGCTAAGTAAGAAGTAGTTTGGAGGCTTTAGAAGTCCATAATTGAATGATGGGCTTATACTAATTAATGGTTAATTGGAAGCCCATATGTTCATTTAGAAATGGGCTTGTTTTGGTTTAATGTAATTGATTAGATTAATTATATTAAAACAATTTTTTTAAATAGAGAAGAAGCAATTTCGAAATTGTGTTAGGTTAGATGTGTAACCATACATTTGACATTAAAATACTAAATAAAGATGGTCTTTATTATGGTTCATCATTATTAAATGGAGTTATGAACTTACCATTAAATGGTTTAATGGTTGGCTTTTAATGTTGGCATGTAACCTATTTGCATTCATTAGATTAAAGATGAAAGATGTGCATTAGATGGACCATCTTCCTTCTTTCTTCTTGCCAAAACTAAAATGGGTATTCAATTATAGGTTATGGTCTTTTCAAATAGCCATTTAAAGATAAATGAAGTAAGTCTCATTTATTGGCTATTTGATGAGTGATTAATGTAAGAAGTGATGCATTGGATGCCTCTCACTCTTTCCATTGATGCATATTTCGAAATTGAGAGGTAAGAAAGGGTTCTTGCATGTTTTTTATACATTCTCTCTTTTCATGCAAGAGAGAACCGAAATTCCTAAGTGAAAGAATTGAAAGAGTTTCAATTTTGGTTCTTCTTCTTCTAAGAAAATCTCCTCCAAATTTTTCTTCTCCTTTCCCACCAAAGGATTTTGTTAACCTAGTTGTCCTTGAAGAACAAGTGGTAAATCTAATTGGTAGAGGATACTACTACAAGGAAGAAGATAGATTGCTAAAGAAAAAGACTCAAAGGCAAAGGATTTGGATATAAGAAGGAGAGGATAGCGCAGCGATGATTTAAAGCTATAGCGAAGGAGTCGGTAATTCCTTTTATCTTGTTCTTGGTTTTATTATCCTTATACCATATCATCTATGGATTAGCATGTTGATTTGGATATATTGCTTCCGCTGCAAGATGATTTCTTAAAAAGTTTTGAAATCTATCGTTTCTCCAAACTAAGCATGTTTTCTTTTTCCGATCCAACACCCTCGTCGTAGGTTATGCATCGGTACGACCTACGGGCGCCCCGGTGTATACTCTACGGTGAGGGGGCGCTACATTAGGTAGTATCAGAGCATGGTTTGGCATCTTTTGGGCATAGTATATTTTAGGCTTGAATTTCGTAAGAAAAGTAAGAAATTGATCGGAATTGTGATTTTGTTGTAGGTCATCCGTCTTTGGTGATCAGGTAGATCACTCAGCTGACCAAGGATCAGTCGGAGCGAGTAGGGAGTCTTCTGTACCTCTGCATGAGTAGCAGCCTCATAGAGCTCCCATGAGACGGGAGCGGAGGTATGATCGTCTGCGTAAGCAGGGGGCTGTGGACTTTTATGGCAGCACAGACCCTGCGGATGCTGAAGGTTGGTTGGAGAGGACCGATTATGCTGTTTCCTTGTTACAGGGTCCGGCGTATCAGTGGTGGAAGACTGTCCCGGGTAGCTCCACTAAGCCGTGTGTGTTGACTTGGGTCGATTTTCTGAGGACCTTTCGAGATAATTTCATGCCCAAGGTCTATTTGGAGATGAAGATGTAGGAGTTCTTTGAAATTTGAGGCAGGGTCGATGTCGATGGTGACTATGAGGTCGGGTTTAATGAGTTTGTCGACATATCGTCTGATTACGATTGCCTTTGAGGTGATAGTGCACAGAGATTTGAGGAGGGCTAAATCTGGAGATTCGTGCCAGGTTAGCCCGGTCAGATATGGGCACATTTGTGGAGTTGAGAGCGACCGAGGCAGAGAGAAGTGAGGCTGGTCGTGGCTCTGGAGGCAAGAGATCGAGTGATAGTTAGGGTAGCTCTGGTAAGAGCTTGAGGCGAGCCTTGAGCGATTCAGATCGGCGGGGATTGAACGATCGAGTTACAGCCGAGAGGAGATTTGGACAGATTGGTAGTGGCGGCAGATAGTGGTGGCGAGAGGCGGAGACGAGCTTTGCGGTTTGTGTACATTGTGATAAGAGACACGATGGAAGTCTTTGGAGAGTGACAGGAGCCTGTTTAGCATGTGGATCTATGGATCACATGATTCGGAGTTGTCCTTTGACTTTGGGAGTTCAGTCAGCTGCTAGTGGGAGAGCTGGTAGTAGCTCGACGGTGCAGCAGAGCCGTGTGATGAACACGGATTTAGGGGCGGCGGAGCCAAGGTAAGCGGAGATTCCTTTGTGGGGACCGAGGGACGAGGCGGCAGTCGTGATCCCGGGGATGTGGTCTACGCCATGACCAGGCAGAAGGCTCAGGATTCTCCCGAGGTGGTTGCAGGTTTGCTTCTACTCTCAGATATTGAAGTGTATGCATTGATAGATCCAGGGTCCACGCATTCATTTATTGCACCACATGTGGCATGTAGATTGCATGTGGATAGGGAGATGTTACAGTATGGGTTGCAGGTGAGTACACCTTTGGGTAGTACCACTGCTTTAGGCGAGATCTGTAAGGGGTGTCCGATTCGGGTAGATTTAGCGGTATTGAGTGCAGATCTGATTGTGTTGCCCCTTCGCGAGATTGATTTGATTTTGGGATGGGTGGCTCATCGCCCATAGGGCTATTTTGGATTGTTATACCAAGGAGGTAGTATTGGAGTCTCTGGTCGGTAGAGGGTTGTGTTTGGCGTTAGTCGGCAATGCCGCCGGGATGATCTAGTTTCGAGCACTCGAGGTTGATGAGAGGTGGTGTGAGGCTTATTTGGCGATGTGGTGGATTTGAGTCTGGTGAGTCTGCAGGATGTCCTGTGATCGTGGAGTTCCGGATGTGTTTCAGGAGTTATCGGGTTTGCCACCGGATCGGAGGCGAGTTTGAGATAGACCTCGTTCAGTACCGCTCTATATCGATACCTCCGTATAGGATGGCACCAGTGGGCGAGGGAGCTTAAGGCTCGGTGCAGGAGTTATTGGATAAGGGTTTATCGGGCGAGTGTTTCCCGTAGGGAGCTCCGGTATTGTTTATGAAGAAGAAGGACGAGACTATGAGGCTTTGCATCGATTATAGGCGGCTTAATCGAGATTCTTATTAAGAATAAGTACCCTTGCCTAGGATCGATGACTTATTTGATCAGTTGCAGGGAGCTCAGGTGTTTACCAAGTTGGATTTGAGATCTGGATACTATCAGTTGAGGATCGCAGAGGCCGATGTGCCTAAGAGTGCTTTCAGGAGCAGGTATGGGCATTACGAGTTCTTAGTGATGCCGTTCGGGTTGACTAATGCCCCGGCAGCCTTCATGGCCTTGATGAATAGGGTCTTTCAGCCATACCTGGATAAGTTTGTGATCGTATTCATTGATGATATCCTAGTGTATTGGAGGTCTAGACAGGAGCATGCGGAGCATCTGAGGATAGTGCTGCAGATTATGAGAGAGAGGCAGTTGTATGCCAAATTCACTAGATGTGAATTTTGGCTAGATGAGGTGGTGTTCCTAGGCCACATTGTATCTGGTGAGGGTATTCGGGTGGATCCTCACAAGATTGAGGCAGTGAGGAGTTGGGAGATTCCGAGGAGCGTGTCAGAGTTGAGGAGTTTCCTCGGATTGGCAGGATATTACCGGAGGTTTGTCAAGGGATTTTCAGTGATCTCCGCCCCTTTGACAAGACTTCTAAGGAAGGGAGTAGCCTTCAGTTGGATAGATGAGTGCCAGAGGAGTTTTGAGGAGCTGATACATCGGTTGACTACAGCGCCGGTGTTGGCCCTGCCATCTGGAGCAGGAGGCTTTGAGGTGTTTAGTGATGCTTCGCAGCAAGGTTTAGGCTGTGTGTTGATGCAGCATGGGAGAGTTATAGCATATGCTTCGAGACAGTTGAGATCCCATGAGATTAATTATCCTGTGCATGACTTGGAGTTAGCAGCAGTTGTATTCGCTTTGAAGATCTGGAGACATTATCTGTATGGGGAGACGTTCCAGATCTTCACCGATCATAAGAGCTTGAGGTACTTGTTGAGTCAGCGAGAGCTGAATATGAGGCAGAGGAGATGGTTAGAGCTGCTTAAGGATTAAGACTGCACTATTGAGTACCACCCAGGAAAGGCTAATGTGGTGGCAGATGCATTGAGTAGGAGATCGCATGGTAGTGCAACTCAGATTCAGGTTTCGAGGTTGACGTGCTTGGTTCAGTTGAGAGCTTTAATGTGCAGATGGATTTGAGTCAGGATGGAGCTCTGATTGCGACTTTGAGGCTGAGGCCAGTGTTACATGATCGGATTAGGAGAGTTTAGGATCAGGATCCAGTATTGTTGAGGCTGATTGATAAAGTTAGATCTGGATGGCTATCTGAGTTTGAGTTGAGAGATGGTTCGTTGTGGATGGGCCAGAGGTTATGTGTTCCGGATGTGGAGGATCTGAGGCGTGAGATCTTAGAGGAGGCTCATTTGGCTGCTTATGCCATGCATCCTAGTGTCACCAAGATGTATCGCACTCTTAAGTTGCATTTCTGGTGGCCAGGTATGAAGAGGCATGTAGCGGAGTTCGTTTCTCGGTGTTTGACGTGCCAGCAGGTTAAGGCTGAGCACCAGACCCCAGTTTGGAGATTGCATTTGTTTCCCATTTCGGAGTGGAAATGGGAGCGCATTACGATGGACTTTATTATGGGGTTGCCCAAGACACCGAGGCAGTGTGATGCTATCTGGGTCATAGTGGACCGGTTGACTAAATCGGCTCACTTCTTGCCAGTGAGGGAGAGCAATACCCTCGATCAGTTGGCCCAGAAGTATGTAGCAGAGATAGTTCGACTGCGTGGGGTCCCGGTATCGATAGTGTCAAATAGGGATCCTGTGTTTACTTCGAGTTACGGAGGAGTTCTGATCGACTATGGGGCGAGATTGAACTTGGTATAACGTTTCATCCTCAGACAAATGGGCAGAGTGAGAGGACTATTCAGACTGTTGAGGATATGTTGAGAGCCTGTGTATTGGAGTTTCGAGGTGCTTGGGATCAGTATTTGCCTTTGGTAGAGTTTACTTATAATAATCAGTACCAGAGTAGCATTGGCATGGCACCGTATGAGGCGTTATATGGGAGACCGTGTAGATCCCCTCTCTACTGGGATAAAGAGGGTATGAGGATGATAGAGGGTCCCGAGCTGATCCAGGATACGGTTGATAAGGTACAGTTGATTCGGAGTCGCATCAAGGCGGCTCAGGACAGGCAGAAGAGTTATGTGGATCAACATCAAAGAGAGATGGAGTATGCTGTGGGTGATAGAGTGTTCCTCAGAGTGTCTCCGTAGAGAGGAGTTCTCCGATTTGGCCGTAAGGGCAAGTTGAGTCCTCGGTATATCGGTCCATATGAGATTACCGAGGGGATTGGACCGTTGGCCTACAGGCTGGCCTTGCCGAGTGAGATGTCTCAGTTGCATGACGTCTTCCATGTGAGCATGCTTCGGAGATATCGTTTTGACCCTACTCATGTGATTCCGGCTCAGGAGATAGAGATAGCCAGTGATCTGAGTTATGTTGAGGAGCCGGTGCGGATTATTGGATCGCGGGTCAAACAGTTGAGATCCAGGGTGATTCCATTGGTGAAAGTCCTTTGGAAGAACCACTCATCAGAGGAGGCGACTTGGGAGACTGAGGAGCATATGAGGAGGCAGTTCCCTCATCTGTTTGATCAGTCAGGTAAGAAAATTTTGGGACGAAATTTTATTTAGGAGGGGAGAACTGCAACATCCCGTCACCGATGGGATAGATACAGTTCATTGCATTCGTATTTGGCATGTGCATGCATTATAGAATTTGTGTATAATTGGCAATGATTTTATTGGCATTCGTACGTACATACATGTATGACATATTCTGATTTGATTTGGATAATTTGAATTTGGAGATGATTAGGACATGTGTGATAATTAGGTCAAAATAGGCTCGAGGATTGAATTTGAGTTAGAAATGAAAGTTAGGAAGTTGAATTATGAAATTGGAGTATATGATAATAAGTTTTCTATTTTTGAGGATTTATAGGAATTTTCGGAGCAATAGGCCCGGACCAAAAAATTGATCAATGACTAGTTATTTGAATGTCCATTTCCGAAATTGATTATCCAATGGCACGGACAGGTTAGAAATTTGATTTGAGGATTTAGGGTTTAGCCATTGGAATTCAGGAGAAATTGGAATTTGAAATTGGTTTGAGGTTGTTCGGATTTGGACTTGTGGCAATTAGAATTGCCAAACAAGCCCTTGTTTCCTTAATATATATAAAACCTTTCTTTTGAAAATTTGCTTCCTCGATACTTGCCTTCTGGGAAAGAAAAATTTGAAGTTTCTTCCTTCCTCCATCGTGATTTCTTCTGTGACTTGCTTGATTCCTTCTTGCCATTTGTCCCTTCCTTTGCCTTGAATTGATTTGTTGCTTTGGGTGGGTAAAGAAGAGATGAAAATGGGTTTTGTTTGGGTGATAGCCGTGGGTGTCGATGAGCTTGGATTTGAGTGATCTTTGAAGATTTGAGGTTATTAATCAAGTAAGTTACTTCTATCTTGCTTTATATAGTTTGATTGGTTGGTTTATAGAGTTATTTGGATGAATTAATTTGTATATTTGAGGATTTGGTATGTAGGGTTTCCGATTAGGTATTTTCGTTAGTTTTAGGGTTGAAATTTGGGAATAATGGTTGTTTGATGAAATAGAAGCTAATGATTTGTTGTATGATGTGTATGGAATTATTTAGGAGTAGTTTGTAAGGGGAAAATCTGGATTTGGAGTTGTTATCAGTCGAAAATCTGGAAATTTCTGGGTTTTTTGGGCGTGTCTGCGGTCGCACGCCCGCGTTAAGGCGAAGAGGAGAGGTGCGCGTCTCGACGTACACGGTGCGACGCCATGACGAAGAAGCGCTGATTCGCATGGCGAAGGTGGAATGAAAGGGGAGCTTCGCCATGGAGGGATGTTGTTCTTCCGAAAATGAAATTGAGGTTTTAAATAATGGGATCTAGGAATTTGATGGTTCAATTAATTATGGATTAAATTTAATTTGGAGATTATGAATTCGGGAATTAGAATTTGAGATTGGGAAATTCAGAATTGTGTCGGAAATGTCATAACACATATAGTACGTACATCATTCGATTCGTATGCATCATTGAACATTGAAATTAATACAATTAGTAATGTTATATATATTTTGATTGTTATAGCGGCTCAAGTGGATCGCCGATCGTCCGACGTAGGTGAGACTTCCCGGCAGTAGCTCGGAAGTTCTGAGGTGAGTAACCTAGTTGGTTTCTCAACCTATATGTTTTTAATTCTATGCAAATATGCCATGAGTAGTTAAGGATGGATTGTATGTGTTTGTTTTGATTGATTTCGGACCACAGGTGTCCGAAATATTTGGGTTGTGATATAGAAGTGTTAATTGTGTATAATTGTTCATAATTGGTTTCAAATGGTGAGAATTAGGTATATGAAGTTTTAGTGAGATGCGTGTATTGGAAATTGGACATGTGCATACATGCATAACAGTATGATCAGATAAAGGCAGTTGTGACCGGTGTAGCCACCGTATCGAGCTTTAAGCTCAACGCATACGAGGCTTCGTGCCTAACGATTTTCGAGCTTTATGCTCAACGTATTAGGGCTTTTGAGCCCAATGTTTTCGAGCCAATGGCTCAGCGTATATGAGCTCGGTATACGGTCACAACAATGAAAGAAAATGAAAGAGTCACATGCACATTACATATATGAATGTTCCAAATGTGAATTGTGTGAAAAGCTTATTGCCTTATAAATGTGAAATTTGTTGCATGTGATTTCTTATGCATGATATATATACGATATAGCGTGAATTGTTTGTCTATGCATGAGTTGGGTGAACCATCGATGATGGTTTCTCACTGAGTTCGCAAACTCACCCCAACATTGCATCTATTTTTCAGGTCAGCGTTAGAGTGACTCCTAGCTCGGTCGGTGAGACTTTTCCTGCTTTGTGTGTGCCGGCAAGAGAAGCATGGCCCATGTGTCTGTCATTTGGGGATCTTTTGGGGTATTTTGTGGATGACTTATCTAGGAGCTGTGTTAGTTCTTTTGGACTTGTACAGTTGTAAATATGACCGGATGTTGTATTCAGGGTTTTATGCAATGAATGAGAATGGATCTTTTGGTTTTAAAATTTAGTGAATTATCATTACTGCTTTCTTATATTGATGCCATGAGGTGTATAGAAATGATCAAATCATAGTGAACCCTCGTCATAGGTTATGCATCGGTACGACCTACGGGCGCCCCGGTGTATACTCTACGGTGAGGGGGCGCTACATGTAGGTTGAAGAAATGTATAGTTTTCTTAAACAGAGGCTACAAATTGTTACGAAAAAAATACTAAAACCAACTAAGGTGGTGAACGAAGAAGAGGAGAAATTTGCAGTGCACTTTGTATCTTAGGATGGAATGAATTATCCAATCCTAATATGGTTTTAAAATAAATATGCTAGAGTGATCAAACTTGATTTTTGACACTTTAACACATATAAGGAGGTATGGAATTTCTAAAAGAATCATTACTTTATGTCTAACCATGTTAATCAATTTCTTCTTTATCGAAGACTTCATCAGATAAAACAATAACCTGTTTAAATCATTCATAGCTATGTATTAGAACTGCAACAAATTTAAGAGTTAATAGCACTAAGAGACCCTACATGGCATAGTCCTTCTACAACTACCATTTATGCAAATCTTCACAATTGTCAGTATATTTGGCATTTACTGATGACTCTTCAAGATGAATTTGAATCCATCAATATCTCTCTTCTCCATCAAAATTCCTTGCTAACTCTTGACACTATAATCAATGGATTAATTATTAAAGAGAGTCCAATCAATGCATTTTGTATAGAATAATCAAGTCTATTTACTGCTATTATTCTAGCCATTCAAACCTCATCCTCTCAAATTTCTTAAAATTCATTTAAGAAATTTTTTAAGGGATCTTATTGTTATAGTAAAAAGCTTGGCCATCACATCTCTGAGTATAGAAAATGACTTTGACATAAATTTTAGATAAAGTAATTCTTTTAAGCCCTTGTAGCGTCCTTTTACTACTTCTACTACTATCACGGGGGGTCCTATAAAGAGTAGTTCACCCAAATTATCTTTAAAAGATCTTTCTGCTTTTATTTAATAACTTTAACATGATTTTGGTATTGTCACCTCCTCTACCTTGTATTTTACTTCATGTACTTCATTTTCATGGTACTTTGATTTTGCCTGCTATAATCATATGACCTCTAATTTTTCTATTTTTATGTCTCCATCTATTCAACATTTTGTTTATATTGTTGAAATTTTCACTATACATGTTCAAAGTATAGGCATGTTTAAAAAGATAAATTATCTTTTCTTAATTCTTTTTAATTCCTAAAATGTCTTTAAATCTCATTTTTATTAGTCAATTATTCGAACTTGGTCCTAAATTCAGGTATGCTTAAACAACTAAATTATCTTTTTTTAATACTTTTTTTAATTCCTACAATGTATTTAAATCTCATTTTTGGTGGTCAATTATGTGAACTTGGTGTTAAATTATCTTTTTCTAGTCATGGTTAAACTGTACATGATCTATAAAGAGCCAACATCCTTAGGAAATGATGTAAGGTTGGATGGTTTTTTGAGCTTACTTCCTTATATCTTCCATCCAAAATTGGGGATGTTACTTCTCATCTTTGGCATTTTTTTCCTAGCCATATTTCTTATAGTAGATTAGGATCTTTAATTTGTGGTGATTCTTTAGGCTTTGTAAAAAATGAAAACTATGATTGTGTAATATGTCAACTTTATAAAAGTCATGCTTTACCTTTCTTTCTTAACGATTCCATTTCCTTAGCACCTGTTGATATGATTCACTATAATATTTGGGGGCCTGTTTGTCATGATACTATAGGCAGTTTAATATATTATGTCATATTTGTTGATGATTTTTCTCGTTATATATGGATTTATGTCATAGGTTATAGGTCTAAATTATTTTCTATTTGCTCTCTTTTTCCAATATTATTTAGGCTTGATTTTTTATAAGATTAAAATATTTCTCATTGATAATGGCATGGAATACAAAGATACAAATTTCACCTAGTTTCTTTCTCAATAAGGTAGTATTATCTAAAGAACTTATCTAGGTACCTTTTAACAAAATGGTCGAGCAAAAAGAAAACACAAATATATCTTTGATATTATTCGGGTCCTCCTCATATTTTTTCTTATTTAGAACCTTTTGTGCATTATTATTGTATACACTCTAAAATGTATCCTTTCTCCCGTTATAGGTAACATCTATTTATATGAATGCATATTTAATTATACCCCTCACTATCAAAATCTCAAATGTTTTTTGGTTGGGCTTGTTTTGTTCTCTTACAAGCTCATGAGTACATCAAACTAGAACCACTAGAACAAATATATATTTTTGTTCTTATCATATAGTATAGAACATAAAAGGAATAGATGTTAGGATCCCTTATTATAAAGGCTTCATATTTCTTGTCATGTAACATTCTGGGAACATAAGATGTTTTCAACTCTTTCAAAATTTAAGTCAATGTACCCCCACATCAATTCTTCTCTTATCCTACCCTATCTTTTTTTTTTAAATTTCTCTTGTCAGTTCTATCTATATTCTATGCAGTTTAACTCCACCTACACCTGATCTTACTACATCTTCTCTAACTATAGATCCATTAAATCATCCAAATATCGTCCTTCATTAGCACCTCTCTTTCTACTGCTAATATTTTGATATACCTTCTGTCCATCTTCATCATTTCCATATTCATTCCATTACTATCTCTTTATATAAACTTCACACCTATCTTGAGGCTAATTCTGACCTTTTATGGTTGTAAACAATGATGGAAGAACTACATGCAGTTACCTACACAAATAGTTAGGAATTAGTTAACTTAACTCCAAATAAGTCAGTTGTTAGTTGCAAATAGGTCTATAAAATCAAGACTCAAGTGGATGGATTGGAAGAAATATACAAATCTTTCCTTATATGGATTCACTTAAGAATATGGAATTGATTATAAGGAAACCTTCACTCATATAGCCCGATTGACCTCAGTTTGTAGTCTTATTGTTGTTGTTGCTGGCAAAATATAGAAGTTATTCTTAGTGGATGTAAAGAATGCTTTTCTCAATTTAGATCTTATAGAAGAAGTGTACATAAACATCCTTCGAGTGGGTAATCATACTCCTAATAAAGTTTTTTATCTATACAAAACCTTGTATGAACCAAAATAAGCTCCTTAAGTCTAGTTTGCAAATTTACCTCCATTATTAAACATTTTGGGTCTATTATAATTCTTATGATCATGCCCTATTTCTTTACAAATAGATCAACAGTGTACTCTTATTTTTCTCTATATGGATGATATGATAATAACTAGTGATGATACATATGGAATTAAGGGTGTACTCTTCTTCTTCTTTATTTGTATGATATGATAATAACTAGTGATGATACATATGGTATCTTTATTCTTAAGTCCTTTCTTTATCACTAGTTTGATATGAAAGACTTAGGTAACCTAAGCTAGTATTTAGGTCTTAAGGTATACTATGATGAATTTGGATACTATTTTTCACAAAAAAGTATGCTACTAATCTCATCTCTTGAGTTGACATCTTTGATACTAAGACAACTAGTGCAACATCCCACTACTATAGAGTATATACCCGAATATCCAAATACATTCAAGTATATATCCTATAATAATGGTATATTAGAGCAAACACATATCCAACTTAACACATGGCATCATATAATATAATTAAAAAACACTACTTTTTAAAACATTCCTTGCATTCATTGACAAGAGTTTACAATCCTTATACATGTTCTATAAGATAACCAACTACAAAAATACAAAATACATATTTTTTTTATGTCAGCTGACAGACCTCTGAGTAATAACTAGTCCAGAAAGTTCCTTTAGTTCAGTCTTAAAACTACATCTCCTGTCTCATACCTTAAAAGCCATATTGCAATTTATATGAGTTTTGTGAACTCAATGAGCGAACCATCATTGATGATTTCACCCAAGGCAAATACACAAATCACATATTTCACATATATTCATTCAGATCATGAATAATTCAATATTCACATTATCATGGTGTATCATGTTATCATTGCGAATTCAGAACAGATATTTAAAAGTATAATTGCATATGAGACTCCAAATTCATTATTAATGTTATGATCGAGTGCCTTTCACACACATATACAATTACTAGCCCATTAGGCTCAGTGAGAACAGAAATCATGGAGTAAAACTCTACATGCAGAAACAGAAAATCACATAGCAAAGCTCTATATGTAAGCACTTTTATACTGGCTACTCTGGTCACAACGCCCTTATCTGAGCATATATTTTATAAAATGCATCAAATACAGAATATGCCATGCATAACAGTCATATGTGTTGCACAATCAGAATCTCATAATCATCATACCTAAGTTCGGCATTCAACTTTTGTTGAGAATACAAATATTGTTGGATCGGAAAAAGAAAGCATGCTTAGTTTGGAGAAACGATAGATTTCAAAACTTTTTAAGAAATCATCTTGCAGCGGAAGCAATATATCCAAATCAATATGCTAATCCATACATGATATGGTATAAGGATAATAAAACCAAGAACAAGATAAAAGGAATTACCGACTCCTTCGCTACAGCTTTAAATCCTCGCTGCGCAATCCTCTCCTTCTTGTATCCAAATCCTTTGCCTTTGAGTCTTTTCCTTTAGCAATCTATCTTCTTCCTTGTAGTAGTATCCTCTACCAATTAGATTTACCACTTGTTCTTCAAGGACAACTAGGTTAACAAAATCCTTTGGTGGGAAAGGAGAAGAAATATTTGGAGGAGATTTTCTTAGAAGAAGAAGAACCAAAATTGAAACTCTTTCAATTCTTTCACTTAGAATTTCGGTTCTCTCTTGCATGAAAGAGAGAATGTCTAAAAACATGCAAGAACCCTTTCTTACATCTCAATTTCGAAATATGCATAAATGGAAAGAGTGAGAGGCATCCAATGCATCACTTTTTACATTAATCACTCATCAAATAGCCAATAAATGAGACTTACTTCATTTATCTTTAAAATGGCTATTTGAAAAGACCATAACCTATAATTGAATACCCATTTCGGTTTTGGAAAGAAGAAAGAAGGAAGATGGTCCATCTAATGCACATCTTTCATCTTTAATCTAATGAATGCAAATAGGTTACATGCCAACATTAAAAGCCAACCATTAAACCATTTAATGGTAAGTTCATAACTCCATTTAATAATGATGAACCATAATAAAGACCATCTTTATTTAGTATTTTAATTTCAAATGTGTGGTTACACATCTAACCTAACAAAATTTCGAAATTGCTTCTTCTCCATTTAAAAAAAATTGTTTTAATATAATTAATCTAATCAATTACATTAAACCAAAACAAGCCCATTTCTAAATGAACATATGGGCTTCCAATTAACCATTAATTAGTATAAGACCATCATTCAATTATGGACTTCTAAAGCCTCCAAACTACTTCTTACTTAGCTTGATAACCTTCCTTAAAGCCAAGTGGGGAATCTTATTGGACTTTGATAATTCAAGCTCAATAAGCCCGAAATAATTTAATCTCATTGGAATTAATTACGGCTTATTAACTAAATGTCATTCCACTAAAGACAATTAGTTGAACTCTTGAATTATTAAATATTATGAGAATATGTCCAATTGCAAACCCTATTTAGAACCTTATTATAGCCATCTCGCACAACAAAGGGTAAAATTACCGTTTTGCCCTTATGTTGGTTTTTCCTTCTAGATCTCTCATTTTACTTTATATGGTGATTAACACATAAGATCTCATCTTAGTGTTAAGACTTGATGGGTAGCTAGTCCATCAAAATCTGGCGCCGATTTAATCACCAAATCTCCTTAAAACATCTAGAAGAGATGATAACACTATAAACTCTTTATTTGAGTAAATGTTCACGATACATGTTTCAATTAATAATTCCAACATGCGAACCTTCGGATTAATACCTGTAAAAATCCATTCCGATCATATCAAGAATTATAATGAAACACATATGAGTTCACCACTCATCAAGATTGTGGTTCATAATAAGTGAATGCTTAAGTTGTATGTTTTAAGATTAAAGTAACGACCCACTTTATTCTTGAAAACATACTTGATTCAATTCATTTAATAGTGCCATTATCGATAGTCTACTACTATCATGATATGAAACTCATCATTCCCTTTAAGTAAACTCCTTTACTTATATGGAGATAAATCGCAACACTACTGATCTAAACCATAATCAAGCGACCAACTTGATTATTCAACTGTGAATCAATTAATTGATTCTAATAATATACATGTTTCCCATACATCTCTATGTATATGTATATTACTTACAAATGAATCTTGGTACCTTATGACCGGATATATAATGCTCATACAGATAAAACCAAACTCTTTTGTTTTATTAATAATAAATATTTTCATTACAAAGCAGAATCGAAGAAGATAAAGTTACATGTAAATACACTTGCTTTCGAGGCACTATATTTACATAACTCCAACAATCTCCCACTTGCCCTAAAGCAAGTTTGACATATCCTTCATTCCATCCCTTCTAGGTGACCCTCAAAGCTCTTTTGAGTCAATGTCTTTGTGAGCGGATCGCAAGGTTTAGCTCTGTAGGAATCTTTACCACATCCACTTCTCCACGTTGTATTATCTCCCTTATGAGATGATACTTTTCGCTCAATGTGTTTGGCGACTTTGTGGTTCCGAGGTTCTTTAGAATTAGCCTTCGCCCACTATTATCACAATAAAGTGTAATGGCTTTTACGCCTCGAACTACCTCCAAATCATTTAGGAACTTAGGAGCCAGGCGCTTCCTTACTCGGCCTCCATAGTCGAATCAGCAATACAAGATTGCTTGACACTCTCCAAACTATGGCTCCACCTCCTAAAGTAAATATAGAACCGAAGTTGATTTCTTTGAATCAACATCGATTGAAAATCAGAATCCGTATATCTATCGGAATAAGATTACTTCGAGTAAACAAGCATTAAGTTCTTCGTCCCACGAAGATACTTAAATATACACTTAACCATGATTCAAAGTTCCATTCTGGATTGGATGAAATCGCTACCGGTCCACTACGTAATGAGATATCCGGTCTAGTGCACAACATTGCATACATCAAACTACCAACGCCAAGCATATGGAATGTTACGCATCGTTCAACCTCCTCTTGGGTTTTAGGTGCTTGTTCCTTTGAAAGTTTGATTCCATGTCTAGTAGGAGTGAAACCCTCTTGGAATCTTGCATGACGAACTTATTGAGCATATTCTCAATGTCAGTTAGTTGAGACAAAACTATCTACTTGTTCTTACGATCCCTTATAAGTTTGATCCCTAGAACATAGGTAGCCTCTCCCAAATCCTTCATTGAAAAGCTGTTCATTCAGCCATCCTTAACCGCAGATAACATTCCCACATCATTCCCAATGAGCGAATGTCATCAACATCTGAGGATTAGGAAAGTAACCTTACCTTCTTGTATTCTTTTGTAAACACAAGGCTCATCTAGGTTTTGTATGAACCCATAGGTTTTGATAGCCTTATCAAACCTAATGTTCCAAGACCTAGATGCTTGCTTAAGTCCATAAATGGACCTTTGCAACTTGCAAACCTTATGCTCATTACCTAGCTTAATGAATCCTACGGTTGGGCCATATAAATGGTCTCCTCAAGATCTCCATTCGAAATGCGGTCTTGACATCCATTTGCCATATTTCATAATCGAAATAGGTTGCTATGGCCAAAAGAATCTGATGGACTTAAGCATGGCGACGGAGAAAAAGTCTCCTCGTAGTCTATACCCTCCTTTTGAGTATAGCCTTTAGCTACCAATCTAGCTTTAAAGGTCTCTACCTTTCCATCCGATCCCTTTTCCTTTGTAGATCCATTTACACCCTATGGTTTTAGACACTGGTGGTAGATCTACAAGGACCTGAATTTCATTAGTATACATAGAATCTATTTCCGATTCCATTACCTTGAGCCATTTTCTGAATCAACATCATTAATAGCTTTGTGTATACGTGTGGGATCTGTTTCTTCTTGGTCTGAGATGGCAATTAAGCCTTCTCCTAAACCCAGATACCTATCTGGTTGTCTCACAACCCTCCCACTACGTCTAGGCACATCTTGATGTTCAGGTTGCACTTCTGATTCAACTCTTGAATCCATTTCGACATCTTGTTTTGTCATATCCAAAACAACTCTTGGTTTGGATGAAATTGCTAACTCCTTTAGTACTACTTCACTTCTTCCTTTGTGATTTCTCACAAACTCTTCCTCTAAGAAGTTTGCATTTGTCGACACAAATACCTTCCTATCATGAGGACTGTAAAAATAGTACCCTCGAGTTCCCGTAGGATATCCTACAAACAAACATACTTCTGACCTTGGTTCCATCTTTGTGGATTCAGGCTTTAGAACATGAGTTGGACAGCCCCAAGTCCTCAAGTGCCTCAATGAAGGCACTCGGCCAGTCCACAACTCCCTAGGTGTTTTAGGCACCGATTTGGATGGAGCAAAGTTAAAAAGATATGTTACCGTTTGTATGGCATATCCCCAGAACGATTTTGGAAGGCTTGCATAGGACATCATTGATCTTACCATTTCCAATAGAGTTCTATTTCTCCTCTCTGCTACACCATTCTGTTGAGGTGTACGAGGAGCTGACAAATTGGAAACAATTCCATTGTCAATTAAATATTGCTGGAACTCTCCAGATAAATACTCACCACCTCGATCGATCGAAATTTGTTTTAATGGCTTGCCAAGTTGCTTCTCGACTTGACTTTGAATTCTTTGAACTTTTCAAAGATTCACTCTTTTATGCATCAAATACAAATAGCCATGTCTTGAGTAATCATCTATAAAAGTTATGAAATATTCATAACCTCCTCTAGCTTGTACATTCATGGGCCACACACATCATTATGTACCATGTCCAATGTGGATTCAAATCTGTTTCCTTTAGAAGGAAATGAGGCTTTTGTCATTTTCCTTCAATACAAGATTCACAGGTGGGTAATGGATCACTATCCAAGCCCATAAGGATCCCATCCTTTACTAGCTTTGTCAAGTCTTTTTCGATTGATATGACCCATCCTTAGATGCCACAGATACTTTGAATTAATGCTAGAGATATTGGATTGTCTTGGTTTTATCAATTACGTGGTGTTTAGTGAGCCTTTCATAGGTTCTATAAAAACAATCCTGTTTAATTATCGCCTCACAAATAAAATCCTTATTCTCATATATTGAAACAACCTTTTCAAAATATAAGGAATAGCAGATTTTATTAGACAAAAATAGAAATCATGTTCCTTACAATCATTGGCATGTAATAAACATCTTCCAAATATAACCTATGACCACTATGAAAGTCCAAGATAACTACTCCCACCGATTCTGCTGAAACATAGGAACCATCGCTATCTTAACTTGGCGGCCTTTAGGAAGTCTTTTCCTTCTTTGGAACCCTGCAAAGAATTACAAACATGGTTAGTGGCTCCTGAATCTAATATCCAAGAAGTAGATAAATCTGCCACATTTCTAGTTCCTAACAAACTTAGGAAGCCCATACCTTGTTTGCTTTTGAGGGACTCTAGGTAGATGGGCGGTTTCTTTTCGATGGCCCATCTCATCACAGTGGAAACACTTTCCTTTGATGTTCTCTTTGGCCTTCTTTTTCATGGGTTTGGCCTTGACCCCTATTTGGGCCTTCTTTTTCATTGGACCCTTCTTCTTTTCCTTGCCCTTACCCTTGGGCTTAGAAGAAGAAGCTACATTAGCTTCTGGCCCATGAGCCTTAATATTCAATATTTCCTCCATGCTCTGGAGGGTATTCATCAAATCACTCAAGGTGTAATCCTTGCTGTTGAGCTCATAGTCCAACTTAAACTGCTGAGAAGAAGAGTTTAAGCTATTGATGATCATAATCATCTGCGTGTCCGCATCCATATCTGCCCTAAGGATCTCAGCCTCAGTGACCACAGAGATTACCTTCATCATGTAATCCCGCACCGGTTCACCAGGTTTCTGTCTGAGATTATGAAAGGTTTGGATAGCTTTCACTCTTGCAGACCTAGTCCTCACACCAAACATCTCATGTAGGTGATGGACCATTGCACTAGCAGTTTTCATACAAGCAATTTGCTTTTGCAACATGCCGCTGACAGAAGCCAGAATATAACACTTAGTAGTCTTGTCAGCATTCTGCCAACGCTCATGTTGTTGGACTTGCTCAGGAGTTGCATCTCCACTTAGAGGTGTAGGCTCATTTTCAGTTAACACCCATGAAATACGTTCATATTGAAGAACAATGTCAAGGTTACGTCTCCATTCATTAAACTTGTCTCTATTTTCCAATTTGTTATTAGTCGAAGCGGGGTGGGTGGATTCATTTTGTGGTTCATTATGTCTGAAAATATAAATTATTAAAACATGAGCATACTAGTCAACAATTTATGGAACTTTGTATAAAATCATGATGCATGTATGCATGATGATAGATTTAACAAAACTTAAAAATTAAAACATTATCGACGGTTATTTTCTTATCTATAACGAGACTAAGTGACGGTGGGCCATCTTATCTATTAAAACAAAAGCTGGGACCCTCCCACTCAAAAACTACCAAGCATCTCATGCTCAATTTTTAAGCGTCTTAATTTGGTCCATACTTTTACCAATGAGCTACGGTGGGCGGTTTATTGATAAAAATGTTGAGTGTATAACCATTTGATTCATTCACTAAAGATACCTACAGATCATGCCTCGGTGGGAGGTCATATTTGCTATCATTAAGTGGACTTATCCTTAAGGAGACCCAAACCATGCAAGATCTAGGATCCATGCCCTCCGATGGGGAGTAACACTTCACCACATGCAAAAGGGCCATCATTTGGAGACCGTGGACTCTCACAGGAGTATCCTCTCCCACTCAATCTTTTTGGGCTTTAAGTTTTAAATACCATCTTGTCTAGATGCAATTTATTATCCATCCTATATTGTTTCATTATATATCTCATAAATTATGAATGCATGGCAAGGCCTAGGGTTGGCAATTTTCTAAATGACATGCAATCACATAATATCACATATTACAAGCATTCATTTCTCCATTCATCACATGAACTAATAAAGCCACTTTTGATTATCCATCCTAGAAACATAAAATAATTACTAGCCTTATAGGCCCAAAATATGCTTCTTCACAAAACTTATGCCAAAACACAAAAGGATACACCGAAAATTTTACCTTTCCATTTCTTCAATCCATGGCTGCTCCTTCTTAATCATTACATCAATTTGTACATTAAAAAATCAAATAAAATAGAAAAAAGAAACCAAGGAGGAAACATGGTGATGATAGACCACCCTCCTTGTTACAACCAAATGAAGAAATCTTACAAGATAAAATTTAACTTCTATGGACAACCAAAAGAGCAACATACACCATATATATTTCTATCACATAAAAATATGCAGTATACATAAAAAGATTGCCAACCCATGCATCCACCATATAGAACCGAAATCATGCACGAAAAACCGGCTCGATACCAATTGTTGGATCGGAAAAGAAAGCATGCTTAGTTTGGAGAAGCGATAGATTTCAAAACTTTTTAAGAAATCATCTTGCAGCGGAAGCAATATATCCAAATCAATATGCTAATCCATACATGATATGGTATAAGGATAATAAAACCAAGAACAAGATAAAAGGAATTACCGACTCCTTCGCTACAGCTTTAAATCCTCGCTGCGCTATCCTCTCCTTCTTGTATCCAAATCCTTTACCTTTGAGTCTTTTCCTTTAGCAATCTATCTTCTTCCTTGTAGTAGTATCCTCTACCAATTAGATTTACCACTTGTTCTTCAAGGACAACTAGGTTAACAAAATCCTTTGGTGGGAAAGGAGAAGAAATATTTGGAGGAGATTTTCTTAGAAGAAGAAGAACCAAAACTGAAACTCTTTCAATTCTTTCACTTAGGAATTTCGGTTCTCTCTTGCATGAAAAGAGAGAATGTCTAAAAAACATGCAAGAACCCTTTCTTACATCTCAATTTCGAAATATGCATAAATGGAAAGAGTGAGAGGCATCCAATGCATCACTTCTTACATTAATCACTCATCAAATAGCCAATAAATGAGACTTACTTCATTTATCTTTAAAATGGCTAGTTGAAAAGACCATAACCTATAATTGAATACCCATTTTGATTTTGGCAAGAAGAAAGAAGGAAGATGGTCCATCTAATGCACATCTTTCATCTTTAATCTAATGAATGCAAATAGGTTAGATGCCAACATTAAAAGCCAACCATTAAACCATTTAATGGTAAGTTCATAACTCCATTTAATAATGATGAACCATAATAAAGACCATCTTTATTTAGTATTTTAATTTCAAATGTGTGGTTACACATCTAACCTAACAAAATTTCGAAATTGCTTCTTCTCCATTTTAAAAAAAATTGTTTTAATATAATTAATCTAATCAATTACATTAAACCAAAACAAGCCCATTTCTAAATGAACATATGGGCTTCCAATTAACCATTAATTAGTATAAGCCCATCATTCAATTATGGAATTCTAAAGCCTCCAAACTACTTCTTACTTAGCTTGATAACCTTCCTTAAAGCCAAGTGGAGAATCTTATTGGACTTTGATAATTCAAGCTCCAATAAGCCCAGAAATAATTCAATCTCATTGGAATTAATTCTAGCTTATTAACTAAATGTCATTCCACTAAAGACAATTAGTTGAACTCTTGAATTATTAAATATTATGAGAATATGTCCAATTGCAAACCCTATTTAGAACCTTAATATAGCCATCCGCACAACAAAGGGTAAAATTACCGTTTTGCCCTTATGTTGGTTTTTCCTTCTAGATCTCTCATTTTACTTTATATGGTGATTAACACATAAGATCTCATCTTAGTGTTAATACTTGATGGGTAGCTAGTCAATCAAACTACTGGCGCCAGTTTAATCACCAAATCTCCTTAAAACATCTAGAAGAGATGATAACACTATAAACTCTTTATTTGAGTGAATGTTCCACGATATATGTTTCAATTAATAATTCCAACATGCGATACCTTTGGATTAATACCTGTAAAAATCCATTCCGATCATATCAAAATTATAATGAAACACATATGAGTTCACCACTTATCAAGATTGTGGTTCATAATAAGCGAATGGTTAAGTTGTATGTTTTAAGATTAAAGTAACGCCCACTTTATTCTTGAAAACATACTTGAATCGCATTCATTTAATAGTGCCATTATCGATAGTCTACTACTATCATGATATGAAACTCATCATTCCCTTTAAGTAAACTCCTTTACTTATATGGAGATAAATCACAACACTACAGTCTAAACCATAATCAAACGACCAATTTGATTATTCAAGCTGTGAATCAATTAATTGATTCTAATAATATACATGTTTCCCATACATCTCTATGTATATGTATATTACTTACAAATGAATCTTGGTACCTTATGACCAGATATATAATGCTCATACAGATAAAACCAAACTCTTTTGTTTTATTAATAATAAATATTTTCATTACAAAGCATGGCGAAGAAGATAAAGTTACATGTAAATATACTTGCTTTCCAGGGCACTATATTTACATAACTCCAACAAATATCACTTAAAATTTCATAGTAATCAGAACACTTCCAACACATTCCCAAATATTAACCCCTCGGACTTTAAGTTTGGAATTCATAAACAAATCATAATCAGTTAATAATTAGAAGTCAAACAAATTCAATCAATCCTAGGAAAAATCATCTAAGTTAACTCATAGTGTACTCTGATATGCTATTGCCCAGATGGTTCGGAAAAGTTTGAATGATGTCCAGTGTGCTCCTCTATATCATACAAAACACATTTATAAATATCACACTTCTGCACAAATGTATAAGCATGCCTTTATGCACATCTATGTATATAAAAAAATGCACAATGCAATTTCAATGACAATCCCGGGTATCTTATCAAATTCTTATCACCATATCATTCAAATATCAAAACTCTCATAAATATAATTAGTAATTAGGGTTTGGAGCACAATAAACCAGTGTAAAGTTAATTTTATAACTCAAATGATCATTTCATACTTTTCTAACAATATGTTTTTAGGTTAACTTTGCATGTTCATTCTAATAAAGTAAAAGACACAATTAGGCAACACTTCTTTATAGAAAATTATTCTCCAATATCTTAAGTTTCTAATGACACCAAAATCATTCAATTTGGTTTAGTATTTTGAAAGTTATACTTCAATTATTTTTGGACTATTCTCATTACGTAACTATACACTATACTCAACTTCCATCCAAAAATTGAAAGTCTTAGAGACTGAATAAAAATTAGATTTCTTCAGATTGCTTGTAGCCCTATGTCTCTAGTTTACTTTAAATTAAAAATAATTATGTTCGGATAACTATAGAACACAATATTGTCAAAATACCGAACCATATTTAATGAAATCTTTCTAGTTATCACATTCCAGCACAATCAACATTTTCAACTTAAATCCAATAACCTCACTAAATAAATTAAGTCACAGCCATGCAACATAAACTCACAGCTGTGCAAGAGTCACAAGCGTGCAAAAAAAATCACGCTGGTTCACACCAATGAATTTTATTTTTTTCACTCAATCTCTCCCAAATGATTTCAGATGGCTATGGTTTTTTGTGGAGATATAGATTAGTGTGTTACGAGTCCAATGGTTTAAGAATCAAGTCATTTGTACATCGAGTGAAGAAGTTATAACAAAAAGATTGAAGGATGTTTGGAACAAACTCTTCCAGAAAAATAGTACACGATTGCGAGTTTCACTAGTGGGTCGCGATCTTCTTTCTTCTCTTTTTCACCGAGTATTTCTCCTTCTTCTCCTTTGATTTTTTTCTAGATTTCTCATTCCTATCTTAATCAATCTATGACTCCCTTATTTTCTCCTCTTTTTGACTCCTTTATTTTATCCTCTTTTTGACTTCCATTATAGTTCAAAATCATCCACAATAGATCAAAATCCAAGATTAATATCCAATCCAAAAATTGATATATTCGTGCATGTTTCCATTTTTCTATGCTTTTCTATCTTTGATCTCTTTTCCATTTTCAACTTTCTCTCACTATTGTAATTTTTTTCCAATACTAACAACCCACAAACCAAAACAGAACCCATAGCCATATGTTTCTTCATCATATTTTTTGCTATTATTTTTTGTTAAACACAATAACTTAAGACAAACAAATTAAAATCCCTGATTACTAACAACCATCGAAAACATATCTCTATTCATGCAACTCCATTTCAGTTCAGCTTTTCTGCATTTTTCATTCTCACAGTCAAATTTATTTATTCCCATATTACTCATGCATGTATTCATTTACATAGTAAAACATCATTAAAAATCACTTACTTGATTTAACAAGGATTCTAACAGGGAGAGTGAATAAATGATACAAAATCAACAACTTGTTATTCAGTGATGAGTAAACATAAGGAGAGTTTTGAAAGCTATACTTTCAGTGAACTATCAATATTAATTGACATAATTTATTCAAACCAATCTACATATCCAATATTTATCTCTGGCCTATCACTTCCACAAATTTCCTTACTAAATTTAAGCATATATGATATATGTTTAATTGTTGATATATTTAATTATTTACAGCTAGCGATTAATGATACTAAAATACTTAAGATACTCACTTTAATTCATATGTGATTTTAGGTACAATTTGGAAGCAAATAAATTCAAGTGAGTCAAAAGTACTACATTTAGGTTATTTTCTGAAGATCAATTTTAGCTATTTTCATGAAGCAAGCAGTAGAAAAAAATCAGCCCAAAATGACAGTGCTAGATGAAGAAAATGTGAAGCGTTACACCATGTGAGCTGATGCAGCAACGCAACATTACGCAGTGTACACTGCGTGAAACGTAGTAGTGCTGTGTTAAACATTGCACGTTTTCACTGAACTCACAAGGAAAGAATAAAAGGCCTACGGAGAAGGATTTAAGAGGGGGGCAATGTTTATTTGTCTAATCACACTACAGTGAAGAAAATAGTGGGCAGCAGAGAGGCATGGAGTGGAGAAGCGTGGAGTGGAGATGCTAAAGGAGCAACAGTGGAGAGCTACGACAATGAGAGTTGCATGAGGTAGTGAGGGCTGAAAGGGGGTTTTCAGCTAGGGATTGGAATGGAGGCTAAAGCATTTTTTTGGGAAAGACCCATGAAAGGCTAGATGTCCCGACACTGGTTCAGAGGCAACATCGATGCCAACGACTCAGGTTAAGTATTTTTTTAATTATTTTGTTGTTTCTTTCTCTCACTAGGAATTAATTGTGTTATCCTATGTTAATTGATTTGGGTTTTTTTTGTGGATAAATGAATTTTCATTATTGTTCGATTATTTATTTATGAACCCATTAGGTATTATGAGATGTTGATTTTAATTCATTCATTGAATTGTTAATTGCAAACCCATTGCTAGAATTTCGATATAATCCGTAATTATTATGTTGAAATTCATGCATAGTGACTAATGATTCGTAATCATTAGGGATAACATGACCTAGCTTAAATGACACATCGTATGTGGTTGTTGCCTTGATTAATCAAATTTCCTAATTCGTAATGCTACTGGCGAATTAAATCTAGAGATCATATCCTAGGTTGTTCGGTGGTTAGGTTTAATTAACGATTGCATCTTGATTAAACAAAACCTAAGGAAAAACTTGGGATTATTAGCCCATGATTAATAGTTGCCAAGAGAGGTTACAGAACAACAAATTAATGAAATATGCTTAATTAAGGTGTAGGCTAAGATTGAACTAAAGAACCGGGTCCCTATTGAATTCTCCACTTTTATCATTTTTTGCATGTTTTCTTTATTTTTTATTATTTAGTTTCATATTATTTTCTTCTTCCAAAAATTCACCCCCCTTTTCCTAAACACTAGTTAATTTCATTCTATAAACTTTATGAATACTCTCTGTGTGATCGACCTAGACTCACTACTATTATAGTAGTAGCCTAGTTATTTTATTTTGACTAGCGTAATGATGCGTTGTCAAATTTTGGTGTCGTTGTCGAGGAGTGCAGTGTTTTTGTTTTTGTTTATGATTTAATTGGTGTTTTGTATATATTTTTTCGTAATTAATTTCTTTTCTATTATTTGGTGATCTTTTCATTTTTTACTTTGTGTTTGAAATATAATTCGATATGGACGAAAGTAATTTCCTTTATAATTCATATTCTCAATCCTACAACAATGTTTGGACTGAACAACCTAACTTTTGTTATGGATGGGATGATCATCATAATTACTTCTATGATAGTTTGCAAGATGCACAACAATTTTTATACAGACCAGAAGCTTCCTATCACAACTTCGGTCCATCTCTAGAAGAGTTGAATAATATTTTGAAAGCTAATACTTTGCAAATGTAGTAGAATGCTCTACAATTCTAGAAGGATGAAGGCAATTTCCAAGAAATACATGGTCTAGCGCCCAAGATTCGGAGAGCTAACACGATTAAGGTGCATCTTTAGAAAAAATTGTTAAAAATAATGCTGCTAACAATTTACAATTTCAAAAGGATATACAGCAGCAGTTGCAAGAATTCCGACAAGAGACATAAGCAAGTCAATAGAGGATGGAACACCTAATGGGTCAGATGGCAATGAGGCTCAATCGTCTAGAATCCTAAAGTGAAGAGGAGCAGCTGTATCAACTTGAGGTGTACCCAATGGATGTTTCTGTAAAAACATTGCAAAGTTATGAGGAGCTTGAGAATTTTGAGGTCAACATTTAACAAATTTTTTATGTCGAAGAAGTAGAGAAGGAGCTCAAAGTTGAAAAGGATGCATCTTTTAGCTCAGAGGTAAATACTGAGTCCATGATTTTTTTTAAACTAACGAGTCCATGATTATTTTTGAAACTAACTCTTTACCTTTACATAACAGATTGGAGGAATTAAATGATGAAGAAAAAGGTGAAGAGACGTTTGAAATATTTTCAGAGTGTATGGACTCAGTCGGTATTGAGTCTGAGGATAGGGAAGACGCTGAATGAGGATGATGATCAACTAAGGCTCTATCCGGAACAACCTCGCGTAGAAGTGGCACTAATTGTAATACCTAAAGATCACAATTTTATCACGCGAGAGGACGAAGGAGTCGAGCTAGCAACCCTAAACAAAGGTGCTTCTTGGGAGGCAATCCAAGGGAAGTAAATTTCTTTTTAGTTATATTTCTGTATTACTTTTTATATGCATGCTTGTTTTTGAATTTGTTTGTTTTACTTGTTTTTAAGTTTTCAATCAAAATGAGATAAAGAATAAAATAACTTAAATAAACATTTTCTCGTTTTCTATTACTTCTAGGATGATATAATCATGATTAGAGTGTGGATTGACTAGACAATTTCATAGCAATTCTAGCTTGTATTTTTACTCTTGTGATTGATCGATATGCATTATCTTTAGAAGAGTAGTGATTAATGGTAAACAAAGATGGTGAGATTTTGGGCCTTACTTGACTGACACATCCATATCAATCTCATTACCTTTTGATAATGTGTGACCTTTATGACATGTACAACTCGATTTTTCATTGAAATTCTATTCGAGACCACATTTTTATCACATACATTAACATAGAGATGATTAGGCATTCTTTGTTTTTAATAAACTACATTAGCCAAATAACCTATCCTATTGACATGATTTTTCCCTTGATAAACCCCTTTGAGCTTTAACCTTTCTTTTTGTATAAACCACATTTTATACTTTTAAACTTAACCAAATGTCTTACCCAAGTCATAAAGCTAATGGAACATTTGTGATTGTTGAGTTTGTGGATGTACAAATTCTAAGTGTGGGGGTGTACATATGGATGGTTAGTTATAATGTTGGGATGTTATTTTATGTCTTATCATTGAAATTCTCATATGGATGTAGTTTATTTTAATTTTTATAAGGAAAAGAAAGAAACAAAAGAGAAAAACAAAAAAAAATTGAAAGAGAAAAAAAAAAGAATGGAAAAAAAGTGTTTAAAATAAATGTATCAAGGAGGAATTGCATATGATTTAAAAAGTTGTTTATGGTTTATGCATCTTCCTAGAGTTGTAATGGATGTGTTAATTGAGTATGTTAAATATAAGGAAGAGGTTGGCTTGGAAGGTTCACTCTTATGATTTCATTGGCATAAATTATATGATTGATTCCTTCAGATTGATATATGCTTAATGTGGTTTGTGTATGAGAGCTGAATGGGATTGTAAAATATAAATGTTGCATTCGTCATAGCTGACGGTACCTAGTTTTTGATAAGTGTTGCTTTGTTTTACTAGCTTTATTGACTTTCATGATACTTGACCCAAATATATCTCACCTTACCTTTGGCCACATTACAACATTGAAAAGTCCTTTGATTCATGATTTTACATGTGAATTTTAGTGGTGGAGAAATGAAATGATATACAAAGTTATGGATTGTCATGATCATGAATGGTGTTGAGTGTACCCGTGGATATATTTTAATTAAATACATTTTCCACATCTACCATTAGATTGCTCAGTTTTTGAAGATGATGAATGTTGATTGGTCATGAGTAAAAGCTTGGAATGTTGATGTTGGACCCCAAATTTTTAGTGGATATTAGAAATATTAAAATGAAATGAAATGAGTGTTTGTATATGAATAGTGTTATAGATGTCATTGTGCTTTAAGAAAAAATTAATGAGAAAAGATTTGAGGGCTTTGATATTTGAGTAAATTCGTTTGGGTTATGAAAGTTTAAGTGAATGAAAAGTTTAAGTGAATGAGTTGATTGAAATGGAAGTTGAAAATAAAAAATAAAGAGAAAAAGTGTGAAAATATGAAAAATTGTGAAAGTTTGACTTTTTGGAGATAAAAGTTGACTTTTTGATTTAGGCCAAATTTGAGAAAATGATCTTCATGAAACTTGTAGCTTATGTTAAGAGCTTTCTGTCGCCATAAAATTTGATATTTTTCAATATCGGAAGTAAAAATTATAATCAGTCAAAGTTTGTTTTGTAAAAATATCTTTAAGTATACATTTGCGTGTACTCGGCTTTGAGGCCACTCGTCGTACGGATTTAGTCTGAATTGAAGTAAGTGGTCTTCATGAAATTTGTAGCTTGTCAGTAAATCTTTTCGACGCTATAAAGTATGCAATTTTTGGATGTGAAAATTGGAAGATATGAAATTTGAAAGTTTGGAGTTTGTTTAGGTGATGTTTAACAGGGCAGTAACTTTGACTAGGTTTTTGACCCCTTTAGAGACGGAATTGATTTTTGAGTTCTTCATGGAAGTTGTAGAGCTTCCTTTTATCTTTCCATCTACACTAAATTTGTCAAATTTGGAGTTTGGAATCAAAAGATATGATTTGAAAATTCTGGAATTTTCTGCAACTCCAGATTCCATCATTAGGCATGCCCACGCCTAGTTTCTGAATTTCTTAGGCGTGCCCACGCCTAATCTTTGAATCTCGCCTTCGCTTGTAACTTTTTCGTTTAACATTCGATTGACTTGATTTTTGAAGCGTTGGATTCCTAAGGCAATTATCTACATTCTCAAGGGATATTTGTATTTTTATGAGAGTAAATTAAGGATGATTAATTTAATCAAAGTGAGTTAGATAATTTTTTGAACGTGGTTCAGTCTTTTGCAAAATTATCAATCTGTGGTGATCCAATTGAAGTGATTCTTGAGGAAAAATAAAATTAAGACATGGGGCTACAAGTCATATGAAGAAATTAAATTTTAATTTAGCCCCTAAGACTTTCAATTTCTGAATTGAAGTTCGGATTTGTGTGTAGTCTTGGATTAGGAACATCTGAACGTATTTTAGCCATAACTTTTGATCTAGAAATCCAAATGAGGTGATTCTTGTTTTGGATTAAACTAGAGCAATAGGGCTACAATTGTTATGAAGATATAGAATTTCAATTTTGTGATTTAGAATGTCAACTTTTGGATGGAAATAATCATGCTGGAAAATGATTTAGCATAAGACATATCTAAAATGTTTTGAGCATAACGTTTGATGTAGTGCTCCAAATGGGATGATTTTTGTGGCATTATGAAATTAAGGCATAGGGGAACATTTTTCTAGAAGGAATTTTTGCCAAATTATTTCATTTACCTACTCAAAATCAGGAGGCAAGATGTCAGTGTTTAAAGGTTAAATGAAGGGCAATTATGGAAATTCACTTAAGTTCCTATGGTTTAAGGCAATAGATGGAGGGACAAAAAGGTCATTTGACCCTCATTTAAATAGCATGGCATTAACAAGAAAGGGAGTTGTCGTTCCTTCACAAGAGAGACACGAAAATGAGAAGAAAAAAGAAAGAAGGAAGAAAAGAAGAAGAGAAAGAAAGAGTGTTGCCGTGGAGGAGAAGAAGAGAGAAAAGAGAAAGGAGGTTAGGGTTTTTGATTTTTGTGAGTTCAAGACGGAGTTTTGAGTTGATGTAAGGGAAAAAGAGAGGAAGAAGATGGAAGCTCCCTAATGGAACCAAAAATAATCCAGAAATGGTAAAGAGAGAGGTAAGTTTCGAAAAAAAATTTAAGTTGAGATTTTGTTGAGTTCTTGATTGAGATAGCTTGGAAATAGTATGGGATTAGGTTTCCTAAGCTCAATTTTGGAGATAACATGGTTTAATTGATTTAATTTTAGATTTATGTGAGTTAGGGTTTATGTCAATTTGTGAAATTTGGGGATTTTAGAAATTCTTGCTTTAGATAGCTTGGAAAAGTGATGAATATGGGTTTCCTATAGTTAATTTTAAGGATTATGCTAATCGTGATGTTGATTTTGGATGATTATGGCTTAGGTAATTTTAAATTGGAAGAACAAAGGAAGCTATGGTCAAATTGAAGCTATGGACAAGCTTCTAGCATCGATTCGAGGTAGGTAGTAAATTTCACTTCTTGAATTCAAAGCTGGCACATTTCGATATCTTGATTTTCAAATTGTGCCTTCAGGCAATTCGAATTTTCGTTTTCGATTATGGGTTATATGGGTTTGGTCAGGTCCCATAAGTTGGACAAGTGTGCGCTTGTCTATTTTTATAGCCTTCACACGGCTGCCCACTAGTGGCACTGGAGTTCCGATCTTAGACTCCCATAAGTCACGGCTACACCGGACCGCTATGCGGGAAGGTGTAAGTACGCTCGATTCACTGTACCCGCAGGACCATTATGCGAAAATATGCGAGACGTTCATTTTGGACCTAACCAGACCATTTGATGTGTTTTGTGTTTTGTTTTGTTTATAAGTGTGATGCATTGCATGATTTGAACGATGTTTAAGAAATATGAAAGAAATGAAGATTTACACGATTTTGATTTTGTTCACGAAAAGTGAAAAATGTGATAAATTTTGAGAAATAAGCTCTTTGTGGATTTTTAGCAGTGATATTATTAAAATTATTTTAACAATGTTTTAAAAAGATTGAGAAATAAGAATTTTGAAAAACAACTTTTCTACTGAGGAACTTTTGAAAGAAATGGAAAAAAGAATTGCAATTGTTTTTGCTTATCATTCAATTTATAAAGATATTATCCACGAGCAATAAGCTCACCCCCCTTCATTCCCATCCACAGGTGATGAGAAGAAGATCGGGTGAAAGAAAATGAAGGTTTCCGTTTGTATGTGTTCATATGGTAAATTTGTTTAGCTAAGTGATTGCTAAGAAATTTAGAATTGTTGTGTATTTTGGATTAGGGTTTTGGGTATTGTAAATGGTTTGCAATGCCATTAAAGTGTGTTGTGTTTTCATTTTGAGAATGTATTATGAATTCTGGACATATGTATTGGATTAAGTTATGGATTGGATTGTGTATGGATGATTCTGATTAAAAATTGAGGCTTATCGAAATGTTTTAGATATAGGAGTGGGTTTGTTTATGCTGAAATCCCAGACGGAGGGTCCGGTGGATTTTGATAGTTGTGTGACTGTTTGGGGAATTTTAAAAGTGTATTTTTGTCATTTGCAGGTTTGGGTTGTTGAAAATACAGCTGTTATGCTGCCCAATTTTTGGGAGCACTATTTGTGTAGGGTTTGTTTTTGTATAAGACGTGTTATGGTTTTTATGGCAAAAGGATGAATAAGGATAAGTTTTATTATAGATGAGATTGAAATATGAATGATTAAGTATGATTAAGAGAATCAAGTAATTTGAGTGTGATTGAGGATAAATTTTCCAAAAAGGGGAAATTGTTTTGCTTTGTATGAAAGATGAATAAAGTGAATAAGAAAGAAATTAAAAAAAAATTATACCGATTTCGGATAGGTTAGTCTAGGTTTCCAACGCAATAGTTTTTTTCTATAAGTGTATGGTATCAGATATTGGAGGTTGCTTCTGTTCGATTTGTTCATTCGTTTCGCATTTGTCGGATTCAGTTTTTGTTCCGTTTTTGATTTGTTTGCTTTCGTTTCCGAGCGATTCGATCCGATATGTATTCACAATTTGATTTGTAACCGATTTATTATTCGATTCGTTTTCTTGACTTTCGCTTTCGATTTCACCTTCGTTTCCGTATGTTTGTTATCCGATTCTTGTATTCGATTTTGATTTGTCGGATTCAATTTCTCAGCTTTCTTTTCGTCTTTTGTTTCGCTTTGTGATTTCATTCTTCGCTTTTTGTTACGTCTTCCGATTGGGATCCGGTTCCGAGATCGGCTCCCAACAGTTGACATCTTGCTATAATTTTTGAAAGTCACTCATCTTTGCTTATGATTGTATATTCTTAAAAAATATGAGAATTGAGTAAATGTTTCGGGTCTTTAAGCTTAACTTAGATGTTTTGCCCGAGGATGGATAAAAGCTAAGTGTGGAGGAAGTTGATATGTGTTTAATTGTTAAGATATTTAATTATTTACACTTAGTGATTAATGATACCAAAATGCTTAAGATACTCACTTTAATTTATATGTGATTTTAGGTACAATTTGGAAGCAAATAAATTAAAGAGAGTCAAAAGTTCTGCATTTAGGTTATTTTTTGAAGATCAATTTTAATTGTTTTCATAAAGCAAGAAGAAGAAAATTTTAAAAGCAAGCAGTAGAAAAAAATCAGCCCAAAACGACAGTTCCAGATGAAGAAAACGCACAGCATTACGCCACGTGCACTGCGTTTCACACAGCAACGCAGTGCACGAAATGCAACACCGCTGTGTTAAACACTGCACGTTTTCATTGAATGCACAAGGAGAGAATAAGAGGCCTACAGAGAAGGATTTAAGAGGGAGGCAATGTTTATTTGTCTAATCACGCTACAGTGAAGAAAATAGTGGGTAGCAGAGAGGCGTGGAGTGGAGACACTACAGGAGCAATAATGGAGAGCTGCAGCATTGAGAGCTGCTTGAGGCAGTGAGGGCCAAAAGGGGGTTTTTAGCTAGGGATTGGAATGGGGGCTGAAGCATTTTTCAAGAAAGACCTATGAAAGGCTAGACGTCCTAATGCCGACGACCTGTGTTAAGTATTTTTTAATTATTTTGTTATTTCTTTCTCTCACTAGGAATTGATTGTGTTATCCTATGATAATTGATTTGGGTTTTGTGTGTGGATAATCAGATTTTCATTATTGTTCAGTTATTTGTATATGAACCCATTGGGTATTGTGAGATGATGATTTTAATGCATTCATTGAATCGTTAATTACAAACTCATTGCTAGAATTTTTGTATAATCCGTAATTGTTATGTTGAAATTTATAAGTAGTAACTAATGATTCATAATCATTAAGGATAACATGACCTAGCTTAAATGATGCATCATATGTGGTTGTTGCCTTGATTAATTGGTTTTCCTAATTCGTAATACTACTGTCTAATTAAATCTAGAGATCGTATCCTAGGTTGTTCGGTGGTTAGGTTTAATTAACGATCGTATCTTGATTAAACAAACCCTAAGGGAAAACTCAGGTTAATTGTTAGCCCATTATTAATAGTTGCCAGGAGAGGTTAAAGAACAACAAATTAATGAAATATGTTTAACTAGGGTGTAGGCCGAGATTGAATCAAAGAACCAGGTCCCTACCGAATTTTCCACTTTTATCATTTTTTGCATATTTTCTTTAATTTTTTTATTAGTTAGTTTCATATTATTTTCTTCTTCTAAAAATCCAAACCCCCTTTTTCCTAAACATTGGTTAGTTTCATTCCATAAACTTTACACACACTCTCTGTGGGATCGACCTAGACTCACCACTACTATAATAGTAGTTTAGTTATTTTATTTTGACTAGCGTAACGATGCGTGATCAATATAATAATTACCTATGCAGTTATATATACACGATATTGTTCTTATAAATAAATTTAGCTTTTATATCATATAAATACCTGTACAATCTTCTTTTGTATGCTTAAGCTACTTTAACCTACAATGAATGACAACTAAAAGAGAAAGAATAGAAAATGGTAGCTATTATATATAAAGTGATTTAGTTTGTTAAGTTTGTTGAGGAAAATGTAAAAATTACTGATTTAAATTTTAAAATAAATTTATTAGGTAGTTTGGGTCTATAATTTCATAAAATTTTAGAATTAAAATTCAAACATAAAATTAAAAAGATTAAGTCAATCCATTAATTTGAGCATTCATATTTGATAACCTTTTATTCTTTATTATGAGTATCCATGTTCTCATAGATGTTACAAGTTTTAATATTTTAATTGTTGCAATTTTTATTTTTATAAACCAAAAGTAAAGTATAAAGAGAGATATAAGTGTTAATAGACTTACTTAGTGTTGATTTAGAGACAAGTGAGGGTTGGTATTATTGCGCCTAACATATATAAACTCCTATCCATCCAACATATAATCTTTAGATATTAAAGGCACTTGAGTGGACTCCCCCCGCTAGCTAGAATCAGGAGGTACTGTAATAATTATTGTGTTATTAGTTATTTGAATCATTATTTTAATAATTTTATTGTAAATTTAATAAAAATAGCCAATCAATGTTTATTTAAAATTTGCATTTGCAACTAAAGAAGGGAATCTAATTTTTAATCTAAAATCTTGTTTTTGATTCTCCCTCAGATCAATAACAATATTATTAGGACTTAGAGATAAGGGAATCTAGCAAAGAGAGAATTATAAACTTAAAAGTTAAAAGTTAGGTTTAAATGACTTTCAGATTATATGAAGTGAATGAAATTTAAAATGGCTAGTACGTTACACTAATTAGAGGAAATTATCATTGTTATAAAACCAGAATTACAATTTCAGAGTATTTGGGAGAGAAGACTTATTCTTATAAGTTCATTTCATTTTTTTCTCTTACATCAAACCTTCTATTTATAGTACATTTCAAACACCTAATATACATGTGACCACCTACTCCATATGTGTTATTGTGTTAGGTAAAACCAAACCAATAACCACCTACTTCATTCTTGTGTTAGGTAAAACCAAACCAATCCATATGTACACTAACTATTAAATGGTGCATCTACAATTAGTGGTACACCATATTATTTCTATCTTTTATAACACTCCCCCTTGGTGTGCCATATAATTTTCTCTTCTCTGGCCTTTAAACGCATTTGGTGTTGCCTCGTTAAAAACCTTATCAGGAAAAATCTTGTGGGATAAAAACCATGATAAGGGAAAAAGAGTGCAATTGCGTAAGCTCCCCCTCATTGAACACAACGAGCTCTTCCTTATAAATTTCTTAGATGTCGCATTCCAATCTCGTGGACATGCTTCCTGAAAGGTATAGTAGGAAGTGCCTTTGTGAAAAGATCCGCAGCATTGTTGCTTGATTGAATATACTTGATGTTGATTTCTTTGCTCTTGTCGAGATCTTGGGTGAATTGAAAAAATTTCGGAGGGATATGTTTGGTTCTATCATTTTTGATATAACCCTCCTTTATTTGAGCGATACATGCTGCATTGTCTTCAAATATGATTGTTGGTTCTTTGTTGGTCGATAAGCCACAAGTTGTTAAAATGTGGTGCGTCATTGACCTTAACCATACACATTCTTGGCTTGCTTCAAGAAGTGCAATGATTTCAGCATGATTTGAAGAAGTAGCAACAAGTGTTTGTTTCTGTGAACGCCAAGAAATTGCAGTGCCTCCATACATAAATACATAACCAATTTAGGATCTGGCTTTATGCGGATCTGATAAGTAACCTGCATCTGCATAACCAACCAAAACTTGTTTTGCATTTTTAGTGTAAAATAAGCCCAAATCAATTGTACCTCGAAGATAGCGGAATAGATGTTTAATTCCATTCCAGTGCCTTTTCGTAGGAGATGAACTAAATCTTGCTAGTAGATTAACAGCAAAAGCTATATCAGGTCTAGTACAATTAGCAAGATACATGAGAGCTCCTATCGCGCTTTCGGATATGGCGTTCGAATCAAGAACTTCTTCGTTTTCTTCGCAAGGGCGAAATGGATCCTTCTCAACATTAAGCGATCTACCAACCATTGGTGTACTTAACGGAGTTGCTTTATCCATATTAAAATGCCTCAATACCTTTTTTGCATATGTCGATTGATGCAAATATTTCGCTTGGTCTATGTTCAATTTGCGAGACCAAGACAATATTTAGTTTTTCAAGATCTTTCATTTCAAATTCCTTCTTTAAGTACACCAACGCTTCTTGGATTTCTTTAGCAGTACCAATGATATTCAAATCGTCAACATAGACAGCGATAATCACATATCCGGATGTTGTTTTCTTTATAAAACGCATGAGGGCAAATAGGACTATTTACATATCCTTTCTTTAATAGATACCGCAGGCGATTGTACCACATGCGTCCAGATTGCTTTAGTCCATATAAGGATCTTTGCAATTTGATCGAATACTTTTCCTTTGGTTGTGATTTTAATGCTACAGGCATTTTGAATCCTTTAGGGATTTTCATGTAAATATCACTATCAAGTGATCCGTACAGGTAAGCTGTAACAACATCCATAAGACGCATTTCCAGTTTCTGAAGAACTGTTAAGCTGATTAAATATCTAAACGTAATTGTATCCATAACAGGAGAGTATGTTTGTTCATAGTCAATTCTGGGTCTTTGAGAAAAACCTTGTGCAACAAGTCGAGCTTTGTATCTCACAATCTCATTTTTCTCATTTCGTTTTCGAACAAAAACCCATTTGTAACCTACAAGCTTTACACTTTGGGGTGTAAGGACAATAGGTCCAAACACTTTAGGCTTGTTAAGATAATTTAATTCAGCTTCAATAGCATCTTTCCATTGAACCCAATCATGTTTATTTTGACATTCAATGATAGATCTTGGTTCAGGATCTTCATTTTCATTGATGATATCACATGCTATAGCATAAGAAAATATTTTATCAATCTCTTTCATATCAGTTTGGTTCCATAATTCTTTTGTGTGAATATAATTAATTGAGATTTCCTGATTAATCTCAGTTTGTGTCTCTTTTGGGACACTATCCTCATCTTGTGTTTCTAACGGAACACTTTTATCTAAATTGGGGTCATTAATCACATTTGTTTCTTTTCTTTTTCGAGGATTTTTATTTTTGGAACCGATTGGTCTACCACGCTTCATGCGTGCTGTAGATTCATGAGTGATCATTTTCTCAGATTGTCCTTTTGGGATTTCAATCCGAGCAGGAGCATTTACAGCTGATATAAATGATTTAGTCACTCTTTTTGTATCTGTGAAAGCATCTGGTAATTGATTTGCAATTCTTTGCAAATGCACAATTCTTTGCACTTCTGTTTCGCATTGTTTTGTGCGTTGATCAAGATACAATAATGATGGTTCGCACCATGTAATTTCTTTCATCAACTGTTTATTATCTCCCCCTAATGTCGGGAAAGTATTTTCATCAAAATGACAATCAGCAAAACGTGCTGTAAACATATCACCCGTTTGAGGTTCAAGATATCTAATAATAGATGTACTTTCATAGCCGACATATATCTCCAATCTTCTTTGAGGTCCCATTTTACTACGTTGTGGTGGTGCAATAGGCACATACACTGCACAACAAAAAATTCTCAAATGGGAGATATTTGGTTCTTGACCAAATGCAAGTTGTAGTGGAGAGTATGTATGATATGCACTTGGTCGGATGCGAATTAATGCCTCAGCATGTAAAATTTCATGACCCCATACGGAAATTGGAAGCTTTGTTCTCATCATCAATAGTCTAGCAATAAGCTGAAGGTGTTTAAATAAAGATTCAGGTAAACCATTTTGAGTATGCACATGTGCAACAGGATGCTCGACCATAATCCCAGTTGACATACAATAGTCATTGAAAGTTTGGGATGTGAATTCACCAGCATTATCGAGTCTGACTTTCTTTATTGTATAGTCAGGAAATTGTGCTCGTAATTTAATAATTTGTGCAAGAAATCTTGGAAATGCCATATTACGAGTTGATAGTAGACAAACGTGAGACCATCTGCTGGAGGCATCTATCAATACCATAAAATATCGAAATGGTCCACATGGTGGATGAATGGGTTCACATATATCACCTTGAATACGTGCAAGAAAAGCAGGTGATTCAAATTTTATTTTAGTTGGTGATGGCCTTATGATCAGTTTTCCAAGAGAACAAGATGTATATGGACTCTTATTTATTTGAGTAATCATTTTGTTACTCAATGGATGTCCATGTGTATTCTCAATTATTTTTAGCATCATTGTTGATCTGGATGACCTGACGATCATGCCAAATAGAGATTCTTGAAGGATCAATGTGTTTTGCTTTAACTACCATATTAGATTCAATCACATTTATATATGTATAATGTAATCCAAGAGGGAGCATTGGTAGTTTTTCCAATATGTTTATCTTTCTGATTGACGAGGTTGTAAGATACATATATTTCATATTTCCCTCGATTCTTGATGAGTATCATATGTATGAGAATATATATCATTAAAACTCAACAAATTTCTTTTAGACTTTAGGCATAAATAAGGCATCATGTATTGAGAACTTTGTGCCATTTGGTAATGTAAAATTTGCCTTGCCAATTCCTTCAATCAAGTCTGTAGGACTGATATTGTGTTCACAATTGTTTTGTTGGTTTTAATTAAAAGAACCTCTTATCTTCGAGGATAGTGTGCGTTGTGCCACTATCTGGTATGCATAAATTATCATTATTTTCCGCTCCTCTTACAGAACGATCCATATCAAAACTTCGCATAAAAATAAATAATCTAATGAGAAAATTGCGCAAGAATAAAGAGAAAGAGATGTTATGTTAACTTAAAAAATATTACAATACTGTAATTGAAACTAGTAACATAACAAGCAATTGAAACTGAGTGACATAATAAGCATAATAATACTTAACACAAACATAAGTACATTATTTTAATTTCCATTGCTACTGCCACCAACAATGCCCTGATCCACAAAATCATCAGTAAAATCCGAAGCATTCAGATATGTAGAGTCATCTGAAGGATTATGATTCTCAATGAAATCAAAATCAAAAGTACCAAGGTCAGTTGAATCACCTAAAGGGTGTTGTTCAGTAAAATTCACTTCCTTTTCTTTCCTTTTTAAGGATGCTTTGTATAACTGACATAGATGTTCAGGAACTCGACAAACTTTAGCCCAATGTCCTTTTGTACCATATCTCAAGCAAGAATCTCCTGAAGTCCTATAAGAACTTCCATGAACATCATTAATATGGTGCTTGTTATTGTGGTGGCTCGTATTTCTTTGAAGAGAGTTATATGGATAACTTCCTCGACCACGTCCATGACCATGACCACGAATGTAGTTATGACCATGGCCACGACCACGGCCACGACCACGACCGCGACCACGACTAGGCCCATGATGATTTTTTCTTTCATTTTCATTTCTAATTGCAATATTTGCTTCTGGAAATGCTGCCGCGCCAGTAGGGCGGGATTGATGATTTTTCATCAAAAGTTTATTATTCTTCTGGGCTACAAGAAGGCATGAAATCAGGTCAGAGTATTTTTTAAATCCGCACACTCGATATTGTTGTTGCAAGGTTACATTCGATGCGTGGAAGGTGGAGTATGTTTTTTCTAACATATCTTCCTCAGTGATTGTTTGCCCACAAAATTTTAGTTGTGAGACAATTCTAATCATAGCTGAGTTATACTCATTGACCTTTTTAAAATCTTGGAAGCGTTAAGTGCTCCATTCATCACAAGAAGCTGGAAGTAAAACTTCCTTTTGATGGTCATATCTTTCTTGTAAATTTTTCCACAAATGACTTGGATCTTTACTTGTGAGGTATTCTCTTTTTAATCCCTCATCAAGATGACGATGAATGAAGATCATCGCTTTGGCTTTATTTTGTTTTGATGTTGTATTATTTTCTTTAATGGTATCTAAAAGATCCATTGATTCAAGATGCATTTCAACATCAATCATCCACGGCATATAATTATGGCCCACAACATCAAGAGCAGCGAACTCAATTTTGGCAAGATTGGATATGTTGGCAACTATTTAGAGAGGAATAATTAATACATGTATTCAAATCGATATTACATTAAATAAATTACATGCCATGCTCAAATGCTATGCCAAGAAGCATCATAGGGATCATAATAAATGCTATTACTAAGAGAAAAAACGTGTGATCTGAATCATTTAGCTCTACACTAAGAATGAAACAAAGATACATAATGACAATAATTATACAAAAAAATGATATAGCGGACAACATTTGAAAATTTTTGTAAGAATTTTGAGGTAAGAAATAGTGTGTAGGGATGAAGTAAATTATGTAGGAGTGATATCTATTAATAGAAATAATTTTTTACCGTTAACTAGTCGTTATAATTTTACCGTTATATATATATATATATATATATATATATATATATATTTACCGTTATATATATAGTAGTTATACATTTTTTAAACATCGATGATGTATACTATACAATAAATTATGTATTTAGAGGTGGTAATAACTTTTCATTATTTAAAGAAGGTAAAATAGTGAGTCGTCTATAATTTGTGTTAATCATATCATAAGTAGAATTAATGTAGATAAAAGGAAGAACTTTATTTTAACAACATCGTAAGTAGGATAAATAAACGGAAGAACTTACGTTTGTTTGATGTACGTAAACCGAAGAACGTTTGTACGATGTAGGTAGACGGAAGAACCTTATGATTGCTTGATGTTGATAAGCCGAATTTTAGAAATGAGAGCTTCGTGCTAATAACGTGTTATAAAACCAGAATTACAATTTCAGAGTATTTGGGAGAGAAGACTTATTCTTATAATTTCATTTCATTTTTTTCTCTTACATCAAACCTTCTATTTATAGTACATTTCAAACACCTAATACACATGTGACCACCTACTCCATATGTGTTATTGTGTTAGGTAAAACCAAACCAATAACCACCTACTTCATTCTTGTGTTAGGTAAAACCAAACCAATCCATATGTACACTAACTATTAAATGGTGCATCTACAATTAGTGGTACACGATATTATTTCTATCTTTTATAACAATCATCATATTGTATGATACTTTCTTATCAAACAAAATAGGATCGAACAATAATGTCGATGATAGTAATGGTCATTATCATAATAATAAAGTCGATACATGATGGGGAATCGAATGAGGCAATAAAATACTTTATCAAATCGACTGGTCCAAGTTAATTAATCAATTTTTTGAATACTAAAACATCATATAAATAAATATTTCTTTAACATCATGCCATATTAAGGGAGAAGCTAAACTAATGGTGATAATGACTACAATAAACTTATTAGGAGGGACAAGTATAACCTGAGATTTTTAGAGACCTAGACACGTGTGCTTCTCATAAGATTATCACAAGGAATTTGAGAGGTTAGGCAATCAAATGTTTGGTGTTGAAATACATTTTTCATAAATTTTAGAATAGTAAAATTTTCATATATTCATATATTCTTAATTACATCTAATTAGATCCTTAATAATAAGGAGCATTTCCTTATATGTCCCAAGTTGGTATCATAACTAATAAATAATCCTTAGTAAAACCTTGAAAATATGAGTGAAAAATTATTAAATCTTTTATATCAATCAATCTCAATTATTCTTCAATCCAAAGGTGTTTTCTTTATAGGAAACATTTTACTAAATCAAATTGTAATGTTTGGTCACCCATAATGAATATTTATATTTTGAAGGGGACAAACTCCTTTATATTCCTAGTAAAACTAAACCTTATATTTGGTAGTTGTAGCAATAAAACCCAAATTCTAAAACTTAGCCACAACTATAAGATCAAGAAAGAGCTTTTAAAATAAATAAATACAAAAATAAAAGAAACAAAATTGAACTAGATTGATAAAATAAAGGAAAATTAAAATGATTAGATTAGGATTTCTTAATATTATAGTCTCCTAATAACAACACCAAAAACTTAATGTGATAAATATAAACAAAACAAAAAAATAGTAAAGAATCACTAGGCAAGTAACATATGGTTCTTATAGTATAACTAAAGTAAGTTAAGTACTAATTCCATGAGGACTATAACTTCTTGTACTAACCATCTTCTTATTTTATAATTTAACTAAAAGAGTGATTAATTTTAAAAAGAAAAATTAAATAAACTAAACAAAAAGAAAAAACCAATCAAGGAAATAGGTAAGAATGAAAATACTAGTTGATAAATAAAATCTAGATGATAATACCCCTAGAACTTTCTTATACTTCAATTTATCTTGATTTAATATTTAATCCTAGTTTCTAAAACTGATAGGAATTCTAAAGTTATTGTAACATCCTGTTTTCAAACTAAGGGTTAAAACCTTAGATTTCTGTAATTGAGAAAACAACAAGGAGAGTTTAGAAAATTACATTTCATGCTCATGCATAATGTTAGCATACACACATGTGAATATTGATTTTTGCACATTAAAATGAATTGTTCATGCACTCATTTGACATTTTTTGGGTATAAATTAATTCGATTATGTTGGGCCCCCTTTTTGAAGCCCAACAATCCATCCAGAGTCATAAAGCATGAGCGGGTTTCCTTGGAGGGTTATTCTAATGAACCCTCATTTTATTTCCATTCATCTTTTTCAATTCAACCCCAAAAGCTACAAATTTTCTTGGAGAGGTAGAAAAATTCAATAGAAGTCTATTGCTTCAAGAACCACCTCATTTGGAGGTCGGATGACGAAGTTATGGCTAAAAGAAGCCAACATGTTTATGTCCTTAATCAATTTGTACCTCTCTTGGCGCAATTACCATAACTTTTTCTACGGATGTCAGATTGAGTTCATTCTTAGACCATTTGATAGAAAACTTTTAGATATACAATTTTTATGAAGATTACAAAATGGAATTTTACCTCTAAAAGGATCAGAAATAGGATAGAAGATGATGATACAAACTAAGATGATGAACAGTAACTTCGTCTTAGAATGTACAGTAACTTCATCTTAGAAACTTCATCTTAAAATGTACAGTAACTTCATCTTAGAATGTACAGTAACAACTAAGACAATAACTGTTGGATCGGAAAAAGAAAGCATGCTTAGTTTGGAGAAACGATAGATTTCAAAACTTTTTAAGAAATCATCTTGCAGCGGAAGCAATATATCCAAATCAACATGCTAATCCATACATGATATGGTATAAGGATAATAAAACCAAGAACAAGGTAAAAGGAATTACCGACTCCTTCGCTACAGCTTTAAATCCTCGCTGCGCTATCCTCTCCTTCTGGTATCCAAATCCTTTGCCTTTGAGTCTTTTCCTTTAGCAATCTATCTTCTTCCTTGTAGTAGTATCCTCTACCAATTAGATTTACCACTTGTTCTTCAAGGACAACTAGGTTAACAAAATCCTTTGGTGGGAAAGGAGAAGAAATATTTGGAGGAGATTTTCTTAGAAGAAGAAGAACCAAAATTGAAACTCTTTCAATTCTTTCACTTAGGAATTTCGGTTCTCTCTTGCATGAAAAGAGAGAATGTCTAAAAAACATGCAAGAACCCTTTCTTACATCTCAATTTCGAAATATACATGAAATGGAAAGAGTGAGAGGCATCCAATGCATCACTTCTTACATTAATCACTCATCAAATAGCCAATAAATGAGACTTACTTCATTTATCTTTAAAATGGCTATTTGAAAAGACCATAACCTATAATTGAATACCCATTTCGGTTTTGGCAAGAAGAAAGAAGGAAGACGGTCCATCTAATGCACATCTTTCATCTTTAATCTAATGAAAGCAAATAGGTTACATGCCAACATTAAAAGCCAACCATTAAACCATTTAATGGTAAGTTCATAACTCCATTTAATAATGATGAACCATAATAAAGACCATCTTTATTTAGTATTTTAATGTCAAATGTGTGGTTACACATCTAACCTAACACAATTTCAAAATTGCTTCTTCTCCATTTAAAAAAAATTGTTTTAATATAATTAATCTAATCAATTACATTAAACCAAAACAAGCCCATTTCTAAATGAACATATGGGCTTCCAATTAACCATTAATTAGTATAAGCCCATCATTCAATTATGGACTTCTAAAGCCTCCAAACTACTTCTTACTTAGCTTGATAACCTTCCTTAAAGCCAAGTGGGGAATCTTATTAGACTTTGATAATTCAAGCTCCAATAAGCCCATAAATAATTCAATCTCAATGGAATTAATTCTAGCTTATTAACTAAATGTCATTCCACTAAAAAAAATTAGTTGAACTCTTAAATTATTAAATATTATGAGAATATGTCCAATTGCAAACCCTATTTAGAACCTTATTATAGCCATCCGTACAACAAAGGGTAAAATTACCATTTTGCCCTTATGTTGGTTTTTCCTTCTAGATCTCTCATTTTACTTTATATGGTGATTAACACATAAGATCTCATCTTAGTGTTAAGACTTGATGGGTAGCTAGTCTATCAAACTACTGGCGCCAATTTAATCACCAAATCTCCTTAAAACATCTGAAGAGATGATAACACTATAAACTCTTTATTTGATTGAATGTTCCACGATACATGTTTCAATTAATAATTCCAACATGCAGAATCGGATTAATACCTGTAAAAATCCATTCCGATCATATCAAGAATTATAATGAAACACATATGAGTTCACCACTCATCAAGATTGTGGTTCATAATAGCGAATGCTTAAGTTGTATGTTTAAGATTAAAGTAGCGCCCACTTTATTCTTGAAAACATACTTGATTCAATTCATTTAATAGTGCCATTATCGATAGTCTACTACTATCATGATATGAAACTCATCATTCCCTTTAAGTAAACTCCTTTACTTATATGGAGATAAATCGCAACACTGATCTAAACCATAATCAAACGACCAACTTGATTATTCAATTGTGAATCAATTAATTGATTCTAATAATATACATGTTTCCCATACATCTCTATGTATATGTATATTACTTACAAATGAATCTTGGTACCTTATGACCAGATATATAATGCTCATACAGATAAAACCAAACTCTTTTGTTTTATTAATAATAAATATTTTCATTACAAAAGCATGGCAGAAGAAGATAAAGTTACATGTAAACACACTTGCTTTCCAGGGCACTATATTTACATAACTCCAACAATCTCCCACTTGCCCTAAAGCAAGTTTTACATATCCTTCATTCCCATCCCTTCTAGGTGACCCTCAAAGCTCTTTTGAGTCAATGTCTTTGTGAACGGATCAACAAGGTTTTGCTCTGTAGGAATCTTTACCACATCCACTTCTCCACGTTGTATTATCTCCCTTATGAGATGATACTTTCGCTCAATGTGTTTGTCAGCTTTGTGGTTCCGAGGTTCTTTAGAATTAGCCACTGCCTCACTATTATCACAATAAAGTGTAATGGCTTTTTCTGCCTCTGGAACTACCTCCAAATCATTTAGGAACTTCGGAGCGATCGCTTCCTTTCGCTTTCTGCAGCAACATACTCAGCCTCCATAGTCGAATCAGCAATACAAGATTGCTTGACACTCCTCCAAACTATGGCTCCACCTCCTAAAGTAAATATCGAACCAGAAGTTGATTTCCTTGAATCAACATCTGATTGGAAATCAGAATCCGTATATCCTGTTGGAATAAGATTACTTCCTGAGTAAACAAGCATTAAGTTCTTCGTCCTACGAAGATACTTAAGTATACACTTAACCGCAGTCCAATGTTCCATTCTTGGATTGGACTGAAATCATTACCGGTCCCTGCGTAATGAGATATCCGGTCTAGTGCACAGCATTGCATACATCAAACTACCAACTGCCGAAGCATATGGAATGTTACACATGCGTTTAACCTCCTCTTGGGTTTTAGGTGCTTGTTCCTTTGAAAGTTTGATTCCATGTCTAGTAGGGTGAAACCCTCTTGGAATCTTGCATGGCGAACTTATTGAGCATATTCTCAATGTAAGTTAGTTGAGACAAAACTATCTTCTTGTTCTTACGATCCCTTATAAGTTTGATCCCTAGAACAGAGGTAGCCTCTCCCAAATCCTTCATTGAAAACTGTTCATTCAGCCATCCCTTAACCGCAGATAACATTCCCACATCATTCCTAATGAGCGAATGTCATCAACATACGTGATTAGGAAAGTAACCTTACCTTCTTGTATTCTTTTGTAAACACAAGGCTCATCTAGGTTTTGTATGAACCCATAGGTTTTGATAGCCTTATCAAACCTAATGTTCCAAGACCTAGATGCTTGCTTAAGTCCATAAATGGACCTTTGCAACTTGCAAACCTTATGCTCATTACCTAGCTCAATGAATCCTTCTGGTTGGGCCATATAAATGGTCTCCTCAAGATCTCCATTCAGAAATGCGGTCTTGACATCCATTTGCCATATTTCATAATCGAAATAGGCTCTTATGGCCAAAAGAATCTGATGGACTTAAGCATGGAAACCGGAGAAAAGTCTCCTCGTAGTCTATACCCTCCTTTTGAGTATAGCCTTTAGCTACCAATCTAGCTTTAAAGGTCTCTACCTTTCCATCCGATCCCTTTTCCTTTTGTAGATCCATTTACACCCTATGGTTTTAGACACGGTGGTAGATCTACAAGGACCCAAACTTCATTAGTATACATAGAATCTATTTCGATTCCATTGCCTTGAGCCATTTTCTGCATCAACATCATTAATAGCACGTGTATACGTAACGGGATCTGTTTCTTCTTGGTGCGAGATGGCAATTAAGCCTTCTCCTAAACCAGAATACCTATCTGGTTGTCTCACAACCCTCCCACTACGTCTAGGCACATCTTGATGTTCAGGTTGCGCCGATTCAACTCTTGAATCCATTTCGACATCTTGTTTTGTCATATCCAAAACAACTCTTGGTTTGGATGAAATTGCTAACTCCTTTAGTACTACTTCACTTCTTCCTTTGTGATTTCTCACAAAATCTTCCTCTAAGAAGTTTGCATTTGTCGACACAAATACCTTCCTATCATGAGGACTGTCAAAATAGTATCCTCGAGTTCCTGTAGGATATCCTACAAACAAACATACTTCTGAACTTGGTTCCATCTTTGTGGATTCAGTCTTTAGAACATGAGCTGGACAGCCCCAAGTCCTCAAGTGCCTCAATGAAGGCACTCGGCCAGTCCACAACTCCCTAGGTATTTTAGGCACCGATTTGGATGGAGCAAAGTTAAGAAGATATGTTGTCGTTTGTATGGCATATCCCCAGAATGATTTTGGAAGGCTAGCATAGGACATCATTGATCTTACCATTTCTAATAGAGTTCTATTTCTCCTCTCTGCTACACCATTCTGTTGAGGTGTACGAGGAGCTGACAAATTGGAAACAATTCCATTGTCAATTAAATATTGCTGGAACTCTCGGATAAATACTCGACACCTCGATCGATCAAGTTGTTTTAATGGCTTGCCAAGTTGCTTCTCGACTTGACTTTGAATTCTTTGAACTTTTCAAAAGATTCACTCTTTTTATGCATCAAATACAAATAGCCATGTCTTGAGTAATCATCTATAAAAGTTATGAAATATTCATAACCTCCTCTAGCTTGTACATTCATGGGCCACACACATCGGTATGTACCATGTCCAATGTGGATTCAAATCTGTTTCCTTTAGAAGGAAATGAGGCTTTTGTCATTTTCCTTCAATACAAGATTCACGGTGGGTAATGGATCACTATCCAAGCCCATAAGGATCCCATCCTTTACTAGCTTTGTCAAGTCTTTTTCGATTGATATGACCCATCCTTAGATGCCACAAATACTTTGAATTAATGCTAGAGATATTGGATTGTCTTTGTTTTATCAATTACGTGGTGTTTAGTGAGCCTTTCATAGGTTCTATAAAAACAATCCTGTTTAATTATAAACTCACAAATAAAATCCTTATTCTCATATATTGAAACAACCTTTTCAAAATATAAGGAATAGCGATTTTATTAGACAAAAACAGAAATCATGTTCCTTACAATCATTGGCATGTAATAAACATCTTCCAAATATAACCTATGACCACTAGGAAAGTCCAAGATAACTACTCCCACTGATTCTGCTGAAACATAGGAACCATCTGCTATCTTAACTTGGCTGGACTTTAGGAAGTCTTTTCCTTTGCTGGAACCCCTGCAAAGAATTACAAACATGGTTAGTGGCTCCTGAATCTAATATCCAAGAAGTAGATAAATCTGCCACATTTCTAGTTCCTAACAAACTTAGGAAGCCCATACCTTGTTTGCTTTTGAGGGACTCTAGGTAGACTGGACAGTTTCTTTTCCAGTGGCCCATCTCATCACAGTGGAAACACTTTCCTTTGATGTTCTCTTTGGCCTTCTTTTTCATGGGTTTGGCCTTGACCCCTATTTGGGCCTTCTTTTTCATTGGACCCTTCTTCTTTTCCTTGCCCTTACCCTTGGGCTTAGAAGAAGAAGCTACATTAGCTACTGGCCCATGAGCCTTAATATTCAATATTTCCTCCATGCTCGGAGGGTATTCATCAACTCACTCAAGGTGTAATCCTTCTTTGTTGAGCTCATAGTCCAACTTAAACTGCTGAAAAGAAGAGTTTAAGCTATTGATGATCATAATCATCTGCGTTTCGCATCCATATCCGCCCCAAGCATCTCAGCCTCAGTGACCGCAGAGATTACCTTCATCATGTAATCCCGCACCGGTTCACCAAGTTTCTGTCTGAGATTATGAAAGGTTTGGATAGCTTTCACTCTTGCAGACCTAGTCCTCACACCAAACATCTCATGTAGGTGATGGACCATTGCATTAGCAGTTTTCATACAAGCAATTTGCTTTTGCAACATGCCGCTGACAGAAGCCAGAATATAACACTTAGTAGTCTTGTCAGCATTCTGCCAACGCTCATGTTGTTGGACTTGCTCAGGAGTTGCATCTCCACTTAGAGGTGTAGGCTCATTTTCAGTTAACACCCATGAAATATGTTCATATTGAAGAACAATGTCAAGGTTACGTCTCCATTCATTAAACTTGTCTCTATTTTCCAATTTGTTATTAGTCAAGAGCAGGGTGAGTGGATTCATTTTGTGGTTGATTATGTCTGAAAATATAAATTATTAAAACATGAGCATACTAGTCAACAATTTATGGAACTTTGTATAAAATCATGATGCATGTATGCATGATGATAGATTTAACAAAACTTAAAAAATTAAAACATTATACGGCGGTTATTTTTCTTATCTATAACAGACTAAGTGACGGTGGGCCATCTTATCTATTAAAACAAAAACTGGGACCCTCCCACTCAAAAAACTACCAAGCATCTCATGCTCAATTTTTTAAGAAGCGTCTTAATTTAGTCCATACTTTTACCAACAGAGCTACGGTGGGCAGTTTATTGATAAAAATGTTGAGTGTATAACCATTTGATTCATTCACTAAAGATACCTACAAATCATGCCTCGGTGGGAGGTCATATTTGCTATCATTAAGTGGACTTATCCTTAAGGAGACCCAAACCATGCAAGATCTAGGATCCATGCCCTCCGATGGGGAGTAACACTTCACCACATGCAAGCGGGCCATCATTTGGAGACCGTGGACTCTCACAGAGCATCCTCTCCCACTCAATCTTTTGGGCTTTAAGTTTTAAATACCATCTTGTCTAGATGCAATTTATTATCCATCCTATATTGTTTCATTATATATCTCATACATAATGAATGCATGGCAAGGCCTAGGGTTGGCAATTTTCTAAATGACATGCAATCACATAATATCACATATTACAAGCATTCATTTCTCCATTCATCACATGAACTAATAAAGCCACTTTTGATTGTCCATCCTAGAAACATAAAATAATTACAAGCCTTTTAGGCCCAAAATATGCTTCTTCATCTTGGATCTTCCGCTTCGAACTCTTCGCTAACATGATCCGGCCCATTCGGTAAACAAAATGTAATGGCATTTATGAAATTAGAATTTTGTCATTTTGAAAAATAAAATTCCAGCACTAGATTTTTAGAAAACCAAATCTTTGTTTTGACAAAAAATTCCAGCACTTGTTTTATTAAAACCGAAACTCATTTCATGAAAATTAAACACAGCACTTAGTATTTTAGCAAAACCGAAATTGGATTCTTTGAAACAAAAAACCAGCACTTGTTTTCCAATCATAACTGAAATATGATTCATTGAAACAAAAATTCCAGCAACTTAGTTTTCACAAAACATATGCCAAAACACAAAAGGATACACCGAAAATTTTACCTTTCCATTTCTTCAATCCATGGCTGCTCCTTCTTCATCATTACATCAACTTGTACATTACAAAATCAAATAAAATAGAAAAAAGAAACCAAGGAGGAAACATGGTGATGATAGACCACCCTCCTTGTTACTGACCAAATGAAGAAATCTTACAAGATAAAATTTAACTTCTATGGACAACCAAAAGAGCAACATACACCATATATATTTCTATCACATAAAAATATGCAGTATACATAAAAAGATTGCCAACCCATGCATCCACCATATAAGAACCGAAATCATGCATGAAAAACCGGCTCTGATACCAATTGTTGGATCGAAAAAAGAAAGCATGCTTAGTTTGGAGAAACGATAGATTTCAAAACTTTTTAAGAAATCATCTTGCAGCGGAAGCAATATATCCAAATCAACATGCTAATCCATACATGATATGGTATAAGGATAATAAAACCAAGAACAAGATAAAAGGAATTACCGACTCGTTACTACGACTTTAAATCCTCATTGCGCTATCCTCTCCTACGGTATCCAAATCCTTTGCCTTTGAGTCTTTTCCTTTAGCAATCTATCTTCTTCCTTGTAGTAGTATCCTCTACCAATTAGATTTACCACTTGTTCTTCAAGGACAACTAGGTTAACAAAATCCTTTGGTGGGAAAGGAGAAGAAATATTTGGAAGAGATTTTCTTAGAAGAAGAAGAACCAAAATTGAAACTCTTTCAATTCTTTCACTTAGGAATTTCGGTTCTCTCTTGCATGAAAAGAGAGAATGTCTAAAAAACATGCAAGAACCCTTTCTTACATCTCAATTTCGAAATATGCATGAAATGGAAAGAGTGAGAGGCATCCAATGCATCACTTCTTACATTAATCACTCATCAAATAGCCAATAAATGAGACTTACTTCATTTATCTTTAAAATGGCTATTTGAAAAGACCATAACCTATAATTGAATACCCATTTCAGTTTTGGCAAGAAGAAAGAAGGAAGACGGTCCATCTAATGCACATCTTTCATCTTTAATCTAATGAATGCAAATAGGTTACATGCCAACATTAAAAGCCAACCATTAAACCATTTAATGGTAAGTTCATAACTCCATTTAATAATGATGAACCATAATAAAGACTATCTTTATTTAGTATTTTAATGTCAAATGTGTGGTTACACATCTAACCTAACACAATTTCAAAATTGCTTCTTCTCCATTTAAAAAAAATTGTTTTAATATAATTAATCTAATCAATTACATTAAACCAAAACAAGCCCATTTCTAAATGAACATATGGGCTTCCAATTAACCATTAATTAGTATAAGCCCATCATTCAATTATGGACTTCTAAAGCCTCCAAACTACTTCTTACTTAGCTTGATAACCTTCCTTAAAGCCAAGTGGGGAATCTTATTGGACTTTGATAATTCAAGCTCCAATAAGCCCATAAATAATTCAATCTCATTGGAATTAATTCTAGCTTATTAACTAAATGTCATTCCACTAAAGAAAATTAGTTGAACTCTTGAATTATTAAATATTATGAGAATATGTCCAATTGCAAACCCTATTTAGAACCTTATTATAGCCATCCGCACAACAAAGGGTAAAATTACCGTTTTGCCCTTATGTTGGTTTTTCCTTCTAGATCTCTCATTTTACTTTATATGGTGATTAACACATAAGATCTCATCTTAGTGTTAAGACTTGATGGGTAGCTAGTCTATCAAACTACTGGCGCCAATTTAATCACCAAATCTCCTTAAAACATCTAGAAGAGATGATAACACTATAAACTCTTTATTTGAGTGAATGTTCCCTGATACATGTTTCAATTAATAATTCCAACATGCGATAATTGGATTAATACCTGTAAAAATCCATTCGATCATATCAAAATTATAATGAAACACATATGAGTTCACCACTCATCAAGATTGTGGTTCATAATAGCGAATGCTTAAGTTGTATGTTTTAAGATTAAAGTAGCGGCCCACTTTATTCTTGAAAACATACTTGATTCAATTCATTTAATAGTGCCATTATCGATAGTCTACTACTATCATGATATGAAACTCATCATTCCCTTTAAGTAAACTCCTTTACTTATATGGAGATAAATCGCAACACTACGATCTAAACCATAATCAAACGACCAACTTGATTATTCAACTGTGAATCAATTAATTGATTCTAATAATATACATGTTTCCCATACATCTCTATGTATATGTATATTACTTACAAATGAATCTTGGTACCTTATGACCAGATATATAATGCTCATACAGATAAAACCAAACTCTTTTGTTTTATTAATAATAAATATTTTCATTACAAAACTGTAACTGAAGAAGATAAAGTTACATGTAAACACACTTGCTTTCCAGGGCACTATATTTACATAACTCCAACAATAACTTCGTCTTAGAATGAACAGTACATCATCTTAGAATGAACAGTAACTAAGACGATAACATCGTCTTAGAATGAACAGTAACTAAGACGATGAATAGTACAACTTGTAATGCTCATATCCACCTAGAAATATCCTTGAAGTCAGTACACGAATTTCCATGGCTGGCACATTCACATATCCCATGCAATATCACAAATTGTAAAGATCATAACTTCCCACTATGGTATTGAAAACTTACAAACTTCATATCGTTGGAAAGCTGGAAAGATCTTCGACAACTTCCAAGAAGACTATTTTTACTAGTTCTACCTAGATCATTCCAAATATTCCTCCAAATTCATTACACAATTCTATCCCTATGGAGAACTTAAAGAATGAAATGTACACTACCATATAATAAGCACTTCCACAACAGAACTTCGTCAATACTCAATTTATTTCCGAATCAAAATGAAGTTCACATACAGCTTTCATACATAGCTTTAATTACATATCAACATTACATCAAAATCTTAACACAAGTTACAAAAAAAACATTGGATGCTCAATGTTCAATATGCTTATAAAGCTATTCGGAAGTCTAGCTACTAACTTAGTACAAAAACTAACTATCTTGGAATTTATCCAATTGCCTTGCAAGGATCATTGATCTTCTCTATCTACACCTGAGGAATGGGAAAAATATTGGGTTGAGCTACACAGCTCAGTGGCTAAGATATTTATGGCTGTAGCTAACAAGCCACACACTCAACATATATGTGAATATTCATATATGCAACCATGTTGTTTCTTAATCTAGCAATACAAGTTCAACATTCACAACACAACAACCCATTTCTTTACTAAAGCAAGAAGAAGATGATGAACTTACCTTAAAAGCTTGATCCTTCTCTTCTTTCCACAATTTTCCTTATCCTTGTCCAGCTTTTTCGATTTTCTTCTCCTTCTTCTCTCCCTCTCTCACGTTTTCTCTCTTTTCTTCTCCTCCTTGGTTGTTCACGACATCTCCCACTCTTCTTCAAATTTTAAGATTCATCCTTAGCTCTTTCTTCCAAAATTGCCCCTCACCTACCTGCCTTTTCCAATTTTGCGCTTCCTTTGTCTTTTATGGCTCTACTCCTTTAATCCACTTAACACAAGCATACTAATTTCTAGCACTTCCTTCCAATTTCAAATTTCTATTCCTTCCCTCAATTTCTAAATAATGACCCAATTCTAAAAATAAATAATTAAACAAACAAACAAAACAAAAATAAATAACTAGATAATTAATAATAATTTAAAAGAAAAATCGAGGTCCAATGATTATAATGTGAATTTTGGATTATTTGTTTTAAGAATTGATTTGGAAAGTATATTTATTGACTCATAATTTTGGTGAAAATTTGAGAATTTTCTGAAATTAAGGATATTTTTTGACTAGAAAAAATATCAAGTAGTAGAACAATTGATAAATAGTGGTAGAAATAAATATCAAATGGCAGTAAAATTTTTAATATGTGACAGTAAGATTTATTGATTAATGTCAGTGAAAATTGAGAGATAATTGGAGTAGATATTAGAGACAAATAGACTAGTAAATAAAAGGCCAAGAAGAGAACTTAGGAGAGTGACATGTGGCAAGTGACAAGGGTCACTGGCCACACCACATGTTTAAGTCATGAATTTACTAAGTGAAAGACCATATTTTGGGTCTTTCACTTGCTAAACACGACATATGCTTCTTTCATCTCCATTTTCTTCATTTCTTCATCATCCTCTCCTTCTTACAAAACTCTCTCCTCTAAGCATCAAAGTTGAATATTTCCATCACTAGCCACTTAAATACTTTGTTATCTTCTTCTTTGATAAAGGACGTAACCTATTTTGCATTGAAACTTGATTTTTGTGTATGTTGAAGGAGTCAGGGTTCTTGGAGACTCTTAAAGAAGCCATGGATAAACAAGTACAAATATCACTCTTCTTGATTTGATGAATGAAACATATTTGATGATAGTCAAAGGTTAATGTTCACAAATTGATGATGGGTATATGCAAAAACGTGAGTAGTTTTGACTTCTTTTCTTATGGGTTTGCCTCTTTTGGGATTGAGTTTCAGCTAGCTTAGGCTTCCCATATTAATTATTTCTCTTTGGTACGATTCTAGTTGCATTTTGTATTCTGTTGTTGAGTGGTTATAGGATGCTCCATCTTTAGCAGCAGAAATTTCTAAGAGTTTTTCATGGCTTGCAGTGTGGCTAGTTGCTATGTATTAGCTTGTTGTGTCCTCCTTGGCACTTGTGTGAGTGCTCATTGTACATATCTTTGTTTCTTTTATTAATTTTTTCTGACTTACCAAAAAAAACGTGAGTGAGTAATGTGGGTAGATTAATGTCTTGCTTTTACATGTATGATGATTAATGATCCATAAGTTGTTATAGAGATGATTTTGAGGTAGAATGATCATTAGAATGTTGGATTAATTGAGAAAATGGTGTTTATAGTGTGTTGGAAAAATGTTAGTTGCAACGTTTTCCACTGGTTATGCATCTGTGATTTAGTCGTAACTTGTTTTGTAGATATCAAAATGAGATGATTTTTTATTTGGATTAGACATATGGCTACATTTTTCATTAAGACATCGAATTCAAATTCTGTCTTTAAGAGTTTCAAATGTTGACTTGAAGGTGAGTACCAGGTGTAGGAAAAAGTGTAGAAAAGCTGGAAACATAATTGATTTTTATTCTATTTTCTTGATGAATTAATGTGAATCTGTTTGGGTGTTTTAGTGACGAAAGAAAATGATTCTATAGATAACGAAAGGGGGTAATGTGGTATCTTGAAATCGGAAGATTTAAGGTGATAGTTAGAAGTGAAATGAAAGTGAAAATGAAGTTGAATATGTGTAGGAAGTTGATGATGAATGTGTATATATGTGTATGTTCTGTTATTAGTATTCATGATCAATCATGGACTATAATTTGTTTATGGATGATATTCAGTTTGAATGGAGTTAGAATGATGGGAAAATGAGGAGAAATTAAATTAGAAATGATAGATAAGCTTAAGGTAGTGAATGTAGTAAGTAAAGAGTTAGAATATGGAAAATGTGGATGCACTTGGATATACTTTGGGGCAAGAGGCGTAACTTTTTCTATAGAACTCGTATTGAGGATATTTAGGTATGGTTTTAAAAAGGACTTCGAGATATACAAATTCTATGAAGACCCCAAGAAGAAATTATGATTTCTAAATGGTTAAATTTTCAAGTTGCTATAAGAGCCCCGTAAAGGTCCATTTAACAAACATGGATGTCCGCCTAACAGACATTCACGAGTCAAGTGGTGAATATTAAGTCTTAAATGGGACTTGGAATGAACCCAAAATGATTCCTTGCTTAAGTGACTAATGTGTGACATCTTTAAAGTGATAATTGGGGTTATAACTTAGTGAATGAATGGATGATGTCAAAGTACCAAAGACATGAGTGTAATGAGAATGAAGATGTGCATATGATTATAGTTATGATCCAAATGAGTTGAGTAATATGTATTAAGTAAATGCGAATGAGAATTGAGTATTATAAGAGCATATAATTTTATAAAAGAAATGACAAGAAATTGGATTATGAAATTAGAAGAACTAAGTATTCTCGAGGTGTAAGCTTAGGAATGCACTAGACACATATATAGGGTAAAGATTGAATGGTGAACTTGGAATAATCATATACAAATGAAGTTCAAATCCTAATTTCAATTAGACATATATGAATTATGAAATGAGAATGAGCATAAGATGTGAATTTAGATAATATGCCTAGGATTGTCATTGAGCATGCATTATACACAACACATATACATATGTGTGTCATTGAGTGTTCATATGATTGTGCAATTAATAATGTGTGTAATGTGTATTGTATGGTCTGGATACACAAGATAGCGTGTCCATATCCAAACGTTTCTGAATCATGGAAGCTAATGCTAATCTAGAGTGTAATGTGAGTTGGCCTAGATGGTCTTACTTTAAGTGTTCATTTTTTTTAAATTCTGCATCGAATTACTAATGAATGTGAATGTGATTGTACTGATTCTGGACATTGAATGTCTGAGACATATGATGCATGTGATAAAAATTAGAAGTGCTCCTTGTATGTGAATTTATCGAAATATGTGTTTTCTCAACTTAAATGTTGAATGCCAGACCAAGTTCTGAAAAAAAAGTGTGAATATGTATATGAATGTAATATATGTATTCTCAATGTAAATGTTAAATGCCAATCTAAGGTCTGAGGACATGTGAAAGCAAATATGATTGAGTGATATTGAGTACTTTTAATTAACTGAATATATATGATGCATTTCATTATATGAATGCATGAAACATAAAAGCTATTGTGACCAGAGTAGCCACCATAAAGGAGCTTAAAGCTCAGAATGTGAAAAAGAGCTTAAAGCTTATAAAGTGATTAAGAGCCAAAGGCTCCCTATGTAAAATGACTCCAGTATTCCCAACGGCTACGGGACAGTTATCAATGAGCCCAATATCTACAATAGATATGGTACAGTTATAAGCCCTCGGTCATAATATTAACAACTAAAAGTGAGTCTCATGAGCACTGCATATGCATATGATAGTTATGATTTAAATAGCTGACTGGTTTCTGAATGTGATATGTGTTAAATGTGACATGTAAAATGAATGCTCAAATGATATGTGATGATTCATGATTATCAATGAAATGATGTGAATTATATGATTATATGAATCGTATGTGTTAAGTGATCGAGTGAGCTATCAAGGATGGTCACCCACTGAGTTTGCAAATCTCACTCAAAATTTGCAATATGTTTTAGGCTCAGAAGAGTATCCTATTAGACAAACGAGAATATACCCGCTGTATTCAAGTAAGAGATAGAGGTCAGGATTAGTTCATGTCTACATTTTTATTTCTTATTTTTGTATCAAATTGTGTTTTCCGCAATGATTGTATCATGTGTATTTAAATAATTATGTTTTGTAATAACTTTCCAAATTGGAAATGTTTGTAAATGAGATTGATCTTGAGTATATTAATAATAAGTGTGATTTGGATGTTACGAAAGAAAAGAATGGGCCCAAGTTGATTATTGATTTCCACATATGTGTATATTAGTTTAAAAAGAAATTTTGATGATATGTATAATGAGTGTGGTAACACTTGTGATTGCGATGTTTATGAAAAAAAATATACGAGCCGATTTGTTTATTGATTTTTAGCATATGCATGTGTTGCCTTGTTTTAAAAAAATTGTAATGAGTTTAACTATTTTGATGTGCCACCCTCCTGGAGTACGTACTCGGACATCACTAAGGATGTTGAATACGTGTTTTGCAAGATTAGGGTGCTACAATTTGGTATCAGAGCCCATATTTAGTATCTTACATGGGTGTTTTTCGAAATATGTGTGAAGTTACAGGCATTTTAGACATGTCTTAACATGCAGTGGCAATTGATCCCCAGTCCAAGTTGCATGTGTATGAGACACACGCATGAGCATTTGTTAAGAGTTTGAGTTGATAGAAATAGTGAGAAGAATGATGTTTTGTTAAAAAGAGAGAAAATGAAAGTTTGCGGATATATAGAAATGAGAAATAGTATATAGTTTGATATGACAGATAAAGATTCAACACACTTATATTGGTGAATGTATTATAAATATGATATTGATCGCGGCTCTGTCGATTCGACCTTAAGATCGATCCTTGGAAACCGGTCAAAAATAATTTATACCAAGGATTGCAGTATAGGATGCATCCTCGGGTCGTCTCTCTTGATCGGAACCTAATGAAATGGACCTAAACTAGCCTATATGTCATAAAACGCAAGTGAAATCAGTGAGGAAAATGGGGTTTTGTTTGAAAACATTAACTACACTAAAAAGCATGTAAAAAGTATTTTTGAATTTTTGGAAATAGAAAAAGAAAATACTAAAACAAGTGATAAAATCCTCTTGAAAACTAGCTTTGGCTATCATAGTTCAAAACTAAGTGTGAATGGTAAACCTTAAAGAACTCTCTTTAAGTCCAGGGTCTTGATTAATGGACTCCTGTCACTCTCGACTCCATTTCTAAAGACCCAATTAGGTGCTCTTGAGCCCTAGAACCTTAAAGGAACCTTTAAGTCCAAGGTTTTAATCAATGAACTCCATCGCTTAAAACCTTGTTAAAAGCATCTTAGTGTGTGCGGATGGGATTAGAAATCACTAAGTTTGAATGGTAAACCTTAAAGGACTCTCTTTAAGTCCAGGGTCTTGATTAATGGACTCCTGTCACTCTCGACTCCATTTCTCAAGACCCCATTAGGTGCTCTTGAGCCCTAGAACCTTAAAGGAACCTTTAAGTCCAAGGTTTTAATCAATGAACTCCATTGCTTAAAACCTTGTTAAAAGCATCTTAGTGTGTGCGGTGGATTTGCCAATGCAATGGGTCAAATGAAATCTAGCATCAACTCAATATCAAACACAACTAGGCAGATAAAAGAGAATCGACAAGATCACAAGTTTACATATATGAGACTTCATATATTTAAGCACATAATTCTACATAAACAGATCCACACACCTTACATTGTTCAACGCTTAATTAAACTCTAATTAAGCTAATCTAACTACAAAGCAATAAACCCCAACTTTGTTGTTCATAACAATGTAGTTAAATGTGACAATGTAAACTACCAATCCAAACAACTCATTAAATGTCCAACATTTAACTATAATCAAATAGCTTCACTACAAATTACAAACCCTAGACTTAGGAATTTATAAATCATAGCTAAACTATAGATTAAGCTACTCCCCTTGGAAGCTCGGTGAACTCCAGCCATCATTGCATCTTCAACAGGAAAGAAATGCCAAGCCACGCGTAGCAACCGGAAGCCTCACAACTCGCAACGACTCCAAGATATCCATGGTGGACGACAACGGTAAAAATAGAAGATAAAAACTAATGCAGAAGTTGTCCCCAGGGAACCCCGAAGGGAACCCTAGGGCAGGAGGTGTCGCGAATGTTCCTGGTGCTTCTCTTCCTAGCTGGTCGGTCTCCTCTCTCTCTTCGAGTGTCGATTGCCAGAAGATACCCATTCTAACCTAATTCAGCAATATTTAAAGGATGGTTCACGGGCCAGGTCAGTACAGTGAGTGATTTTTCCATTTAAAGTCCGAATACCCGTTTGCACGTCACGACTTATGAATTAATTCTCGTCACGACGTGTGCTCTGGCTTGCTCGCCGCGACGTATGAATTAATTCTCATCGTGACGTGTGCTCTGGCTTGCTCGCCGCGACGTATGAATTAATTCTCGTCGCGACGTACGACCTGGCTTGCTCGTCGTGACGTGTTAAATTGTCGACGTTGTGACGTACAATCTGGCTTGCTCGCCGCGACGTGTTGAATTGTTGACGTCGCGACGTACGATCTGTGTTGATGCGCTGCAATGTGGGAATTACATTTCGCCGCGGCCTTAAGGACTTCATGCCGTGTTGACTCTTCTGATCCTTTTTTACTCCTTTTCTCCTACAATATAAAATAACAATTTGTAGTATCAATTGTTCTTAGAAAAATTATAATGCAATTAATGTCAGTTTGTACAATTTTACTAGCAAATTGCATAAAACCTAAGCTCACCGTAAGAGACTAATTTAAACACAAAAATCATGAATTAAGAGTCAAAAAGTGCATTATCAACCATGAAAGTGTAGCCAATTATATATTAAACTTGGGCTCAATCAAATTCCCCCACACTTAAACCTTTGTACTCTTGGAAAAAGTTTATAAGAGTCAAAAGGATACAAGTGTAAAAGAAAAATCCAACCATGCTCAAAACAATAATAGGAAATTGACACAACACACTTTCTCAGAATTCAATCAAATCAGATTGAAAGAGTGCTAATAAAACAACCACTAAAAGAATTTAATCCAAGAGATTGGACAAAAGAGATGTCACTCAAGATAAAGTGTTTGCTCTCACCTTACTTGTGTTTAGGGATATTGTCACTCTCAATCTGCTTAATCCATACTCTACCATAAACTTGTATCAGCTCTATTTCTCCACTACAAGAACTATGATTTTGAAGATCTAGAGGACTTTTCAGGGTTGTAATGTGCGGAGGGCTAGATGAATGGAAGGAATGAACGAAAGAATAGATATGAACACATGCACTAAAATTATGAATGGATGTCAACAGTTGAACTAATAATGACTTTTTTTATTTTTATTTTTATTCTTCCTCCTTTTTTTTTTTTTTTTTCTGTTTGTTCCTTTTTGGAACACACTTTTTCTGTTGCTTTTTTTTTCTTTTAGTTTTGAAAAAGGAAATGCAAATTAAACTAATGATATCATATGAAATGTTTGCAAGTGCTCATACATAATAACGCTCAATGGGCTAGCAAGGGATAAGTGTTTAGGGGACTGTGTTTGGGAAAAGGGGTTTAAGAAGGAACGCCTCTATCACATCAACAAAAATCTAGTCCATCAAGCTTCAAGTAAGAATTGAAAAAGTTCTAGAGAAGTATGAAATAAGCAAATGCACACAAAGATAAAAGAAATTTTTTGCTCAAATATCCTTCCAACAAGGGTATTGTCTCTATGAACAATCTCAAGTCTCAAAAACTTAAAATGCTGCTTTGTTAGCATGTTTCCAGTCACTTTGTTTTGAAAACATTGAAAGCAAGATTTGCCAATTCCAACTATCATTAAAAGGATGGGAGGTGTTTTCAAAAACTCAAGCATCATTTTGAAACTAGTAAAAGCTTTGAAAACAGCAGACACAAGAGTCCAGTGCAGAAAATGTTTGAATTGAGTGGAAGAATTAGGCAAAAATCATTCATGCATAAAGGTGACGTTGCGACGTATAGCAGTGTATGTCGCGACATGCAGACGTCGCAACGTGTAACATGGATGTCGTCGCGACGTACATACTCGAATGAACAGCTTCGCCGCGACGTGTGATCGCTCGTCGCGGTGAGGGGATGCAGAATGACAGAAAATTTTAAAACTTACCAAGTTTTTACCAATAGAATGCATGATTGGCTAACACATGTATTAACAAAACATCAACAGGTCAGAAATACAAAAGATAGATAGGGAAACAACTCCCCCACACTTAAATAACACATTGTCCTCAATGGTAAACAAGAAAAGATAAGGCATAAGGGAAGGAAGCACAAAGGACAATTCAACACAACAACAGGAGGGCAAGAGATAGAACTCAAAAGTGGGAAATTATTGAATGGAAATGCTACTTACTAAACTAAAAGCTAAACTATTTTCCTACAAGGTTTGTTTCTCCCTAACACTTACTTAACAAACTAATGCACCAATATATATCACAAGTAATCACGAGGCTTAAGTAAGTAAACAAGTGAAAGAAAGAGACAACCTGGAAGTTATGGAGGTTTTTGATACTTCCGATAAACCTTCGACAAATGGCCATGTTGTGTTGAAACAACTTCATCTATTTTCATGTCTGTGTCGGCCTCCACTAAGCCAGATTCACCTGAAATGTTTGTCGCAGAAATAGAAAGAGTTAGGCTCAGCGAACTTTAACAGAAGGTGTAATCTGTAAAATGCTAACTATTAAAAATGAAGGAAAGCTATAAATGAAAATGTAAACTAAAAGAAAAGACTCCTAACTTCACTCAGCAACAAAATGACAAAAGCTAACTTAGAGAACCAATTCGCGGTTCTCCGACAACGGTGCCAATTTGATCGCGACTTTGTCGATTCGACCTTAAGATCAATCCTTGGAAATCGGTCAAAAATAATTTATACCAAGGATTGCAGTATAGGATGCAACTTCGGGTCGTCTCTCTTGATCGGAACCTAATGAAATGGACCTAAACTAGCCTATATGTCATAAAACGCAAGTGAAATCAGTGAGGAAAAGGGGGTTTTGTTTGAAAACATTAACTACACTAAAAAGCATGTAAAAAGTATTTTGGATTTTTGGAAATAGAAAAAGAAAATACTAAAACAAGTGATAAAATCCTCTTGAAAACTAGCTTTGCCTATCACAGTTCAAAACTAAGTGTGAATGGTAAACCTTAAAGAACTCTCTTTAAGTCCAGGGTCTTGATTAATGGACTCCTGTCACTCTCGACTCCATTTCTCAAGACCCCATTAGGTGCTCTTGAGCCCTAGAACCTTAAAGGAACCTTTAAGTCCAAGGTTTTAATCAATGATCCATTGCTTAAAACCTTGTTAAAAGCATCTTAGTATGTGCGGATGGGATTAGAAATCACTAAGTTTGAATGGTAAACCTTAAAGGACTCTCTTTAAGTCCAGGGTCTTGATTAATGGACTCCTGTCACTCTCGACTCCATTTCTCAAGACCCCATTAGGTGCTCTTGAGCCCTAGAACCTTAAAGGAACCTTTAAGTCCAAGGTTTTAATCAATGAACTCCATTGCTTAAAACCTTGTTAAAAGCATCTTAGTGTGTGCGGTGGATTTGCCAATGCAATGGGTCAAAAAAAATCTAGCATCAACTCAATATCAAACACAACTAGGCAGATAAAAGAGAATCGACAAGATCACAAGTTGACATATATGTGACTTCATATATTTAAGCACATAATTCTACATAAACAGATCCACACACCTTACATTGTTCAACGCTTAATTAAACTCTAATTAAGCTAACCTAACTACAAAGCAATAAACCCCAACTCGGTTGTTCATAACAATGTAGTTAAATGTGACAATGTAAACTACCAATCCAAACAACGCATTAAATGTCCAACATTTAACTATAATCAAATAGCTTCACTACAAATTACAAACCCTAGACCTAGGAATTTATAAATCATAGCTAAACTATAGACTAAGCTACTCCCCTTGGAAGCTCGGTGAACTCCAGCCATCACTGCATCTTCAACAGGAAAGAAATGCCAAGCCACGCATAGCAACCGTAAGCCTCACAACTCGCAACGACTCTAAGATATCTATGGTGGACGACGACGATAAAAATAGAAGATAAAAACTAATGCAGAAGTTGTCCTCAGGGAACCGTGAAGGGAACCCTGGGGAAGGAGGTGTTGCGAATGCTCCTGGTGCTTCTCTTCCTAGCTCGTCAGTCTCCTCTCTCTCTCCGAGTGTTGATTGCTAGAAGATACCCATTCTAACCTAATTCAGCAATATTTAAAGAATGGTTCATGGGCCAGGTCAGTATAGTGAGTGATTTTTCCATTTAAAGTCCGAATACCCGTCTGCACGTCACGACGTATGAATTAATTCTCGTCACGACGTGTGCTCTGGCTTGCTCTCCGCGACGTATGAATTAATTCTCGTCGCGACGTACGATCTGGCTTGCTCGCCGCGACGTGTTGAATTGTCGACGTCGTGACGTACGATCTGGCTTGCTCGCCGCGACGTGTTGAATTGTCGACGTCGTGACGTACGATCTGGCTTGCTCGCCGCGACGTGTTGAATTGTTGACGTCGCGACGTACGATCTGTGTCGATGCGCCGCGACGTGGGAATTACATTTCGCCGCGGCCTTAAGGACTTCATACCATGTTGACTCTTCTGATCCTTTTTTACTCCTTTTCTCCTACAATATAAAATAACAATTTGCAGTATCAATTGTTCTTAGAAAAATTATAATGCAATTAATGTCAGTTTGTACAATTTTACTAGCAAATTACATAAAACATAAGCTCATCGTAAGAGACTAATTTAAACACAAAAATCATGAATTAAGAGTCAAAAAGTGCATTAACAACCATGAAAGTGTAGCCAATTATATATTAAACTTGGGCTCAATCAGATATCAATATTATACTATGGTTGAAGTAGATGTGAATACATTATCGTGGACTGATTAAGGAAAGAAGTGATATAAATATGAATGACGAGATTTAGAGTGTACAAGCCAAGTTGAAAGAAAATAAAATTTTCTATGACCTTGAGAGATTAGACTTGGACTTGAAAAGAATGTCGGATAAATATGATAAGAGTTATAATTTAGCATGAGAATATGTCTGTGATATTGAGATTACAATATATATATCTATAATTCTGAATGGATTGCGGATATATATATATATATATATATATATTTTTTCATTCCCCCTTTATTCCTTCCTCATATATATATGTAGTAAGGAGAAAGTTAGAAATGCATACAAGATAGGATTTAATGTATGCATGAGATTGAGAAAAAGATGGTGAATTAAATGGGAAGAATGAATGCAATCAATATGGTAGTGGAATTATTATGAAATGATGTAGTATTAGAATAAGTAAATTCTGGAAAAATTAGAGTAGAGTTAATGTTAGTATGTGTGTTATTGCGAGAAAGAAAGTGTAGGGCATGATGGTGACCCGAAAAAAATAGGTTTCTATCACGATCGTGGCAGGGATACCCCAATTGTGGGTAGGAATAAAGTGAGAAATATTGTCTAGGATCAATTAAAATCACAGTATCATATGTGTAATATATATAAATTAGAGAATTGTCGGAAATAAATCTCATGATAGAATAGGATGACCTTAATGACACACACCTAAGCATATGTGACAGTAATGATGTCTACTACGTCCTTGAGTTTTGATGAATAAAACATTGTGGCCATGTAAGAAATGATAGAAATTGATCTTCATGAGGTACGTAGAATGGTTGATAAGAAATGATAAAGACAATTGATTGATAAGGAGTACATATATAATATTGATGATAGTACCAAGAAATCTTCTCTTTCGAAGAAGAATTTCACCGAATTAGGTTAAGTAGACCAGATAGTTTATTTTAAGAATGATCAATGAAAGAACAAATCAAAAATGAATATGTAATGAATCAAAAGTAAATATTGGAGTCATATCCCTAGTGGAGATTCAAGCATAAGAGGTAGAATATGCTACTGAGAATGTATGCATTTTGTTGATGTAAAGTATCCAACTATGAGATTGGATTCTTGGATTTGAGGCAACATTCTTGTTAGTGTAAGGAGAATATAATTCCACGTTATATTCTGTGTAAATATGTTCGGGAGATATAAATTAGATCTGATGAATGTGTTACCAACACAAGAAGTTAAGATTGCTAATAATTTGGAATGTGTGGAGAAACTAGAATGAATGAACAAACATTAGAATAAGTCGATGTGAAATTAGAGGAAATTGAATTGAGAAATCATTCGAGAAAAGAAGTCAATTGGGAAACTAAAAAGAAAATAACATGAGATAATATTACCTCAATGAGGAATTAGTCACTTAAAGAATTACAAGAACTAATTATGGGCACATTGAGTTTTGACATTATCTATTGGAGTTAACAACTACCCCCAGTAGTATTATGGTATTAAAGATTAAAGCGATCCAAGCAAAATTGGATCAATTAGTGACTATGAGCATAGATGATATATTGAAGGTATTTGAAAAGTTGAGAAGAATATTTTGAATACTTGAGGTAAATCATACATCTCATGAAGGTAGAAAAAATTATATTCCAAAGTTCAATAAGAGTGAATTTTAGCTTGATTAAAAAAATGTTAGGTCATATAATATCCGAACATGGCATATTGTGAGACCCAAAAAGAAAATAGAGGTAATGAGCAAGTGAGAAACTCCAAGAAATTTATAAGAGATCCGGAGTTTTCTAGAACTAGTTGTATATTGGACACTATCAGAAGTTGTTAAGGAGTTTTTACTAATCTTAGCCTTTTGAAAAAAATGCCTAAGGAAAAATGTGTAAATCGTGTGGACTGATGAAAGTAAAAAAAAAATTTGAAAAATTATAACACTGATGTTAATTATATCATTTGGATTTAAAGATTTTGTAGTATATAATAATGTTTCACACCAGAGATTAGAATGAAATTTAATGCAGTATAATAAAGTGATTTCATATGCATTGAGACAATTAAAGTCTCATGAGTTCATTATTTGATACATGATTTAGAACTTGCTGCAATAATGATTACTTTGAAAGTTTCGAGACATTATATATACAGTGAAACAATTCAGATCTATATATAAATATACATATCATTAAATTTCGAGGTAATTATTGAGTTTGAAAAAAATGAATACGAGACTAAGACAATGGATATAGTTACTTGAAGATTATGATTGTGCAAATGAGTATTTCCTAGTAAAGTTAATGTTGTAATCTGATGCATTGAATAAAAAATTCAACAGCAGTATAGCACAAATTTAGATATTGAGGTTACCAAATCTAATACAAAGAAGAGCATAAAATGTCGACTTGAATTTTAGGCAAATCAAAGTACTATTAGTTATTGAATTTAAGATCAGTTTCACATGAAAATATTAGCAAAGCCTAAATTGAGGATTCAGAAATTGTGAATCTTATTAAGGAATTGAAAATGAATTCGAATTTTAAGTTGGACTTGGAAAAGGATATTTTATGAATGAAATAAGAAGTAAGTGTACACAATAAAGATGATTGAGTAAAGAGATTATTAGAGAAAGCATAAATAACAATCTGTGATATACATCCTAGTAGTAATAAGTCGAAATAGCACTTAACGACTAAGGATGTAGAAACAAGTGACTGCATGTATGAGTTGCCAACAGTCTTAACTATAGGAGATATATTTAGAACTTATATTTTGGAGTTCATAGGAACATGAAATCAATGTACAACTTTTATTGACTTTAAACATAAAAATAATTATCACAAGGATATCATTAAAACAACGTATGAGGCGTTATGCAACATAATGAGTCGTCCACCTTTATATTTGGATGATCAAGGCCTAAAAATTGTTGAAGGCTAGAATTGAATTGGAGATGTTGTTGATAAGTGAAATTGAGCTGTGTTAGAAATTAAGTGATTCAAGAAAGACGAATGAGTTAGGTGGATCAACATTGAAGATATGGAATATAGTGAGATAGATATAAGACTTAAGTGTATTAAAAATAATGAGATGTGAATTATCAAGCGAAAGATGAAATGTCTCTGAGAGTATCACCTTGCCAAGGTGTGCTTAGATTAAGAAAAAGATGTGCTCAGGTTAAGTTTGACATAAGTTGGTCTATATAAAATTATTGTGAGAATAGGACCATGGATTTATGAGTTACTATCACCAATAAAAGATGTTTAAGATTCATACAGTGTGTCATGGATATGTTTAGGAAATATCGTTATGATATGATATATGTGTTATTGATACTGGAAGTGAAATTGTGAGTAATCTGAAATATAATTGAGAAAACAGTTAAGATAGTGTGATATTTGAAAAGGCAACTGGAAAATCAAGTGATTCCATTGACTATAGTCAAGTGGAAGAAATTATTCGAGGGATGAAGCTAATGGGAAATGGAGTAGTATAGAAGGAAACAATATCCCTGCCTTTTCGATCAATCAGATAAGAATTTCGAGGACGAAATTTATTAAGGGGGAGAAATATAACATCTCATTTCCATACTAAGGATTAAAATCCTAGATTTATGTAATTGAGAAAACAATAATGAGAGTTTAGAAAATTGCATTTCATGCTCATGTGATCGTGGCTTTATCGATTCGATCTTAAGATCGATCCTCGGAAACTGGTCAAAAATAATAAATTCCAAGATTGCGGTATAGGTTACAACCTTAGGTCGTCTCACTTAATTGGAACCAAGTGAAAAAGGTCTAAGCTAGCCTAATTACCAAAAATTGCGATCAAAGTTGATAAAATGGGGGGTTTTGTCATTAAAAGAACTAAAGGAATTTAACAAAATTGAAGACAGAAGTGTAAAAAGTATTTTTTTTTTGATTTTATGAAATTAAATGAAATTAACAAAAACTCAGATAGAAATCAAATTGATAAAATCCTCTTGAAAATGGGCGCAAGCTATCACGGTTCAAAATAATTTTTCGGGGATAGAATCCACTAAGTTTCAAAAGATCAACCCTAAAGGACTCTTTAGGTCCAAAGATTTAATTAATGAACTCCATCATTTAAATCTTTGTTAAAAGCCTTAGTGTGAAAATTGGACAAGTAACTGCAATCGGTCAATCGGATAAAACCACAACCATCTAAATCAAACACAACTAGGTAGATTATGAGAGTCAATGCAATATCCGAATGACATATATGAGACTTCATATATTAAGCATGAAAATTCTACAAATAACTTTGTCCAAATCGTAACATAGTGTTCAGCACACGGTTAAACTGTTAATCAATCTCTAACTCAGAGTTTACACAAACATAACTAAACTTCAAACACTATATGATTACTCCCCTTTGAGGATTTCGGTGAACTCAAACCATCGCTACATCTTCAAGAGGAAATGTGGTTTAGCTGTGCATGTTTCCGGACTCTCTCACGACTTGTGAAGATTGGACGCCTCCCATGGTGACAGAAGATGCTGGCAGTGGAATAATGGTGATGATCGACGATGATGGAAATGGAGAATGGTGATGGAGTAGAATGTCGTCTATCTGCTGCCTCCAGACGTCTTCTAGTATATTCATCACTTTGACCTAAAAATAGCAAGGTTTTTAAATGATGGATGCGGGCCGGGTCGGAACAGTGAGAGATCTTTCCAAATGAAGTCCAGGTATCCGCTCGTACGTCGCGACGTGTGAATAAATATTCGTCGTGACGTGCGATTTGTCATGCATCGTGATGTGTGAATTAATGTTCGTCGCGACGTGTGAATTATCGTGTGTCATGACGTGCGGATATGACTCACGACTTGTTGACTTTCTGATCGGTTGACTCCTTTGCTCCTGCAATATAAAATAACGTTGTGCAGTATCAATTGTCCTAGAGAAATTAATATCAAATGATGACAATTTACTGACAAATTGTAAATTACAAGAGCTTGTTATCAGGAACCAATTTAAGCACAAAAATCATCAATTAGGAGCCAACAAGTGCATAAAGAGTTATGAAAATGCAGCCAATTTATAATGTAAACTTGGCTCAATATTCCCCCACACTTAGACCTTTGTACTCTTGGACAAAGTTTACAAGAGTCAAAAAGAATACAAGAGGGAAAGAAAATATCCGCCATGCTCAAAACAATAAAAGAAAATTGACGCAATTCACTTCCTCAGAAATCAACCACAGTAAATTGAAAGAGTGCTAATAAAACAAACATTGAAAGAATTCAAGTACAAGAGATTGAACAAAAGAGAATCACTCGGGATATAGTGTTGCTCTCATCTCACTTGTGTTTAGGGATATTTTTACTCTCAATCTGCTTAACCCATCTCCTACCATAAGCTTGTGTCAAGTCTATTTCTCCACTACAAGAACTATCATTTCAAAGATAAAGAGGACTTTTAAGGTTGTAATGTACGGAAGGCTAAATGAATGGATGAAGTGAAAGAAAGAAAGAATAATATGAGCACATGCACTAAACAAGGAACTGATGTCAATAGTTTTCTGAAACTAAACACTTGCATAAACAGAATGCATACTTTTTTTTTTAGATATTGTCCCTTTTTGGGACACACAACTAGCCCTGTTTGGGATATACCTCTTTTTTATTATTATTTTTAATTAAAAGCGAAAGCAAAATAACTAATGATACCATAAAAATATGAATGCAAATGTTCATAACAAGAGGGCTCAAAGGGCTAGCAAGGGATAAGTATTTAAGGGACTGTGTTTGGGAAAAAGGGGTTGAGGAAGGAATGCCTCTATCACATCAACAAAAATCTAGTCCATCAAGCTTCAAGTAAGAATTGAAACAAGTTCTAGAGAAGTATGAAATAAGTAGATGCACAAAAAGATAAAAGAAAATTTTTGGCTCAAATATCCTTGCAACAAGGGTATTGTCTCTATGAACAATCTCAAGTCTGAAAAACTTAAAATGCTACTTTGTTAGCATGCTTCTATTCACCGTGTTTTGAAAACTTTGAAAGCAAAGCTTTGCCAATTCCAACTATCGTTAAAAGGATGCAAGGTGTTTTCAAAAACTCAAGCATCATTTTGAAACTAGTAAAAGCTTTGAAGACAACAACCACAAAAGTCCAGTGCAGAAAATGTTTGATTGAATGGAAGAATTAGGCAAAAATCATTCATGCAATACGGTGACATCGCGACGTATAACAGGGGTGACGTCGCGACGTATACGCACTCGAATGAATAGATTCGCCGCGACGTGTGATCGCTCGTCGTGGCGAGGAGATGCAGAATGACAAAAAAGTTTAAAATTTACCAAGTTTATCGACAGAATGCACCAAAGGCTAGCAATTCATAACATAATGTCAACAGGCATGCAACAAGAAAGGTAAATGGGGAAACAGCTCCCCCACACTTAAAGCACACATTGTCCTTAATGAAATAGTAGCAAGGTAAACATAATAAGAACAAGGCACTAAAGGAAGAGAAGAGGGAATGAAGATTGATCATTAAATGGAACAAGTCAAGTACAAAAAGGAAAAAAGAACTAATGAAGTAAATACATAAATAAAAGACAACAAAAGAAAATAAATACAAGAAAAGAAAAGAACAAAATGCCAAAATTATGCCGAAGGATCATCAGCCAGCGAGTCCGAAGGGGCAGCCTGAGAAGTGCTAGGGCCAGCTGAAGAATCCCGGGGTGTAGGAGGGATGGGCAACTGTAGGCGATCCGCAATCAGTGTGAACATGGAATGGTAGAATTGGCAGTCAGCTGCCATCTATGCCTCAATGCGTCGTAAGTCGTCGCAAAGAAGGGCAACTGGATCAAGAAGGGCGGAAGGTGAAGGTGGTGGACGGATAGGGTCGCAAGGCGGAGCCTCAGATGGAGGTGCAACAAAGGAGGGAGCAGGAGTGGGGGGAAAGGGGCAGAAGGAATAGGGGAAGGGGAGGGAGAAGAAGGTGGGGAAGGGTCAGGTGGGGTGTGTAGGTGACGAGGTTGACGAAGACGAATATATTTGAAATCAGGGGCAGGCTCAAAAGTGAGATCGGTTGGATGTTCCGGAACCCTATAGGCCCGGAACATGTCTGTGATCAGGTGGGGAAAGATGAGAGAATGGTTGATGTTAGAGGATAGAATGCATTGGCGGAGGGCGGAGGTGATGGCTTGAGCGAGGTCGACGGGCCGGCCGACCATCAACAGGTATTTGTAAAGAGCCTGCTCCTTAGGAACTATGGCAAGGTGGGAGGTGGGGAGGATGTTGTTCCAAAAGAAATGAAGCCACGGACGGGCTTCGGAGCGAAGGTCGGAGCGGCGGATATAGCCCTGAGCCCCTCTGGGTTGATACCAGTCGGTACCCTTAGGACAGAGGGTACGAAGGACATCGGCCCAAGGGTACTCATGGATAAGCTCGGAGTAGTGGCAATGGGGGGTAGGAGGAAGATGATAATGCTCCCTAATGGAGACAGTAGTTAAAGCGCGGGGAATGGTAACACCACGGAACTCGATTCCGGAGGTGCCGGAGTAACGGGCATGGGCATAGTAGTGGCGGACGAATGTGAGGTTCCCAGAGGTTCGGGGATGGGCTAGGTTGGAGAGGTTGAGTTGAAATAGTTGTCGGATAAAGGGGTTGTTGTGGGGGGTTAAAGGAAAAGGTTTCTCCTTGAGTATGGCCCTGACCTCAGTTTTGGCGGCCAGTGCAACATACTCTGGATCAACCGGAAGGGAAGAGGAATGGGTAGGAGAAGGTTGGTGGTGCGAAGAATGTGAAGGTTGAGGAGAAGGAGAATGAGCGGATAAAACTCCCAAAGAGGACGGAGAGGCAGCGGGGTGAGGGAAGCGGAAGGTCGGAGTAAAACTTCGTCAAGCGAGTTGGAGGAAGAGGGGAGGACATGAGAAGGAGAATGGGGTCGGTCAGACCTGTTAGCATTCTTGGTTCGAGGCATTGTCCTGCACAAAAAAAGAAAAGGAACAGAAAAATCAATAAAGAGTTAAGCAAAAATCAGCCACCTCGTCGCGACTTGTGGGTAGACGCCACGACGACGCAAAGCCCTCGACCAGACGTCACGACGTGCAAAAGCAGACGTTGCGAAAAGATAAGGTACTTCGTACGTCGCGACGTATGGCGATTTTCCAGACACGTTGCTCGTCGCGAAGACCTAACTTAAAACTACTAACAAAGAAGACAAAAAATAGGAAAATGAGAGGAAATGAGACACTTACAGAAGTCGAAAACGCAAGAAGGGAGACGGCGGAGACTCTGGGCACAGTCAAACAATGGAGAGAATCGAGAGAAATCGAGAGCGATGACGGCAGAAAGAGAGTGTGGGACGAAAAGATGAAGGGGAAAAGAGAAGGATAAACGGCGAATGGAGGAAGAAGGTCGCGAGGGGAAAGGACAAAAAGGGGCACCGGACAAAATGAGAAGACCAATGGATAGTAAGGGCAAAAAGGTATTTCAATTGACGGCACGTCGCGACGTAAAAATATGAGCACGTCTCGACGTAAGCGCCAAAAAGAACGAGACACGTCACGATGTATAAATGAAAATATGTCGCGACGTAGGTGTCAAAGAAAAAAAATGAGGCACGTCGCGACGTATAAATTAAAATACCTCGCAACGCCTCTACCCGAACAGAAACACATGAAGTGAATCACACGTTAATACAACACTTAGAAAACAATAATAGAATGCACGAGAAGGGGGGTTGAATTGTGTATTCCCCTTTTTATTAGTCTTTTCAGAATTACTTCTTAGGAATAAAAATCTTTACAGAATTTTTATTTATTCCGATTGATCAAACTTCTCAATACTATGTATATGAACAGTAAGTAATGATAAAATTTGAAACTAAAAAATGAGATAGAGAGTAAGAGTGGTAGACACGCGGATTTATCCTGGTTCACCCCAAACCGTGGGCTACGTCCAGTCGTCAGAGTTTCTTCTGAGATTTCACTATCTCTTCAATCGTTACAAGTATTCTTTCACGAGCCTCTTGAGTCTCTACAACCAATATTCTTTCACACTTAGCCTCTGCGGGCTATCGTATACCTTTTCTTTTCAGAAAAATATTTGAACACTTTATTCTGAAGATAGCACTCACTAGTTTGCACTTAATCGCTTTTCACTTTGTGTAATTTTCTAAGATCGTGACTTTTAGGTTTTGACTTCGACTTGAATTTATAGCCTTCGTCTCTAACTGCTTCTTGATTCTTGAATCTTGAATCTTTAATCTTTAATCTTTAAAGAAACGGTTAATCAATTGAGTTCTGTAACTAACTCGAACTGACTCTTGCGTCTATTTCTTTACTGCGTCTGCATCTACTTCACATTTGCGTCTGCGTCTGCTTTGTATTTACGTCTGCGTCTGCTTTGCATTTGCGTCTGCGTCTGCTTTGCATTTGTGTCTGTGTCTACTTTGCATTTGCGTCTGCGTCTGCTTTGCATTTGCTTCTGCGTCTGTTTTGTATTTACGTCTGCGTCTACTTTGCATTTGCGTCTGTGTCTGCTTTGCATTTGTGCGTCTGCGTCTACTTTGCATTTGTGTACGTATGCGCTTTGCATTTAAATGCGTATTCGCTTTGCATTTGCGTCTGCGTCGCTTTGCATTTGCACGTCTTACGCTTTGCATTTGCGTGCAGTATGCGCTTTGTTTTTCTTGTATATGATCTCTCTTTGTTTGTTATACATCAAAATCATTTTTATGTAAAGTCGTTTTGACTTAACAATCTCCCCCTTTTTGAATATAACAAATTACATACAAGAAAAGAAAACAGAAAAAAGTAAATTTACAGATTTTGCAAAGTAGAGACGAAAAAAAACTTAACTTTTTCCTTTCTTAGTCTGTTGTGGTCACACCTTCTTTGTCTCAACATCCTCTCCTTTTTTGTTGATTATCTTCTTTTCCTGCTCTCCCCCTATTTGTTATAATAAAAAATGATTAACGATTCTGGGTCTTCAGCAGTTCTGCTATCATCTTTCTCATATCATTCACCGTCTTCTTCATGTCGTTGAGTTCACCTCGTAATCTGCTAACTTCATCTGGTGGATCAACCGACGAAGAGGCTTGATCAACTTCTGCTGATGGAAGAGCGAAAGGAATTGAAGTAGTGTAAGCATCAAAGGATGGGATGTAGTCTTCATTGATCTCAAAGGTAGGTGGACGAATGAATGTTTCAGCTTCAGGAAGATCTAAATCAAAAGGAGCAAAGATCAAGAAGCTATCGTCCTTGCGATGGTAGGGCTTGTGCTTGATAGGCAGTGTATTAGACAAAGGGCTAATACTAAGAACTGTCTGAACAAGGAACTCAATAAATGTTCCTGTTCTTATTCTTCCCCCTACTGGACAGTCTTCCTCACTATTAGTATGGTTGCAGCTCGCTTTATCTGACTTCTGTGCAGGTGTGCATGCTTCATCAATTTTCACACCTCTTACGCAATTTGATGCATGACGGATCATCACTAGCATCATCTTCAAGATATAATTTTGATTTCCCCCTGGTAAAATCTTTTGGGAATCTTGGTTGTATATCTGGTGCAACCATTATCTTTGTATTTTTAGTGATTGGGAAAATAGTACACGGATGGCAGGGACGTTTTGTAGGATATGGCATAGTAGCAGCAAATCCCAAAGTATCATAGAAGATCTTTTCGTCTTCTTTGAGTAACTCCCATGTGTTATGATTAATCACCATAGGTTGTACCACGCCTACTATCTTCTTCCTTTGGTTGAACACCGATTGCAATAGCGGTCTTACGTTCAGTAACTACTTCCACCATTTTGATCTTCAACTTATGTTTCCTCAAAACTTGTGGTAGTTGTATACCATTAGACACGGTTTATCATCCTCGAATCGATCTGCTTTGTTGCTTCTTGATGTGCTTCATTAGAAGTCATCTGGCTGGCTTTCATCTATGGCTCCTCTGTTGAGCAACGGTATTTCTGAACCGTGCTTTCTTTAGTGGTTCTTCTTCTTGTTGAACAATGGGGTATCTGAATCAGAACCTTTCGACTTCATTTCTACTTGAGCAGTATTAATAGTTTCTTTCGTTGACTAACGTCCTCGCTAGGTTGAAATGATCTTCTTTCGACTAACCTTCTTAGTCTTTTCTCTGCTTGATTAGTTTCTTGATTTCTTCGTTGGAGATTTTCTTTTCTCGATGTTGCTTTTCTCTTCCTCTCAGTCTCTTTGGATTTTCTGGCCGTATCTTCTTCCAGAATAGAGACTAAGGATCTTGTGACTCTGGGTGTACAAGATTTAGAAGTTTCTTCTCGACTCTGTTCTCTAGCAATCTTTTCTTCTTGTTGCCTCAGAGTCCTAATTCTTGGTGATCTCTTTGCTTTCTTCACAACTTCGTTCAAAAGACTTTCTCCTTGTCTCTTTGGCGCACTTTGTTTTGTCCTCTGAGATTGGCTTTCTTTGAAAAGAGGACTCGCCATTTTCATGAGAGGTCTACCTAGCACTCTCCTTAGTTTAGCAGTAGGTGATTTGATACTCACTGAGGGCGAGAATTTGAGACAGGAGTCTTCTTCAATACACGCTCCCCCTCAGTTCTTGACTTCCTTGAAGAGTCGGCTTGGTCTTTGTCTACTGTGTTCAGACCCATTCACCGTATCGTGTGTGCATCGATCTTGCTCTTCACAGGAACAGTTTGTCTGATACCGTGGTGTAGACGAATACTGGATTTCTTAAAAATCCTCGTCAAAATCATACCATAAGGATAACTGGTAGTTTCCTTTAACCCCTTAACCATATAGTGAAAGATTAAGAAGGGTAAATCTATAGGGCTTCGATTCAGTAGGTAGAACAAACATTGTTCATCCAGAGTGGTCACTAAATGTCTTGAACCGACTCTGGGTAGAATGCAATTAAACAAAATTGCGTGAAGCACCCTAGCCTTCGGAATCAAATTTGATGTCTTCCTCTCCCTTGAGTTATTTGTGCCATATAGTTGCCTCTTGATATCTTCTTCTTTAATTCCGACTGAGGTCATCCATCCGGTCTTGGTAGACAATTTCTCACCAACTGATGGACAGTCGGTCACCTTCTTTATCAAATCCTTTGTGACAAGAACAGATATTCTCTCTACAGAGGATACAATGGTGTTATCTATCAGACGAGCGTTCTTCCAGAACTCATATACTTCATTCGTATAGACTGGTTCTTGTATCTGAAAGAAGTTCTTCCAACCAGCTCTTATGATTTCTGGTTCTACATCCATGCCGTCTCTTCTTAGTGACTCAAAGTCCACAAGTCTTCCATAAACCATGGCTGCTTCCATTGTATAGAGTGAAAAATATCTTCTGGAGAACTTTTTGAGCGAAATGTTTTTGAGAGAATTGGTAAAGCAGAAATGAATCGTCAGGAGATGATGAAAAGATTGCTATAATTTCATCTTCAGTCTACATATAGGGTTATGGTCCGGTGGGTTCTAGAATCATTAAGAACCTCGAGATTATCAAATTTTCCCTCCAAAAATCTTTCTTGTGAGAGAGTTACCAGCTGTAACTCAATGTAACTAACGCCGTTAGTTTCCACGTTACTTTAGCCTGACTGCTCATTTAACATCACCATGTTAAGATTGCGTCTTATCTTCTGAAACCGTTCTTCACTTAGTGGTTTAGTGAAGATGTCTTCCCATTGAAGTTCTGTTTCAACAAACTGTAGAAGCACCACTTTCCTCTGAACATAATCTCTCAGGAAATGATGTCTGACTTCTATATGCTTCACTCTGGAATGCTGAATTGGATTCTTTGATAGATTTATTCTTGGTGTTGTCATGCAATAAATTGGAATCTCCTCCTCTTTAACTGAATAGTCTTGGTGATATTTGATCCACGGCGTACGTAGCGGCAACTTACGATGATATATATTCTGCTTCAGCGGTTGATAAAGCAATTGAGATTTGTCTCTTGCTTGACCATGAGACTAGATTTCCTCAGAAAATGACATCCTCCACTTGTGCTTTTCTTTCGATTACATCTCGGCATAGTCCGCATCGCAATATCCAATTAACTTTGAAATCTTTACCTTTCTCGAACATTAAGCAAAGATCGGTAGTACCTACGAGATATCTCAAAATTCTTTTAACAAACAATAAAATGAGACTCTCTAGGATCGGCTTGAAATCTTGCACACAAGCATACACCTGAGCGAATATCAGGTCTACTTGCATGAAGATACGAAAGAGCCGATCATCCCTCTATATAGGGTTTGATCCACCTTCTTACCAAGTTCTTCTTTCGACAAAAGGTTTGAAGGATGCATCGGAGTTGCCATAGGCTTCACATTATTTATATCAAACTTATTCAACAACTCTTTCACATACTTTTGTTGATGAATGAAGATCTTCTCTTCGGTCTGCCTAACTTGCAACCCAAGAAAGAACTTTAACTCGCCCATCATACTCATTTTAAAATCTTTCTTCATTAAGCTCTCAAACTTTAAACACAACTCTTTTGAAGTAGCACCAAAAATGATATCATCAACGTAGATCTGTACTAAGATAAAATTATTCTGAAAACTCTTTCTAAAGAGCGTCTTATCAACTTGACCTCTACTGAAACCATTCTCTATAAGGAAGGTACTCAGACGATCATACCAAGCTCTAGGAGCTTGCTTCAGACCGTATAAGGCTTTGTGAAGTCTATAGACATAGTCTGGTTTTTTAACATCTTCAAAGCCAGGTGGTTGCTTCACATACACCTCTTCATCTATAAAACCATTCAGAAATGCACTCTTAACATCCATCTGAAACAACTTTATATCATGACAGATCGCATATGCTAACAAAATCCTTATAGCTTCAAGTCTCGCCCTTTGAAGCATATGTTTCATGTAGTCTATTCCTTCTTGCGATTATAGCCTTGTGCTACTAATCTAGCCTTATTACGACTCACCTACCGATTCATCTAACTTATTCTTGAAAACCCATCTGGTTCCAATAATGGATTTCTTAAAGGTTTTGGGACTAAGGACCGGACGTTATTTCTAGTAAATTGATTCAACTCCTCTTGCATGGCTAACACCCAAGCTTCTTGAAGAGCTTTCTCAACCTTCTTAGGCTCTACTTCGGAGATAAAGGCTACATTAGCTTCTCTTACGAATCGGACCTTGTCTAACTCCTTACGAGGTGTCACCGATAACTAGTTCTTCTGGATGAGAACTTTTATATCTCCAATTTAAATCTTAGTTCTATAGTTTCGGAATATCTTCAATCTTGTTCTCATGAGTGTCCGACGAGGGAGTTTACGAGGTATCATCTAAGTTCTTTGAAGGACCTTCATTTTCCACGTCATCTTCCTTATGGGGTTGAAATTATCATCAAACTTGACATGGATTGTCTCTTGACAATCTTTGAAGTCAAATTATAAACTCAAACGCTTTAGGCGATAATGAGTAGCTGGGAAGATTCTGGATAGGTCTTGAATCGAATTTATCCAATGACTCTTTCGTATTGAGAATGGAACATTTGCACCCAAATGGATGAAAGTAAGATATGCTTGGTCTTCTTCCATTCCATAACTTCGTAAGGAGTCTTTTTCAACATAGGTCGCAACATGATCCTATTACGAATATAGCATCTTGTATTCACGACTACCTTGAAATACTTAGGAAGATTAGTCTCACATAGCATTGTCCTTGCCATCTCTTGAATCGTCCTATTCTTTCTTTCAACAACTCCATTTTGTTGTGGAGTTCTAGGGGCTGAGAAGTTGTGGGAAATTCCATTCTCCTCACAGTATACTCTAAACTTCTCATTTTCAAATTCTCCACCATGGTCACTCCTGATACTGGCTATGGACATTCCTTTTTCATTCTGTAACTTTCTGGATAAAATTCTAAAGACTTAAAAGACTCATCTTTGTGTGATAAAAACAATATCCAACAAAATCGAGTAAAGTCATCAATAATGACGAGTCCATATTTCTTTCTGCCAAGACTTAATGTCCTTGTAGGACCAAATAAATCCATATGTAACAGTTCTAAAGGTCTTGATGAGGTTACAAAACTTTTAGAAGAAAGAGGTTTTAACTTGTTTTCCTTTCAAACAATTTTCACAGAAAAGTTCTTTGTCAAAACTTATTTTGGCAAACCTCTTACCAAATCATGTTTTACCAATTTTGAAATATGTTTCAAAGAGACATGACCTAGCTTTTATGCAGATTAGTCTTTCTTCTTGAGAAGATAGAAAACATGAAATATTTTGTTTTGAAAATCTTCTAAATTGATTTTTGTAAAGGTTGTTTCTTCTCTTGGCAGAGAAAAGTATAGACCCATCTTTGTTTACGACTTCATAAAGATTTTGATTGAATGTAGCTGTGAAACCGAATCACACAATTGGTCGACGCTAATCAAGTTATGCTTTAGACCATCAACAAGCAATACATTATTTATACATGCAAAGGAATCTTTACCTATTTTCCGATTCCAATAATTTTGCCTCTTGGTTGTCTCCGAAAGTTCTTGATCCTCCTTCTTATTTGAAGGTCTAGGAACATAGACCTTCTTCCCATCATATGTCATGAGCATCCACTATCTAAATACCAATGGTGCTTGCCGTATCTTCAAGGAAGGATATCTGCGGGAGAAACTATTTTATTTCTTGGTACCCAAATTTTCTTGGGTCCTTTATGGTTAGTAGTATGCATATGATGTGATCTATGATGCATATTATTAGAATGTTGATTAAAATGAATCATCCTATATCTTCTTTTTGAATGATGATTTTTACGAGGCTGAATCTTGTTTCTGTAAACCTAATCCAGTCTTATCACTCGGATGTCTACATTTTCTAAGGATCTCATTCATTTTCTTTGTACTTTACGTGAAAGTAGCTAAATCAATGATAAATTCTTAATCCTTAGTTTAAGTTGATTAATCTCTTGATCATCTACAATTTTCTTTTATCTTCTAATTGTTTCTTTAAACAAACATTTTCTCTCTCTATTACCTCAGTATGTCTAATATTTTCTACATACTTCTTCTTTAACATCTTGTACTATTTCAGAATAGCATGAGAATCTTCTAACAATTCTGAATAGGCATCATGCAAATTATCATAATCTGATTTTACCTCCTCATCATTATCTTCCTCGGCCATTAGGCAAATGTTTGCATGTTCTAATCACTCGAAGCCTGTATCTGATTCAGATAAATCTAGGTCCTCCCATGTTGCCATCATGCTTTTCTTTCCTTCTCTACTCTTCTTTGGTTTCTTCTTGAGAGTAGGACATTCAGACTTATAGTGTCCAGGCTGGTTGCACTCGTAGCAAATGATAGAAGACTTCTCTGGTTTAGCTTCATCTTTCCCATTCTTTCTGAATGTCTGGTTCCCTCTGGGCTTTTTCTTCCACATGCGTCTTATCTTTCTGGAAATGAAAGATAATTCCTCATCTTCATCACTTGACTCTGATTCGGATTGGCTGGAGTTATCATCCTTTGATTCTTCAATTTTCAACGTTTTTGATGACTTCCTCCTTCTCTGAGTCTTATGATTCTTTTGTCCGGCCTTGATGCTATTGACTTATCTCGCTTGGGCTTGTCTTGACGTTGAGTTCTACTTCATGAATCTTTAAGGATCCCAAAGAACTCATCCAAACTTTAACACGCCAAGTCTTTGGCTTCTTACCGCTGATAACTTTAGGTCTCCATCTCTTAGGAAGACTTCTTAGAATCTTTCGAACATGATCTTGATTGTTGTATGTCCTTCCAAGAGCTTTCAATCCATTGAAAATTGTTTGAAATCTTCCAAACATTTGATCAATAGATTCTTCATCTTCCATCCTGAAAAGTTCATATTGATGCACAAGAATACTTATCTTGGTTTCTTTAACTTGGCTTGTGCCTTCGTGAGAAATAGACAATGTGTCCCACATCTCTTTTGCAATGTCACAACCGTGCACTTTGTCATACTCGCTCCTGCTTAGGGCACATGTCAAGAAAAATTTCGCCTTTGAATTTAACTGTATTCTTGCTTTCTGATCAGCCGTCCATCTGTTCCGTGGAATAGAATTGCCTTCTTCATCTACAGGTGTGTACGGTTCGTTCTCTATATCGTCCCAAAGGTCAACATGAGTAGATTCGATGAATAACCGCATCCTATCTTTCCGATCTTGATAGTCTTCTCCGTTGAATCTTTGGAGGTCTAGTGAGTGAGGCTCCTTGACGATGTATACATGTGACTCGCCATTATCTTTAATCCACACTTCGCCAAAGTGATTCTTAGATACCTTGCTCGATACCAATTGAAGTGAATCACCGTTAATCAGACTTAGAAAACAATAATAGAATGCACGAGAAGGGGGTTGAATTGTGTATTCCCTTTTTATTAGTCTTTTCGAATTACTTGTTAGGAATAAAAATCTTTACAGAATTTTATTTATTCGATTGATCAAACTTCTCAATACTATGTATATGAGCAGTAAGTAATGATAAAATTTGAAACAAAAAAGCGAGATAGAGAGTAAGAGTGGTAGACACGTGGATTTATCTGGTTCACCCCAAACCGGGCTACGTCCGATCCTCGAGTTTCTTCCGAGATTTCACTATCTCTTCAATCGTTACAAGTATTCTTTCACGAGCCTCTTCGTGTCTCTACAACCAATATTCTTCCACACTTAGCCTCTGCAGTTATCTCATACACCTTTTCTTTTCAGAAAAATATTTGAACACTTTATTCTGATAAGATAGCACTCAGCTAGTTTGCACTTAATCGCTTTTCACTTTGTGTAATTTTCTAAGATCGGTAGCTTTTCAGTTTTTGACTTCGACTTGAATTTATAGCCTTCGTCTCTAACTGCTTCTTGATTCTTGAATCTTGAATCTTTAATCTTTAATCTTTAAAGAAACGGTTAATCAATTGAGTTCTGTAACTAACTCGAACTGACTCTTGCGTCTGTTTCTTTACTGCGTCTGCATCTGCTTCACATTTGCGTCTGCGTCTGCTTTGTATTTGCGTCTGCGTCTGCTTTACATTTGTGTCTGTGTCTGCTTTGCATTTGCGTCTGCGTCTGCTTTGCATTTGCGTCTGCGTCTGTTTTGTATTTGCGTCTACGTCTGCTTTGCATTTGTGTCTATGCTGCTTTGCATTTGCGCGTCTGCGTCTGCTTTGCATTTGTATGCGTATGCGCTTTGCATTTGTGTTCGTATTCGCTTTGCATTTAAATGCTGCGTCTGCTTTGCATTTGTGCGTCTGCTTCTGCTTTGCATTTGCGTCTGTGTTTGCTTTGTTTTTCTTGTATATGATCTCTCTTTGTTTGTTATACATCAAAATCATTTTTATGTAAAGTCATTTTGACTTAACAACACAAACCTAAAGATCCTAACATAATCTAGAAACATTCAATCTCGCAAAAACCAACCCTTCTACTAATGTCATGCGTCTTCAATGCAGAAAGATTTAAAGCTCACAAAGTGAAAGTAATTTATTAGAACAAGGAACAGAAATCCTACCTAACTACAGATAATCCTACTAGTTTGGTCTCTCCCCCACACTTAATCAAGATACTCATGCAACACAAAAGTTCACACCACTTTCAAGCAGGGTGCATGAATATATTGAGAATGGAGGTAGAGAAACAACCTGGTCTCACGGTGGGTCCTGAAGCTCGAGATGGTCATCCGGCTGATATCCAAGCTTCATCCCAGCAGCTTGGCTCTTCGGTAGCTCCATGTCCAATCCCCTACTCGAAGGCTCTCCTACAAAATCATCACCAAGAAAATTTTCTCCAAGGAGATTGTCGATAGACGATGTTAAGGTTTGTGCAAAATTACTACATGCATCGTCAATAACCGTATCAAGCATATTTACTCCAAGCAGAGAATAATCCTCATAGGGGTGTTTCATTGCTTCATACATGTTGAAGCTGACCTGCTGATCACCTACCTCCATGGTTATCTTACCTTCCTTCATACTGATCATGGTGCTTGCAGTCCACAAAAAGGGTCGCCCGAGAATTAAGGAAGTATCCTACACAACTTCAGAAGATATATCAAGCATATAAAAATCAGCAGGAAATACTAAGCCTTTAACCTGGACCAAGATGTCCTCAATGATACCCACTAGATGCCTAAAGGATCTATCAGCCAACTGGAGGACAACAGATGTAGGTTTTATACTTTTCACTCCTAGGGCCTCGTAGACTGACTTAGGCATCACATTTATGGCAGCCCCCAGATCTAACAAAGCTCTTCCTATAATCACTTTCCCTAAGATGCAAGGAATGGTGAAAGATCCAGGGTCTTGACACTTGACAGGTATTTGTGGTTTAAACAAAGCTGACACATTGGAGCTCAGTTGCACTCTCTCATTTGGCCTAAACTTTCTCTTGTTAGTGCATAAGTCCTTCAAATATTTAGCATATGCCAGAACTCTCTTCACCAAATCAAGCAAGGGAACATTCACCTCTACTTTCCCAAACAAATCAATGATTTCCTTTTCATGTTTAATCTCATTCATGCGCTTGCTCATCAAATATGAGTTGGGAAAAGGAAGGTCTTGAATACTTACCTCCTTACCTTTGCCGACTTGCTTGCTTGATTCTCCATTTTCAGCTTGATCATTGAAACTCTCTGAAGTAGTTCCCTTGTTTCTTGAAGCATGCTTTTTCTCTTTTAATAGCTCTTCTTCCCTCACACTTTCTAATTTCTTAATCTTTTCCTTGGGTAGGGGCACTTCTGCACTCTCAACATCCTCATCACATGCCTCTTCATCTACTTGAGGATTAAACCTCACTTGCTTCCCACTCCGGAGGGCAATTGCATTGAGACTCTTTGGATTCAACATAGTATTTGAAGGAATAGTCCCACTGCTTTTTGCTTGATTCTCACTCATGTTGTTGGACAACTGAGTGACATATGAGTTAATGTTCTCCGCCTTGGTCTCCCACTGTTCCATTCTTTTCTCCAAGGCATTGAACCTAGCAGCAGTCTTTGAGGAATCTTGTTGAATAAGAGAAGCAATGGCATTAAACTGGTTAGCATTAGAATCCCTCTATTCCTTCATCAGAGTCATCATACTGTGAAGCAACTAGTTGGTGTCTTCCTTTGGGGGAACTATTAGGGCTTGCTGTTGATTTGGGAACTGGTTAGTGGAAGTACCAACTCCTCCCCCTTGTGAAAATCTATTTTGAGCCCTGTTTTCTTCATTCCTCTAACCAAATCTTGGATTGAACTTCCATCCCTCATTGTATGTGTTGGAGTAGGGATCCCACTTCTGATTTGCTCTCCCTGGATACACTGCTGACACCTCTTCATATCTTCCAGGGCATACACTTGATATATGCATCACCGACCCACAAGTGTCTGGCCAGGTGCGATAATATCCGTTGAAGATAATGGGCGATGCACATTCAAGTTCTTCAACTCTGCAGTAATATAAGACAACTGTGATGTTATCCTGTTCTCCAGTGAATCTACCTTTGTTTCTAGACTCTCCATTCTTTTGGCTTGAGCTGTTAAAGCTCCTAATTCATTCAATCCTCTGGAATCTCTCACACTGTATTGTTGATGGTTTAAAGCCATCTTCTTGATCAAGTCCCATGCTTCCAATGCTGTAAGGTCAATCAGAGATCCTCCAGATGCAGCATCTAACATACATTTCTCTTGACTCTTTAACCCATCATAGAAATACTGCACCAATTGTTCATCAGGAATTTGGTGATGGTGGCATCTGGACAGAAGATCTTGGAAGCGGTTCCAATAGTCATACAGTGATTCATCATACTCCTGGTGGGCTGAATAAATTTCCTTCCTCATCGAAGATGTCCTGGAAGCTGGAAAATATTTCTCCAAAAAGGCCTTCCTCAGGTTGGCCCAGCTATGATAGGCATTGACCACATGCCTCGAAAGACTCATGTACCACTCTCGCACCTTTCCTTCCAAGGACAAATGAAATACCTTCCATAGCACTTAGTCCAAAGTAGCTCCTACTGGCTTCATACTCTGACAGATCATCGTCAAAGCTTGTAGGTGCATGTACGGATCTTCTCCTGCCAAGCCATGAAATTTAGGAAGGGAATTAATGAACAAACCTTTAATCTCAAAATTAACATCAAAATTAGGGCAAGCAGCAGTAAATGGATCATAATGCACATCAGAGGTTGTTGCTTCCCTAATAGTCCTACGTCTATGGTTCTCATTATTCTCTCCTACTCTCTCATGCTCACCATTTCCTCCATTAGTTCTATTTCTCGGTTGGTGTGCAGGAAAGTCAGGATTTGGGAAAATGTGAGGATTCTCAGCCATAATTTCTCTTTCTCGCTCAACTACTCTACTCCTCTCTTGTTCTTTCCTTTCTTTCCTAAGTTTCCTCAAATGTCTCTCAACTTTAGCTTGGAATTGAACAAGTCTACCTCTCCTGGGCATGCACAAAAATCAATCCTCAAATAAAAGAAATGGTAACAAAATTTCTCACAGTCACACAAAATCGGATAAAAGTGAAATGCGATGAATGCGAGAATATGAGTGTATGGATGTATGTATGAGTGTGTATGAGTGAAAATTTGCTAAGTAAAAAAACACTAAAGTATGGAGTATGCTTGTGCAAAGGGAAATCAAAATCTATGCTATGAACAAGTGTGAAAATCAAACTATACTAAATGCACTGCAAAAACAAAGATTCCGATTATCAACGACAATTGAAATGAATGACAATGGCTATCCTACGGTAAACCAATTTCTTGGTTCCCCGGCAACGGCGCCAATTTGATCACGGCTCTGTCGATTCGACCTTAAGATCGATCCTCAGAAATCGGTCAAAAATAATAAATTCCAAGATTGCAGTATAGGTTACAATCTCGGGTCGTCTCACTTAATTGGAACCAAGTGAAAAAGGTCTAAGCTAGCCTAATTACCAAAAATTACAATCAAAGTTGATAAAATGGGGGTTTTTTCATTGAAAGAACTAAAGGAATTTAACAAAATTGAAGACATAAGTGTAAAAAGTATATTTTTTTGGATTTTATGAAATTAAATGAAATTAATAAAAACTTAGATAGAAATCAAATTGATAAAATCCTCTTGAAAATGGGCGCAGGCTATCACGGTTCAAAATAATTTTTCGGGGATAGAATCCACTAAGTTTCAAAAGATCAACCCTAAAGGACTCTTTAGGTCCAAAGATTTAATTAATGAAATCCATCATTTAAATCTTTGTTAAAAGCCTTAGTGTGAAAATTGGACAAGTAACTGCAATCGGTCAATTGGATAAAAGCACAACCATCTAAATCAAACACAACTAGGTAGATTATGAGAGTCAATGCAATATCCGAATGACATATATGAGACTTCATATATTAAGCATGAAAATTCTACAAATAACTTTGTCCAAATCGCAACATAGTGTTCAGCACACGGTTAAACTATTAACCATGCTAATCTAGTTACACAGATGCAATCCCTAAATCAGAGTTTACACAAACATAACTAAACTTCAGACACTATATGATTACTCCCCTTTGAAGCTTTCGGTGAACTCAAACCATCGCTACATCTTCAAGAGGAAATGTGGTTTAGCTGTGCATGTTTCCGGACTCTCTCACGACTTGTGAAGATTGGACGCCTCCCATGGTGACAGAAGATGCTGGCGGTGGAATAATGGTGATGATCGACGATGATGGAAATGGAGAATGGTGATGGAGTAGAATGTCGTCTATCTGCTGCCTCCAGACGTCTTCCAGTATATTCGTCACTTTGACCTAAAAATAGCAAGGTTTTTAAATGATGGATGCGGGCCGGGTCGGAACAGTGAGAGATCTTTCCAAATGAAGTCCGGGTATCCGCTCGTACGTCACGACGTGTGAATAAATATTCGTCGCGACGTGCGTTTTGTCATGCGTCGCGACGTGTGAATTAATGTTCGTCGCGACGTGTGAATTATCGTGCGTCGTGACGTGCGGATATGACTCACAACCTGTTGACTTTCTGATCGGTTGACTCCTTTGCTCCTGCAATATAAAATAACGTTGTGCAGTATCAATTGTCCTAGAGAAATTAATATCAAATGATGACAATTTACTGACAAATTGTAAATTACAAGAGCTTGTTATCAGGAACCAATTTAAGCACAAAAATCATCAATTATGAGCCAACAAGTGCATAAAGAGTTATGAAAATGCAGCCAATTTATAATGTAAACTTGGCTCAATCATCATGCATAATGTTAGCATACACACATGTGAATATTAATTTTTGCACATTAAAATGAACTGTTCATACACTCATTTGACATTTTTCAGGTATAAATGATCGTTTAATTCGATTATAATGTGAATTTTGGATTATGTGTTTTAAGAATTGATTTGGAGAGTATATTTATTGACTCATAATTTTTGGTGAAAATTTGAGAATTTTCTAAAATTAAGGGCATTTTTGGATTAGGAAAAATCCCAAATAGTTAAACAATTAATGAATAGTGATAGAAATAAATGTCAAATGGAAGTAGAAATTTTAATATGTGACAGTAAGATTTAATGACTTATGTCATTGAAAATTGGGAGACAATTGGAGTAGATATTGGAGACAAATTGACTAGTTACTAAAAGACCAAGAAGAGACCTTGAGAGAGTGACATGTGGCAAGTTAAAAATGTCACTTATCACACCACATGTTTAAGTCACGAATTTACTAAGTGAAAGACCATATTTTGGGTCTTTCACCTGCTAAACACAGCATATGCTTCTCTCATCTCCATTTTCTTCGTTTCTTCATTTTCCTCTCCTTCTCAAGAAACTCTCTCCTCTAAGCATCTGTTGGAGTTATGTAAATAAAGTGCCCTGGAAAGCAAGTGTATTTACATGTAACTTTATCTTCTTGATTCTGATTTTGTAATGAAAATATTTATTATTAATAAAATAAAAGAGTTTGGTTTTATCTGTATGAGCATTATATATCTAGTCATAAGGTACCAAGATTCTTTTGTAAGTAATATACATATACATAGAGATGTATGGGAAACATGTATATTATTAGAATATGAATTAATTGATTCACAGTTGAATAACCAAGTTGGTCGCTTGATTATGGTTTAGACTGTAGTATTGCAATTTATCTCCATATAAGTAAAGGAGTTTACTTCAAGGGAATGATGAGTTTCATATCATGATAGTAGTTGACTATCGATAATGGCACTATTAAATGAATCTGGAATCAAGTATGTTTTCAAGAATAAAGTGGACCGTTACTTTAATCTTAAAGCATACAACTTAAGCATTCGCTTATTATGAACCATAATCTTGATGAGTGGTGAACTCATATATGTTTCATTATAATTCTTGATATGATCGGAATGGATTTTTACTGAGTATTAATCCGATTGTCGCATGTTGGAATTATTAATTGAAACATGTATCAGGGAACATTCACTCAAATAAAGAGTTTATAGTGTTATCATCTCTTCTAGATGTTTTAAGGAGATTTGGTGATTAAACTGGCACCAATAGTTTGATGGACTAGCTACCCATCAAGTCTTAACACTGAGATGAGATCTTATGTGTTAATCACCATATAAAGTAAAATGAGAGATCTAGAAGGAAAAAACCAACATAAGGGCAAAACGGTAATTTTACCCTTTGTTGTGCGGATGGCTATGATAAGGTTCTAAATAGGGTTTGCAATTGTACATATTCTCATAATATTTAATAATTCATGTAGCATTCCACCCTCGTGAGGTTCTAAATAGGGTTTGCAATTGTACATATTCTCATAATAATTAATAATTTTACCCTTTGTTGTGCGAATATCACCATCGATATCGGGTTCGGGTCTTGCGGGAGTGGGATGCTACAATTCAAGAGTTCAACTATTTGTATTTAGTGGAATGAGATTGAATTAATTCTGGGCTTATTGGAGCTTGAATTATCAAAGTCCAATAAGATTCCCCATTTGGCTTTAAGGAAGGTTATCAAGCTAAGTAAGAAATATAAATGGAGGTTAATTAGAAGCCCATAATTGAATCTTGGGCTTGGTCTAATTAAAGAAGCCCAAATGTACATTTAGTAATGGGCTTGGTTTTTGGTTTAATGTAATTAATTATATTAATTATATTAAAACAATTTTTTTAAGAAGAAGATAGCAATTTCGGTTATTCCTAGGTTAAATGTGTAAGCACACATTTGACATTAAAAAGCTAAATGAAGATGGTCTTTATTATGGTTAATCATCATTAAATGGAGTTATGAACTTACCATTAAATGGTTTAATGGTTGTCTTTTAATGTTGGCTAGTAACCTATTTGCATTCATTAGATTAAAGATGAAAGATGTACATTAGATGGACCATCTTCCTTCTTTCTTCTTTGGCAAAACCGAAATTGGGTATTGAATTTTAGGTTATGGTCTTTTCAAATAGCCATCATAAAGATAATAAAGATAATCTCATTTATTTGCTATTTTATGAATGATTAATGAAAGAAGTGATGCATTTGATGCCTCTCTCTCCTTCCATCCATGGATATACGAAATTGGTAGGCAAGAAAGAGTTCTTTGCATGTTCTTTACACCTTCTCTCCTTTCATGAAAGAGAGAATCGAAAATACCAATTGAAAGAGTTTCAATTTTGCTTCTTCTTCTTCTAACAAAATCTCCTCCAAATATTTCTTCTCCTTTCCCACCAAAGGATTTTGTTAACCTAATTTTTCTTAAAGAACAGGTGGTAAATCTAACTGGTTGAGGATACTACAACAAGGAGAAAGTAGATTGCTAAAGGAAAAGAGTCAAAGGCAAAGGATTTGGATACACGAAGAAGGAGAGGATAGCGTAGCGAGGATTTAAAGCTGTAGTGAAGGAGTCGGTAATACTCCTGATCTTGTTTATATTTTATTATCCTTATACCATATCATGTATGGATTGGCATGTTGATTTGGATTTGTTACTTCCACTGCAAGTAATGATTTCTTAAAAGTTTTGAAATCTACCGTTTTTCCAAACAAAGCATGTTTTCTTTTTCCGATCCAACAATTGGTATCAGAGCCAGTTTCTAATGCATGATTTCGGTTCCTATATATTGGATGCATGGGTTGGCAATATTTTTATGTATGCTGCATATTTTTATGTGATGGAAATATACATGGTGTATGTTTGCTCTTTTGGTTGTCCATAGAAGTTAAATTTACCTTGTAAGATTTCTTTATTGGTTGTAACAAGGAGGGTGGTCTATCATCACCATGTTTCGTCCTTGGTTTCTTTTTTCTATTTTCTTTGATTTTGTAATGTACAAATTGATGTAATGATGAAGATGGAGCAGCCATGGATTGAAGAGATGGAAAGGTAAAATTTTCAGTATATCCTTTTGTATATTGGCATAAGTTTTGTGAAAACATAGTTGCTGGAATTTTGTTTCAATTGATCACTTTTCGGTTTTTATTGTAAAAACAAGTGCTGGATTTTTGTTTCAAAGAATCAAATTTCGGTTTTACTAAAATACTAAGTGCTGGTTTCATGAAATGAGCTTCGGTTTTAATGAAAACTAGTGCTGGAATTTTTTCTCAAAACAAAGATTTGGTTTTCTAAAAATCTGGTGCTGGAATTTTATTTTTCAAAGTGACAAAATTCGATTTTCATATATGCCATTACATTTTGTTTACCGAATGGGCCGGATCATGTTTGTGAAGAGTTTGAAGTGGAAGATCCAAGTCCAAGAAGAATACTTTGGGCCTAAAAGGCTTGTAATTATTTAATTTTTCTAGGATGGACAATCAAAAGTGGCTTTATTAGTTCATGTGATAAATGGAGAAATGAATGCTTATAATATGTGATATTATGTGATTGCATGTCATTTAGAAAATTGCCAACCCTAGGCTTTGCCATGCATTCATTATGTATGAGATATATAATGAAACAATATAGGATGGATAATAAATTGCATCTAGACATGATGGTATTTAAAACTTAAAGCCTAAAAAGATTGAGTGGGAGAAGATGCTCCTGTAAGAGTCCACGGTCTCCAAATGATGGCCCGTTTGCATGTGGTGAAGTGTTACTCCCCATCGGAGGGCATGGATCCTAGATCTTGCATGGTTTGGGTCTCCTTAAGGATAAGTCCACTTAATGATAGCAAATGTGACCTCCCACCGAGGCACGGTTTGTAGGTATCTTTAGTGAATGAATCAAATGGTTAAACACTCAACATTTTTTATCAATAAACTGCCCACCATAGCTCTGTTGGTAAAAGTATGGACCAAATTAAGACGCTTCTTAAAAAATTAGGCATGAGATGCTTGGTAGTTTTTGAGTGGGAGGGTCCCAGTTTTTCTTTTAATGGATGAGATAGCCCACCATCACTTAGTCTGTTATAGATAAGAAAAATAACCGTCATATAATGTTTTAATTTTTTAAGTTTTGTTAAATCTATCATCATGCATACATGCATCATGATTTTATACAAAGTTCCATAAATTGTTGACTTGTTAGGACCCGATCCGGGAACCAGATCCCAACCGAAAACGAAGAACGAAGGAAGCGAAAGCGAATGGGAACAGAAATTTCGCATCGAAATTTCGAATTGAGAATCAAAGTATTCGATAACAGGAAACAAAAAATGAAAAATCGAAATACGAATAATAAATCGGATAACAAAGTGAAAGCAAATCGGAATCGAATCGATCAAATCGAAACAAAGGAGGCACAAACAAAATCAAAGTACCAAACAGATGCGAAGCAAACGGCGGAACCGACATCCGAACACATACACTGAATCGCATTGGATCCCTAGACTGTCCAAAAGCTGCTATATAATTTCTTTTTCTTTTTCTTTTCTTTTTCATTCTTTCTTATATCTTTAGTCAATCTCATTCAAATCACACAACCAATTTCCACTTTTGGAAAATCATTCTCATGCAAATCTCTAAATCTGATCATATTCTTATATATCCATACAAATCCTAAATTATATTTTTATCCAAATTTTATCGAAAATTCGGCAGCATAACGACTGCATTTATCCTAACCCAAACCTGCAAAGTAATCAAAATACACTTCTAAAATTTCCAATCAAACACACAAACATCAATATCCACTGGACCCTCCATCCGGGATCTCAGCAGATAAACACACTCCTATTTCTAAACCACTTCAAATCATTAATCATGTCCAATTCCAATACACATTTCAATCTTAAATCCATACACAAATTCCTAAATCAATATCATTATCATACACAATGTCATAAATAAATTCATATACAAATTCAATGATTCCAAACACATCATCATTTGATTTCTTACAAATCCTTAATGGCTTTTCCGAGCCATAAACCAAATTATTCAAAACACGGAAATATACACAAATTGAACTGGTGTCCTGACAGTCTTTCATCCGATCTCCTGCTTGAATACCTGGAGATGGAGATGAAGGGGGGTGAGCTCGGAAGCTCGGGGATAACACATTTATAAATTGACAAATAAGCAGAAATCATTTTTCATAAGCGTTTTGCCAAAAGGACTAATTTTTCAAACTTTGTAACTTTTCAAATAGTTTCCTCAAACCTTTCAATTTTTCAAACTTTTCATATAAATCCCACTTTTTCATTTCTCAATTTTAAATATGAATGCTGCACACAAAAACAAAGCAACAACACGTAACATATCAAAATGGTCTAGTTCAGTCCAAAGCGAGCGTCTTGCACATTCCGCGTAGCGTTCTTGTGCGGTAGTGAGCGAGCGTACTACACTTTCCGCATAGCGGACCGATTAGCCGTGAAGAGTCCAAATCGACTCCGTGTCACTAGCGGGCAGCACGGAGAAGGCTATAAGCGAATAGAGATAGTGCAGCGACTCACAAGGACTGACCAAACCCACTTAACACATAAGTTTAAAACGAAGGTTGGATTGCCGAAGGCATTTTTGAAAATCTTACTTTTCAAACATACTAATCTAAGCGCTGAAGGCACATTTTGAAACTTCATTTTCGCACATTCACATAATGCATACAATTCAATCACTCTGATCCATTCAATTTACAATTTTGCATAATTTATCAATGTATACACAACAAATGAATTTTAGAAATTTCTACGAATTCATTAAATCATTTGAAAGCAATGCATTTAAACTTGTACTCATTTCTCAGAAATCATTCGGAAATCATATGTTCAAACATTAATCAACATTGTTTCAACCATTTACAAAAACAATAATTTATCAAAAATCTAATTTTCGCCTTCTTTAAATTTTTCAAAATTGCTTTCTTTAATTTTTCAAACTTTCAAGTATAGCTTACAAATCAAAATATAAATATGCTACCCACCTCGAATTAATGCTCGAAACTTGATTTCAAGCTCTAATTTGACTGCTTCTTCTTTCTTCCTTCCAATTTAAAATAACCTAAGCCATACATATCCAAATTCAACATCATAAAAATCATAATCTTCAAAATTAACATAGGAAACCCAAATTCATCACTTTTCCAAGCTTTCTAAAACAAGAATTTCTAAAATCTTCAAATCTCAAAATTGGCCTAAACCAATTTATACAATTTCAATATCATAACTTACAATTTCTTCAAATTTGATTTCATATTCCACCCATCCATAATATTTTCCATGATTCTACACCAATAATTCACAAAATCCCCGAACACAAAATTAAGCCTAAACCTTAATTAATTTCCATCTAAAATTAAACATAACCTAAAACATATACATCAAAATTGACTTAAGAAATCTCAAATTCATCATTAATCCAAGCTATCTAAAGCAACAATTCCAAAAATCCCCAAATTTCAAACTTTGACATAAACCCCAAATTCATAAAATCAACAAAATCATAGCCTAATCTCTTCAATAAACCTTAGAAAACTTAAATTCATAACAATCTAAAGCTAAACCAACCAACATCTCTCAAGAAAATTCAAAACTTAAAGCTTTCTCTCTCTTACCATTTTCTCCACCATTTTCGACATTTTCAAGCTTTAAAGTAACTATCTTTTTCTTGCTTCCTTCCCCTTTGAAAAGCAACAAAAATCCCTTAGAAAAACCCCCCAAAAATCGACTTGCTTCATCCTTCTTCTTCTTTCCTTCCATGGCCGACCCTTTCTCCTTCTCCTTCGATCTTCTCTCTTCTTCATCTTTTCTTTCCTTTATTTTTTTTCCTTGTTTTCGTGAGTTTCAGATGTATAAAATGACAACCCCATGTGTTTTCTGCCATGTCATTTTAAATGAGGGAGAAATGACCAAGTTGCCCCTCCATTTTAGCCTAATTCCAAGTTTGCCCCTACACTTCACTTTATTTCCTGTTTACTTTCGGATCTGATTCGCACTATCAATTTGAAGGAATTTTTCTAAACTTCCTTCTAGAGAAATGTTCCTCTCAATCATACGAATCCAACACCACTGACCGTGCTCAATTCGGATCAGAAACGAAGAAGTTATAGCCGAAATACTATTGGACCTGCGAAAAATTCGAGACTGAACATTACGCTAATTTAATTCCAGGAATTGACAATCTTAGGGATGAAATTAAATTTCCATCCCTTCACAATAGTTGTATCCCTATATCTTAATTTTATTTTTCCTCAAGAATCAACTCAATCGGAGTTGTACAGCTCCCGAATTTCGCAAAATACTGAACCATGTTCAAAAAATTATCCAAGTTATAACCTATAACCAAATCTCTTACTTTGGTTCAATCAATCTCTTTCCATTTAATCTCCTAAAAATCATAATTATTCATAAAAATGAAATTAATTGTCTTAGGAATCCAACGCTTCGAGAATCAAATCAATCGGATGTCAGACGAAGGAATTATAAGCAAAAGATTACAAAAGGGATCGGATTAAAAACAAAGTAACGGAACTTCAAAACCGAACTTTCAAAAATCATATCTCTCGATCCCTAACTCGGAATTTGACAAATTTGATGTCAATAAAAATATCAAAGGAAGCTCTACAACTTCCCTAAAGTACTCAAAATCAAATTAGGTCTCAAAAGAGGTCAAAAACTCAGTCAAAGATTCTGTCCAAAACAGCTTTTCCTAAACGACTTCCAATTTTCAATCGCTCATAACTCCTAGCCTCGATATCAAAAAATTGCAAACTTTATATCAATGGAAAGATAAAAACATCATCTAAAACTTTCATGAAGACTACTTACTCCAATTCAGACTAAATCCATACGACGAGTGGTCTCGAAGCATAAAACACACAAATCTATACTAAATAGCATTTTTAAAACAAAGCATATCTTCGGAAAATCATATCTCTCGATTCCAACATCGAAAAATAGAAAACTTTATGCCACAGAAAACTCTTAACATAATCTACAAGTTTCATGTAGATCATTTTCTCAAATTTTGCCTAAATCAAAAGTCAACCCTCAAAGGCCAACAAGTCAAACTTTTCACAAATTTTCATTTTTTTACACTTTCTCTCTTTATTTCTTGATTTTCAACTCAATTTCAATCAACTCATCCACTTTTGAATATTTCTTATTTTTACTCAAAAATCGGGGTCCAACATGACTAGTATGTTCATGTTTTAATAATTTATATTTTCAGACATAATCAATCACAAAATGAATCCACTCACCCTGTTCTTGACTAATAACAAATTGGAAAACGGAGACAATTTTAATGAATGGAGACGTAACCTTGACATTGTTCTTCAATATGAACGTATTTCATGGGTGTTAACTGAAAATGAGCCTACACCTCCAAGTGGAGATTCAACTCCTGAGCAAGTCCAACAACATAAGCGTTGGCAGAATGCTGACAAGACTACTAAGTGTTATATTAAAGCTTCATCGTGGCATGTTGCAAAAGCAAATTGCTTGTATGAAAACTGCTAGTGCAATGGTCCATCACCTACATGAGATGTTTGGTGTGAGGACTAGGTCTGCAAGAGTGAAAGCTATCCAAACCTTTCATAATCTCAAACAGAAACCTGGTGAACCGGTGCGGGATTACATGATGAAGGTAATCTCTGTGGTCACTGAGGCTGAGATGCTTGGGGCGAATATAGATGCGGACACATAGATAATTATGATCATCAATAGCTTAAACTCTTCTTTTCAGCAATTTAAGTTGGACTATGAGCTCAACAGCAAGGATTACACCTTGAGTGAGTTGATGAATACCCTCCAGAGCACAGAGGAGATATTGAATATTAAAGCTCATGGGCCAGAAGCTAATGTAGCTTCTTCTTCTAAGCCCAAGGGTAAGGGCAAGGAAAAGAAGAAGGGTCCAATGAAAAAGAAGGCCCAAACATGGGTCAAGGCCAAATCTATGAAAAAGAAGGACAAAGAGAACATCAAAGGAAAGTGTTTCCACTGTGATGAGATGGGCCACTGGAAAAAAAGCATCGATCTACTAGAGTCCCTCAAAAGCAAACAAGGTATGGGCTTCCTAAGTTTGTTAGGAACTAGAAATGTGGCAGATTTATCTACTTCTTGGATATTAGATTCAGGAGCCACTAACCATGTTTGTAATTCTTTCGGGGTTCAATGAAAGGAAAAGACTACCTAAAGGCGATTTCAAGTCAAGATAGCAGATGGTTCCTATGTTTGAGTAGAATCGGTGGGAGTAGTTATCTTGGACTTTCCTAGTGGTCATAGGTTATATTTGGAGGATGTTTATTACATGCCAATGATTGAAAGAAACATGATTTCTATTTTTTGTCTAATAAAATCTGGTTATTCCTTATATTTTGAAAAGGTTGTTTCAATATATGAGAATAAGGATTTTATTTGTGATGTGATAACTAAACAGGGATTGTTTTTATAGAACCTATGAAAGGCTCACTAAACACCACAGAATTGATAAAACCAAGACAATCCAAAATCTCTAGCATTAATTCAAAGTATCTGTGGCACTTAAGAATTGGTCATATCAATCAGAAAAGACTTGACAGGCTAGTAAAGGATGGGATCCTTATGGGCTTGGATAGTGATCCATTACCCACCTGTGAATCTTGTATTGAAGGAAAATGACCAAAGCCTCATTTCCTTCTAAAAGAAACAGATCTGAATTCACATTGGACCTGGTACATACTGATGTGTGTGGGCCCATGAATGTACAAGCTAGAGGAGGTTATGAATATTTCATAATTTTTATAGATGATTACTCAAGACATAGCTATTTTTATTTGATGCATAAAAAGAGTGAATCTTTTGAAAAGTTCAAAGAATTCAAAGCTGAAGCTGAGAATCAACTTGGCAAGCCATTAAAACAGCTTTGATCATATCGAGGTGGTGAGTATTTATCTGGAGAGTTCCAACAATATTTAATTGACAATGGAGTTGTTTCCAATTTGTCAGCTCCTCGTACACCTCAATAGAATGGTGTAGTAGAGAGGAGAAATACTACGCTAGCCTTCCAAAATCGTTCTGGGGATATGCCATACAAACGGCAACATATCTTCTTAACTTTGCTCCGTCCAAATCGGTGCCTAAAACACCTAGGGAGTTGTGGACTGGCCGAGTGCCTTCATTGAGGCATTTGAGGACTTGGTGTTGGACCCCGATCCATAAGTGGCAATTTAGAGATATGAAATGAAATTCAATTAGTGTTTTGGATATGAATTGTGTTATAGATGTCTTGTGCCTTAAGGAAAATTGATGAGAAAAGATTCGAGGACTTTGATATTTGAGTAAATTTGTATGAATTATGAGAGTAAAGTGAATGAGTAAATTGAAATGGAAGTTGAAATTAAGAAATAAAGAGAAAAAGTGTGAAAATTTGTCGAATTAGGAAAGTTTGACTTTTTGGTTATAAAAGTTGACTTTTTGATTTAGGCAAAATTTGAGAAAATTATATACATGAAACTTGTAGTGTCTATTAAAAGCTTTCTGTCGCCATAAAGTATGCAATTTTTCGACATCGGGAGTGGAAGATATGATTTTCCGAAGATAAGGTTCTTTTGCTTTGTTTTTGAAAATGCTATTAAGTATAGGTTTGTGTGTTCTAAGCTTCGAGGCCACTTGTCGTGAAGATTTAGTCTGAATTGGAGTAAGTGGTCTGCATGAAAGTTGTAGCTTGTCTATCAATCTTTTCGACGCTATAAAGTATGAAATTTTTAGATGCTGGAATTGGGAGATATGAAATTTTAAAGTTTTGAGTTGGTATAGGATGAAAATTTCAGGGCAGAAACTTTGAATAAAAAATTGACCTAGTTAGAGGTTGAATTTGTGTTTAAGTTCTTCATGAAAGTTTTATAAGATGTTTTTATCTTTCCATTGATATAAAGTATGCAATTTTTATAAGAGGTTGAATGTGGAGTTATGATTTTTGAAAGTTTCAATTATTGTTTTGGAATGACAAGTAGGAGCAGTAACTTTGATTAAGTTTTTGACCCCTTTAGAGATGGGATTGGTTGTGGGGGTCTTCATGGAAGTTATAGAGCTTCCTTTTTATCTTTCCATACCAAATTTGTAAAATTTGGAGTTCGGAATCAAGAGTTATGATTTTTGGAAAATTAAGTTACATTTATGTTTTTGAAGTACTGTAATTTTGCTTATACTCCGACCCTTGTTCAATCTTTTGCTTATAATTCCTTCGTCCGACATCCGATTGACTCGATTTTTAAAGCGTTGGATTCTTAAGACAATTAATTTCATTTTCATGGGAAATTGTGATTTTTAGGAGATTAAATGGAAAGATATTTGATTGAATCAAAGAGTGAGAATTGGTTAAAGTGTTTAAGTCAGAAAATTTTCTGAACATGGTTCAGTATTTTGAGAAATTCGGGAGCTTTGGAGCTCCGATTGAGTTGATTCTTAAGGAAAAGTAACATTGAGACATGGGGCCAAAAATCATGTGAAGGGATCGAAATTCAATTTCATCCCTAAGATTGTCAATTTCTGGATTAAAGTTGAGTTAATGTTCAGTCTCGGATTAGTAAGAGCTGAACACGTATTTTGACTATAACTCCTTCATTTCTAAACCGATTTGAGCGTTCCTGGTGTCATTTTAAAGATGAGACATAGAGGAACATTTTTTAAGAAGAATGTTTTGCCAAATTATGTCAGTTACCTGCTCAAAATTGGGAAGCAAGATGATAGTTTTTAAAGGTTAATTGAAGGGCAAATGTGGAAGTTCACTTAAGTTACTATGATATAAGGCTATTAAGCAAGGGTCTTTTGGTCATTTTGTAGTCAATTAAGAAGAAGAAGAGTGGTTGTCATTGGTTTTAGAGGAGAAGCACGATAGTCTTAAGGAAAAGAAACGAAAATAACAGGAAGAGAGGAGAAGAGTGAATCGGTGGAGAAGAGGGGAGAAGAAGAAGAAACAAAAATATTTAGGGTTTCGTTTTCTTGATTTGTAAGAGGATTTTTTAACATAGTTTAAGAGAGAGAAAGGTGGAGGAACTCAAGAGCTTCATCCCAAGCCTAGAAAATCCAAAATTGATGAAGAGGAAAGGTAAGAATCGTTTTTGATCTTTGGATTTTTGATGAGTTTTTGGATTAGAAAGTTTAAGAATGTTATGGGTTTAGGTTTTCTAAAGTTAATTTTGGAGATTATGCCATTTATGATATTCAATTTTTGGTTGTTGACTAATTAGGGTTTTGTCATGAATTTGGGGATTTTCGTAAGGATGGAGAATTGAGGTTTTAAGCAAGTTCCAAGCATCGTTTTGAGGTGGGTAACATGTTTATTATTTGAATTATAAGCTAATTTCAAGTTTTCGAAAAATTTAGAGTAGGAATGTTTTAAAACAAATTTATTATTTGTGTTTTCGAAAAATCAAGAAGTGATATGATTTGAAAAGTTATTGTTAGGTTTTGTTTTCGAATGATTGGAAATGGCTACAATTGTTTCGGGCTTTTTAATCAAATGGTTCAATTGTTACATTCTTTGATTTCAAATGATTTGATAAAAATTGAAATAATCGTTAAAGCCATTGTGTTTGAATATATTAATGTTTTCTAAGATTGTTGCATTCTTGAATGATAAAGGATGTGTTATGTGATTTGCATAGACATTGTAAATTTGAAGTGGTGTGACTTTGAGTTTTTGAGTTGTAAAGCATTCTTGTATATATTGCTTTCAAATGTGTTGCCTTATAGTTTGGAAATGATTAGAATGCTAGGAGTGTATGGCTGCCATTTTGAGTGAATTGATGGGATTGTTGGATGAGTATGGACTTGGAAGATTGCGGATGGTGGAGATTGAAGTGGTTTTGTGCAGGTATTGGAGTTTGGATTGAAATTGAAGAAGTTGGCTAGATGATATTTTAGGAGAGGTGCTGTCAAATTTTTCACAAATTTGGCAGCAGCTTCGATTGTGCTTTTAACCTCCTTAATGGTTGAATTGGATTGGGAGGTCTTCTGGAAGATTGTAGTTTAGGTTTTTATCTTTTCATATATGTATAATATGTCATTTTTCGGCTTAGGATTAAGGAGATATAAGAGTTGAAAGAAAACAGCTACGGTTTACCATACTGTTTGGACTATTTTTGTGCAGTATCTTTGGAAGGGTTTTTCACCCCCTTGAGGCCTTCATTGATTGTTACATCCTTCATAAGAGATGTAGAATGTCTTTTTATATTTTCATTGAAGTATAATATGTAATGTTTAGAGTTAGGAGTAAGAAGTTATGAGTTTCGGAAAATTGTTGCTACTGTTTACCTTCACTGTTTGAACAACAACTTTGGTTGATTGTTTGACCCTCTTAGAATTAGAATTTGACAAGAGAGTCTTCTTAAAGATTGTAGTGTCGGTTTTTATCTTTTCATTGGTATATAATATTCTATGATTGAGTTTTGGATTAAGAAGTTATAAGGATTGGAAGAAGACGGTTACTGTTCATAGGGTCATTTTTATGGGCAGTAACTTGAAGTAGTGCTTGACTCCCTTAGAGGCCATATGGGTTTTTAAACTCTTCATGAAAGTTGTAGAGTTTTCTTTGAGCTTTTTATTGATACCAAATTTGAGAACTTTGGTGTTTGGTGTGAAGAGTTATGAAATTACTTTTTTAGTTGAAGAATAGGATTTTTGATTGAGCCCTAAGCCTTTATACTTCATGAGGGAAATTAAGGTAAAGTTTTTTCAAGACTTTTTCGAAGGTAAATAGTTTAAGTTTGTTTTTGAAGTTTGTCCTTTCTAAGGTGGTTGATTTCATTGTGTTTGAATGATTTGGAAATTTCTAAAGTATTGCATTCTTTGATTCTGATGTATGAGAATCCTTTGGTTTTTGAATGATTGAAATATGGGTATGGGTTTTGCGTGACTCTCTGTTTGATTATGACATGTCACGAAAAGCAAGATTTTGAAATGTGCCTTCGAGCAATCCAATTTTTCGTTTTCGATTATGTGTTATGTGAGTTTGGTCAGGTCCCATAAGTGGGACAAGTGCGCACTTGTCTGTTTTAAAGCCTTCTCCCGGCTGCCTGCTAGTGACACAGGAGTTTCGATCTCGGACTCCCATAAGTCACAGCTGCACCGGACCGCGATGCGGGAAGGTGTAGTACGTTCTGTTCACGGCTGCACAGGACCGCTACGCGGGAATGTGCAGTACGTTTTGTTTTGAACCGATCCAAACCATTTTGATGTGCAATGTGTTTTGATTTGTTTAAGATGTGATGCATTTCTATGTGATGCATTCATGTTATTGAAATTGTGCACAATTTTTGAAAGATTTAAGAAATTGGAGGAATGATTTATGGAAAAGTTTTTAACCAAGAAATTTATGAAATTGTTTATCAAGGATTTGGAAAGTGAAAATTTTGAGAAAAAAGAAAATTTGTCAGTTTTTAGACTGTGAAATTTTAAGATGGCAAAAGTTTTGGAAAAATGTTTTTGCTTATTTTTCTTTTATAAATATGTTATCCATTGAGCCGTCGAGCTCACCCCCTTTCATCCCCATCTCCAGGTAATCAAGAAGGAGATCGGATGGAAGAAAGTCAATTCGTCCGTTATGTTTGTAATAGTATTTTTGTTGCAATAGGATTTTTGTAAAAATAAGAGTTTAGACATATGTTGTGTATTTTGGAGAAATATGTATTCTTATGTATTTCGGTTTTTGCAATAGATGTAGTATCGTGGCTTGAGAATGCCACTTTGGTTTCATGATGTATATGAATTATGAATTAATGTATGGAGTTGGGTTTGTGTATGATTTTGGGATACGAGTTATGATTGTTTATGAATATGAGTGGTTTAGATTGAATTATGAATTTGTATTTTGATTTGAGATGTATATAAATGAGATTGATTCTTATGAATGTAAATATTTATGTTTGGGTTATGGATTGAGATTTATTGAAGTGCTATGAGTATGATTGTGAGTTGATTGTATATGAGATTAGGACGGAAGGTCAATTTAATTTGGTTGGTGGATGGGATTTAGAAGTGTATTTGAACTATTTGCAGATTTTTTGGGCTGTTCAAAATACAGCCGTTATGCTGCTCGATTTTTGATAAAAATCGGTTTATGGAAGTTAGAATAAGTATAAGATTAAGAGTTTTAAAGATGCGATTAAGATATGCATGATTAAGAGTAATTTGAGCTTATGGAAAAGGATAGTGAGATTAGAATGGTTGAATTTTTTCAAATGGGAAATTAAATTGTTTTGATTTGGATAAAATTGATAAAGATGAAAGGAATAAGAATGAACAAAAAAATTTATACCGGTTTCGGATTAGTTTGGACCATGTTATTCTTAGGGTATCCAACGCGACGCTGTTTCGAAAAGTTTTTCTTCGCGGATGTCGGAGTCTTGCCTCTCAGTTTGTTTCAGTTCGTTTGGAATTCGATTCAAATTACTTTGCTTCGTTCTTTCGAATCCGTTATTATTCGTTTCGCGTTTTCATTTCTGTTCGCTTCGTTTCTGCGTTTTCGCTTTCGTTTCAATTTCGCTTATGCTTTTACTTCCGCTTTCGTTTCGGCCCACTTCTGAGTTTGACCTTCGCTTTTTGTCTTTTCCATTTTCCGGTTAGGGTCCAATTCCGGTTTCGAGATCGGAATCCAACACTTAGGGCTGCCCAACCCATGTTCTAAAGCCTGAATCCACAAAGATGGAACCAAGGTCAGAAGTATGTTTGTTTGTATGATATCCTACGGGAACTCGAGGGTACTATTTTTACAGTCCTCATGATAAGAAGGTATTTGTGTCGACAAATGCAACCTTCTTAGAGGAAGAGTTTGTAAAAAATCACAAAGGAAGAAGTGAAGTAGTACTAAAGGAGTTAGCTATTTCATCCAAACCAAGAGTTGTTTTGGATATGACAGAACAAGATGTCGAAATGGATTCAAGAGTTGAATCAGAAGTGCATCAAGGTGTGCCTAGACGTAATGGGAGGGTTGTGAGACAGCCAGATAGGTATCTGGGTTTAGGAGAAGGCTTAATTGCCATCTCGGACTAAGAAGAAATAGATCCCATTACGTATACACAGGCTATTAACGATGTTGATGTAGGAAAATAGCTCAAGGCGATGGAATCAGAAATAGATTCTATGTATACTAATGAAGTCTGGGTCCTTGTAGATCTACCACTAGGTCTAAAAGCCATAGGGTGTAAATGGATCTACAAAAGGAAAAGGGGATCGGATGGAAAGGTAGAGACCTTTAAAGCTAGATTGGTAGCTAAAGGCTATACTCAAAAGGAGGGTATAGACTATGAGGAGACTTTTATGGACTTAAGCAAGCATCTAGGTCTTGGAACATTAGGTTTGATAAGGCTATCAAAACCTAAGGGTTCATACAAAACCTAGATGAGCCTTGTGTTTATAAAAGAATACAAGAAGGTAAGGTTACTTTCCTAATCCTGTATGTTGATGACATTCTGCTCATTGAGAATGATATGGGAATGTTATCTGCGGTTAAGGGATGGCTAAATGAACAGTTTTCAATGAAAGATTTGAGAGAGGCTACCTATGTTCTAGGGATCAAACTTATAAGGGATCGAAAGAACAAGAAGATAGCTTTGTCTCAACTAACCTACATTGAGAACATGCTCAATAAGTTCGCCATGCAAGATTCCAATAGGGGTTTTACTCCTACTAGACATGGAATCAAACTTTCAAAGGAACAAGCACCTAAAACCCAAGAGGAGGTTGAACGCATGCGTAACATTCCATATGCTTGGCAGTTGGTAGTTTGATGTATGCAATGTTGTGCACTAGATGGATATCATTACAGCGATGGGGATAGTAGCGATTTCAGTCAATCAAGAATGGAACATTGGATTGCAGTTAAGTGTATACTTAAGTATCTTCGTAGGAAGAAGAACTTAATGCTTGTTTACTCTGGAAGTAATCTTATTCCGACGGGATATCGGATTCGATTTCCAATCGATGTTGATTCAAGGAAATCAACTTCGGTTCTATATTTACTTTAGGAGGTGAAGCCATAGTTTGGAGGAGTGTCAAGCAATTTTGTATTCTTGATTCGACTATGGAGGTTGAGTATGTTGCTGCTTGTGAAGCAAAGAAGGAAGCGATCGGCGGAAGTTCCTAAATGATTTGGAGGTAGTTCGAGGCGAAAAGGCCATTACACTTTATTGTGATAATAGTGGGGCGGTGGCTAATTCTAAAGAACCTCGAACCAAAAGTCGCCAAACACATTGGCGAAAGTATCATCTTATAAGGGAGATAATACAACGTGGAGAAGTGGATGTGGTAAAGATTCTCACCGAGCAAAACCTTGCTGATCCATTCACAAAGACATTGACTCAAAAGAGTTTTGAGGGTCACCTAGAAGGGATGGGAATGAAGGATATGCCAAACTTGCTTTAGGGCAAGTGGGAGATTGTTGGAGTTATGTAAATATAGTGACCTGGAAAGCAAGTGTATTTACATGTAACTTTATCTTCTTGATTCTGATGCTTTGTAATGAAAATATTTATTATTAATAAAACAAACGAGTTTGGTTTTATCTGTAGGAGCATTATATATCTGGTCATAAGGTACCAAGAGTCTTTTGTAAGTAATATACATATACATGGAGATGTATGGGAAACATGTATATTATTAGAATCTGAATTAATTGATTCACAGTTCAATAATCAAGTTGGTCGCATGATTATGGTTTAAACTGTAGTGTTGCGATTTATCTCTATATAAGTAAAGGAGTTTACTTCAAAGAAATGATGAGTTTCATATCATGATAGTAGTTGACTATCGATAATGGCACTATTAAATGAATCTGGAATCAATTATGTTTTCAAGAATAAAGTGGGTCGTTACTTTAATCTTAAAGCATACAACTTAAGCATTCGCTTATTATGAACCATAATCTTGATGAGTGGTGAACTCATATATGTTTCATTATAATTCTTGATATGATCGGAATGGATTTTTACAGTATTAATCCGAGGTATGCATGTTGGAATTATTAATTGAAACATGTATCGAGAACATTCACTCAAATAAAGAGTTTATAGTGTTATCATCTCTTCTAGATGTTTTAAGGAAATTTGGTGATTAAACTGGCGCTAGTAGTTTGATGGACTAGCTACCCATCAAGTCTTAACACTGAGATGAGATCTTATGTGTTAATCACCATATAAAGTAAAATGAGAGATCTAGAAGGAAAAAAACAACATAAGGGCAAAACGGTAATTTTACCCTTTATTGTGCAGATGGCTATAATAAGGTTCTAAATAGGGTTTGCAATTAGACATATTCTCATAATATTTAATAATTCAAGAGTTCAACTAATTGTCTTTAGTGGAATGACATTTAGTTAATAAGCTAGAATTAATTCCAATGAGATTGAATTAATCTCATTGGAATTAATTCCCCACTTGGCTTTAAGGAAGGTTATCAAGCTAAGTAAGAAATATAAATGGAGATTAATTAGAAGCCCATATTGAATCTTGGGCTTGGTCTAATTAAAGAAGCCCAAATGTACATTTAGTAAAGGGTTTGGTTTTTGGTTTAATGTAATTAATTAGATTAATTATATTAAAACATTTTTTTAAGAAAAAGATAGCAATTTCGGTTATTCCTAGGTTAAATGTGTAACCACACATTTGACATTAAAAAGCTAAATGAAGATGGTCTTTATTATAGTTAATCATCATTAAATGGAGTTATGAACTTACCATTAAATGGTTTAATGGTTGTCTTTTAATGTTGGCTTGTAACCTATTTGCATTCATTAGATTAAAGATGAAAGATGTACATTAGATGGACCATCTTCCTTCTTTCTTCTTGACAAAATCGAAATTGAGTATTGAATTTTAGGTTATGGTCTTTTCAAATAGCCATCATAAAGATAAATGAAGATAATCTCATTTATTGGCTATTTTATGAGTGATTAATGAAAGAAGTGATGCATTTGATGCCTCTCTCTCCTTCCATCCATGGATATACGAAATTGTTAGGCAAGAAAGAGTTCTTTGCATGTTCTTTACACCTTCTCTCCTTTCATGAAAGAGAGAATCGAAAATACCAATTGAAAAAGTTTCAATTTTGCTTCTTCTTCTTCTAAGAAAATCTCCTCCAAACATTTCTTCTCCTTTCCCACCAAAGGATTTTGTTAACCTAATTGTCCTTGAAGAACAGGTGGTAAATCTAACTGGTTGAGGATACTACAACAAGGAGAAAGTAGATTGCTAAAGGAAAAGAGTCAAAGGCAAAGGATTTGGATGCACGAAGAAGGAGAGGATAGCATAGCAAGGATTTAAAACTGTAGCAAAGGAGTCGGTAATACTCCTAATCTTGTTTATATTTTATTATCCTTATACCATATCATGTATGGATTGGCATGTTGATTTGGATTTGTTGCTTCCACTGCAAGTAATGATTTCTTAAAAGTTTTGAAATCTACCGTTTTTCCAAACAAAGCATGTTTTCTTTTTTCGATCCAACAGCATCAAAGTTGAATCTTTCCATCACTAGCCACTTAAATACTTTTCTATCTTCTTATTTGCCAAAGGACCCAACCTATTGTGCCTTGAAAGTTGACTTTCGTGTATGTTAAAAGAGCTAGGGTTCTTGGAGACTCTTAAAGAAGCCCTGGATAAACAAGTAAGTATAAGCATCACTCTTCTTGATTTGATGAACGAAGCATATTTGATGATAGTTAGAAGTTAAATGTTCCCAAATTGAGGGTGGGTATATGCAAAAATATGAGTGAGTAATGTGGGTAGATTTGTTGGACCCCTAAATTTTTTTTCAATTATTATTGATTGATTTGTTTCCTTATTTTTAGAATTGAGTCATTCATTTGATGGGAATAAATAGAGATTTGAAATTAGATGGAAAGATTTGAATTAAGTTAGAGTTAATATGGTGTTTAAGAAGATTAAAGGAGTTAGGAGGTAAATGAAGGAAGGGGCAAAATGGGAAGACCAAAGGACAGGAGAGGCATTTTTGAAAGGACAAGACCAAATGTGGTCTTACATTTAAGAGAAGGAGAAAACGTGAATTGGGACAGAAGAAGAGAAATAAGAAAGAGAAAGAAGAGAGATTTCGATGGTTGAGAGAAAAGAAGAGAGTTGAGCTAGGGTTTCTGCATTTCTTAGCTTTTTAGAGAGATTTTGAAGGGGTTCAAGAAGAGAAAAAGGTAGAGGAAGAGAAGAGTTTCCATTTGAGCCAAAGATCTCTTCATTTAGTGAAGAACCAAGGTAAGATTACCTAAATATTTTGGGATTTTTTGAAGGATTTTAGTTCATGGAGATTAGAAAATCCATGGGTTTAAGTATTCTAACATCAATTTTAGTGATTGTGCTTTGTGGGATTTTCAATTGAAAACCCTATTGAGTGAGATTTTTGTTATTATATAAAGGGGATCAAAGAGGTAAGAGGAACAAGAGAAGAGGCATTTTGAGCAAGTTTTTAAGCAAAAAAATCAAGGTGGGTTACATGTTTATAATAGAGTTATGAGCCATTAACGTTTTTACAAATCAAGAAAGTAAAATGATTTCAATTACTTCATAAATGTTGCTTTTAATGTTTTGAGTGATTTGAGAAACTGCCACATGTTGGTATATGAATTTTGATTATAAAATGGAAAATGGCTTTGAAATATTCATGCTATGCCTTGAAACATGTCATGGCATTTTGTATGAATGAAAAGATGAGAAAGAATGAAAGTATAAACACATGAGCAAATGATTTGAGCATGAATATGTACTTTTATTTGGGCAAGAGAGGAACCTTTTTCATTAGTCATATGCACATTGACCTATAGCCTTCTCCCGGCTGCCTACTTGAGGCCACGAAATTCTGAGAAATCGGACTCGTTTTGTTCACGGTATAAACTTAGGTTTCTCCATTTCGTTCCACGGAACTCTCGAGCCATTTGTTTACGCATTGCATCATTGAGTTGTCAAGTTTGTTGCATAATCTAAGTGTTCTACTATGTTGATGTGATGATACTTTAACTATGAGTTTTAAACAAGAATTGTGAATTTGACTGAAAATTTGAGAACAAAGCGTTTTATAAATTCACTATGACTTTCATAAGACAAATGAACATTTCAACGATTTTGCTTACTCTTTGTTATAAACTTGTTACCAACAAGCTTTCAAGCTCACCCCCTTTTTATCCCATCTTTAGGTGATAGCTAAGAGACCAAGTGATCAAGAGCCTAAAGGCATATCTCCAAATTTGCTTATTTTGTAGTTTGAGTTGATTTTGGGAAAGCAAGAAGTTTGTTTGTTCAAGGAGCTTTTGTAATTTGAGATATTGAGATGATGATGTAATGTGGCTAGGAATGCCATTAAAGATTTGTAAAACTTTATTCTTTTGATGTTAATGAAATGTGAATGGTGCATGGATGATGTAAGTTAAATTTAGATATACGTGAAGAAGTTATTGTAATGAGATGATGATTTTGGAGCATAAATTGTTGATATATATATATATATACATATATATATATGTACACATAAGTGAGATGTTACGAGAAGGAAGATAGGAATTATGATTGATTAGATGTAGTTGAAGGTGATGAGACAAATGAGTTAAGATTTGAGAGTTTAATGAAATCATTTTGATTGCGGAATGGTTATGCTTAGGACATTCCAAGTTTGCATAGTGCAAAATTTCAAGTCTTCCATTGTTGGCCCCTGAATTTTTTTTATTTGATTAAGCATGATTAGACTAATCATTGGGGTCTTGCAAGATTTATATATGTTGGATGTTAATTGTAATGAGGTTATGTGACATGGGTGTAGTGAATTGAGTTAAAGTGATAAGTTACACAAGGGGGCATTAAGGGAGGATCACTTAAGCATTTACGTTGTAAGGCTAATAAGTGAGGGTAAAATAGACATTTTGGCATCATTAAGGATTTTGAACTATTAGAGTAATGGGAGAGTGTAAGGCTAATTTTGGCAAGTCACTTGGGTTTTAAAAACCTAAGGCACCAATGTAAGGACAAAAGGGACTTTTTGTAATCATTAGTGCTGTAAAAGAGAAGGAAATGGGGTGTCTTACTTTTGGGAGAGAGAGAAAAACGAAATTGAAGAAAGAAGGGAGAGAGTTTCGTGAGTTTAGGGAAAGAAAGAAGAGCAAACTAGGTTTGAGTTTTCTCAACCTTCAAGAGGGATTTTGAGAGTGATTAAGGGAAGATTAGAGCTTTCATTGGAGCTAAGAAAATCATTGTTTGGTGAAGATTTTAGGTAAGTGGGTTTTAATCTTTTGAAGTTTTGAAAGGTTTTTGTTCAAAGAGCTTAGGATATAGATGGGTATAAGTATTCTAGGATCAATTTCATGCATGAGGTTCTTTGGCTTTGTCAATTTGAACCCTTTTGATTTGAGATTTTTGTAATTATTGAAGAAAATCAAGAAGGACAAGAGGAGCAAGAGGAGAGGCATATTTGAACAAACCATAGTCAAGGACTTCAAGGTGGGTTTCACTTTTATAGTTAGGCGATAAGCTAACAAAAAGTTTCTGTCCATTTGAACCCTTTTCATGTGCATTTAATGTGGTTATGTGACATGGGTGTAGTGAATTGAGTTAAAGTGATAAGTTACACAAGGGGGCATTAAGGGAGGATCACTTAAGCATTTAAGTTGTAAGACTAATAAGTGAGGGTAAAATGGGCATTTTGGCATCACTAAGGGTTTTGAACTATTAGAGTAATGGGAGAGTGTAAGGCTAATTTTGGCAAGTCACTTGGGTTTTAAAAACCTAAGGCACCAATGTAAGGACAAAAGGGACTTTTTGTAATCATTAGTGGTGTAAAAGAGAAGGAAATGGGGTGTCTTACTTTTGGGAGAGAGAGAAAAACGAAATTGAAGAAAGAAGGGAGAGAGTTTCGTGAGTTTATGGAAAGAAAGAAGAGCAAACTAGGTTTGAGTTTTCTCAACCTTCAAGAGGGATTTTGAGAGTGATCAAGGGAAGATTAGAGCTTTCATTGGAGCTAAGAAAATCATTGTTTGGTGAAGATTTCAGGTAAGTGGGTTTTAATCTTTTGAAGTTTTGAAAGGTTTTTGTTCAAAGAGCTTAGGATATAGATGAGTATAAGTATTCTAGGATCAATTTCATGCATGAGGTTCTTTGGCTTTGTCAATTTGAACCCTTTTGATTTGAGGTTTTTGTCATTATTGAAGAAAATCAAGAAGGGCAAGAGGAGTAAGAGGAGAGGCATATTTGAACAAACCATAGTCAAGGACTTCAAGGTGGGTTTCACTTTTATAGTTAGGCGATAAGCTAACAAAAAGTTTCTGTCAATTTGAACCCTTTTCATGTGCATTTAATGTGGTTAAGTGTAGCAAGATTTTTCCTACATGCTTATATATGATTTGTGGGATGATAAATAAAAAGTTGTTTATTACAATGAATCTTTAAAATGATGCATGATTTTGAAACCATACTTTTAGAAATGGTTTTAAGATATAATAAGTTTATGAAAAGCAAGTTTTCAAGAAAATGTGCATTTGTGGGCATCAAGCTTACAAGATTTTGAAACTCTATGTGTTATGTGGGTTTGTGGTAGTCTCTCAAGAATCGTCACGTGCACGTTAACCCAAGTATAGGCTTCTCCCACCTGCTCGCTAGTGGCATGGAGCTCCCTCAAGGACTCCCTCAAGAATTCACGACTACACAGGACCATTTCTTTAGAAATGTGTAGTGTGTCATGTTTTGGATTTACCCAAACCATTTGATATGTTTATGTGTTCATGCTAAGTTGATAGGAGTAATGCATTCTTGATTTTGTATACACATAAACTTCTATATTAAAAATGTATGAAAATGTCTTTGCTTGTTGCAAGCTGTAAAATTGTTACTCACGGGCTTCAAGCTTACCCCCACCTTTCCTCCACACAAGCAAGTGAAGAGCAAGAGATTGAGTAGTCAAGGGCCAAGGGCATCACTCCACTTTTGAAATGTTATTGTATTTCAAGCTACTTTTGAAACCAAGGCTTTAGTTGCATTTTGAGTAGTTCAGTGTTTAAGTATCTTTTGTATCTGAGATTTTTTTGAGACATTAATGTTTGAGTATTGAAATGCCCACTAAAGCTTTGTAATAACTATAATCTTTTGATGCTACTGGTATATGATTTTTATTTTCTACCCTGAATCACAAGGTTTCATAAAGGGTGAATTCGTTTACTAACTTAAAGGCAAATTTCTGGGTTGATCTAGACTGATTTTGTAACATTCCATCTCCATATTAAGGGTTAAGACCCGAAATTTCAGTACAAGCGAGACCCGAAATTTCAGTACAAGCGAGCTTAAAGAGAATCTAAGACAATGCATTTTCTTGTTCATGCATCATGTTAGAATATATGTATATAGATATGGAATGTTTTCGCATAAAAAGTAGTGCATGCATTCATTGACAACTTCCAGGTGTAATTGTCATTAAATGTGATTGTATTGAAAATGAGGAGTAGAAGGAGTGGAAAGAGTGATCTTGGTGTGAGTTGTGATAAGGAAAGATTTAGAAATAAAATTAGTAGTGATCTGGAAAATGTTCACTGAGTATGCTTCGGTCTGTTAGCCATAACTTCTCCTCTAGTTTTCCAAACGAGATGGCTCTTAATTTGTATTAAACTAGAAATATATGGCTACATTTTTTATCAAGGCATCGATTTTCAATTATGTCCCTAAGAATCTCAAAAGTTGTCATGAATTGAAGAATTGGGTGAGGAGTTGGTCTATGAATGAAAATTTTGTCTTCAGATTTTAGGGGAAAATTTGGGATTGATATAAATATATTTTGGCAAAGTTGTCTTCTGGAAAGTTTTAGATCTTTCTTTTATCTTTCCAACGGTATATTATATGAAAAATTTAGATATCGGAGTCAAAATTTATGATTCTTATAAGTGCAGACATTTTGGAAGAAAAGCAAACAATAGAAATGAGACGGAAGAAAAGCAGACGATAGACATGAGACAGAGGAAAAGTAGACGATAGAAATGAGACGGAGGAAAAGCAGACGATAGAAATGAGACAGAAGAAAAGTAGACAATAGAAATGAGATGGAAGAAAAGCAGACAATAGAAATGAGACGGAAGAAAAGCAGACGATAGAAATGAGACAGAAGAAAAGCAGACGATAGAAATGAGACAGAAGAAAATGAGACGATAGAAATGAGACGATGGAAATGAGACGAGAGAACTGAGACGAAAGGAAAGTGAGACGATGCAAAATGTGAGATGATATAGAATTCAAACGACAAAATTGGCCTTTAAGGTCTTCATGAAAGTTATAGATCTAAAAGTCTTCTTTCCAATGGTCTAAAAATGAAGTCAATCCGCAATCTATAACAAAAGGTATGACATTTGTCCCAAGAGAGGTACAAATTGATTAATGGTATAAACATGTTCGATTCTTTCGGGTATAATTTCCCCATCTGACCCCCAAATGAAGTGATACTTGAAGCAATAGATTTCTAACTTTTGGTATTGTCTCTCCGTGAAAATTTGTGTCTTTTGGAGTGTTTTTGAGAAAGTTACATTAGAATAAGTGAGGGGCTAGTTGGGAGAGCATGCTTGGAGTATGTTCACGTTAGCTCATTAAGTTTATCTTGAGTTGTAAAATTCCGATTGAGATGATTCTTGTTTCAACACAAATTAAAGGCTTAAAGCTATGATTCCTTGATGAGGTCAAGTTGAGATTTTGGTGTTTGATCGGTATGGCACACCACCTTATGGAAATGTTGATTATGACCCTACAGGGTATTAAGCTCAAGGTTTAGGACTCCGGATATTGGGCTTCGAAAACGGGGTTCCAACATCCATAAGGGAAAATTTTATGTTCTGAGTTCAGGAGATAATTTAGATTGATCTAGGATGAATTTGATAAAACTGTCTTAATAGAAGTTGTAGCTTAGCTTTCTAGCTTTCCAACGGTATATAGTATGAAATTTTTAGACATCGGAGTCAAAAGTTATGGTCCTTATAAGTGGAGATGCTCTGAAGTATAGGACATATCGTCTGGTGATGACATATCATCTAGTGAGGACGGATCGTCTGGTAAGGACACTTCATCTGGTAAGAATGTATCATCTGGTGAGGACACTTTGTCTAGTGAGGACACTTCGTCTGATAAGGATGCTTCATCTGGTGAGGACGCTTCATTTGGTGAGGACACTTCATTGGGTGAGGATGCTTCGTCTGGTGATGATGTATCGTCTGATGACATCATATTGTCTAGTGATGACGTCATATCGTTTGGTGCACTATTCATCTGATCCTATCATCTGGTCACATTTTTGACCCTATAGAAGATCGAATTTGTCTTCGAGGTCTTCGTGAAAGTTGTAGATCTTGAAGTTCTCTTTCAAACCATCTAATAAAGACCCCAACTTGAGGTTTGTAGAGAAAGTTATGCCAATTCTCACAAGAGAGGTTTGATTCTTGAAGGAATAGACTCCTAATACATTGTGTTATCTCTCCATACAAAAAATTGGCAGCATTTCGAATTGATTGGAAAAAGGTTTTAATTGAATGAAAGCGAAGGAACCTGTTGGAATAGTATGAACTGGTGTTATTTTTACTGAACATACTTCTGCATTTTGAATATATCTAGATCTGTAAGGTTCCAACTGAGAAGATTTTCAATGTGGAGTAAACTAGAGATGTAGTTTTACAAATTATATGAAGAGGTTGAATTTTGATTCAACCTCTAAGATGTTCAATATATGGATGGAAGTTAAGCATAGAATATTTGCTTCAGTATAAGAATGATTCGAAAACTAGGGCCCGATGCTTACGGTATCAGAGAATGAAGATGAACCGAGGATGACTAATGAGGGTTAATTGGAATAACCATAGATGGTAACAAGTACAAGCACACATTTTATGACTTCGAGAGTTGGGTTCTGGAACTGATGCCCAACAGTTGTGGTATTAAAGCAAGAGTTGGGTTCTAGAATCGGGGTCCAACAGATGTGGTATCAAAGTAAGAGTTGGGTTCCTTAACCAGTGCCCAATAGGATTAATGTCTTGCTTTTATATGTATGATGATTAATGATCCATAAGTTGTTATAAAGATGTTTTTGAGGTAGAATGATCATTATAATGTTGGATTAATTGAGTAAATGGTATTTATAGTGTCTTAGAAAAATGTTAACTGTAACATTTTCCACTAATTATGCACATGTGATTTAGCCGTAACTTGTTTTGTAGATATCTAAATGAGATGATTTTTAACTTGGATTAAATTAGAGACATATGGCTACATTTTTCACAAGACATTGAAATCAAATCCTGTCTTTAAGAGTTTCGAATTTTGCATTGAAGTTAAGTACTGAGTGTAGGAAAAAGTGTAGAAAAACTGGATACAAAATGGGTTATTGTTCTGTTTTCTTAATGAATTAATGTGAATGTCTTTGGGTATTTTTGTGATGAAATAAAATAAGTCTAGAGCTAAAGAAATGGGGTAATGTGGTATCTTGAAGTGGGAAGAATTAAGGTGATAGTTAGAAGTGAAATGACAATGAAAATGATGGGAAGATGAGGAGAAATTAAATTATAAATGATAGACAAGCTTAAGTTAGTGAATGTAGTAAGTAAAGAGTTAGAATATGGAAAATGTGGATGCACTTGGATATACTTTGGGGAAAGAGGCATAACTTTTTCGATAGAACTTAGATTGAGGTCATTTAGGTATGTTTTAAAAAGCAGTTCGAGATATACAACTTCTATGAAGACCCCAAGAAAAAATTATGATTTCTAAATGGTTAAAATTTCCAATTGCTATGATTGCCCCGTAAAGGTCCATTTAACAAACATGGATGTCCACCTAATAGACATTCAGGACTTAAGTGGTGAATATTAAGGCTTAAATGGTACTTAGAATGAACCTAGAATGATTCCTTGATAAAGTGACTAATGTGTGATATGTTTGAAGTGATAATTGCGGTTATAACTTAGTGAATGAATGGATGATATCAAAATACCAAAGACATGAGTGTACTAAGAATTAAGATGTGCATATGATTATAGTTATGATCCAAAGGAGTTGAGTAATATGTATTAAGTAAATGTGAATGATAATTGAGTATTATGAGAGCATATAATGTTAGGAAAGAAATGACGAGAAATTAGATTATGATATTAGAAGAACTAAGTGTTCTTAAGGAGTAAGTTTAAGAATAAGCTAGACATATATATAGGGTAAAGATTGAATGGTGAACCTAGAATGATCATAGACAAATGAAGTGTAAACCTAAGTTCAATTAGACATATATGAATTATGAAATGAGAATGAGTATAAGATGTGAAGTTAGACAATATACCCGGGATTGTCATTGAGCATACATTATACACAACACAAATACGTATGTGTGTGATTGAGTGTTCATATGATTGTGCAATTAATAATGTGTGTAAATGTGTATTATATGATGTTGATACACGGGATAGAACGTCTGCATCCATACGTTTTCAAATCATGGAAGCTAATGCTACTCTGGAGGGTACTGTGAGTCAACTTAGATGCTTTTACTTTAAGTGTTTATTCTTTTTAAACTTTGTATCGAATTACTAATGAATGTGAATGTGAATGTGATTGTACTGATTCATAACATTGAAAGCCCGAGGCATATGATGCACGTGATAAAATATTGGAAGTGCTCCTTGTATGTGAATTTGTTCAAATATGTGTTTTCTCAACTTAAATGTTGAATGCCGGACCAAGTTCTAAAGAAAAGTGTGAATGTGTATATGAATGGAATATGTATATTCTCAACGTAAATGTTGAATGTCAGACTAAGGTCCGATGATGCGTGAAAGTAAATATGATTGAGTGATATTGAGCACTTTTAATTGACTGAATATAAGTGATGTATTTCATTACATGAATGTATGAAACATAAAGACTGTTGCGACCAGAGTAGCCACCAAGAAAGAGCTTTAAACTCAAAATGTGAAAAAGAACTTAAAGCTCAAAAAGTGATTAAGTGCTAAAAGCTCACTATGTAAAATGAGCTCGGTATCCCTAACAGATACGGGACAGTTATCAATGAGCCTTGTATCCACAATAGATACGGGACAGTTAAACGCACTCGGTCACAATAATAACAACTGAAAGTGAGTCTCATGAGCACTATATATATATGATAATTATGATAATTATGATTTAAATAGCTGACTAGTTTCTGAATGTGATATGTGTTGAATGTGAAATGTGAAATGAATGCTCAAGTGATATGTGATGATTCACGATTATCAATGAAATGTTGTGAATTATATGTGTAACACCCCGCTACTGTTAGCAAGGGTATTATGGTAATATTGGGTTAGACTGATAGGTTTCATTGCATTCACTGATTGAGCATGCTACTGGCCTCTAATTATAGAGGAACTGGTTTCTTGCATATGCATATATTCATAGGTACATGCATTCATGATTTTCCGGCATTTTTAATTGTGATTATGAATTGATTGGATTGTGAACTGGAGAATGACTGAACTGACTGAATTATGATTGATTGAGAAAATTAGGAGTAATTGGGCTCGAATAATTGATTTAGAATAGTCTGAGAGTGATTGACAATTGATAGTGGCTTATAGGAAATTTTAAGAATTGGGCAAAATGCCCGCATAGAAAATTTTCGAAAGTGACCGATTCGATTGATATAATCTTGAAAGAATTGTCCAATGGCAATGTAAAAAAATTAGGGTTATACTGCTAGGAAATAAATATGTTGAGCCATTGAAATTTTGAGACTGAAATTTAGACTGAGTTGGAGATCTTTGTCTATAAATAGCTAAGTTTGAATGTGGGAAATTTCCTAAGGCATTTCTTCTTCTCTCCCACGGTGATCTTCGATCTCTTCCATTGGTGAGGATTCTTCGATCTTTCTCTATGGTTTTCTTCTCATTATGCTAGCCTAACTGGTTTATTGTGATTGATGAAGGTTGAGAAGGATTTAGAGTGGGTTATCGTTGAGTTTGAAAGATTTTAAGGTTATGGTGATTTTTTAGAAATTCGTGGATTTACCTTCGATTGGTAAGTTTTAATGGTATTAATGTTGTTATTTATGGTTTTTGGATGCATTTATGGTATTTAATGAGTTAGATAAGGTAGTTGGAATTGAGTTAATAGAGGTTTTAGAGAAAGAAATGGCGGAAAATCGGATCGGAGAAGACGAAGTCGCCCGCACGTCGCGACGTCTGCAGGTGACCTCGCCGCGACGAGCAAACCCAGGGGCTGCAGCGAGCGGATGATTATCGTGCCGCGTCGAGGCGAAAGTGAATGTCGAGCGAGGGAATTGGGAGCTGCACGCCGCGGCAAGCAACCCGCGTACGACGCGAGTCTATTGGATATAACTTATGGTATAGACCTCCAATTGAGGTGATTCTCGATTCTTTATGATCTAAAGAAAGAGGTCTACAATTGAGGATAATTATGAGAGTTAGAATTTAATTTAAGTGGTATTGATTTATCGAGATTAAGGTCAATTATGGTTCATAGTGTGACCTGAATATTGAATTGAGACAATTGGAGTTTTAACTGGGATTTTCAATAGAGGTTTTGACCTAATGGCTACGGAATTGCTATAGGGAACTGTTATAGGAAATATTGAATTGAGGAAATTGAACTGAATTTTAGGATTGGATCAATTATTGTCGATCAATTAAGAGAAGAGTTCTAAATTGGGTTTAGCGCCACAGAAAATCGTGAACATGCATTGTACATAATTTCACTGAGACATATGCATTACTGAATCGTTTTATTGAGCACCTAGTAATGGGACTGTATTTTACTGTTATAGAGGCGTCGTTGGATCGTCATTTCACGGACATTGCTGGAACTTCCAAGAAGTAGCTCGGAAGTTACAGGTGAGTAACCTAGTTGGTTTCTCAAATTCCTAACTGTTTAAATGCTCAATGTGAATTACTTGCCTTGTGAAATTGCATGATTCTTGAAATGTACATGATCGAATGACATGTTTCTCTTGTATGGGATTGGACTCTTGTATTGGATTGGATTCTTGTGTGATCTTGAGGAATGTAATCTTTGGGCTTGTATAGCCGTACTGCAGATTCTTGAACCTTTGAATTCTTGAACACTGCATTGCATGCATAAATGCATGATCAGATAATGGAATGTGACCCAAGTGCTATTACACTGAAAAGAGCCTTGAGCTCGAACCTCAGATCTTGACCGACCTCGAGCCCGAGGGAGAAAATCTCGACGCGCCCCCAGCTGAATCTTGTTGAGCACTGGGCACAACATTGAATAAGCTGGAAAAGAGTCTCATATGCATTGTAGACACATGGTGATTGAATTGCAAATTCTTGAATTGTGCAATGACATGAGAGATTGCAAATTGTTACATGCTACGCGAATGTGAACTGTTGCATAATACTGTAAAGTGTGATATGATACTGTAAATGGTTATATGTTAGTGTAAATTGTTATTTGATACTACAAACTGTTATAGACTACTGTAAATTGTTATGTAATACTGTTAATTGAATATTCTTGTGTGCGTCAGACATGATTTGCGTAATGCATGATTTGAGTGAACCATCGATGATGGTTTCTCACTGAGTTCGCAAAATCACCCAAAATTGCATCATTTTTTTTCAGGACTGTTAGAGTAGATTCCTAGCTCTGGAGATAGTCTTTTCCTGCCGTGCGAGCGTGCTGGCAAGACAAACGATGGCACACAGGTCGGTCAGCTGGGTTGGACTTTTGAGGATGACTTAGGATAGATTCTTGTATCAGTTTCCTTTTTGGTTTTGTTTAGGGGACTGATAGACTTGTCTATTCTGCAACTGGATGACTGTACCAGATGATTATTTTGGATTTTAAAAGTTACTGATTTCTGATATTTGGTTTTATTTATTGCGATGCCATGTGGATTATTAGTGGAAATGTTTTGGTGGTGCACCTTTATCGTGGGATACGTGTTGGAGCGACCTTCGGGCGTCCCGATGTGTACCCTACGGTGAGGGGGCGCTACATTAAGTGGTATAAGAGCATGGTTTGGCATCTTTTGGGCATAGTGCATTTTAGGCTGGAATCAATGTAAGAATAGCAGAACTGATTGGAATTTTCTTGTCTGTTTTAGGTCATCCATCCTTGGAGATCGAGTTGAGTTACCAGCTGACCTGAAATCGGTAGGAGCTAGTAGGGAGTCTCCTGCGCCTCATTCAGAGGAGTTGCCTCCTCGAGTTCCTGTGAGACGGGAGCGGAGATATGATCAGCTATGCGTGGCGGGCGATTGACTTCTATGGTAGCACCGAGCCTGCGGAGGTCGAGGATGGCTAGAGGGCGAGAGAGTCCTCGATCGGATGGTCGTGACCGGATGGCGTTTTGACTACGGTTTCTTTCCGCTTGAGGTCCTGCATATCGGTGGTGGAAGGCTGTCCCGGGCAGTACCACCAAGCCCTGCACACTGACATGGGATGATTTTCTGAGGGTGTTCAAGGACAATTTCATGCCCAAGATCTATCTGGAAATGAGGTTGCAGGAGTTCTTAGAGCTGAGAAAGGGGCAGTTGATCGTGGCCGACTATGAGGGGCGGTTCAGCGAGTTAGTGGTCTATGCTTCTTCATTGGTGGCTCTTGAGGTGGCAGTGTCGGCGTTCGAGGAGGACTCAATCTGAGATCCGTACCTATTGGCGAGTCGATATGGGCGGTTTATTGAGTTGAGGCTGCGGCGGTGAGGATCAGCATTCTTCGAGGCGGTAGTATGACCGAGGCTGGTCGGGGATCGGGATTAAGAGATCTAGTGATAGCGAGGCGATCTTGTGAGAGGGTATAACAAGCGGCGAGTAGGCCCTTGGATCTGCGGAGGGCTGACATCTGGTCATGGGAGAGAGGCGATTTATCTGTATTGATTAGTGGTGGCGGCGGTGCCAAAGTTTGAGGCGATCTGCTCCTTTATGTGAGCATTGTGGCAAGAGACACAGTGGAGAGTGTCGATGGCTATCTGGAGCCTGCTTGAGATGTGGTTCGATGGACCACCTAGTGAGGAACTGCCCAGAGACTTTGGGAGCCCAGTCTACTATGACTGGAAGATCAAGCAGCAATACCATGGTGCAGCAGAGCCGTGGTGGTGGATCGGGATGGAGAGGCCGAGGTCGAGCGGAGAGGGTCCATGGTGAGGTCGAGGGTCTCGAGCAAAGCAGACAATGATCTCGTGTCGTGGTCTATGCCATGACTCGGTAGGAGGCCCAGGATTCCCCGGATGTTGTTGCGGGTATGCTTCTTATTTCTGGTTTTGAAGCATACACATTGTTGGATCCTGGATCCACTCATTCCTTCATTGCACCGCATTTAGCATGTAGACTACATGGGGATAGGCAGAGGTTACAGTATGGGTTAGAGGTGAGTACACCTCTAGGTGGTACGACTGTATTGGGAGAGGTCTGTTTGGAGTGTCAGGTTCAGATCGATCGAGCAGTTTTGAGTGCCGATCTGATCGTTTTGCCTCTGAGAGAGATTGACGTGATATTGGGGATATACTGGTTGACTGCACATAGGGCCATCATGGACTTTTATACCAAGGAGGTCATATTGGAGTCTCCTGGTCAGCCCAGGGCTGTGTTTCGAGGAGTTAGTCAGGCAGTGCTAGCGAGGATGATATCCTTCTTGAGTGCCCTGAGATTGATGCAGGGAGGTTATGAGGCCTATCTGGCTCACGTAGTGAATTCCAGAGTCGAGCCGAGATTGCAGGATATTCCCGTAGTCAGGGATTTCCCATATGTGTTTCTCGAGGAGTTACCGGGATTGCCGCCAGAGCGGGAGACAGAATTTGAGATTGATCTCATTCCGATGCCCCTATATCGACCCTCTCAGATAGGATGGCACCGGTGAACCAGCGAGCTTAAGGCTCAGTTGCAGGAGCTACTAAATAAGGGATTCATTAGACCGAGTGTTTCGCCATGGGGAGCTCCGGTACTGTTTGTGAAGAAGAAGGACGGGACACTGAGACTGTGCATCGATTATAGGCAGTTGAATCGGGTGACAGTGAAGAATAAGTATCCACTGCCTAGGATTGACGATCTATTTGATCAGTTGCAGGGAGCTCAGGTGTTCACAAAGTTGGACCTGAGATCAGGTTATTAACAGTTGAGGATTGCAGAGGCCGATGTGCCTAAGAGTGCTTTCAGGAGCAGGTATGGGCATTTTGAGTTCCTAGTGATGCCATTTGGGTTGACTAATACCCCGGCAGCCTTCATGGCTTTGATGAATAGAGTATTTCAGCCCTACCTAGATCGGTTCGTGATAGTGTTTATTGATGATATTCTGGTCTATTCGAGGAGTAGACAGGAGCACGCTGAGCACCTGAGGATTGTTCTGCAGGTCATGAGAGAGAGACAGTTGTTCGCCAAATTCACTAAGTGTGAATTATGGCTTGATGAGATTGTGTTTCTGGGGCACGTGGTGTCCGGTGAGGGTATCCAGGTGGACCCTCACAAGATAGAGGCAGTTATGAGTTGGGAGATTACGAGGTGTGCGAGTTGCGGAGTTTCCTAGGATTGGCCGGATATTACCGGAGGTTCGTCGAGGAGTTTTCGTTGATCTCCGCCCCTTTGACGAAGCTATTGAGGAAGAATGTACCGTTCAGATGGTCTGAGGAGTGCCAGAAGAGCTTTGAGGAGCTGAAACATCGATTGACTCTTGCCGGTGTTAGGCATTCCATCTGGGATGGAGGCTTTGTGGTTTCTGATGATGCCTCGCATCAGGGATTGGGATGTGTATTGATGCAGCATGGGAGAGTTATAGCGTATGCCTCGAGACAGTTGAGGTCTCACGAGGTGAATTATCCAGTGCATGACTTGGAGTTAGCAACAGTTGTATTTTTACGAAGATCTGGAGACATTATACGTATGGTGAGGCGTTCCGGATCTTCATCGATCATAAGAGTCTCGGATATCTGTTGAGTCGAGAGAGCTCAATCTGAGATGAGGAGATGGATAGAGTTCTTGAAAGACTATGATCGCGCGATTGAGTATCATCGAGGGAAGGCCAATGTGGTGGCGATGCCCGAGTAGGAGATCGCATGGCGGTGTAGCTCGAGTTCGAGTTTCGAGGTTACTGGTGCGATTGATTGAGAGCTCTTAATGTACAGATGGATTTGGGTCAGGATGGAGCTCTGATTGCTACTTTGAGGCTGAGGCCAATGTTGCATGAAAGGATCCGGAGAGCTCAGGATCAAGACCCAGTGTTAGTGAGACTGATTGAGAGAGTCCAGGCCGGTACTTATTCAGAGTTTGAGTTGAGAGATGGGACACTATGGATGGGACAGAGACTGTGTGTGCCTGATATTGATGAATTGAGACGTGAGATTCTGGAGGAGGCACATGTAGCTGCCTATGCTATGCATCTTGGTACGACCAAGATGTATCGTACTCTAAGACAACATTTCTAGTGGCCTGGTATGAAGAGGCAAATGGCAGAGTATGTTTCGGTGTACGATTTGCCAGCGAGTTAAAAGTGAGCACCGAGCTCCGATGGGTAAGTTGCATTCGTTGCCCATTCGGGTGGAAATGGGAGCAATTACCATGGATTTTGTGATGGGATTGCCTAGGACACCGAGGCAAAGATGATGCTATCTGGGTCATAGTGGACCGATTGACTAAATCAGCTCACTTCTTGCCGATAGGGAGAGCAATACTCTCGTCAGTTGGCCCGAAGTATGTGGCGAGAGATTGTCGCGGTTGCATGGGGTTCTATTGTCGATAGTCTCGAGATAGGGATCGTGTTCACTTGAGTTCGGAAGAGCCTCTGATTGCTATAGATGCGAGGTTGAACTTGATCGCATTTCATCCTCGAACATGATGGATGGAGAGCGAGAGGGCGATTAAGGCTGTTGAGGACATGCTTGGCGTGTGTATTGGAGTTGAGAGGATCATAGGATCGATGTTGGCTCGATCGAGTTTGCATATAATAACCAAGATCGAGTAGTATTGGGATGGCTTGTATGAGGCCTTGTATGGGAGGCCGTGTCGATCGCCACCGTATTGGGATGAAGTGGGTATGAGATTGATTGAGGGTCCCGCGATTCAGGATCTTGTGGATAAGGTACTGATTGATTGAGTCACATTAAAGGCGACTCGGGATGCACGGAAAAGCTATGTGGATCGGCATCGGCGAGAGATGGAGTCTGATGTAGGTGATAGAGTGTTTCTCGAGTGTCTCCTTGGAAAGAATGCGAGGTTTGGCCGTAAGGCAAGTTGAGCCCTCGGTATATCGGTCCGTATGAGATCCTTGAGAGGATAGGACCGTTGGCTTCTGATTAGGCGTTACCGAGTGAGATGTCCCGGATCGTGGCGTGTTTCATGTTTGTATGCTCCGACGGCATGCCGTTCGGACCCGACACATGTGATTACGGCTCGGGAGATTGAGGTAGCGGTGATTTGACCTATGTTGAGGAGGTGCAGATTATTGGATCACGGGTCAGCGATTCTGAACAGGTGATTCCATTGGTGAAAGTCCTTTGGAAGAACCACTCTTCCGAGGAAGCTACATGGGAAAGCGAGGAGCATATGAGAGTCGGTATCCTCGTTTATTCGATCGAGCAATTATTAAATTTCGATGACGAAATTTTTATTAGGAGGGTGAATTGTAACACCCGCCATTGTTATGAGGTATTATGGTAATATTAGGTTAGGATCGATAGGTTTCATTGCATTCACCGATTGAGCATGCTCTGGCCTCTAATTATAGAGGCTGGTTTCTTGCATATGCATATATTCATAGGTACATGCATTCATGATTTTCCGGCATTTTTAATTATGATTATGAATTGATTGGATTGTGAACTGGAGAATGACTGAACTGACTGAATTATGATTGATTGAGAAAATTAGGAGTAATTGGGCTCGAATAATTGATTTAGAATAGTCTAAGAGTGATTGACAATTGATAGTGGCTTATAGGAAATTTTCTGGGAATTCGGGCAAAAATGCCCGGATCGGAAATTTTCGAGTAACTGACCGATTGACTGTATAGTACTGAAAGAATTGTCCAATGGCAATGTAAAAAAATTAGGGTTATACTACTAGGAAATAAATATGTTGAGCCATTGAAATTTTGAGACTGAAATTTAGACTGAGTTGGAGATCTTTGTCTATAAATAACTAAGTTTGAATGTGGGAAATTTCCTAAGGCATTTCTTCTTCTCTCCCACGGTGATCTTCGATCTCTTCCATTGGTGAGGATTCTTCGATCTTTCTCTATGGTTTTCTTCTCATTATGCTAGCCTAACTGGTTTATTGTGATTGATGAAGGTTGAGAAGGATTTGGAGTGGGTTATCGTTGAGTTTGAAAGATTTTAGGGTTACGGTGATTTTTGAGAAATTCGTGGATTTATCTTCGATTGGTAAGTTTTAATGGTATTAATGTTGTTATTTATAGTTTTTGGATGCATTTATGGTATTTAAAGAGTTAGATAAGGTAGTTGGAAGTGAGTTAATGGAGGTTTTAGAGAAAGAAATAGCGGAAAATCGGATCGGAGAAGACGAAGTCGCCCGCACGTCGCGACGTCTGCAGGTGGCCTCGCCGCGACGAGCAATTGCATGCTCACCGCGACGAGCAAACCCAGGCGCCGCGACGAGCAATTGCATGCTCACCGCGACGAGCAAACCCAGGCGCCGCAGCGAGCGGATGATTATCGCGTCGCGTCGAGGCGAAAGTGAACGTCGCGGCGAGGGAATTGGGAGCTGCACGCCGCAGCGATCGACCCGCGTACGACGCGACGAGAGTCGCAAGGTCGCGACGAAGGCTTTTCTGATTGGATTGAGTTTAGTCTATTGGATATAACTTATGGTATAGACCTCCGATTAAGGTGATTCTCGATTCTTTATGATCTAGAGAAAGAGGTCTACAATTGAGGATAATTATGAGAGTTAGAATTTTATTTAAGAGGTATTGATTTATCGAGATTAAGGTCAATTATGGTTCATAGTGTGACCTGAATATTGAATTGAGACAATTGGAGTTTTAACTGGGATTTTCAATAGAGGTTTTGACCTAATGGCTACGGAATTGCTATAGGGAACTGTTATAGGAAATATTGAATTGAGGAAATTGAACTGAATTTTAGGAATGGATCAATTATTATCGATCAATTAAGAGAAGAGTTCTAAATTGGGTTTAGCGCCGCGGAAAATCGTGAACATGCATTGTACATAATTTCACTGAGACATATGCATTACTGAATCGTTTTATTGAGCACCTAGTAATGGGACTGTATTTTACTGTTATAGAGGCGCCGTTGAATCGTCATTCCACGGACATTCTTTGGAACTTCGCGATAGCTCGGAAGTTACTGGTGAGTAACCTAGTTGGTTTCTCAAATTCCTAAGCTGTTTAAATGCTCAATGTGAATTACTTGCCTTTGTGAAATTGCATGATTCTTGAAATGTACATGATCGAATGACATGTTTCTCTTGTATGGGATTGGACTCTTGTATTGGATTGGATTCTCAGATGATCTTGAGGAATGTAATATTGGGCTTGTATGGCCGTACTGCGCTGATTCTTGAACTTTGAATTATGAACTTGCATTGCATGCATAAATGCATGATCGAGATAATGGAATGTGACCCAAGTGTTATTATTAATGAAAAGAGCCTTGAGCTCGAACATCAGATCTTGGCCAAGACCTCGAGCAGGGTAGAAATCACGACCGTCCCCATCTGAATCTTGGTGAGCACTTGGGCACAACATTGAATAATGGAAAAGAGTCTCATATGCATTGTAGACATATGGTGATTGAATTGCAAATTCTTGAATTGTGCAATGACATGAGAGATTACAAATTGTTACATACTCTTGTGCTGTTGCATATCTTGTAAAGTGTGATATGATCACGTAAATGGTTATATGTTAGTGTAAATTGTTATTTGATCTCGCAAACTATTATAAACTCATAAATTGTTATGTAATCTTTATTAATTGAATATTCTTGTGCGTCTTGTATGCAATTTGCGTAATGCATGATTTGAGTGAACCATCGATGATGGTTTCTCACTGAGTTCGCAAACTCACCCAAAATTGCATCGTTTTTTTTCAGGACTGTTAGAGTAGATTCCTAGCTCCGGAGATAGTCTTTTCCTGCCGTGCGAGCGTGCTAGCAAGATAAACGATGGCACACAGGTCGGTCAGCTGGGTTGGACTTTTGAGGATGACTTAGGATAGATGCTTGTATCAGTTTCCTTTTTGGTTTTGTTTAGGGGACTGATAGACTTGTCTATTCTGCAACTGGATGACTATACCAGATGATTATTTTGGATTTTAAAAGTTACTGATTTCTGATATTTGGTTTTATTTATTGCGATGCCATGTGGATTATTAGTGGACATGTTCTGGTGGTGAACCTTTATCGTGGGATACGTGTCGGAGCGACCTTCGGGCATCCCGATGTGTACCCTACGGTGAGGGGGCGCTACAATATGATTATATAAATTATATGTATTATGTGATCGAGTGAGTCATTGAGGATGATCACTCATTGAGTTTGCAAAACTCGCCCAAAATTTGCAATATTTTTCAAGCTCAAAAGAGTACTCCGTTAGGCAAACGGGAGTTTACCCACTGTGTTCAAATAAGAGATAAAGTTAGGATCAGTTCGCGTCTACATTTTTATTTCTTATTTCTGTATCAAATTGTGCGTAACATCCCGTCACCGATGGAAGGTCATATTGGTAAATTGAGGCGGGATAGGGTATTACCGCATAATATTGACTGAGCATCCTGTTGACCTCTAATTTTGGAGGCCATGCGTCTTTTGCACATACACATATAGGTATATGCATTCATGACTTTTCCCGACTTTTGATTGTGAATATGTGAATATGATATGAAGTGTGAAATTATGAGATAATTAGATTTGAGTATGATTTAATGAGAATTGAGGAATAATTAAGTTTAATTATTAAGTTGGAACAGTATTTGAGTGATTGCCAATTGATAGTGACTTTTTGGAAATTTTCGGGAAAATTTGGAAGAAAATGTCCGGACCGTAAATTTTTCCGAGTGGCGGACTGATTGACTGTATAGCACTAGAATAATTGATAAATGGCAATGAAAATTTAGAATTTGTGATTTTAGAAATTTATATGTCCAGCCATTGAGATTTGGAGATGAATTGGACTGGAAATAAAATTGATTAGAGAAAGAGATTTAAATGTTTTGGGAGGAAGATGACAAGAGGCTTATTTGCTCTGTATATATATATGTTTTATGTTTTGAGAATTGAAGAAAGGAAAAAGAAAATTGTTTTCTCCTCTAGGGCGAGATCGTTCTTCTCCCTCGGAGACTTTCGATTTTTTCCTCCTTCCTCCAACGAATGATCTTCGTTCCTCCCTCTTTGTGTAAAGCTTTGCTTGCTGCTTAAGGGAGCTGATATTTTGCGTGGATTTAAGAGTTAATCGTGGAAGATGGAGGAAGTGAAAAGAGTTGGAGGATTTTCGGAGATTTGAGGATTTGAGCTTGAATCGGTAAGTAATTGATTGTGTGTTGTTGATTTATTGTGTTTAAAGCATGCATGGGGTTAATTGTTAGAGATTAAAGTGTTTGAGTTAAGTTAGGATTGGTTTTAGTGAGAGAAAAGAGAGAAAATGCTTCGGAGAAGACGAACCAGGGCTCGCACGTCGCAACGAATAAAATAATTAGACGTCGCGACGAGAAAAGGGTTAGACATCGCGGCGAGAAAAGGAGTTTACGCTGCGACGAGTGATAGAACGGGACGTCGCGACGAGCCGAAAGAAAATGTTCGCCATGACGAAGCGCATCACACGTCATGACAGCGCCTTGAATCTTCGCGACGAGCGGCGAGGTCATGGCGAGGATGAATTTCTGATTTGATTTAATGTGGTTTTGAGGCATAACTTATGGTGTAGACCTCCTATTGACGTGATGTTTGATTCGTTATGAACTAGAGAACGAGGTCTACATTTGAGGAAAAGAAAGAGAGTCTGAATTCAGGTTTCAGTGAAAGGCAATTAAGAATGTAATTGTAATTGCAACCTAAGGATGGTTTCTGATAATTGGGTATAATTGTGAGCATTATGAATGCAAATTCAATACAATTGGAGTCTTCAATAGGTGAATTTGATCTAGTTCTAATGATATCGGTTTTGAGATTTTTGTGAGAGTAGCCTAGTGTATATAAATTGGCAAATGAAACTAAACAGTAAAAATGAATCTGGTGGAGCTTTATGATATGTTATTGAATTGAAACCAGTCATTATTGGTAAATTGAGTGAAAAGTTGGAAATTTACGAAAGAAAGTGAAATTGGGAAATAGCGTCGGGAAAATCATGAATAGGCATAGTACATTGTTTTAATTGAGGCATGTGCATCATTAAATTATTTCTGATTGTGCATTTAAGTAATTGGAAATTGTTTGACTGTTTTAGAGGCGTCGTTGGAACGACGATTCCACGGATATTGCTGAGACTTCCAGGCAGGTAGCTCGGAAGTTCAGGTGAGTAACCTAGTTGGTTCCTCAATATTTGTGTGTTTAATTTCGTACTTATGCCATGTGGATGAAATGGAGGGTTACGTGATTGATTAGATTTGGAAGCGGACCAAGGGTGTCCGAAGGATCGGTAATTTGTCATTGAAGTGTTAAATGTGTGTAATTAAATGTACATTTGGCATGTGTAATTGGCAATTGGGGCATGTGCATTGCATGCATAAAAGTATGATCAGATAAAGGCAGTTGTGACCGGAGCAGCCAATGTATCAGGGCATATCACGCCCAACGTATATGAGAGCTGTAAGCTCAACGCACAGGACCTCAGGTCCAACGTATTCAGAGCCTCAGGCTCGATGTATCGAGGCATATCACGCCTAGCGTTTTGAGCCATCGGCTCAACGCAATGTGCCCGCCATCCTTTGGAGCGATGTCGGTATGATCACAACAACGAAAAGAAAATGAAAGTGTCACATGCGCATCACATATGTATATGATTGACTGTGAAATGTGAAAAATGAAATTGCATGTGATATTTCTGTAAATGCTATTGTGTGCTTATGTGATATTTGGGAAATTGATTGTATATGTATGAATTGAGCGAACCATCGATGATGGTTTCTTATTGAGTTCGCAAACTCACCCAACATTGCAATTATTTTTCAGGAATTCAAGAGTACCCCGTTAGACAAACGGGAGTATGAGTACTGCAAGAGTGACAGAGTTTGAAGTCGGGATCGGTTTCATGTCTGCATTTGAGTCATTCTGATTTATATGTGTAAATTTGTTTTCTTTTCGCGGATAAATACTGTTATTGTATTGGGTCCAATTTTGGCTATGATTATATGTATATAAGCTGATTTGAGTACTGAAATAGTATTTGATTGAAAATATTTTCGTATCGCGGGCTCGAATCATTTATTGATTTCTGCGCGCTCGATTGTTTTCAAAAAGAGAAATGCCATAATGAGTTTTTAAACTGAATTGACTGCTCTAGCATACCACCCTCATGGGGCACGGGCTCGGATATCACCATTGATATCGGGTTCAAGTCTTGCGGGAGTGGGATGCTACATTTGTGGTATCAGAGCCCAGAAGTACAATCTTACATGGGCATTCTGAGAAAAATGTGTCAAGTACATGCATTTAAGTCATGTCACGACAGACAGTGACAACTGATCCCCAGTCTAGCATATGAGTCACATGCATGGGCATGCATCAGTCGTTTAAGCGGTTAGAAATAGTGAGGAAATAAGAATAGGTTAGAGTGAGATAAGAGGAAGTTGTGAATGTTGTGGAATAAGGAAAAGTGTATGATTCGAATAGAAAAATGAAAATTTAGTGTATTGGTATTAGTGGATACATGGTGAAACGCAATATTGGAGTTATAATGTGGTATATCCTTAAATGTGGAACATATATAAATATAGAATTGTGTATTGATAGAGGAAAATAGCGATGTGTTAGAATTTGCAAGATTTCAAGTGTATAAAGCGGATGAAAATAAAATGTCCTATGATCTAGAGAAGGTACGATTGGGTTTGATTTCTGTGACGAGTGTTATGAATAATGATTTATGACGGTGAATCAATTATGTTAGTGAGAAACCAAGAATGATTATATATAGTTATGATATTGATTTGAGTGTGAAAACACGTGGGTATGAGGCAATAATGAAAAGATCAAAATGTAAGATACTGATAATGGCAGATGAAAAAGTGGTTAAGGTTCAGTTGATTTGCCTAAGTAAATACACACCTGATTATGGGAGCCCCATGGCAAGTGAAAATATTAAGCTTAAATTGTCTCGTATATGTGGAGAGGGTATGAGAAGTAATTAGTGAGTTAAGGGATAATCGTATCGTATAAAGTTTAATATTAGTTAGAATAAGAAATGGAAGTGCTTATAGTGATTAATTGGGAATGAATTGAAATGGTTGCATGTTGAGGACATGATCATAATATAATCCTCACAAGTGAGGACAGGTGCCAAAAGGAGAGAGTATTGTTAAAAAAATGAGATCAAGGTATCCGTAGCGTAAGTGACTAATTGGTATATTGATGTAATGATTTTGATGGTATGTACCTCAATGAACAGTATTAAAAAGGATGTTCTGATTATATGGATTATGGCATAGATTGATCTACATGGGATATTATGTATAGCTGAAATTGATTTCCTAAGGCATTGAGAATGACTGACAAGAAATGTGATGAATGTGATGTTGAGGAATTTCCTAAGTAGTATCGATGAAAATAGTAAGAAATATACTTTCAAAGAAGAATTTTTCTGAATTGGATTAAGTCGACTAAATGATTCAATTGAATAGTGATCAATGCAAGGACATTACAGAGATAAATTTGAAATGAATTACAAGTTAATTCTGGAGTCCTAACTCTAGCTGAGACTCGAGCGTAAGAGGTAGAAAATGCTCTGAAAAAAAAGTATACCTTACGTTGATGAGATGAATTCGATTATATAATAGAATCACTGAACATTAAGAAAATATTAATTGCGAATATGAGGAGAAAATAGGTTCGTGTATAGTTTGTGTAATTATGTTCTGAAAGTACGAAATTGATTTGATGAATGTTTATTCAACTCAGGCAGTGATCTATCGCAAATAAATTGGGTTGTGGAGAGATTAGGGTAAAGGAACATGTGTCAAAATATGTTGTGATGAAACTGAGAAAGCTATAAGAAAATTGTTCCTCATTGGAGATATTCTGTATTTAAAGAGATATATAAATCAATTATGAGTATAAGGAATTTTGGATTGTAATTGTCAGATTGAAGAGTAAAGTGTCTAAATTGTATTTGGCAACGTTGAGGAAAAGTATATGAATCGTGTGACTGATGAATGAACAAAGAATGTATAAGGGACAGTTAAGAAATTTTCAACTCGAGTATTGATCGTATTGTTTTAATTTGGAGATATTACAATATTTACCGAAGTGTCCCAACAAGGGTTATGATGCAATCTGTGGAAATAGTGTAGAGTGGTTTTATATGCATAGGGACAAGTATAATCTCATAGGCCGAATTGTGATTTGATGACTTGAAATTTATTTTTTTGGATATTGTTTTGGAAGTTGGAGACTTTATTTGTACAGAAATGTTTTGGCTGTATTCGAGACTATGTAAAGCAATCCTAATTAAGATATTAGTAAATTCGGAAAAGGATTATGTGTTCGAGTGTTTCAAAATTTCGTTAGTGAAATTGGGCGATAAGATTATGAAACCTGGTGTACGACTAAGTGCAAACTGTCGAGTTAGCAATTGACAAAAAGAAAGTATTAGTTATTGGAATTCCAAATCAGGTGTGTATGAAAAGAATGGCAAAATTCGAATTGAAAATTTAGAATATGCAAACTTTAGCAAGGAATAGCGAATGGGTTTAACTATTGAGAAAATGATAATTGTGACTGGACTAAGAAGTATGAGTAAAACCTACCAAAGGAACCGTTAGTGAAAATTTAAAGAGATAATTGAAGTTTTATGTGACAGTAAGAGTGATCGATTGCATTGATTCAGTATATTTGACAGGAATTGGTCATATAGTGGAATAAGTGGGACACAGTATATAGTGATTGAAACAATTCCCCTGTTTCTCGGATCAATCGTATATGAAATTTCGAGGACGAAATTTTTATTAGAAGGGGAGAATTGTAACATCTCGTCACCGATGGAAGGTCATATTGGTAAATTGAGGCAGGATAGGATATTACCGCATAATATTGACTGAGCATCCTGTTGACCTCTAATTTTGGAGGCCATGCGTCTTTTGCACATGCACATATAGGTATATGCATTCATGACTTTTCCCGACTTTTGATTGTGAATATGTGAATATGATATGAAGTGTGAAATTATGAGATAATTAGATTTGAGTATGATTTAATGAGAATTGAGGAATAATTGAGTTTAATTATTAAGTTGGAACAGTATTTGAGTGATTGCCAATTGATAGTGACTTTTCAGAAATTTTCGGAAAAATTTGGGAGAAAATGTCCGGACCGGAAATTTTTTCTAGTGGCAGACTGATTGACTGCATAACGCTAGAATAATTGATAAATGGGAATGGAAATTTAGAATTTATGATTTTAGAAATTTATATGTCGAGCCATTAAGATTTGGAGATGAATTGGACTGGAAATAAAATTGATTAGAGAAAGAGATTTAAATGTTTTGGGAGGAAGATGACAAGAGGCTTATTTGCTCCATATATATATATGTTTTATGTTTTGAGAATTGAAGAAAGGAAAAAGAAAATTGTTTTCTCCTCTAGGGCGCGATCGTTCTTCTCCCTCAGAGACTTTTGATTTTTTCCTCCCTCCAACAAATGATCTTCGTTCCTCCCTCCTTGTGTAAAGCTTTGCTTGCTGCTTAAGGGAGCTGATATTTTGCGTGGATTTAAGAGTTAATCATGGAAGATGGAGGAAGTGAAAAGAGTTGGAGGATTTTCGGAGATTTGAGGATTTGAGCTTGAATCGGTAAGTAAATGATTGTGTGTTGTTGATTTATTGTGTTTAAAGCATGCATGGGGTTAATTGTTAGAGATTAAAGTGTTTGAGTTAAGTTAGGATTGGTTTTAGTGAGAGAAAATATAGCACCCCACTCCCGACGAGACCCGAACCCGATATCCATGGTGATATCCGAGCCCGTGACCCGCGAGGGTGGCGTACTAGAACATTCATTACCTTATTAATAAAAATCGTAAGACATTTTTTTTTCTTTCAAAAATATTAGAGTGCGCAAACAATCATTGACTTGGCCCAATTATAACAAAACACTTTCAAAGATTAAACCATTTCACTGATAAAAATAATTTCACTCATTATTAGCACTCATTAGTGCTCAGTCACTCTATACAATTGCATGTAAACAATTGGGCCTACTAAATACCAAATTAATACACTAATGCAGATACGGACGACACTGATCCCGACCCAATACTCTGTCTTGCTAGCAGTAGACGTACTCCCGTGTGTCCAACGGGGTACTCTCCATTTTCTGAAAAAAAGATGCAATGTTGGGTGAGTTTGCGAACTCAGTGAGAAACCATCATCGATGGTTCACCCAACTCATGCATATCCACACAATTACACAATATTGTATATATATCATAAACAAGAAATCACAGGCATTCAATTTCACATTAAACATTCATTTATGCAGTGTGCATGTGACTCTTTCATTTTCTTTCGTTGTTGTGACCGTGTGCCTGAGCTCATATACGTTGAGCCATTGGCTCTGAAATATTGGGCTTAAAGCCCCAAAACGTTGGGCATAACCCTGATCATCGAGCCGAGGCTCGGAATACGTTGGGCACGAGGCCCTGTGAGTTGAGCTTAAAGCTCTGAAATCGGTGACGACACCGATCCACAATCGCCATTATCGATCATTTACTATGCATGAATGCACATGTCATTTCCAATATCCAATTATTGCATTTCTATTTCCAATTCCAATTAATTACTATTTCCGATCATTTTCCAATGTCCTCGGACTTTTAGTCCGGTATTTCATTCCCATGCATTTACCTTTCGTTTCACTATCACATTTACAATCCAATTTACTAATGCATTCTCACGCACTTATTCTCACTTGCACTTCAATATCACAATCCAATATTTCGAACACCCATGGTCCGAAATCAATCAAATCAATCAATCACATATATCCATCCTTACTTCCTCATGGCAATCAATGCATATAATTAATAAACACATAAGGTTGAGAAACCAACTAGGTTACTCACCTATTACTTCGAAGCTAATGCCGGAAGTTTCCCCGTCGGTCGGACGACGCTCCACTTGGGCCTCTATAAGAAACAGAGAAAGAACGAGTCACTACAGATGCCATTTGTGCACATGTAGGTGTAATATGCATGTTCATGAATTTTCCGGCCCTAAATCCAAATTTTCCCATAACAAAATCCGCCTAAAATTAGAAACCTATTGGCCGACGACGATGCAATTAGGACCTCTATAGGTCCCCAATTAAACAAAACAGTGATTAAAGGCTCCGTTACCCGGGGTCACGTCAATTTTCCGTCCAAAAATTCCCAATTTCTCACAAAATGAAATTAAATGTTCTACGAATCCTATGCCTCAAGAATCAGGTCAATCGAACGTCGGACGGAAAAGAAATTGACAAAAGAAGCATGAAATCAAAAATTACCAATTAACAAATAAAAATAATAAAATAATAAATAATAAAAAAAACAAGAGTCAGCCTCGTTGGGGGCGACGTCTACGCCCAGCGGGCTGACTTATTCAACCTCGTCGCTAGGCGAGGCGTCGCCTAGCGACGCTGACCCCTCAATGCCTATAAATCCTTTAGGAGGCGTCGCCTAAAGGAGGCGTGTCCATTTCCATTTCTTTTTTTTTTATTTCCAATTCAATTTTCAACACCCATAATTCATTGCACACAATTCAGAAAATTTCCAACTATATCTCGTTGGAAAGCTCAGGAAACCCTCTACAATTCTCAAGAAGACCATAAAAATCAATTTCACCCCTGTCAAAAATCCCTTCAAAGCTACCGCCTACTCAAATCCCATTAAAACAGAACAGTACATTACAAATTCCTTAACTCTCTGATTCTTCAGCCAAAAATTATCACATAAATATGCTCAATAAGTTCACAATGTCATCTACAACTTTCATGAACAACCCAAAATCAAATTCCATTGCTAAAGAAGTCAATTAATTCACTCAATGTTGCTGTCCCTGAAATCATTCAATTTGAGCAGTAAACTTATAACAAGCATAACTCCCTGTACACAAGTCAGAAAAATCTGAACTTTATATCCCTGAAAAGATAAATCCTCAAACTTCAATTTTCATGAAGAACTCAATTTCCAATTTAATTTCTAACAATTTCAAAACTATCATGCTAGTTACTGCCATAATCAGCCATTCACATCCTAATGCAGGATCAGTTTTTGCAAAATCATAACTCCCAACTCTGACCTCTAAAAATTATACACCATAAATCATTTTCAAGATAATGTCTTCCTCTACAACTTTTCTGAAGATCACTCACACCAATTCAGTCCACAAAAATTGGTAAAATTGCTTCCAAGCAGAAAGCTCACAAATCAGACACTTAAGCTAGGTTTCATCAACATGCACAAAACCAGTCCATAGGAATCAGTTCATATCTCCCAATATACAACTCGAAAATTAACAAGATCAGTGGAAATGGAAAGCTAACTCAATATGCCTCAACTTCCATGAAGACCATTCTCCCTAATTCCATCTCAATTAATTTATAAAAATCAGTAAAGCTCATAGGTTATGGTTTCGGTTACTGTTTACAGGCAATAAAACAGTAACTTTCCATGCCAAATTTCAACCTATGAGAGTTACAATTTGACAACACCTATTTCACACAAAAATGTAGCTAACATCCCAAAGTTTAAGTGGCCACAAACCTCACCTAATTTGCATTTCTATAAAATGAGTTATGATTAAAACAGTACAATCAATCAAAAACCCTAATTTTCCAGATTTGGTCCAACCTTTGTTTCTCTCATTTCCATTGCCTTTAACACATCATCAAGCATCCAAATAACACAAATCAGTTCTTACACCATTAATACACATTCATACATGTCCTAGGGCTAATACCTAAAAATTGGCAGCACTTAATTTCTCAATTCTAATTAACATTAATCATCAAAATTCAATCACAAATCAAGTTAAAACCATGTATTCATACTACCTTATCCATTCCTACTTCAAACTAACCTTATACCCATTAAGTCAAGCAATAATTATCATCAATTTAAGGCATCAATAATCATAATAAATGCACTAAAAGTCCCATTGAATGTTTCTATCTACCATGATTCATAAAGTCATACTTAAGCATCATTGAAAACACCATTCAAAGCTTAATTTAAACACTTACCTATTAGCTTTTCCAACCTTCTCTTCTATTCAATTCTTTCCTAACAATTGCTAACCCCTTTTTCTAACCTCATGCAAGTGAAAGCCCTCCATGACAAGTAAGGAACTTGGTGTCTAGAAGAAGAAGGCTTGAAGTTTGGAGGAAGATTTGATGAAGAAGATGAAAAAAAAGAAGCAAAAAATTCGATGGATATGTAAAGAGAGGGTGTATGCTTCGGATGAATAACAAAGGCTACTAACTTGTTCTTTTCTTGCTTTGAAACAAGTAAAACCGATAGGAACCACTTGGAGTCTTAAAAGATGGCATTTGGTGGCAATTTTCATTAGTCCACATTTGTAAAGAAAAGTCAAAATATTAATTTTATAATTCGGATCAAAATTACCCAACCCAATCAACTCAATTGACCCTAATTTCAATCCCAAAATAATATACCCAATAAGACAGTGCCATTGGGTAGCAATTTCGCTATCGAAAATCGAAGGTTCATTAATTGGCGATTTTTCGATCGGAATTTCAGAATTTTCCGAATCATTTTTTGAAAATTACCTAAATTGTCCAAAATTGTAAAACATAAGACAGTCCACTCCCAATAATTTTTAAACACGAAACCACACTTTCCACAACAAAAACACATTGAGGCCATTTACATGATTTTGCGGTCCAAAATTTTCTCCGGATAATTCAGAAAAATTCCATAAATCCCTAAAATGTAAAACACACTATGGCGCACTCAAATAATTTTCAAATCTCATTATCACACCAATTTCACAAAAGATCACAATTAGACACTTAGGTAGGAAATGTCATGAATGCATGTATGACTATGTGCATGCAAAACTCACCATTTATAGAAATTGCATGACATATGTTCATGCCGAGATATAATTTAATACTCCTAACCCGTCCCAATTTACTAAAATACCCTTCCCATCGGAGATGGATATTCTGAAAAGAGAGAAAATGCTTCGGAGAAGACGAACCAAGGCTCGCACGTCGCGACGAATAAAATAATTAGACGTCGCGACAAGAAAAGGGTTAGACGTCGCGGCGAGAAAAGGAGTTTACTGTGCGACGAAGCGCGACGTCATGATTTAACGATAGAACGGGACGTTCTGACGAGTCGAAGAAAATGTTCGCCATGACGAGGGCCTTGAGCCATGCATGAACGGCGAGGTCATGGCGAGGATGAATTTCTGATTTGATTTAATGTGGTTTTGAGGCATAACTTATGGTGTAGACCTCCTATTGAGGTGATGTTTGATTCGTTATGAACTAGAGAACGAGGTCTACATTTGAGGAAAAGAAAGAGAGTCTGAATTCAGGTTTCAGTGAAAGGCAATTAAGAATGTAATTGTAATTGCAACCTAAGGATGGTTTCTGATAATTGGGTTCAAATTGTGAGCATTATGAATGCAAATTCAATACAATTGGAGTCTTCAATAGGTGAATTTGATCTAGTTCCAATGATATCGGTTTTGAGATTTTTGTGAGAGTAGCCTAGTGTATATAAATTGCCAAATGGAACTAAACAGTAAAAATGAATATGGTGGAGCTTTATGATATGTTATTGAATTGAAAACAGTCATTATTGGTAAATTGAGTGAAAAGTTGGAAATTTACGAAAGAAAGTGAAATTGGAAAATAGCGTCGGGAAAATCATGAATAGGGATAGTACATCGTTTTAATTGAGGCATGTGCATCATTAAATTATTTCTGATTGTGCATTTAAGTAATTGGAAATTGTTTGACTATTTTAGAGGCGCCGTTGGAACGACGATTCCACGGATATTACTGAGACTTCCAGGCAGGTAGCTCTGAAGTTCAGGTGAGTAACCTAGTTGGTTCCTCAATATTTGTGTGTTTAATTTCGTACTTATGCCATGTGGATGAAATGGAGGGTTACGTGATTGATTAGATTTGGAAGCGGACCAAGGGTGTCCGAAGGATCGGTAATTTGTCATTGAAGTGTTAAATGTGTGTAATTAAATGTACATTTGGCAATTGGGGCATGTGCATTGCATGCATAAAAGTATGATCAGATAAAGGCAGTTGTGACCGGAGCAGCCAATGTATCAGGGCATATCACGCCTAATGTATATGAGAGCTTTAAGCTCAATGCACAGGACCCCAGGTCCAACGTATTCAGAGCCTCAGGCTCAATGTATCAGGGCATATCACGCCCAACGTTTTCAGAGCCACTGACTCAACGTAATGTGCCCATCACTGGGACAATTTCAAGCGCACAGTCACAACAACGAAAAGAAAATGAAAGTGTCACATTCGCATCACATATGTATATGATTGACTGTGAAATGTGAAAAATGAAATTGCATGTGATATTTCTGTAAATGCTATTGTGTGCTTATGTGATATTTGGGAAATTGATTGTATATACATGAATTGAGCGAACCATCGATGATGGTTTTTCATTGAGTTCGCAAACTCACCCAACATTGCAATTATTTTTCAGGAATTCAAGAGTACCCCGTTAGACAAACGGGAGTATGAGTACTGCAAGAGTTACAGAGTTTGAAGTCGGGATCGGTTTCATGTCTGCATTTGAGTCATTCTGATTTATATGTGTAAATTTGTTTTCTTTTCGCGGATAAATACTATTATTGTATTGGGCCCAATTTGGCTATGATTATATGTATATGAGCTGATTTGAGTACTGAAATAGTATTTGATTGAAAATATTTTCGTATCGCGGGCCCGAATCATTTATTGATTTCTACGCGCTCGATTGTTTTCAAAAAGAGAAATGTCATAATGAGTTTTTAAACTGAATTGACTGCTCTAGCATACCACCCTCGTGGGACACGGGCTCGGATATGACCATTGATATCGGGTTCAAGTCTTGCGGGAGTGGGATGCTACATTATGTTTTCCACAATGATTGTATCTTATGTATTTAAATATTTTTGTTTTGTAATAACTTTCCAAATTAGAAATGTTTGTAAATGAGATTGATCTTCAGTATAATAATAATAAATGTGATTTTGATGTTACGAAAGAAAAGAATGGGCCCATATGTGTGCGTTGTTTTAAAAAGAAATTTTGATGATATGTATAATAAGTGTGGTAACACTTGTGATTGCGATGTTTATGAAAAAAAAATGTACGAGTCAATTTTTCATTGATTTTTTGCATATGTGTGTGTTGCCTTGTTTAAAAAAATTTGTAATAAGTTTGACTGTTCTTGCATGTCACCCTTGTAAAGTACATACTCGGACATCACTGAGGATGTCGGGTATGTGTCTTGCAAGAGTGGGGTGCTACAGTCACAATTGTTTTCTTTGTCAAGACATGCACTCCCTATCCTTAAGTCTTTTGACTAAAAGATCTCTTAAGTCAAAGCCCTTAAGAATGCATTAGTTCCTCCTATGAGTTTATATAATAGATCTTACTCTTGCCATTCAATCCTTATTACTCTTATACCATTCAATGCTTACTACTCATGCTATATATAACAAGATCTTCTGCATTTACTTCAATCCTATATATGAATTCATAATAAAATAAATAACATGAACAATTCTAATAAAAAAGATTCTCTTATTAAATGAAAGAAATCAATTTAAAGTAATAGTTTTAGGGTTCATCCCACCTAAATCTATATCTCTATTTAGTTGATAAAAAAAGAAATCTAACGATAAATAATCAAGAAAACAACATAAAAGAATGAATTCTAGTAGATCTTGAATCTTAATATTCTTAATTGATTCTTGACGGGCTTTTTGCTTTTCTCCAAGATTTCTTCCTCCTTGATGTGTTCCTAAATCTCCTTTGGTTGTCCTCTCATCCTCCAGCCTTTCTTAGATCCAATTCTAGTTGGTTTCTAGCCCTCTTATAAGGCTCACTTCCTATCTTATTTCTTTTCATTTTTTTATCTCAAAACCTTAATATTTCGATAAATAGGAATAATATGAGTCCATATTAATCCCATTTTGTTTCACATTCACCAAAAATCTTAATTTACATAAACTTATGTATAGGAGCCCTGACCTAATTGATGAAGCATGATATTTGAATAGAGCTTGATTAATATTTCATTCTAACTATAATAAGATTTCTCTAATCAAAATATGTTTTATTAATGATCTTTTACTAGTTATCTTGAGTCTCCTATGACTCAAAATTATGTGCTCAAGTTTGTGCTAGCTCAATTGAATCTGGGCTAAGTCTAATTAAATGTATATTTTAATTTTTAGAAATTAAATTTGACGTTATTTTATTTGAAAAATTTTGGGCTTTAAAGCGAGCTCGACAGGCCAACCTAAGCACAAGCCTAGTTCAAAGTTTGAAATTTAGAAGAAAAAAAAATTTTGATTCCTACTTGAAAGCTAGACAACTCAAGTCAGATTTGTTGACTTCGAATTGGACTAAATTGACTAGGCTTTGAGCTGGACTCAAATTTTTTTTCTTAATTTCAAATTTTGAGTTAGGCTCGAGCTTAAGCTACCATTAGATTCTGACAGATCGGGCTACATTGATCAAATTTTGCGATTCCTAGCATAATTGCTTTAAAATGTAAGATAGTAAAAGAATCATTTTATTCAAGTTCAAATTTAAATTCTCGGTGGAGATTTTTAGACTTCCAGGCGTTGTGTATATCTTCTCAATAATGTACGATGCATCCTCTTGAGCATATATTAAATTATAAGAACAAGTTTTCTAAACATATCGATATTATTATCTTAAAAATTCAATAATACCCTACTAGTTCATAGTCTTACCAAAATTAATGTATCTTGGATTTAATTTCTCGCTATAAATCTACAGGCAGCACAAAATAGTACTAAAGAAATAATTAATTATAAAATAATCTCAAACTTTACTTAAAATTGCAATATTAGTCGACATTAAAATAATTCAATTTTAATTCTTAACAAAAATAACCACGTTAAGTTTTTTAATTATAAAGAATAATATGAATTATTTTATGTCACATGTATTTGTGTCACATACAAGTTTTATTATTTGATAAATTATAAATCTAAAATCTAAAATAATTATATACTTTTTATATTTTAATTCATAATATATCTTATACTTTTAATTTATTAAATAATAAATACATATGTATATCACACGGGTATAATATATGACAGTCGATATAAATATTAATATAATATAACTTTTCACTTCATCCACGTTAACAAAAATTTAATACACTTCATCCACGTTAACAAAAATTTAATATTAGACTATTTTCATTAAAATTAAAAATTTTAATGTTAATTTTAAACTTTAAATTAGTATTATAAAATTAAGTAAAATTTTAAATTTTTTTTTAAATAATCGGTTCAAATCTTTTGATTCAGTTCCTACGGTATATAAATTTGAGTTGAGACTTGGGCCTACAGGGCCCAATATGGAGTAAAGGGAATATCCCAGGCGGTGGCCGGTGTAACTACACGCAAAGCTGAACAGGGGAAACGGCAACAACCGTTCATTGCTCTCTTAAGCTCTCAGCCAGGGCGACCACCGTAAACAAAGGTCAGTACTTTGAATTACAATTTCTCACCCTCTTGCCTTTCTTAACTTTTCCAGATCGAAAATTGAGTTTCGATTAGCAACTTCACTTATAATTTCCCTCTATTTGGGGAAAGAGAATATATCTATATTTTTTTTTCCCTCTAGTTCTTTCAAAGATGGAATGTTTTGTTGTTGATATTTTGTTGAGCTCTTGATGTTGTCGTTTCTGTTGTCAATTTAGGTGAGATTTCATGTTGGTAGCAGAATCCGAAGATGAGTAAGTTGTTGGAATTTGGAAGGAAAGTCATTTTCTACGCCAGGGTTCTTTCCGGGTACGAAGAACGTAGCATTCGAAAGTATAGATTGCAGCTAGAGAAACGTCTGCTAGAGGTCTTCACTTTCTCCTTGTGCCAGCATTTTGAATAACTTTGGATCTTATGGTGGCGATTATGTTTTTTCTTTAGACATAAAGGACGCTGATCCACTTATTTGATGTTTGCATTTTACTTGAATTAAATGGTAGAATTCCTACACGTTGGTTCGTCATTTTCGTCAGGTTTGAATGCTACTGTTCATTTTCCCGTTCTCAACAAAGGGTGAGGCTACAGATGGACTTTTGAGTTATGTGTTAATTGTGTCTGATAACTAAACCTATTTAGGTTTGGATGTGAGTCTTCCTTTCATTTATAATTTCTTAAAACTTTGCCCTCTTTTAAATGAGTAGATGTGCATCATCTTTCCATAAACCGTAGTTCCCCACCTTCTTCATCGTTTAGTTTTGTGTCTTGTTAAAGTTTCATCGCAAGCTGTATGCTTTTGACTGGCTTTATCTAACGCTAGGGTTTGCACAGACACGCATGAATCAACAAAGAACTACTGAGGAGGGTCAGCTCTGGACTAGTACACACTGTTCACATGGTGAAGGTGGTGTTAGACTCTTCAAAAGAGAAGGAAGTTAAACTGTTGAATATGAGAAATAGCTACAGCTGACTTTGTTTAACTAAGCCTAAACTTTAACCAATATGTAAATATATAATCATTGTTCTCGCAAATTGAGTCAAATATCATATTTCTTAGCTGCTTATTATATTTTCCTTCATCCTAGCCCTTTTAGCTATTTTTCATCTTTTCTTGATATCGGAGTCTCTGTTCAAGATAAATCACTTTATGTGGGAATATTCAGTTCTGACATTATAATGGCCTTCTTTTCCCTCCAAATTAGTTGTCACCGTGATAGTCCCTCTGGTGCATGCAGGCACAAGAAAGGAAGGCAGCATTAAGAAAGATCCCAGAGCAGACTATTTTGGCAGAGGTTCGCTGTATGGTTGAGGAGATGCAAAGTTTAAACCAGAAACTAGAAGAAATTGTGAGTCTAACTGAATGGTTAATCTGTATATTTACTTTTCCTTTTGAATGTTGTATCTGATGTACATTCTTTTCCTTCCTGCAAAGACCGTTCTATTTTCCATATCTTTCATTGATTCTTATAGTTTTAGAGAATGTCCTTATACTTTTGCCTGTTCAGTTTATACCTTGAGCTGTCGTAATAAAGCTGCTAGTGCATTTTCTATTGTTATATCATGCTTCACAGCTTCATTAGGATTTATGAAAAAAAATTTCTGTGAACTTTTAATGATAAATTTCATGGAGTTTTTTGAAGTGGAATTGATGAGTGATTGCTAGAGTCCTGGAAAAACAAAAACAACTAGATTTAACTAGTGGGCTACCATCTTATTTCATGTTGTGCACTTTAAATATTTAAATAATCGTATTTGAAGTTTGTTTTGTACATCAATATTTTTGTCTGTCAGTAAATAGGCTGAAGGTAAGATTTACCCCATTAAGGTTTTCACCAAAATTTAGGTTAGACTCTAATGTTTGTCAGTGTTCAAAAAAGACCCTGACTTTTTACAAACTATGTTATTTAGCTCTCAGATTGCATAATCAAAAATTTTCGTTAGGGTTCATTCAATCTTGCTTATGTGGCCTTTTTTCAAAGCTAAGGGCCCACGTTAGGCACAAAGGCAACTAATGTAGATCCTAAAATTGTCTAAAACCCCAAATTAGGGTTTCAAACCAAAACTTATTTGCTTTTGGATTCTCTCTGCATTTAGGGCTGCTTCTCTCCATTTGCATTTGGGTTGTTTCCCTGTCTCCATAGTGGCTTCTCTCTATTTGGGGCTCTCTCCATTTGCATCTGCTTTAACATGATCTTCACAGCTTTGATAGCATAATGTTTCTTTGCAGCATTTTGCCACCTGAGATGATGAATTTTTTGCTGTTTGAGGGTTTGATTCTTATTATGAGTGCTTTCGTATATTTCCTCCTACCAGAAACAAAGCAAGTTCCAATGAATGGGATACATGAACTCTTTAAAAAACATTGGTTCTGGAAGAATAAAGTGAAGAATGACAAGAATATAGAACCAGAACCCAAATCAGGATTGCAAGAGTGTCATTAAATGTTTTTTCCCTGATAGTTGGAGATGATATTAGTGTTTGGTTTCTTGTTCAAGGTGTAGTTCCACAAGGTTTATTTCAATAAATGTCGTTTTTGTTTTGAGCCCATATCTGTTTCCATTTAAGAACACTCGAGTGACAAGACTTGTTAAGTAGCTTTTGCAATTTCTAGCAGCACTCATTACAATAGCAGTGGCAAGGTCTCTACTTGAGGCAGATTTTCATTTCTGGTTTGTCAACATTGTACGGAATTCCAGAAATGTCATGGAGATTTTCTTTGCTCTCAACACTCTCTAGGGTAGTTTCAATTTCAATAAGCCAGCTGATGGTGCCAAAGCTTCATCTTCCAATATTGGTTCATCATGTGCATTCATAGCTTCGGACACATAAACAGCATAACTGCCAGCATTTTCCAATGTAGGTTTGATTTCATTGATCACCCCTGGGGACAAGTATTCATCTGAACCACGACAGAGCCCCAAATGCAGAAAGCATCCATAAGCAGATAAGTTTTGGGAATTTAGGGTTTCATTGGTTTGAGACCTTAAATCCCCAAATCTGGGGTTCAGACGATTTTAGGGTGTATGTTAGCTACCAATGTGATTAATGTGGGCCCTAACTTAAGAAAAAAGGGCATAAAAGCAAGACGTGGAATCTTATTGGAAATTTAGAGTTCTGTCAATGAGGACTAAAATGAACATAATTTTGTAAAATGTTAGGATTGTTCTTAAACACTGACAAATGCTAGGATGTAACTTAAATTTTGGTGGACACTTTTAAGACTAAAATGTACTTTCAGCCTATAGGAATATGTATATCCTATCAAACATGTAATGAAAACAGTTTCTATCTCTGCAATTGCTTTACGCCAAGACATGGTTGGTTATGTGTATCTTGGAATGAAGATGCTCTTCCTCTTTTTGCCTACTGTTTTTAATGTTTTATTTTTCAAGTCCAGGTCTGATTTCCATCTATTCTGAAATGGGATTCTGCAGGAAGCTGGCATTGAACAGTTCTTCAAGCCAATAGACAAGGAAGCAGAGGCTTTAATGAAGATGCAGCTTGAAGGTGAAGAGAAGACTATGAGAGAGATGGTTAAGGCGATGCAAGCCCAGGCTTTAATTGAGAAAGCTGAGGTTGAAAAACACACAACTGCACTTGCTGCAGACACAAGCGGACATAACCCGGATAAGAAACATGCTGAGGTGAGATGATTCCATGTGCTGTGTGGCGTGTGCTGGCTTTAACAGACCTACTTCCGCAGAAGGCTCTTTTTCCTTCGTTGGCTAAATTAGTAGACTAGTATTTGTGCTTGTTAAGATGAGAAACAATGATGTAATCCACCTTGGGTAGTCCAAATAATGATAACAACAAATTGCGTAATTTTGGCACTCTTATGAAGATTCAAGTGCTTTGGGTGATTGAAACTGACTTCAGGTTCGGAAGTCAAAAGATCATCTATATCCAAGAACTAATGCTGGTTTTAAGTGGCAGTTGGTTAGAGGCTGTTAGGTTTTTTTTTGTAGCTGCACAAAATGCAAATTGTTGCTTCTAGAGAACCCCCCCTGTAACCTGAACTCGACAGTAAAATCTAATATTTTTTTGTTCAAAGATTTTTAAAAAGTTCAACTTGAATTTTATCATTATTTATGTAGGACGTTGGTCATTTAATGTTAATAAATTAATATTTTAAAATAGAACATATAAATCTCTTAATGTTATCTCCATTACGTTTTTCTCATGCATTCGTTCATGAATATCAATCTTGCTATTTGATATGAAAATTATTAAAGTTTAGCAAATGCAGTGTAGAAGACGAAAGGAAACAACTTTTTTCAACAGAAAGCATGCATCAAGTATGTTATCTAACATTAAATAAAGTGACTTGCTTCTTGGCTGTTTCTACTATCAAACTACTACTGCTAGTATTGCAAATTACCCTAAAAAGACATCATATGTTTGCAACAAAGACTTCTTGTGCTTAACTTTCTTTCCTTTGTCATCTATTGCAATTAGTGATTACAGCGCACCATGCACTTCTTTTGGCTGTTTCTGTGGAGCTAGTCCTTCACAACTGTTATAGGTACATACATATAAAGGCCAAGCATAGTGTATGTTTGAGTGCAAATCGATTCAGAACGGTCTTCATCTTTAAGGGGCCGCTGCGATAGCATTATCTGTGCCATCTCAACTATATTTAAGTTTATTTCAAAACGTTGGTTTGAAGATATATCAGTATAAATCAGGCAATATTGTTTAGTTATTATATAATCTGTGGCACTTAAAATGGCATCTAAATCATTTTCTTGTTCTTTTACAGAACCTCTTTCAGTATAGTCGAAAATCATGCCAAATAAGTCCAAGTGAAATGAAAAGACTGCGTGCTTCTGTTGTAAAAAGATTAAAGAGGAAAGTAACCGATTGCTTACGCCTATTTGTTGCACTATTTTTATTATTATTATATGAATATATCTAATGAGTGTATGGATTGAAGTTATTCATTATCGTCCAACATTCTTCTTTAGGTTTGAGGTTTGTGAAGTAAAAGTTTACGTAAAAATCCTAATTATTAGAAAAAATCATTTCAATTAAAATATGATTCATTCGTACAAGTGCTTAGACTATTAATTAAATTATAAGCTCTTTATTAGAAGTTGGCTCTAAAGTTTACTGAAGTTCAATATTACTTCTTTAGAAATTGTCTAAAAAGAGATAAAGAGATAAAGTAAGTTTTCATAATTACTATTATTAAGCTTAATTGGAGATATATCTATATACATAGCACCTCAACTTTCACTAACATGAGCATCAAAGTGTTTTTATCAAACAACTCCTAACCTTAATTAGAGTAATTATTTTTGTAGGCTTTTAAACTTGAGACTAACCTAGTATGCATACTCTAAATTCAACCTATATTATTTGGCGTCTAATGTATGTTACACATATATTATTTTTAGCAATATATGACATATCGCTTGTTTTTGGATGAATTTGAAGGATTTGATACTTAATTTAAGAAGTTAATCATTTCAGCTCATATTTTTTCTCATACAAGGAAAAGAAGCAAAGTTGTAGAAAAGCGATCAAAATGGAGCAACTTTGGAAGATTTAAAGAAAAACCACGTAGCACGATAGTCTACACAATCCTGTATAAAGGGTTAGGTATAAAATTGGTTATTTATGTTTCTTCACTGCACCTTACATGCCTGGTGTTATCTCTTGTATGAAGAAAATGGTATCATACACAGTCCTGTGTGTATAGTCGAGTTAGCGTTGTTAATTTTTAGAGAAATTTATGGAATACATAGCCAACTACACGAACCTACTTGTGGGAATAATTAGAGAATGAAAAAGGAGCTAGAAAAAAAAATTTGGCCAGGGAATAATTTAAGAGTTATCTTGGAGCTATTTTGTACAGATCTAGATCAAGAATTCACCATTCTTTAGAAATAAAGGAGAACTTCAATGATGTGATATTATGTTTTCTTAAGAACACAATTTCTTTATCTTGTTTTCTTTGCTTTGAAGTTGATGTTATTGATGCCATTATGAACTAATTGGGATTTAGGGTATGTAAAACCTACGATGTGATATATATTAGTTTTTTTTCATTAATGAAATTCTAGTTTTCGTATGGTTTATTCATGCTTTTATATTCATTAAATCGAAAAATCTAAAGTGAAAGATTCAATCTATGATTCATGCATCGAATGTTGAGAGATGATATTTATGTTCAGGTGACAATGTGAATAAAGAGGGTTGAGCATGGCCTATTTGAGAGAAAGCCATAATATCATCCTAGATTAGGGTAAAACATATCAAAAGAGTACACAGAGTGAATTAAGGTAAAACATATCAAAAGAGTTCACAAAATAATTCTTTAATCAAAGGTCAAATTAATTATAGTAAAGTCTTAGCGAAACCTAGCTTAAATCTATTCAATTTAAAGTTTACATATTTATTTAATTATTTGCATTAGTATTTATATTTTTTATTTTATTTTCTATATTCATACATTGGTAAAGATTTGAGGCAGTTTACTAATGTTATAGGTAATAGGTTATAAACCGATAATTCTCGTAAGATTAACTTGCACTCGCCAATATTAGTTATAACTACACCATAGTCTTACGATAAAACATATATCATATTTTCAGTGTCGTTGCTAAAAATTTGGTGTCAATATTTGTAAACATGTTATGATAAAACATATATCAGATTCCCAATTGGCTCAATGGTAAGAGGCGTGCACTTAAGTGCAACAAAACCTTGAGGTCTTGGGTTCGAGTGGTGACCCATCCAAGTACCAAAGAGGACAATACCGAGGGAAAATCTACCCCGGTAGCGGTCGCGGGCCTCTTGAGGTGCGCGGAAAACCCACCCGGTACGCAAAGTTCGGATCGCTACATGGAGAAATTCCCTTAAGCCAAAACCAAAATGTTCTCTTTTTGGTGAAAGTTTATGAATTTTTGAATATCCTTTGAAATTAATGATTTAAATGAATTCTATGGTGTTAATTGTATTTGTATAATGTGAATTGATGATGAAAAATGAAGAAGATGTATATTAGATAAGGCTTGGTCGATTGATGGGAGAAGTAATGGATTAATATAATGAATTGTATAATTATTATGAATATGACTTAAATGAAGGGAATTGGATTGAATGGAGTGTTGAAATGTGTTGTTGTTTGGAGTGTTTGTTATATAACAAGATAGGAACATGGATTACTATGATAAAGTCTTGAAAATATGGCTTGAAAGTCATACACATTAGGTGTTTGATAAAATGTCTAAGTGAACTTGGCTTAGGATTTGAGGATTTGTAACGATATGCTTTGGAAAGCAGCTTTCGTGTTTACTTATAGTAAACTTGAATTTTTACTTAGATTGATGAGTAATAACCCAATGTGTTTGGATAAAAATGTGCTTAATTATATTTTGAAATGAGTAAGTATTAGATTTAAGGCATTAAATGCCTCAAAAAATTTAAAAGAAAAGCTAATGTGAATTGTAAGGGAAGTAACCATGTGAAAAACTTAATGACCGAATCTTATAGCTTAAAGACAGTGATATTCTGTTTCATACACGTATTTGAGTAGGAAATACATTGTATATTTTTATTTGTAAAGGCTCGAGAGTTGTAAATCAAGGAGCTCATACCAAGGATTGTTGAAGTCAAGGGCGTGTATACCTTCTTTTGAGGTGAGTTAGCAAAACCATATTTCTCAAATAGGTTTAGAACATCCTAAGACATGTATGATGACTTGTATGAGAATTTTGAACCTAGGTAATCCATAGTGGAATTGAATCTCAAATGGATGCTACTATACTTATGTATTTAATAAATGATATTGTTTTGAATAACTCTTTGCACTTGGAGTGAAACTGATGGTTTTATTACATATTTTGAGAAAATGATATTGTTTCAACAAACTTGCACTTGAAGTGCAAAGGACAATGTTTGATTTTCTGAAACTATATTTTTGAACAACTTTACACTTGCAGTAATGAATTTTATTGCATGAAATAATGTTTTGGAACATACATATGCATAACCGAGTCGTATATGTCACGTGCATGTGTTCTCTTTTGGCTTAGAGTCATGGCAAAGTTTCATTTTATCAGTTGGACCGATAAATAAAGACATAGTGCCTTACTTGATTTTTTACTTAATATTGTTATATGATTTTTCTGATTGGTGAGGTAACGATTGTTCATTCGTGTGCTAGGCACAATAGATTAAGCAACCCCTATACCCTTAACGTTGGAACATAAAAGTTGAGTCCCTGTATTAATACCTTTCTACGGGACTTGCGAGTGATTCCAAACCTAGCGTATGGACACCAACGAGGTCATCACCTAGGGTCATGACACTCTTGTCAACTGTAATCCAGACTTATCATGAATGAAATTTGAGCCAACACCAGGAATTGGTGGGTGTGCACACTAGTTTGGCCGACTAATGGTGACACATATGATTATTTTGACTTATTCTGAAATTTGTTTTCTGACGAGATTTGATTTATATATATGATGTTTTCTTTTTTACTTTTTTGTACTGGAACTGGAACCTATATTCATCGAATGAGTGATTAATAGGCTAGGCCTATGTGGTTCCTAACCAGTATACATTGAGTCATAGGCTAGGCCTATGTATTTCTATGTCATGTATGTTCACTTCATAGGTACACCAACTTGGTGTGCATCGAGTTCTATTTGCGATATATGTTTTTCTTGCTCACTGAGTACATAGTGTACTCATCCCTTCCGCTTTCCAACCATGCAGGTTAATTCGGTATGCTTGAACCTCTAAGTGTATCATGTGGTCTTTTAACATTATCGGGGCATTACCGCATATGGGTAGTCTCTGTTTTGTACTTTTGTCGCATAGTGACTCATGAACTGTTTTTATTAGGTTGGTTATGTTGTTATGCTTTATGATTTTATAAATTAACTCTTAACTGTCTTGTAGTTTGTAAAAGACCTTATGTATGAACCTTTGGTACTGCTGTTGAGATTGCTTTCAGTAAACCTAAAAGTCCAGAAGTTGTGGTAGAATTTTAATGTGAATATAGAAGTGCGTTTAAAACTAATTGTAGGTGTTTGTTTGAGTTTTGGAATTTTTAAAATACAATCGTTGTGTTGCCTAAATATTGTTTCTAAAAAAAGATATTCAATTAGTCTTACATAGTCAGATTAAAGATACCTTGAGTGTCCTTAGCCTGGGTTTGTAGCGGTTGTCATGTGCCTGATATAATACCAGGTCATGATAATTAAATTGGTATTAGAGCCTGGTTTTTTATGTTTTCAAAAGTGTTATTTCCATTTTTTTAAGTTCATGAGCCTTAGGAGTTGAATATGTGTAACACCCCACTCCCGAGTGACCCGAACCCGATATCGTTGGTGATATCCGAGTCCGTGCCCCGCGAGGGTGGCGTACTACATCAGTCGATTAAAACTCAGATACTTTTTTTTTTGAAGCCATTGATTCCACGTTAGCGCGCAAAAAAAAGTAAGTAACTAACACCCATGTTCATAATAAACCAGCCAGTTATTACGGTCATCCGAGAATAATTTACAATCACCAATGAGTAAAACATTAAAACCAATATGGGCTCAAGAGAAATATAAAGCATTGTTATACGATGATTGCGGAACACAATTTGATAAGACACTAATGCGCATACCTGACCGATCCCGACCTCTATCCTTTATCCGCTTACAAGAGACATACTCCGTGTCAAACGGGTATTCTTCAAGACCTGAAAATAGATGCAAATTTTGGGTGAGTTTTGCGAACTCGGTGAGTGACCATCATCGATGGTCCATCCAATCACATAACATATAACACATACTTTCATTTTCCATTAAGTCACATGTCATATTCCTATCATACCTCACATTCACATACAGTTTCATATTTTCATTATGTCGATACAATGTCATCTTCAATATAATCAAATTGATCATTCAATCAAGTTTATCATTCCCATTCAACACACAATGTCACATTCCCATTCAATACAAGGTGTTGCAGTCCCATTCAATACAAGTAATTCAACCAATCACATTCCGTATAATCAAATCAATCATGTTATGCATATGCATGAAACCCACTTTCTATTTAATTACTTTGTTGTGACCGAGTGTCTAAACTGTCCCGCACTCCAATAGATATCGGGCTCATTGAAACTGCCCCATATAGGGCTCATTGTGAATCGTCCCATAAAGGGCTCATTGTAAATCGTCCCATAAAGGGCTCATTGTAAGTCGTCCCATAAAGGGCTCATTGTCGCTGAGCTCGAGGCTCGAATCGAGATTCGAGCATGAAGCTCTTTACTCATTGTTGACTACTCGTCACAACTCTCATTATCTTTCATAAATTCATGCGATGGAATGTCTTATGCATATTTGCATGCACTCACCAATCATAGTTACTATCATCGGACCGTAGTCCCATTCGACATCAATTAAGAAGTCACATTTCATTTATGTGCAATTATGCATGCAAGACATTTTAACAATCTCAATATATACACTTAGGTCATCCCATTCACATTCAAGGAGCACTTCAATAACGCAATTCCAAATACTTAATTACTCACCTGGACCTCCGTCTGAACCCATATTTAATCACAATTAATAAAATAAATCAATACTCATTCAACATATAACAAAAGCAAATAACCAATAAATAAGACCATCTAGGTCTACTCACAAGATTTCCAGATTTGCATTGGTTTCAATTTCGAAAATGCCGAAAGCGAACATTTATCCTCCACTACCAATTTATGCCATATGCACACATTAATCACTTTGAATAAGAATTCTCATTTATGCACAAATATAGAATAAGGACAATGCATGTTCATGATATTCCCGGCCTTAATCCAATTTTTTTCAACAATAAAATCCGTAGAAAAATTAGAAATTCAATGGCGCTGACGACGCTCAATTTGGACCTCTATAGGTCCCCAATTAAATAAAACAGTAATGCAATCCCATTTCCCGAACCCCCGTCAATTTTCCGTCCAAAAATTCCCAATTTCCCATGAAATGAAATTCAATATTTTACAAATCCGATGCCTCAAGAATCAGGTCAATCGGACGTCGGACGGAAAAGTTATACATCAAAGAAATCAGAAATCCAAAATTAAAACAAAAATTCCCTCTGTGGCTCGCGAGGCGAGCCGTCGCCTCGCGAGTCTGGCCTCGACCTGCCTCGCGAGGGCGAGTCGTCGCTCTCGAGAGGCGAGCTCAGCTCGCCTCGCCCTCATGATCGTCGCCTCGCGAGGGGCGAGATTTCAGCTCGCCTCGCCCTCAGTAGTCGCCTCTCATGAGGCGAGATTCCAATGCCTTCGCGCCTCTTTTTCTTTTTCCAAACCGAACTTCAATCATTCATAACTTTTCCACACAATTCAGAAAATTACAAACCATATGTCGTTGGAAAATTAAGAAAACTCTACAAGTTTTATGTAGAGCACAAAAATCAATTTCACCCCTAAGGGTGACAAAAATCCAGTCAAAGCCACTGCCTACTCAAATCCCATTAAAACAGAACAGTACATTTCAAATTCCTTAACTCTCTGATTCTTCAGCCAAAAATTACCACATAAATATGCTCAATAAGTTCACAATGTCATCTACAACTTTCATGAACAACCCAAAATCAAATTCCATTGCTAAACAAGTCAATTAATTCAGTCAATGTTGCTTTCCCTGAAATCATTCAATTTGAGCAGTAAACTTATAACAAGCATAACTCCCTGTACAGAAGTCAGAAAAATCTGAACTTTATATCCCTGAAAAGATAAATCCTTGAACTTCAATTTTCATGAAGAACTCAATTTCCAATTTAATTTCTAACAATTTCAAAACTGTCATGCAAGTTACTGCCATGATCAGCAATTCCTAACCTAATGCAGGATCAGTTTTTGCAAAATCATAACTCCCAACTCTGACCTCTAAAAATTATATGCCATATTTCATTTTCAAGATAATGTCTTCCTCTACAACTTTGCAGAAGATTACTCACACCAATTCAATCCAAAAAAATTGCTAAAATTGCTCCCATGCAGAAAGCTCACAAAATCAACACTTTAACTAGGTTTCTCCAAAAAGCATAAAACCAATCAATAGTAATCAGTTCATATCTCCCAATATACAACTCGAAAATTAGCAAGATCAGTAGCAATGGAAAGCTAACTCAACATGCATCAACTTCCATGAAGACCATTCTCCTAATTCCATCTCAATTAATTTAGAAAATCAGCAAAGATCATTGGTATGGTTTCGGTTACTGTTCATAGGCAATAAAACAGTAACTTTCCATGCCAAATTTCAACCTATTAGAGTTACAATTTGACCACACCTATTTCACACAAAATGTAGCTAACATCCCAAAGTTTAGTTGGGCACAAGCCTCACCTCATTTACTCACCTATACAATTAGTTATGATCAAAACAGTACAGTAGGTCAAAAACAAATTTTCCAGCTTTACTCTCCATTCACTTCCTATCATGCCAAGTCCAATTCTACTTCACTAAGCATACCAAATGAATAAGAAATCAGTCCCTAGGTCATGCATACATTCACTAGGAAATACTACCTCAACTTGGAAGCACCATACACAATCATTTTCATGTAAGAAAAATCATCAAGAATCATCCAAAAGCAAGTTAAACCAAGTTACAACACATCTTTCATGCTAACTTCCTCAAATCATATTCAAACATAACACAACAATTCAAACTATCATTTTCATAACATTTAACCATCATAACCCATGATTAGTAAACAATAACCCCCTTTTAATACATCTAATAACCATGATTCATGAAATATATAATGAAAGCTTATCATAAACCTTACATAGTCAAAGCTTCCATCTCCTCAATTCTCCAACTCTCACAATTTCCTAGTTTCTCCTACACATACACGACATCATCACTTGCAAAAGGGGAAGAGGGTTGAGCTTGCATGCATGAGAGGAAGTGTTTAAAAGGTAGAAGAGAAGCTAGAACCAAAAGAAAAAAATCGATGGAGAAGAGGAACTAAAAATAGGTTTTCGGATGATGAGAGCCATAAGCACTAAATTCATCTTTTCCTCCTTTTCTCCTTGAAGTTGCCGACTTAAATTGTTAGGAACAAGACAAAACTCATTAAATCAATAGGACAAGTGTCAAGTTGGTGAGGAGAGAGACAAAAATGGCTAAAAGACAAATTAGGGATATGATTTAGAAATCCTACTACAATTTGACCCATTCTAGTCCAATGACCCTAATTTTAATTTCAAAATAATATACCCAATATTGTAGTGCTATTGGATAGAAATTTATGCCACCGAAAATCAATCGGTTCGCCGCTTGACGATTTTTTCTATCCGAGAATTTTCCGAAAATTCCGAAAATTCCTAAAACCCTTAAAATAGAAAACAATTTATGGCGCACTCGAATAATTTTTCAAACCCATTAACCACGTTAATCCCAATAAAATTGTGCGAGGCACGCAAACCGAATATCATGTATGCATGCACAAGAAATTCATGTGCACAATTGTGACTATGTAGCAATCCTATTATGCATGGCGGTCCATGAAATCTCAATCTAGCACATCCTATACCAATTTACTATTCTACCCTTTCAAGTAGGGGGATGTTACAATTCTCCCATCCTTATAAAAATTTCGTCCTCGAAATTCTCAGATAACGATTCACTATGACAGTGTCTAATGTCGATACAAATTCCATACATTTTTCCACTCAAGATTACAGAACTACATTCGACCGCTTATCCGGTCCCTTACTTGGCCAATTCATTAACACTCATCACAATAGACGAAGTTAACAAGGTCACGGATTGGTGACCTTACTATCATACTATTTCACTTGCTATTTTCGGAGTAGCCATTAACTTTGGTTCGATGCTATGACTCAATTCCTTATTTCGAATCCGTTATCAATTCAATACTTTCTCTAGTAACATGCAGACTAATACGTATTAGGACATCCTTTCAAGGTGATACGTATCATAACCTCCTTTATCTCATCCCTCACATTCATTTTGTACCAATACAATGACATTTAGTTCCATTTCACTATAACCAGTGATAATCTACCTAATGCAATCATTCTTTATAATCCATTGTCTCTCTGTTCAAATTCAACTCTCTTTAGACAATTCACATGCGGTGTAGCAAGATATTCCTACAAGAAATCGTAACTCTATAACACGATCATACTCAAGCATTTTTCTGTTGAACATTCAACTTTAATCAATAATCACTTCATTCTATACCCACAATTATTCAATTTCACTTTTCGCATATGATTACTAGAATGTCTAGCTTCGACTGTTCAATTTCTTTGCTCATCAATTCCTTTGTTCAATCCCGACACATGCTTTTTTTTTTTGAATCATTCAATACCATTCTCCCGATTACACTTGACTCTTCAGATTCAGGATGGGAAACAGTAGTTTGCTTCCTGAACTAGTAACCTTTCTTACCTCTATCCAGTATCACTAGATCTACAACCTTAATTTTCCAGTAACACTTCATAATTACCCGATAATCTACTTGACATTCTTTGAAAAATCCCAATATCTATAATTGATCTGTTCATTGCAGCATTATCTGTTCACTATTTGAGCTTAGTAGTCAGAATTGTCTGTTTATTTCAGTAGTCATTTATGCCCGTCTTTTTCCTCGAATAAGCACAGTGTATCCTTATAGGAATCTAAAATCTCCAAGGCTTTAAACAATTTCGATCATAGAACCAATACCATTTATCAAAATCAATTCAATTTATCTTATACCGTTTTAACATATTGTCCCATTTCATCACACACTGCCCACTCTCCAAGGATATGCTTATCATCAGTATCAAATTCCTCAATTATACATAAAGTATATATATATATAACACTACATCACGTCATTGTCGGCTTTCCTTAGGACTTTTGTCTCTATTCATTTTCTCTTTTCAATTGATTTTCTGTCATCCACATCGATGTATGCCGATACCTAGTCATCCGTACTTGGACCTCCATAAATTTCACTTCATTTGAGTATTTCACTTCACAGTTCGGGACTATTTTATTCTTAGTTTCAAATCTAGATTTTCCAACAGTTTTTACATCACATATGGAGCTCTATTCACTTCACATTGCAATAAAATCATCTCAAATTAAAATTTCACTCATGTTATTGGATACTTTACATTTCCATATACACAATACATATAACTTCAGTAGTATGAGATATGACTCAATTTTACTTTTAATTTTGTCCATACATCTTTCCGTTAAACCATTCGTCTTGCTACCATCTTTATACTGTTCACGAGAGTCTCATCAGCCAATTAGTGTCCCTAATTGCTTTAACTTTACGCACTATCTCGCCGTAACACTTTTATGCCATAATTTAAAAGATCAGAACATTCCTTGCACTAAGGTTCCGTGTGACAGTCACCTAAACACTTTCTTTAACACTTATTCAGTAATCTACACCTCAGCAGAACTTTTTTTTCATTCTATCCGGAAACCAATTAATAACCTATACAATTCAGACTTCCATAAAATCCTTTCCGTTTATGCTAATCCTCGCATAAAGGACTTATGCCATAATCATTCTTTATTTCCTCTCATACAGGTGCATTCAGTCCTCCTATGTCTTACTTTAACCCATTATGGACTTTACACTTATAGCCATTCACCGATCATCTCCTCTGTTATTTCCATGTATCTTTCACTTACGTTTCATTAATCATGATCAACTTTACTGTCCAATAGATACTCCCAACGGTAAATCGACTTAAATGTGACAACTCTTTTCATATCATATATCACTATCATTGTTTCTTTCTTTTTTTTCTTTTTTTTCATTTCCCTAGTTTCATTCCCATATCATTCATGTATCAGCTTGATCTTTTTAAGGTCATATCCACTTGGCTTATACAATGTCATCTCATTATTACTACGTATCTCTTTAGTATCCGCAAACAATCTATAATAGGGTATTCACAGTCCCCAAAACATGACAAAATCGTTGATGCAACTCCATTGTATCTCTATCTATTTACCCATCCATTTACCATTTCTGTGTCCATATACATCTTTTCAACCAATTCAGAATTTCCCGATACACAATCAGTAGAAAAGTGTCACTATCTTTTTCCTTACGATCTTATTATACTGATTTCCAAACTCTTAGCACAATATTCGTGATACCCATTTCAGTCTCAAGCTTATGCTTCATAATCATAACCGTTCACGAGTTCATTTCAGCTTTATCTGTACACTTTTATCTCACCATTTCTACTTTACTTTTTTTTTTTTTTACCCTACTAGGCACTTTGCTCTTTCAGTTCTTTCATTCTAGGTAGATCGTTACTTGCACAATATTGACCTTATTACAATCTCGCTATCTTCATCTACCTATGATATCTATCGATATCAAACACAAATGCAGGACTCAATATCCCACCGATCGGACCATCTACGTTTTACTCGGCCCAATGTTTCCCATTTCAACAGCATATATGATCGAGCTCTAATTACTTCGTCATCCCGGACTTTTAATCACACTTAGGCCTACTATAACTATTATGCTTCTCCTATCTCCAATCGACCTTTCCAAATTCTAGACATATTCATTTTTCTCGTCACCATAATATTGCCATTTTAATCCGGAATTCATTAATATCACTTCTTTCCTTAATCGCCCAGCCAACATGACCATTCTAACCACAAGACAATATCAATCTCCTTATCCAATTTTCCTTTTCCTTTCCTAATTTCTTATACACTTCGTGGGTTCATCCTTTAACACAGCCTCATTTTTTCTCATCGAATCACTTGACACGCACGCACACGTAGGATTTCTACCGTGCGACTCAAACTAGGGATCGATTACCACGGTCTGCAATAACACGACTCAAATGCATGCACCCTATGTTTCGGATCGTTCCCTGATACATTACGTATCATCTGGGCTCGATACCACCTAAATGTAACACCCACTCCCGAAAGTGACCAACCCGATATCGTTGGTGATATCTCGAGCCCGTGTCCGCGAGGGTGGCGACTACATCACGATTAAAACTCAGATACTTTTTTTTTGAAGCCATTGATTCCACGTTAGCGGCAAAAAAAAGAAGTAACTAACACCCATGTTCATAATAAACCAGCCAGTTATTACACCATCCGAGAATAATTTACAATCACCAATGAGTAAAACATTAAAACCAATATGGGCTCAAGAGAAATATAAAGCATTGTTATACGTTGATTGCGGAACACAATTTGATAAGACACTAATGCATACACGGACCGATCCCGACCTCTATCCTTTATCGCCTACAGAGACATACTCCGTGTCAAACGGGTATTCTTCAAGACCTGAAAATAGATGCAAATTTTGGGTGAGTTTTATGAACTCGGTGAGTGACCATCATCGATGGTCCATCCAATCACATAACATATAACACATACTTTCATTTTCCATTAAGTCACATGTCATATTCCCTATCATACCTCACATTCACATACAGTTTCATATTTTCATTATGTCGATACAATGTCATCTTCAATATAATCAAATTGATCATTCAATCAAGTTTATCATTCCCATTCAACACACAATGTCACATTCCCATTCAATACAAAGTGTTGCGGTCCCATTCAATACAAGTAATTCAACCAATCACATTCCGTATAATCAAATCAATCATGTTATGCATATGTGCATGAAACCCACTTTCCATTTAATTACTTTGTTGTGACCGAGTGTCTAAACCGTCCCGCACTCCAATAGATATCGGGCTCATTGAAACCATCCCATATAGGGCTCATTGTGAATCGTCTCATAAAGGGCTCATTGTAAATCGTCCCATAAAGGGCTCATTATAAGTCGTCCCATAAAGGGCTCATTGTCGTTGAGCCCGAGGCTCAATCAAGATTCGAGCATGAAGCTCTTTACTCATTGTTGACTACTCGTCACAACTCTCATTATCTTTCATAAATTCATGCAGTGGAATGTCTTATGCATATTTGCATGCACTCACCAATCATAGTTACTATCATCGGACCGTAGTCCCGGCATTCGACATCAATTAAGAAGTCACATTTCATTTATGTGCAATTATGCATGCAAGACATTTTAACAATCTCAATATATACACTTAGGTCATCCCATTCACATTCAAGGAGCACTTCAATAACGCAATTCCAAATACTTAATTACTCACCGACCTCCCGTGCGGAACCCATATTTAATCACAATTAATAAAATAAATCAATACTCATTCAACATATAACAAAAGCAAATAACCAATAAATAAGACCATCTAGGTCTACTCACAAGATTTCCAGATTTGCATTGGTTTCCAATTTCGAAAATGCCCGAAAAGTAACATTTATCCCGACTACCAATTTATGCCATATGCACACATTAATCACTTTGAATAAGAATTCTCATTTACGCACAAATATAGAATAAGGACAATGCATGTTCATGATATTCCGGCCTTAATCCAATTTTTTTTCAACAATAAAATCCGAGAAAAATTAGAAATTCAATGGCGCCGACGACGCTCAATTTGGACCTCTATAGGTCCCCAATTAAATAAAACAGTAATGCAATCCCATTTCCGAACCCCGTCAATTTTCCGTCCAAAATTCCCAATTTCCCATGAAATGAAATTCAATATTTTACAAATCCGATGCCTCAAGAATCAGGTCAATCGGACGTCGGACGGAAAAGTTATACATCAAAGAAATCAAATCCAAAATTAAAACAAAATCCTTCGTGGCTCTCGAGGGCGAGCCGTCGCCTCATGAGTCTGCCTCGACCTCGCCTCGCGAGGGCGAGTCGTCGTCGCCCTCGAGAGGCGAAGCTTTCAGCTCGCCTCGCCTCATGAGTCGTCGCCCTCGCGAGGGGCGAGATTTCAGCTCGCCTCGCCCTCATGAAGTCGTCGCCTCATGAGGGGCGAGATTCCAATGCCTTCGCCTTCTTTTTCTTTTTCCAAACCGAACTTCAATCATTCATAACTTTTCCCACACAATTCAGAAAATTACAAACCATATGTCGTTGGAAAGATTAAGAAAACTCTACAAGTTTTATGTAGAGCACAAAATCAATTTCACCCTAAGGGTGACAAAATCCAGTCAAAGCCACTGCCTACTCAAATCCCATTAAAACAGAACAGTACATTTCAAATTCCTTAACTCTCTGATTCTTCAGCCAAAAATTACCACATAAATATGCTCAATAAGCTCACAATGTCATCTACAACTTTCATGAACAACCCAAAATCAAATTCCATTGCTAAACAAGTCAATTAATTCAGTCAATGTTGCTGTCCCTGAAATCATTCAATTTGAGCAGTAAACTTATAACAAGCATAACTCCCTGTACAGAAGTCAGAAAAATCTGAACTTTATATCCCTGAAAAGATAAATCCTTGAACTTCAATTTTCATGCAGAACTCAATTTCCAATTTAATTTCTAACCATTTCAAAACTGTCATGCAAGTTACTGCCATGATCAGCAATTCCTAACCTAATGCAGGATCAGTTTTTGCAAAATCATAACTCCCAACTCTGACCTCTAAAAATTATATGCCATATTTCATTTTCAAGATAATGTCTTCCTCTACAACTTTGCAGAAGATCACTCACACCAATTCAATCCAAAAAAATTGCGAAAATTGCTCCCATGCAGAAAGCTCACAAAATCAACACTTTAACTAGGTTTCTCCAAAAAGCATAAAACCAATCAATAGTAATCAGTTCATATCTCCCAATATACAACTCGAAAATTAGCAAGATCAGTAGCAATGGAAAGCTAACTCAACATGCATCAACTTCCATGAAGACCATTCTCCCTAATTCCATCTCAATTAATTTAGAAAAATCAGCAAAGATCATTGGGTATGGTTTCGGTTACTGTTCATAGGCAATAAAACAGTAACTTTCCATGCCAAATTTCAACCTATTAGAGTTACAATTTGACCACACCTATTTCACACAAAAATGTAGCTAACATCCCAAAGTTTAGTTGGGCACAAGCCTCACCTCATTTACTCACCTATACAATTAGTTATGATCAAAACAGTACAGTAGGTCAAAAACAAATTTTCCAGCTTTACTTCTCCATTCACTTCCTATCATGCCAAGTCCAATTCTACTTCACTAAGCATACCAAATGAACAAGAAATCAGTCCCTAGGTCATGCATACATTCACTAGGAAATACTACCTCAACTTGGAAGCACCATACACAATCATTTTCATGTAAGAAAAATCATCAAGAATCATCCAAAAGCAAGTTAAACCAAGTTACAACACATCTTTCATGCTAACTTCCTCAAATCATATTCAAACATAACACAACAATTCAAACTATCATTTTCATAACATTTAACCATCATAACCCATGATTAGTAAACAATAACCCCCTTTTAATACATCTAATAACCATGATTCATGAAATATATAATGAAAGCTTATCATAAACCTTACATAGTCAAAGCTTCCATCTCCTCAATTCTCCAACTCTCACAATTTCCTAGTTTCTCCTACACATACACGACATCATCACTTGCAAAAGGGGAAGAGGGTTGAGCTTGCATGCATGAGAGGAAGTGTTTAAAAGGTAGAAGAGAAGCTAGAACCAAAAGAAAAAAAATCGATGGGGAGGAGGAACTAAAAATAGGTTTTCGGATGATGAGAGACATAAGCACTAAATTCATCTTTTTCCTCCTTTTCTCCTTGAAGTTGCCGACTTAAATTGTTAGGAACAAGACAAAACTCATTAAATCAATAGGACAAGTGTCAAGTTGGTGAGGAGAGAGACAAAAATGGCTAAAAGACAAATTAGGGATATGATTTAGAAATCCTACTACAATTTGACCCATTCTAGTCCAATGACCCTAATTTTAATTTCAAAATAATATACCCAATATTGTAGTGCCATTGGATAGAAATTTATGCTACCGAAAATCAATCGGTTCGCCGCTGACGATTTTTCGGTCCGAGAATTTTCTCGGAAAATTCCGAAAAATTCCTAAAACCCTTAAAATAGAAAACAATTTATGGCGACTCGAATAATTTTTCAAACCCATTAACCACGTTAATCCCAATAAAATTGTCCGAGGCACGCAAACCGAATATCATGTATGCATGCACAGTAAATTCATGTGCACAATTGTGACTATGTAGCAATCCTATTATGCATGAGCAGTCCCATGAAATCTCAATCTAGCACATCCTATACTAATTTACTATTCTACCCTTCCAGTAGGGGGGGGATGTTACAATATGGGTGTCAAAAGTCTTTGGTTGAGAAGTTGAGTCTTGGATTGTTAAGTTGACGTTCTTAACAGTTAAATGATTTTGACCTTGGTGAGAGTACTTGTCGACATTCTTTGGGATGTTTGGGATATTGCATAAGCTAGGCTTAGTTCGATTTATTTTATTAAACAATGTCTTATTCTATGAATTTATAGTGATAGCATGGTTGGGCAAGGAAGGAGAAGTTGTCACAAGGTTGGACCTTTGCGACCCGAGCCGGAGGAACATAGCGCTGAAGCAGTCACAAAACCAGCGGTTGCTTGTTTTTCGGCTCATAGGTAGCCTCCCACTATAACATCCCTGCCGGTAGGTAGTCGGATTTATCACCGGTGCCGAGGGAGGCTCTGCAGCAGGTGATGACATGGTGGGCATAGTAAACTGCGCAGCAGCAGCTTGGGGTTAGAGCGCCACAAATGCCACCACAGGTACCACCACCACAACAGCCAGTAGTGGTACCTAGTCCTGCACTAGGGCAACATCTGATGCTTGAAATGTCGAGGTATATCAAAGAGGCAAGAAATCTCAGGTGTGTACTTTTGATGGGCACAATGACTTTACTGGGGCCAAAACTTGGATGAGGCGGACCGCAAAAACATTCATGATATGGGGCTGTTTGATGAGATGAAGCTGAAAGTAGTCGTTCGATTACTGGAGGGTGATGCTAAATTCTAGTGGGAAAATGTTCGGGGATGATACCGTAATCAGACTATATGGAAGGATTTTATCAATAAATTCAACAAACAATATTATACTAGATTTGATCGAGATCAAAAGAGGGTTACCTTCTTTACACTGACAAAGGAGAATAGGTTGGTGCATGAGTTTGAGACAGAGTTGAGAGAGCTTGCCATTTAGGTCCTTGAATATGTGGAAGATGAAGAGAATCTGTATTCGATTTGATACTGGATTGTATTTGGAGATTTGGGAGTGGATGACAGTTTTCCCCACTACAACTTTCAAGGAGATGGTACAATCGGCCCAGAAAGCTGAGAAGTTGGTGAAAGTGGAACACCCCACTCCCGCATGACCCAAACCCGACATCGATGGTGATATCCGAGTCCGTGCCCTGCGAGGGTGGCGTGCTATATCACTCAGTCAAAACTCAATATAAATTTTTGTTTTTGAAACACTAACATCCACAATGCAGAAAACAATTAACATAAACAATCATCGGTAATTACAATGACCACGGGGGCCCTTTTTTTAAATACAAAATTAATTCAGTCTGTTGACTTTACAACATGACCTAATAATTTGCACAAAAATTAAAAAAAATACAAATTTTTATCAGACACTAATGCAGATGTGAACTGATCCCGACCACTTCTCTCACTCACAAGCAGATGTTATACGCCCGTTGCCTAACGGGGTATTCTTCTGGGTCCTGAAAAATAATTACAAATTTAGGGTGAGTTTTGCGAACTCAGTGAGGTAATCATCATCGATGGTTCACTCAATTTATGCAACACATCATTTCACATAATATATATTCACATTGTTGCATATTTGATCACATTTCACAATTTCACTTAAGCATAGACAACTATACATTTCATTCGATTAGGCATACATAACCAAATGAATTCATGTAACACTCAATCATGACACAGTTATTTCATAATTCACCTTCAGAAGTACCACATGATTGGTACCACAGAGCATAAGGCATTTTGCCTTTCACTTAATCAAAATGATTAAATTAAATGCAAATGACATGCGCTTGTGACACTTTTTCAATTTATTTTGGTGTTGTGACTGAGCGCCTGAACTGTCCTAATATGGGCACATTAATCATTGAGCCTGAGGCTCTGAACTGTCCCAATATGGATGCATTAATCGTTGAGCTTGAGGTTCTGAATCACTGTGGGATCGAGGCCCAAATATAAACGTTGAGCTTGTAGCTCTCGGTGGCTGCTCTGGTGTTGGACCCCGCTGCCGGAGCCCAACATCGGACATGAGAGCGTGGCGGGAAACATGCTAACTATACATTTAGAAAAGACCCACGGAAGATTAATGGGCCTGCTGGAAAACAAACTTGAAACCTGCTTGCCATGTGATGTTTAAATAGACTAGGCGAAACATGTAAATTAAACGAGTGAGGAAGGAACCCATCGGAAGTTCAATGGACCCATCGTGAAACTTTCATGCTTTTAAACATATCCATAATTCATGCTCCAAAAGATGAGTTTCATAACACTTTTAAAAATATCTCAAAACAAATTACAACTTTGAATTCAAGAGCCAAAAATCTAAAACACTCTTGAACCAATGATACTTGAAATGTAACTAAAGTCTTGACTTCCAAAAAATAGAACATTGAAATTAAACAAACATAACAAAATGAAACTGGAGTGCTGCCGTACTCGTGACTCACTCGATCTCTGGCTCGTCACCTGAATGGGGGAGATTAGAGGGGGTGAGCTATAAAGCTCGTGAGAACATATTTATAATATAGCCATAAGCAAAAGTAATCAAAAATTTACTCATTGTCGTGATACTTGTTGAAATCATAGTCATTGAGCATGTATGATTCATAGATTGAAAATGCTTGATTCTTAACCAGTTCATGATGCATGACACATAACAAATCATAACACATAACATAACATGATGGTTTGGGTTGTCCCTGGTTCGTGACGTACTACACATGCCATCGAAATGTTGATGTGTAGACGTAGTTTTGTGAGGGAATCCTTGTGAGAAACCCTGTGCCATAGTCGGGCAGGCGGGAGAAGCCTTTTTGTGAGTCAATGTGCACTTGACTATTCGTGAGGGACACCGCAAACCCACATAAGTATGCATGATTCATATTCTTGTAAACTTGTTTGCCAAACTGGCACTTGCTTGTAAACTTACTTGTCATGTATTTCGTAAAACTTGAATTCATGTACTTGTATTCGTGAAAGGAGAAAAACCCCCTTTTTGGAATTCTTTTCATAATTCATGAATGCAAATCACATAGCAGATTATAATCATTTATAATAGTATGTAATGCGATCGTGGATGATGCAATTAAAATGCATTGAATCTTTCTTGATTTGAAACAAAACAATGAGTACTTATTTACTCTATTATAAACATGAACCCACCTTATTTCCTTGCTTGTTCTTGCCTAGGAATGAGTTTCCTCTTGAGCCTCTTGATCCTCTTGCCTCACTTGATCTCCTAAAATAAGAACCAAAATCCCATTTAATAACTCATGCTGAAACAATAATTTCATTCCTAACTTCCATCAAAAATTTCATAGTCTTAGAAACTGATTCAGAACTTCCTCACTTCACAAAACTTGTAGATATATGTCTCTAATTTACAACGCCTCAAAAATCACCTCAAAAGGACTTCTGTACTAAAAGATATGATCAAAAGACTAAAAATCATCTTTCCTGGAAAACTGGCCTCGCCACAACGAGGCTCGCTCGTCGAGACGAGCGGCCTAGCACGCCGCGGCGTGCGGCCCTTCCTTAGCACGTCGCGGCGTGCGGCTTGGCACGTCATGGTGTGCGGCCCTTCCTCAGCATGTCGCGGCGTGCGGACGGGAGGGATGACTCCCGAACCAGATTTTCGCCATTTTCAACCTTAAATCCTTCCCTTTTCTCAACTACAACACATCTAAGCCACAAATCAAGTTATACACTTCCATTCTAAACTCATTCTAACACCAAAAACATCAACAACACAACAACCCATGCAAATCTACCAAAGTTTCATCATAAACCCTAAACCAACGATTTCTACTCAATGCATGCAAATCTAGGGTTTAAATCAACCCTAACAAGAGTAGAAGAGTTTTACTTACCTGAAGAAAGCTTCAAAACCTTCGAAATCGACAAATGGAAGCTTCCTCTTTTTCTTCCTCTTCTTCCTCTCTTACGACTCCTCTTCTACTTCTTTCTTTTCTTCTTATTCTTCTTTTCCTTTCTTTCTTTCTTTGTTTCCTTAAACCTACAAGATAGGGCAAGTACTAAAATGCCCCTCCATACAAGCCTTAAACATCCTAACTCATGTGCCTTGACCATTTTTTCCTCAACATTTCTACTCTTTCAACCACTTATTCCATACTAATCTCAAATAATTCAAATTTTCCATTACTACTTTGACTAAAATCAAACTATGCCATAAATCATACAACTAACATAATTCATACTTAATAACATCAAGAAAACAAAAATTTGGGGCCCAACATCTGGTCACAACTGTCATTAACTGATCATGCATTCATGCATGGAATGCATATGTCGCAATGAAGCCGTATCAACATCACAATCAATCCCAAATTATCACATTCAACCAATTAGTTCACAATTAATCACATTAAAATCACACTCACATTTAATCACATTTAAACACGAAGGTCCCAAATTCTCAGACAAACAGCACTTCTATGTCATAATCTCCCAATACCTCGGACCTTCTGTCCGGAATCCATAATCAAAACACAATCTCACCATTATTCACCACAGAAGTACAAACATAAGCAAATAATAATTGAGGAACCGTCTAGGTCACTCACCATTTGCTTCCGAAGCTAATGCTAAAAGTCTCGGTAATGTCTGTGAGTTGACATTCCAAATGCACCACTATAATAGTCAAAATATTCAAACATTACCAAATGTACGATCAGAAATATTTAATAATGCACATGTAGCAATAAAAATATGTACAATGCATGTTCGTGACATTCTCGGCACTATTTCAAAAATTTCTATCACAATATTTTCCTCTAAATTTTAGAAACTCATTGACACCGAAATCACTCAATTTGGTTTAGAAATCCGAAAGTTATGGCCCAAACATCGTCAGACTATTGCTAAGCTGAGACTGTACACTATACCCAATTTCACTCCAGAAATGGAACATCTTAGGGAGTGAATTGAAATTTGATTCCTTCAGATAACTTGTAGCCCCATGTCTCTAGTTTAATTAGCCCCATGTCTCTAGTTTAATTAGGAACAAGAATCACCTCATTTGGATCTCTACAGATCGAGATATCACCAAAATACTGAGTCATGTTTAGACTTTTCCAACCAATCCTCTCACTTTGATCTAATCAATCTTTTTCAATTTAATCTCAAAATCTATCAATTTTCATGAAGAGGTGGAGGATTGTCTTAGGAATCCAATGCTTCAAAAATCAGATCAATTGGAGGTCGGATGGAAAATTTATAAGCAAAAGAGTGAAGAGAAGTCGGGTCAGGAAAACATGACTACTACTGCATGTAAAAATTACATGCGTTAGTCGACTAGTTGAAGACTCCTAGTCGACCAGATCATCTACAGTGATTGGCCTGGAAAACTCTGGTTCTTTTCTTCCGATAACCCAACTTCCCCAATTCATAACTTCTTACTCAGAACTTCAAATTGAACAAACTTGGTATTAATGGAAAGCTTAAAGAAAACTCTACAACTTCTATGAAGAGATTAAGAACCAGATCTATCTCTAAAGGAGTTAAAAACCACCTCAAAGTGTCTGTCAGAATAAATTTCATCCTACATAATGACAGAAACTCTAAACATCATAATTCTCTACTCCATTGTCCAAGAATCACAAATGAGGTCTCATTGGAAAGATCACAGAAAATCCTACAAGTTTCATGAAGGGCTTGAAAACTAATTTCACCTCTAAGGGTGTCAAAAATTCAATCAAATCTATTGCCTTCACAATAACATTCAAAACAGGACAAAAGTTTTCCAAAAATCATAACTTTCCATCCCCTTTGCCAAAAATTCCAAGTTTTATATCACTCAAAAGAGCAAAACATATTCCACAACTTTCATGAACAACTTGGAAGCAAATTCAAGCTTTAAACAAATCAAATTCTCAATCAAAGTTTCTGCCTATATAAGTCATTCTCAACAGTACACAATCTTCCAAAAAGCATAACTTCCTAGCCCATTATTGAACAATTGCATACTATATATCATTGAAAAGATTAGAAAACATACTACAATTCTCATGAAGGACTTAAAACTAAATTCCATCTCTAACTAGATCAAATACTCCCATTATGGTGGCTGCCCTGTTAAAGCTTGTTACATCAGCACATGACCTAAACCATATACAAAATTTACAAATTCATAACTTATAATACCTACATCCAAACTTCGCATATTATACCTCATTACAAAGTTAAAACATTCCTCTACAACTTTCTATTAGACCACTTAAGCTAATTTTAACCATAACAGTCCAAAATTGGCGTCAGAACACAGAAATCACAAATCTTATACACTTAGGGACATTTACACACAAAACACATAAATCTTTGAAAAACCATCTGAATCTTAACAAGCCATAAATTTTAACCTAAAAATCGAAAGATGTCATACTTAGTGGAGATAGAAAGTTGACAAAAAACTCTTCAACTTTCATGAAGACCAATTTCACAAAATCAGTCTACTCTAGCCTAGAAAAATTCCCCAAGGTTCTGGTCACAAATCATTTAATGTTAGAACCATCACTATTCACCCTACACACATATCTCACTTTCAAAGCAAAATTCCAAACCTTTCAATTCACAATTGGACAGAACTTCCTTCATAAGAATTCTAGACAAACTTCTCAAGTTTAATACAAGCTAAACCTCAACTCAATAGCCTAACCATATCAAAAGTTATGATCGAAAACCTGAAACAAACACAAAGTAAATGTTTCCAGATTTTATACCTAACTCAAATCCTATCATTCCCATACCATTTCTACACCAATAAGCATCCAATTTAGTCAATAAATCACCCACAATGTAAGCAAGACTTTCACTTAATCAATTAGCCATAAAATGGCAGCAACATAGATTCAAACATCCGTACATTTCCTACACTCTTCTACACCCACTTTCACTTTCAAAACCTTTTCCAACAACCATTCATCAACTTCTATATCATCAATCAATCATTCATCAAAGCAGAACACTCACACACACACCCATCACTAAACATGACATCCATATAACTAAAATCCCATCTCATGCACTTAGCCTCTAAACTAGCATTACAATTGTTCCATGTAACCAAAATAACAAGATACTTACTTGATTGAGCTTCCAAGCTCCAATTCTTCACCAACTCACCAATTCCTCCTCTTTACTTCACATACACGACAATCACCATTTTTAAGGGATGTAGAAGGCTTGAGCTTAAATACATGAAGAGGAAGCACTTAAGGTAGAAGAGAAGAGTAGCAATTTAGCTAGAACAAGTGGAGAAGACCAGTAGAAGAAGAGAGTAGGAGAGGAGCTTCGGATGAGAAGAAACAAAAGCATAAATCACCTTTCACTTTCCAACTTAGAAGAAGTGTCGTGGAAGCTTGCTAAGGGTAAGATATTTATATAACACTTAAGCATAAGATTAAGTAGGCAAGTGACATGTGTCACTTACCACTTGTCATGTTTTTAAGGATTCATTTATTTCCTTTCCAAAATAATTTAATTTCTAGTCCAATTTCTCTCCAAATTCCAATGGTTCAAAGTAATAAATCCTAAAATCATACCTCTAATATTCCAGTGCCATTAGATCGTCATTTCCAGTACTGAAAATCCAATCAGTCCGTCACTTGGCAATTTTTTTGGTCCGGACATTGTTCCCCAAAAATTCTAGAAAAATTCCTAAAAGTCCCTAAAAATGTAAAACACACATAAATCACTCCAATTCAATTTTCAAGCACTAAATCATATGTTTTTCTTAGTAAACACATATGCCGGGAAATGTCATGAATGCATGTACAATCATGTTCATATACAAAAATTACAATTTATGCATATATGGAGGCCATATTGTGCATGAACATGCCGATACTAGTTTACACACTCATAACCCATCCCAAATTACTATTTTACCCTTCCCATCGATGATGGGATGTTACAACTCTCCCCTCCTAATAAAAATTTCGTCCTCGAAATTCATTTTTGATACTGAAGAAGGTAGGGGTACTGTTATCTCATACACTCATCCGTTTCCTATCAATTCTCTGTTTAGATATCATACTTCCTCCATTATACCCTTGATGAGTTTCAAAATATTCAACTCTTTACTTCCAGTTTCAATGCCACATATATCGGATTATAACAATACTAAACATAAAATCACTCATCATGCCCTAGTCCCATTTTTGCCATCATTTTATATAGACCACTTTATGTCACCCTTAACTTCCCTTATTACCTTTGTATCTCATCTAACTACACCTTGGCACAGGTTATTCACTCAAAATCTTTCCACATATAGTCACAACTTCGATGTAATCCACCAAAAATCCATTCATCTATCAAAACCACTTTATTCTGATTTTCAATTCATTTCACTCACTAACAGTATCTCAAATTTGTTCTGACTTTTACTCAGGGTGATCGACTCTTTTTGTCGTCTCACTAAAATAATGACGATTTTTCCTGTAGTCACTTTGCACTATACATTAATCTTAATCTTATATGCTGAAGCATTCCAGATATATAAGCTTTATAACTGTCTCCTATGGTCAAGACTACAAGGAACTCGAACATATAATCACTCAGTTCGATATTCTTCGCCGCCAATTGCTCTTTTGAGGTACACTTACTAGGACATCTCTTTATCAGTTAGTACACATACTTTACTCCATCAAAATTCCTCAAATCCTCCATTTGGGCTTTTCTAATTCCTTTTTGCAAAACTGATGTTACTTTTCCATAACTAATAAGATTTCCTTTTTGCTCCTTTTTAACTCGTCACTATACACTCTTTATTGCACAAGATTTAGTAACCTAATATCCACATATGTGGTACTGACTGGTCCCTCTGCACAATCCTTTCAATCTTGTCCAATTCCAGTCTTACCTTAATCTCTACTAATCTGTCTAGTCATATGTATATCTCATATGTTTCTGTCCACATCATGATTCTACGCTTTCAAACCAACTACTATTGCAGAAATCATGTATCTACAACCAATTCTCTCTTGATCTCAATTAGGAATCTCTATTGTAGATACGACAAAATCTCCAAATCCGAATGGCATACTTAACACCATAATTATTTTGTTTTCATTTATCACTGTCGTGGCTTACATCTTTTTCCCTCAAACCATTAAACTTTCATCTTCATTTATCAATATGATCATAGTCACTCATTGATATCATGTTGCTTGGATTACATTAACCTTCAATAACATAATCCTATCAGGGGATGGTTAAATCCAATAGATATAACCTCAAACTCATTGTGCTTTTATTTAGTTCTTGTAATTCCTTGAGTAACTAATTCCTCAGTAATATGATCACATGTTATCCTCAATTTTTCATTGAACTTCCTTTTTCTCGACGGATTTCAACATTTTTTTTTTCAATTTCCCGATGATTCCACATTGACTTATTCTAATGTCTGTTCATGCATACCCGTTGCTCCACACATTTCAATCTATCTACAACCATAACTTCCTATGTTGGAAAGCCCATTATCAGAGATAATTTGTGGTTCTAAAACATATTTTCCCAGCCTATGATGTGGACCAAATTTCACCTTACATTAACTAGAATGTCTCCTCGAATTGTTGAAATCCTCTTAAATAGTTGGATACTTGACATCCACAAAATATATATTCCCGATAGCCTTTTCTAACCCTTATGCTTGAGTCTGTGTTATGGACTTAACTCCCATATTATCATCATTTTTTTAATAAAAAAGACGGCACGTCACAACTTTTTCGGGAGACCTGTCATCATATTTCAAAATTCCCTCCGTTGCGTCTGTCGGTTCCTTTCTGAAGTAAACCTGATTGACTCAAGCAAGGGGCTTTGACCTCTGGACGATGGAAGAATTACCAAATTCCATTGTTGAATCGAGAGAAGAGCTTATGATCTCAGCTACTGGTCAAGGAAGACTTGCCTTTATAAACTAAATTACCTGGCTTTCTGACCCTATCTCAGTAATTTCTTGGTACCAATCTCGATATTGTTTCTATTTCCTTATGAATCACCTATTGCCCATAAGTACTTATTGGTCATTCTTAATATTTCAAGAAAATCAATTTCAACATTTCATACTATCTTATTAAGATCAATTCGTATCATGCCTTCTCTGGTCAATGTATCCTCGATACTAAGGCTCAATGAAGCATTAAACAATTTCTTATACTCTACAACCCGGTATAACCCGTCCAAAATCCTTCCATCTTATCTAGATATGTATTTATATAACATTTCCAATCATTCACAGTCGCTAGTGATACTGACATTTCCATGTACTCTAGATAACATTTCTATTCTTGTTCCTGCCCATAATTGGGGTTCACCGTATGATTTGGAGGCCTATATCGTGCCCTGCACTCTTTCCTCACATTAACACACATATTGGCAGCGATTCTTTTTCAGTTTTCCATTATTTAACTCTTCTTCGTATACAGCATCTCATCATAATCATTGAATGAAAATTTTAAGTGCATTCACTCTTCTTCTTTGAGTTATCATCTTTTCCATAAGCGCATGCATAAATACAATTCAAACCGAAGCGCATATCTAATTGTCTCCATAGTAACACATCATGTATCACGTTTCATCACTTGTAAAATCATGTTCCTATTATTTAATCGTCCATGTGTATATTCTCAATCCATTCAGAATTATAAATGCAGAAGCATCAAGAAATGTAATCTCATTCTCACAGACATATTATTATGTTAAATCATAACTTTTATCACATTTCAAATCCAAGTCTAATTGAGTTATTTCTTTTAACCGAGCTTGTACACTTTAATCTCACCTTTTCCGCTTCTTCCTAACAATATCTTCACTTATGATACAATATATTCCATAATACACACATCAACACAACTGTAGTAAATCTTTCTCTCCCTTATCGAACCATGTACTTTTTTCTCATTTCCAATTATCCCCATTTTATAGGACATAAAATTCGGATTCAGGAATACCTAGTCATCCTGAACTTTTGATCTCTCATAAACATATTCTTATGCTAAATCATAACTCTCATCACTTTTAACCAATATTCCTCTCATGTCCATATTTGACCTCTCTAAGCTATCGCAAATTTTGTTTTCTTTCAACTCAATTTATACACTTTAAGTCTCATTATTCATTTTGATATCACTTCTTTCCTAAATCAGCCTATATCAATGTATTTATATTCATATCCCATACGAGGGTTTGTAACCACAATATCCATTTTTCTTTTCCCATTCCTAATTGACCATAAACCTTCATTGACTCATTTTCTGACATATCATCACTTTTCTCACACTTAAACACTTAACACATGTTCATACGTATGACTCATACCCATGCGACTCAGACTAGGGATCAGTTGCCACGGTCTCCTATGACATGACTTTAATTTATGTGATTTGGCCTACCTTTCAGAAAGTGCCCATGTAAGTTCGTACTTCTGGGCTCTAATACCACCTAAATGTAACACCCCACTCCCGCATGACCCAAATCAGACATCGATGGTGATATGCGAGTCCGTGCCCTGCGAGAGTGGTGTGCTACATCACTCAGTCAAAACTCAATATAAATTTTTATTTTTGAAACACTAACATCCACAATGTAGAAAACAATTAACATAAACAATCATCGGTAATTACAATGACCACGGGGGCCCTTTTTTTAAAATACAAAATTAATTCAGTCTGTTGACTTTACAACATGACCTAATCATTTGCACAAAAATTCAGAAAATACAAATTTTTATCAGACACTAATGCAGACGCGAACTGATCCCGATCACTTCTCTCACTCACAAGAAGATGTTATACGCCCGTTGCCTAACGGTGTGTTCTTCTGGGTCCTGAAAAATAATTACAAATTTAGGGTGAGTTTTGCGAACTCAGTGAGGTAACCATCATCGATGGTTCCCTCAATGTATGCAACATATCATTTCACATAATATATATTTACATTGTTCCATATTTGATCACATTTCACAATTTCACTTAAGCATAGACAATTATACATTTCATTCGATTAGGCATACATAACCAAATGAATTCATGTAACACTCAAGCATGACACATTTGTTTCATAATTCACCTTCAGAAGTACCACATGATTGGTACCACAGAGCATAAGGCATTTTGCCTTTCACTTAATCAAAATGATTAAAATAAATGTAAATGACATGCGTATGTGACACTTTTTCAATTTATTTCAGTATTGTGATCGAGCGCCTGAACTGTCCCAATATTGGAGCATTAATCATTAAGCCTGAGGCTCTAAATTGTCCCAATATGGGTGCATTAATCGTTGAGCCTGAGGCTCTGAATCACTGTAGGCTTGAGGCCTAAATATAAACGTTGAGTTTGTAGCCCTCGGTGGCTGCTCCGGTCACAACTGTCATTAACTGATCATGCATTCATGCATGGAATGCATATGTCGCAATGAAGCCATATCAACATCACAGTCAATCCCAAATTATCACATTCAACCAATTAGTTCACAATTAATCACATTAAAATCACACTCACATTTAATCACATTTAAACACAGAGGTCCCAAATTTTCAGACAAACAACACTTCTATGTCATAATCTCCCAATACCACGGACCTTCTGTCCGAAATCCATAATCAAAACACAATCCCACCATTATTCACCACAGAAGTATAAGCATAAGCAAATAATAATTGAGGAACCGTCTAGGTCACTCACCATTTGCTTCCGAAGCTAATGCCTGGAAGTCTGGGCAACGTCTGTGGGTTGATGTTCCAAATGCGCCACTATAATAGTCAAAATATTCAAACATTACCAAATGTACGATCAGAAATATTTAATAATGCACATGTAGAAATAAAAATATATACAATGCATGTTCGTGACATTCCCGGCACTATTCCAAAAATTTCCGTCACAATATGTTCCTCTAAATTTTAGAAACTCAATGACACCGAAATCACTCAATTTGGTTTAGAAATCCGAAAGTTATGGCCCAAACATCGTCAGACTATTGCTAAGCCGAGACTGTACACTATACCCAATTTCACTCCAGAAATGGAACATCTTAGGGACTAAATTGAAATTTGATTCCTTTAGATAACTTGTAGCCCCATGTCTCTAATTTAATTATGAACAAGAATCACCTCATTTGGATCTCTACAGATCGAGATATCACCAAAATATTGAAGTATGTTTAGACTTTTTCAACCAATCCTCTCACTTTGCTATAATCAATCTTTTTCAATTTAATCTCAAAATCCATAAATTTTCATGGAGAGGTGGAGGATTGTCTTAGGAATCTAACGCTTCAAAAATCAGATCAATTGGAGGTCGGATGGAAAAGTTATAAGCAAAAGAGTGGAGAGAAGTAGGGTCAGGAAAACAGAACTACTAATGCATGTAAAAATTACATGCGTTAGTCGACTAGTCGAAGACTCCTAGTCGACTAGGTCATCTACAGTGATTGGCCTGGAAAACTCTGGTTCTTTTCTTCCGACAATCCAACTTCCCCAATTTATAACTTCTTACTCAGAACTCCAAATTGAACAAACTTGGTATCAATGGAAAGCTTAAAGAAAACTCTACAACTTCTATGAAGAGATTAAGAACCAGATCTGCCTTTAAAGGAGTCAAAAATCACCTCAAAGTTTCTATCAAAATAAACTTCATCCTACACAATGATAGAAACTCTAAACATGATAATTCTCTACTCCATTATCCAAGAATCACAAATGAGGTCTCATTGGAAAGATCACAGAAAATCCTACAAGTTTCACGAAGGGCTTGAAAACCAATTTCACATGTAAGGGTGTCAAAAATTCAATCAAAGCTACTGCCTTCACATTAACATTCAAAATAGTACAAAATAGGACAACATTTTTCCAAAAATCATAATTTTCCATCCCCATTTGCCAAAAATTCCAAGTTTTATATCACTCAAAAGAGCAAAACATATTCCACAACTTTCATGAACAACTTGGAAGCAAATTCGTCCTCCAAACAAATCGAATTCTCAATCAAATTTTCTGCCTATATTAGTCATTCTCAATAGTAACACAATCTTCCAAAAAGCATAACTTCCTATCCCATTATCGAACAATTGCATACTCTATATCACTGAAAAGATCAGAAAACATAATACAATGCTTATGAAGGACTTAAAACTAAATTCCATCTCTAACTAGATCAAATACTCCATTATGGTGGCTGCTCTGTTAAAGCTTATTACATCAGCACATGACCTAAACCATATACAAACTTTACAAATTCATAACTTATAATACCTAAATCCAAACTTCATATATTATACCTCATTACAAAGTTAAAACATTCCTCTACAACTTTCCACAAGACCACTTAAGCTAATTTTAACCATAACAGTCCAAAATTGGTGTCAGAACACAGAAATCACAAATCCTATACACTTTGGGACATTTACACACAAAACACATAAATCTTTGAAAAACCATCTGAATGTTAACAAGCCATAACTTTTAACCTACAAATCGAAAGATGTCATACTTAGTGGAGATAGAAAGCTGACAAGAAACTCTTCAACTTTCATGAAGTCCAATTTCACAAAATCAGTCTACTCTAGCCTAGAAAAATTCCCCAAGGTTTTGGTCACAAATCATTCAATGTTAGAACCATCACTATTCACCCTACACACATATCTCACTTTTAAAGAAAAATTCCAAACCTTTAAAGTCACAATTGGACAGAACCTTCTTCATAACAATTCTAGACAAACTTCTCAAGTTTAATACAAGCTAAACTTCAACTCAACAGCCTAACCATATCAAAAGTTATGATCAAAAACCTGAAACATACACAAAGTAAATGTTTCCAGATTTTATACCTAACTCAAATCCTATCATTCTCATACCATTTCTACATCAATAAGCATCCAATTTAGTTAATTAATCACCCAAAATGTAAGCAAGACTTTCACTTAATCAATCAGCCATAAAATGGCAGCAACACACATTCAAACATCCGTACATTTCCTACACTCTTCTACACCCACTTTCACTTTCAAAACCTTTTCCAACAAACATTCATCAACTTCTATATCATCAATCAAAGCAAGAACACTCACACACACACCCATCACTAAACACGACGTACATATACCCAAAATCCCATCTCATGCACTTAGCCTCTAAACTAGCATTACAATTGTTCCATGTAACCAAAATAACAAGATACTTACTTGATTGAGCTTCCAAGCTCCAATTCTTCACCAACTCACCAATTCCTCCTCTTCACTTCACATACACGACAATCACCATTTTTAAGGGATGTAGAAGGCTTGAGCTTAAACACATGAAGAGGAAGAACTTAAGGTAGAAGAGAAGATTAGCAATTTAGCTAGAACAATTGGAGAAGACCAATAGAAGAAGAGAGTAGGAGAGGAGCTTCGGATGAGAAGAAATAAAAGCATAAATCACCTTTCACTTTCCAACTTAAAAGAAGTGTTGTGGAAGCTTGCAAAGGGTAAGATATTTATATAACACTTAAGCATAAGATTAAGTAGGCAAGTGACATGTGTCACTTGCCACTTGTCATGTTTTTAAGGATTCATTTATTTCCTTTCCAAAAAATTTAATTTCTAGTCCAATTTCTCTCCAAATTCTAATGGTTCAAAGTAATAAATCCTAAAATCATGCCTCTAATGTTCTAGTGCCATTGGATCGTCATTTCTAGTACTGGAAATCCAATCGGTCCGTCAATTGGCAAATTTTCCGGTTCGGCCATTGTTCCCCAAAAATTTTAGAAAAATTCCTGAAAATGTAAAACACACATAAATCACTCCAATTCAATTTTCAAGCACTAAATCATATGTTTTTCACAGTAAACACATATGCCGGGAAATGTCATCAATGCATGTACAATCATGTGCATATACAAAAATTACAATTTATGCATATATGGAGGTCATATTATGCATGAACATGCCGAGACTAGTTTACACACTCATAACCCATCCCAAATTACTATTTTACCCTTTCCATTGGTGATGGAATGTTACAGAAAGAGCGTGGAAGATAGTGAAAGGAAAAGAACCAGAAAAGGAAGGGAGGAGGTTCCTTTAGCTAGCAGCCTAAGAGGAGCTGTGGTAGTTCAACTCCGGGTAATACTAGAGGCATTGCATTATTAGTTATCAATTTGCGATCACCACGAACACGAGGACAGAGCACTGCCCCTATTACTAGCTTTTTTTCTTGAGCTCAATCATATCGGTCTTAACAGTGTAGAAATTGTAGAAAAGTACATTTAGGCTAGTGTACGGAGCCAAGAAAGTGTTTTTCAGTATGGAGAGACAGGACATATGAGGAGAGATTGTCCACAACTGGCTTGGACTTCAACTTGAGGAGGCAGTGCAACCAGTGAGAGACAGAGAAGAGACTATCAGGGCAGGTGCTCAGTCTTCTAAATCCACATAGAGGACTGATGTGCATAGTAGTACACCTCCAGTAGGTTAGCAACGTCCTTCTTCGTGAGCTCAAGCACAAGTTTATGCAATGAAGGAGGTAGACATTTGAACCAATCCAGACACAATTACAGGTATTTTCTAGATGAACATTTCTTTGTTGTTGTATTGCTATATTGTGTTGCATGTTCTATGTAGTACCGATAAACTCTTAATTAGTATGAGTGCTAACCCATAGTTCTATAAGGTGTTATGTGTGCTCTCGATAGAGAAGCTAAAGTTTTGATCGAGATTGGTGTCCAAAAGTTTTTTATCAGTGTGACCTTCGACAAGGATATTAGTCATCCACAGGAGTCATTAGATCCCCCTCTCATTTTGTTCACTCCTCTTGGAAAGCAAGTTGCTTGTGATGAATTATATACCACTTACGAGATAAAGATGGGTGATGCTGTGTTAAAGGTAGATCTTATTCCCGTCAATCTCCAAGATTTTGAGGTGATATTTGGGATTCACTTATTAGAGAGGTATTGCGTCAGGGTTGATTGTTTTAAGAAAGAGGTGGAGTTTAACCTTCAGGGTGGAGTTCCAATTAAATTTACTAATGACTAACAGATATTTCTGAGTTGTTTGATATCAGTGATCAAGGCTAAGAGGTTGATTCATAAGGGATGCTAGGCATACCTCGCACATGTGATTAACACTTTGGCACAAAGGGTCAAACCGGGAGATGTGCCTATTATGTGCGAGTTCCTCGATATCTTTCCTGAGGAGTCACTTGGATTGCCACCTGATCGAGAGTTTGGTTTTATTATTGACTTGGTCCTAGGGATGACACCAATATCTATACCACCGTATCGCATAGCACCATCATAATTAAAAGAGTTGAAGATTCAATTACAAGAGTTATTGGACAAGGGCTTCATCAAACCAAGTCATTCACCATGGGGAGCACCAATATTGTTTGTCAAAAAGAAGGATGGGACCCTCCACTTATATGTTGATTATCGACAGTTAAACAAGGTTACCATCAAGAATAAATATCCACTCCCCAGGGTCAATAACTTGTTTGATAAGTTAAGAGGAGCTACAGTATTCTCAAAGATATATATGAGGTTTGAGTATTATCAGTTGAAGATTAATGAGAATGATGTTCATAAGACTGCTTTCCGGATAAAGTATGGACACTATGAAATTTTTATGATGCCTTTCGGATTGAGAAATGCTCCTGTAGTAATTATGGATTTTATGAATAGGGTGTTCCATCCTATTTAGATCAATTTATCATAGTCTTCATCGATGATCTTCTGATTTATTTTAAGGATGAAAAGGAGCATGCTAGGCATCTCTAAATTGTGCTATAAATACTTCATGAAAGACAATTATATGAGAAGTTCTCAAAGCATAAATTTTGGCTGAGGGAGATAGGATTCCTTGGGCATGTGATATTAAGGGAAGGTATTTTTGTGGACTCGAAGAAAGTGGAAGCTATACTTGAGTGGGAACAACCCAAGAATGTGACAGAAGTTCACAATTTTTTGGGATTAACTGGTTATTATCTGAGATTTGTTAATGGTTTCTCAGTACTTACAGCTCCTTTGTCGAGGCTTACCCAAAAGGGGATTAAATTTTAGTGGGATGACAAAGAGGAGGCGAGTTTCCAGGAATTGAAGAGGAGATTGACTTGTGCACTAGTGCTTTCTCTACCTACCCATGGGGTTGGTTATGAGGTATACAGTGATGCTAGTCACTAAGGACTTGGTTGTGTACTTATGCAAGCCAGACGAGTGATCGCATATGCTTCTAGATAGTTAAAAAAGTACGAGCTAAATTATCCTACACATGATTTAGAGCTCCCAGCAATAGTATTTGCACTCAAGATTTGGAGACACTATCTTCATAGGGAGACTTGTCGTATATACACAGACCACAAGAATCTGAAGTACCTAATGACACAGAAGGAGCTAAACCCCAGACAAAGGAGATGGTTGTTCATAACCCAGGAAAAGTGTTGACCCCTGAATTTTTTTTTATTATTTACTTAAGCATGTCGAAATTATTTGGAGGTATTGTTTAAATTATTTTGAGGTGTTAGTGGTTAAAGAAATGGAAATTAAATGATGGATTATGTTTAAATTAGAGTGAAGTATATTGTTAGAAATTAAATGAATAAGATGGTGTAAGGGCATTTTAGGAAGTTCATTTATGTTTGTAAAGTCTAAGGCTTTGAGGGAAGGTTAATTTGGTCCATTTAAGTTTTATTTAAAACAAAAAGAGGAGGAAGATAAGGAGGAATCGTTTATGTTAGGGGAAAGGAGAAAAAGTTGCAAGGAAAGGAGGGGTTTTAATGAAACTACGTAGTTTTGGGAGTTAGGACTTGGTTTTTTATAATTTAAGAAGTAACTTATCTAAGGCTTATAGAAGAAGTCACGAAATTTCTAGAGAGAGGAGGGAGTGAGAGTCGGATAAGAATAAGAAGAAGAAGAAGAAGAAGAAGAGATTGGGTCATGTGATCTTCTTGCTTAATGAAGAGTAGAAGAGTGTTAAGAAGGAGAAGAGAAAGAAAGGATTAAGAGTTCATCAAGAGCCAAGAGAGAGAGAAATTTCGTGGGTCTCTCTTTAAGGTAAGAGAAAAGTGAAAGCTTTTGGTTTTATGGATGGATTTAGGTATAAATGGCTTAGGATATTTATGGGTAAGGTTAGTTAGGTTCTTTCCATGCTTTATGTCCTTAGAAATGGCAAATTTTGACATCTCATGTTAATATGGGATTCTTTTATGTTGGATGTGTTTGATGAAGGCGAATTAAGGCAATTGGAGGAAGAAGAAAGGCCAATTGTCCAAGCTTCTAGCTAAAGAAATTAAGGTGGGTGATAATTTAATAGTTGAGCTAATAAGCTACTATGGTTTCCCAATTTCTAAATGAATTGCTACTTGTGATAGTTTAAACTTATATGAAATGCTCTGAATGTAAAGACTTTGTGAAAATATGTGCGAAATGGTTTGTCAAAAGAAAAAGATCTGAATGAATGATTTCAACAATTATGTGAAAATGATTTTGCCATTTGAGGCTAATGATCATAATTGTGTGAATTATGTGATATACATGTTTGTTTGGGTTTGTGGTGGTCCCTTATGTGTGATAGGTGCACCTGTCTAAATATAGCCTTCTCCCGGCTGCCTGCTAGTGGCCATGGAGCTCCTCACGGACTCCCTCATGTGTTCACGGCTACACATGACCGCTCTGCGGAAATGTGTAGTACGTCCTGTTTGGATCCACTCAAACCATCTTATGTGCGATTATGTGATATGCTTGTCTAGGTTGTTTTTGTAAGTGATATTGTTTGGTAAATGCTTATATGATCTTGATGTGTAATTGGTGGGAAGAAATGAGTTTTTTTCAAGAGGATTTGAAAAATTGAAAGTATTTCGAACAGTGTGATTTTTGTCTTTGAAAGGGAATGATGAAATGAAATTGTGAAAAGTTTTGACAAGTTTTGAAAGGTTTCTATCATATGAAAATTTCTTTGAAAATGAAGAAATAAAGAACGTTTTAGCTTATTTCTTAATTATTAAGCTGTTACCCACTGAGTCGTCGAGCTCACACCCCTTTTCCCCTCCACAGGTGACGAGCGGGAACCCGAGTTAAAGTATTGGATTGAGGCATCACTTCAATGTTTTAAATTTAGAAGTTATTCTTGGGAACAAATAGTTAGGTTATATTTTGGGAGTGTTGATCCACCTTGTATTTGATATTTGATCTTTTGGATTGTAATTGGGCTAAATGCCCTCTAATGCGTTGTGATATCTCAATTTGTTAATGTAAGTGCAAGAGTTTTAAGAGTTAAGGTTCTTTACGCAAATTGCATGTGCTTTGTATATCAAGATATTGTAGTATGGTTTGACTTTGACAAAAGAAGGAAATTGCAATTGCTGCTATTTTTAAGCTAAATCATAGGTTTATATGGATGGGTTGATGATGTTGATGATTGAAGATAGTGAATATTAAGTCTTATGCAGGTGAGGGTAATTGAATTGAAGATTGGCTAGTTAAGTGTACAAAGGAGATGCTGTCAATTTTTTTTACAAATTTGATAGAAACTTCGCTTAGAGTTTAGACCCTCTTAATGTTTGAATTAAATGGAGGTGTCTTCTTGAAGATTATAGTATTTGTTGAGAGCTTTCCATCGATATAGAATTTGTCACCATTGGACTTAAAATGAAGAAGTTATGAGGTTGGGTGTACATTCAGTTACTATTCATAATGTGATTTTACTGTTTCATTAGTCCTAGTATGAGCAGTGGCTTTGAATGACTTTTTACCTTGTTTAATGATGAAACTAACTTTTTCACCCTTCATAAGAGTTGTAGAGAACCTTGTTATCTTTCCATTAAGATATAATATGTACTTTTTAAGATTTGGAGTAGGAAGTTATGACAATTGGAAGATAACTATTGAAGTCATTTTTTATGTTCATATTGCTTGTGAGCTCATGATGGCCTTGATGAATAAGGAATGAATTCATGGTTTTGATGAACTATTTAAGCCAGATTTTGTAAAGTTGGTGAATGAACTTGGAATTTGAAATGTTACGAAGTGTTTATGCTTTAGAATAAGTTAAATTTATTAAGTATGCAAGTGGGTATGAAGTTAGGTTGAAGGTGAGATGTTTGGAAAGGGAATTGGAGTTTTGAAAAATGGCATGTCCGTTAAACGAACATGGATGTCTGTTAAACGGACAGCCTCGGGTGCAAAAACACCCCTTAGCCTGTCCATGTCCGTTAGACGGACTTGAATGTCCGTTTAACGGACATTCTCGAAGCTTTTGGAACACTTTCACCCGAATGTGTCCGTTAAACGGACATGGATGTCCGTTTAACGGACATCTATGGGAAAGATTGTGTTTTTGGGAAATGTTAGAGGCCGAATCTCATTTTGTGGTATTCTTAAAAGTTGTATATCTAGATTTCTTATTTCTAATGGTCAGAGAACGAACTCAATCCGACATATAGATTAAAATTTATGATAATCGCGCCAAAAGAGTTTCATTTTAATTTTGGAAGTGAACATAGTCTATTCTTTTGGGTATAAATCCCTCGTCCGACCTCCAATTTAGGTGAGACTTGAACCATTAGATTTATAAGACATATATATTTCTCTCTACAAAACTTTGTACCATTTGGAGTGAAATTTAAGAAGTTTACATTAAAATAATTGAGAGGTCGGTTTGGAGATCATTTTTGGAGTATGAGCTCTTTTAGGCTTTTTGAGCATAACTTGAGTTATACAACTCCGTTTGAGGTGATTCTTGTCCCAGATCGAAATTGAGACATAAAGCTACAACTTATATGAATAAGTCAACTTATGATTTTGGTGTTTAAATAGCGTACGCTCGCCACGAATGTAGAGTTACAGCTAAGGACCCTGTAAGGAAATAAGCACAAGGCTTTAGGACTCCGGAAATTGGGCTCTGGAAATGGGTCCAATAGATGTGGAATTAAAGCAAGAGTAAGAGTGTTAAGTTATAAGCAGTTGGGGTCCGATCTCCGGATCGGGTTCCAACAAAAAGTAAATATGGTAGCCAATGCAATAAGTTGTAAGTCTTGTTTGGTCATAACTATTAGGCAAAATCCCTATATGATGCATTTGATGAGTGTGCAGAACCTTGGGGTTAAACTCTCAGTAGCAGAGGATGATAGAACATTGCTAACATGGTTTGAAGTTCGGTCGACATTATTTGATTAGATTAAAAGATCGCAGGCTGACGATCTCGAGTTAACAGTCATTTAAAAGAAATTGTCATCCAAAAAGAGTGAAGGGTTCTGACTGAGAGAAGACGAGTTCTTAGTCTTCAGAGACAGATTTTGTGTACCAAATGACTAGAGTCTTAGGTGAGCTATCTTAGAAGAAGCTCATAGTTTGGCTTATGCTATGCATCCTGGTAGCACCAAGATGTATCGAACTCTTAGAGAAAGTTATTCTTGGGCAAGGATGAAATGAGAGATAGCAAATTTTATGGTCAGATGCCTTCCCTGTCCTTGTCATATATACACCAACCAAAAAAATCTGAAGTACCTAATGACATAAAAGGAGATAAACCTTAGACAAAGGAGATGGCTGGAATTGATTAAGTATTATGACTTAATGATTGACTATCACCTGGGAAAAGTAAATATGGTAGCCGATGTAATGAGTCGTAAGTCCTGTTTGTTCATAACTATTAGGCAAAATCCTTATATGACGCATTTGATGAGTGTACAGAACCTTGGGTTAAACTCTGAGTGGCAGAGGATGATGGAACGGTGCTAGCATGGTTTGAAGTTCGGTCGACATTATTTGATGAGATCAGAAGATCGCAGGCTAACGATTCCGAGTTAAGAATCATTCAGAAGAAATTGCCAACTAAAAAGATTGAGACATTCTGACTAAGAGAAGACGAGTTGTTAGTCTTCAGAGACAGAGTCTGTGTACCGAATAACCAGGGTCTCAGGTGAGCTATCTTAGAAGAAGCTCATAGTTTGGCTTATTCTATGCATCCTGGTAGCACCAAGATGTATCGAGCTCTTGGAGAGAGTTATTGGTGACCAAGGATGAAGAGAGAGATAGCAAAATTTATGGCCAGATGCCTTCCCTGTCAACAGATTAAGGCAGAGCATTAGAAACCAATAGGTATGTTATAGTCTTTGCCTATTTTAGAATGGAAGTGGGAGCATGTATGTTGGCCCCCAAAAAAATTTTCTCTAATTAATCATGATTTAAATGAATTTTATGGTTTTGATAAATTAAATTTTTCTGAGTTAATTATTATGTCAAGGTTAATAAGATTTTATTGCATGGGTTAATGGAATTAAAGTGTTAAGGTTATAAGAATATTCAAGGGTATTTTTGGCAAGACACTTAAGGTTAAAAGAACATAAGCCTATAATAAAGGGTAAAATAGACTTTTTGGACTCATTAAGGGTATAAATGGAAGAAAGAAATGTAGTCTTCCATTTAAGAGAAGGAAAAATGTGAGTTGGGAGAGAAGAAGAGAAAATAAGAAAGAAAGAGAAGATAATTTCGGTGGTTGAGAGAAAAGAAGAGAGTTGAGCTAGGGTTTCAACATTCCTTGGCTTTTGAGAGAGATTTTGAAGTGGTTTAAGAAGAGAAAAAGGTAGAGAAAGAGAAGAGCTTCCATTTGAGCCAAAGATCTCTTCATTTGGTGAAGAATCAATACAAGATCATTTTTAATTCTTTGGATTTTTGGAAGGGTTTTAGTTCGTGGAGTTTATAAAATGCATGGGTTTGAATATTCTAGAATCAATTTTAGTGATTTTGCATTGTGGGATTTTCAATTGGATTCCTATTGAATGGGGTTTTGCCATTGATGAAGGAAATCAAGAAAGGCAAGAGAAGCAAGATGAGAGGCATTTTGAGCAAGTCTTTAAGCAAGGAAATCAAGGTGGGTTACATGTTTATAATAGAGTTATGGGCCACTAATGTTTTTCCCAATCTAGAAAATGAAAATGATTTCAATTACTTCATAAATGTTGCTTTTAATATTTTTAAGTGATTTGAGAAAATTACTACATGTTGGTGTATGAATTTTGATGATGAAATGAAAAAAGGTTTTGAAATAGTTATGTTATGCTTTGAAATATGTTATGGCATTTTGTATAACTGAAAAGAAAGCATGAAAGTATGGCATATGATAAAATGGTTTGAGCATGATTATGTGCTTTTGTTTGGGCGAGAGTAGCAACATTCTGTTCATCACGTGCACGTTGACAAGAGCTTTCTACCAGGTTCCCACTTGTGACATATGAGCTCCAAAAAGTGGACTAATTATGTTCATGGGGTAAACTTTGGTTTCTCCATTTTGTTTCCATGAAGCCCTCGAGCCATTTGGTTGTGCATTGCATCTTTGAATTGTCAAGAATAGTGCATATTTGAGTGTTATACTTTGATGGTTAATTGTGCATGCTATGTTTATGTGATGATGTAAAATTATGAGTTTTGAGCTAGATTTGAGAAATTGAGAATTATGCGTTTAAATGAATTCAATCTAAATTTTCTATGAAAAATGAACATTTTAACAAATTTTCTTATTTTCCGTTATAAACTTGTTACCCACGAGCTTTCAAGCTCACCCTCTTTTGTCTCATCTTCAAGTGATAGCCAAGAGATCAAGTGATCAAGAGCCTAAGGGAATTTCTCCAAATTTGCTTATTTTGTATTTTGAGTTGGTTTTGGGAAAGCACAATGTTAATCGCATTTCAAGTTTATTTGCTCAAGATCCTTTTGAAATTTAGGATTTTGAGATGATGATGTATTGTGGCTTGAAATGCCATTAAAGATTTGTAAAAACTTCATTCTTTTGTTGTTATTGAAATATTAATTGTATATGGATGACGTTGAGTTGGAATCAGGTATATCTAAAGTAGTTAACAACTTGAGATGATGATGTTGAACTTGAGTTGTTATATATATATATATAAAGATAGGAATTATGACTGATCAGATGTAGTCGAATGTGATGAGTCAAATGAGTTGAGATTTGAGAGTTTAATGAAATCAATTTAGTAGCTGAATGGTTATGCTCAGGACATTTCAAGTTTGCATAGTGCAAATTTCAAGTCTTCTATAGGGGTAAAATTTTGTGTTCTGACTTTAGGAGAAAAACTGTATTGATCTAGGCTAAATTAGACAAAGTTGTCTTCTAGAAAGTTGTAATTTATCTTTCTAGCTTTCCAACAGTATATAGTATGAAATTTTTAGACATCGAAGTCAAAAGTTATGATCCTTATAAGTGGAGATGTTCAGGAGTATAGTCTGCATCTTCTTATGATGATGTGTATGTATCTTCTTGTGATGATGTGTATCTTCTGTGCATTGTTCATAAACTTCTTTTGGGAACTGTTCATTTTACATCTTCTGGTCCATGTTTGACCCTCTAGATGATAGAATCTATCTTCAAGGTCTGCATGAAAGTTGTAGATCTTGAAGTCCTATTTCAAGCCATCTAAGAATGACCTTGATCCGATATCTCTAGAGAAAGTTATGTTAATTGTTAAACATCTTCTATACACTATTCATAAACTTCTTTTAGGTACTATTCATCTTATATTTTTTGGTCCAATTAAGACTCTCTAGATGATAGAATCATCTTCAAGGTCTTCATGAAACTTGTAGATCTATAAGTCCTCTTTCAAACCGTCTAAGAATAACCTCGATCCAACACCTATAGAGAAAGTTATGCCAATTGTCCTGAAACAGGTTCAATATGATTAAGGTCAGGACAAAACCTTGTTTGATTCTTTCAGTCATAACTTTGTTATCCAACCTCCAAATGAAGTGATTCTTAGACCATTAGATCCCCAACACATTTTCCTACCTCTCCATAAACTTTTATAGCTTTTGATACTGAATTGAAAAAGATTGATTGAATCAATTTAAGGTTATCGGATGGAAGAGTATGAATTGGATATTTTATTGAATATATTTTGGTATTTTGATGGAATCTTGATATGTAGAGCTCTGAATGAGATGATTTTTGTTTCTAAATAAACTAGAGACATGGAGTTTCAAATTATCTGAAGGAATAGAATTTTAATTTAGTTCTTAGGACTTTCAATTTCTGGATGGAAGTTGGGTATTCATTAGAAACTTAAGACAATGGGAAACAAATGTTCTGAAGAAGTCAAATTGTGATTCCATTTTGAGGTTTCCCTAAATCTGTTCTGAAGTTGAAGAAATTTGTTTGCTCATGTTTTATAATTCCGAATGTTGGGCTCCAGAAGTGGGGTCCAACAATGTGACAATAGATTTTGTAGTTGGACTACCTTGTACATCGAAGGGTCACAATGTTATTTAGGTTATAGTGGATAGATTGAAAAGTTTGCTCATTTTCTGCCTATCCACACAACATACTCACTGGAGAGGTTGGAATTGCTGTATATCGATGAAATTATAAAGTTGCACGGAGTGCTAGTTTCTATAATATCATATAGGGATTCAAGATTCACCTTATGATTTTGGCCGAAATTCTAAGAGCCTTTGGGGACTAAATTGAAGTTTAGTAATGCCTTACACCCCCAAACTAATGGTCAATCAGAGAGGACCATTAAGACACTGGAGGACATGCTGAGAGCATGTGTAATAGAATTCCAAGGGAGTTGGGACCTGCAGTTGCCTTTGATAGAGTTTTCTTATAACAATAGTTATCAGACAAGTATCGATATGCCACCATATGAAGCACTTTATGGGAGAAAATGTAGGACATCTCTATGTTGGGATGAGGATGGTATAGCCGAAGTCGAATGAGCCGAATTGATAGAAGTTACCACTCAAAAGATAAAAGTCATTCGAGAGAAGATGAAAGTGGCCTAGGATCGTCAAAAGAGTTACGCAGATAAGAGGCAATATCCATTAGAATTTGCAGTTGGTGACATGGTTTTCCTTCGAATATCACCATGGAAAGGTATTATTTGATTTCAGAGTCGAGGAAAGTTGAACCCTTGATATATTGGACCTTTCTATATCCTGGAGCTTGTCGGGACTGTGCTGTATCGGTTGGAATTGCCACCGGACTTGGATAGGATCCATAATATGTTCCATGTCTCGATGCTTAAAAAGTACATACTAAATTCATCTCACATTTTAGAGACACCTCCAGTAAATTTGAGAGAAGACTTGAGTTTTGAGGTGGAATCAGTCCAAATTTTGGTTCGGTAGATAAAGATATCACGCAGTAAGGAGGTACCCACGGTCAAAGTTCTTTGGAAGAGCAACACGAGGAGATGCCATAGGAGCCTGAGGATACTATGATATGTCAGTACCCCCATTTATTTATGTCCTCGACTTAGGAGTTTCGAGGAAGAAACTCTTTTGAAGGGGAGGACTCAAAATGCTAGACTCTTTGAGCCCTTTTGTATTGTTCTGTACTTGGAGATACTACAATATATTGATATATATATGATTGTATATGAGTTTAAAGATGTATTTAAATCCTTTTGGGTATATATGTCAGTAATTTATAACGTTATGTGCCCTTACAAGAACTTAGAGTTCCTTGGTATATGAAATCTTGGAGATTTCTAACATATAAGCTTCTAAGTGTGTAAAATCAAGTCCATTGGATGGATATGATCACGGTGACAGAGTTAAATGTGTTCTAATGCCTTAGTGGTTAGACATGATTTATAGTCTTATTGGACATTTAGAAAGCTTAATTGGAAAAGTTGATGTACATAAGGGCTTATTTATCAATTGTTAAAAGTTATAGGACTTAATTGTAAATTTTCAATTCCTGGAGGATCAATATGTAATTTTATAAAGTTAAGGGGCTTAATTATTATTTTCAAAAGTCTGGGGGCCAAAATAAAAATAAAAGGTTTGGTCATTCCCTAATTTTGGGTTTAATTGCAAATTTAGGAAAAGTTTGGAGGGTATAATAGTAATTTCACATAAGCTAAGGGCAAAAATATAATTTCACCATATTTGGTCAAAGAAAGTCAATATTCTAGACCTTTCTTTATGTGTGGACGTGCACCCCACCATTAAAGATTTGAAACATTTTGTTTTAATTATAAAAAAAGAAAGTAGAAGAAAGGAGATGAGAGGAAGAGAATAACCCTTTTTTGGTTTTCACTAAAATTCTACCCTTTTTTTGATTCTATAACCCAAATATCAAGGAACTCAAATCTATCATTAGATTTGAGAAATTCCCAAAGGATTTTAGGATATCACCAAAGGAAGGTTTAGGTAAATTTTGTCTCATCTCTCTCTACATTATGATTTTGAGTTTGGTATTAAGATATGATGTTCTCCGTGCTTGAATGTGCATCAAATATGGTTTAGAAGAATGAAATGAGTCATGGAGAAATTCCCTTAAGCCAAAATCGAAATGTTATCTTTTTGGCAAAAGTTTGTGAATTTTTGAATATCTTTTGAAATTGATTATTTAAATGAATTCTATGGTGTTAATTGTATTCGTATAATGTGAATTGATTATGAAAAATGAAGACTGTAGCGCCCCCTCACCGTAGGGTACACATCGGGACGCCCGAAGGTCGCTTCGACACGTATCCCATGACAAAGGTGCACTACCAGAAAAAATCCCGACTGATAATCCATATGGCATCGCAATAAATAAGACCACAATATATCAAGTCAAGAATTTAAAATCCAAAATATTAACTGTACAATGATCCAATATCGAATAGACAAGTCTATCACCCCTAAACAACACCAAAAGGAAACCGATATAAGCATCTATCCTAAGTCATCCTCAAAGTCCAACCCAATTGACCGACATGTGCCATCACTTCTCTTGCCAAAGACGTCAAGACGGCAGAAAAGACTATCTCCTGAGCTAGGATCTACTCTATCATCTGAAAAATAGGTTGCAATTTTGGGTGAGTTTGCGAACTTCGGTGAGAAACCATCATCGATGGTTCACTAAATCATGCATTACGCAGATTATGATAAAGACGACACAAGAAGATACAATTAGTATATAATGATTTGCAGAGCCTATAACAGTTTGCGAGATCATATCACAATTCACGATATTAATGCCTACGATGAGTATGTAAGAATTTATCTCTCATATCATCACATAATTCAAGAAGTGTCGAATTCACTACCATATGTATACAATGCATATGAGACTCTTTTCCAGATTATTCGATGTTATGCCCAAGTGCTCAACAAGATTCATGGGGGACGCGCTGTGATTTCTCCCCCGGGCTTGAGGCTTGGTCAAGATAAAGGTTCGAGCTCGAGGCTCTTTTCGGTGATAATAGCAACTTGGGTCACATATCCATTATCTGATCATGCAGTGTTCAGGAATTCAGTGTATGGCTATAAAAGCCCAAGATTGCATTTCAAAGGGTGTGCAAGAGTCTAATCCAATACAGTAGAAACATGTCATTCTATCATGTACACTTCAGTAATCATGTAATTTCACATTGACAAGTAATTCACATTGAGCATTTAGACAATCAAGAATTTGAGAAACCAACTAGGTTACTCACCTGTAACTTCCGAGCTACTGCCTGGAAGTTCCAGCAATGTCTGTGGAATGACGATCCAACGGCGCCTCAATAACATTTAAATACAATCCCATTACTAGATGCTCAATTAACAATTTAGTGATGCATATGTCTCGATGAAATTATGTACAATGCATGTTCACGATTTTCGGAGCTAAAACCCAATTTTGATATCCTATGCCCAATTCTAACTCGTCGTTCAATTTATCAACAATAATTGATCCATTCCTAAGAATTCAGTTCAATTTTCTCAATTCATACTCCCTATAGCAATTTCCTATTCATTGGGTCGAAACCTCTATTGAAAATCCCAATTAAAATTCCAATTGTCTCAATTCAATACTTAGGTCACTATAGGAACCATAATTGACCTTAATCTCGATAAATCAATACCATGTAAATTAAATTCTAACTTCCATAATTATCCTCAATTGTAAACCTCTTTCCCTAGTTCATAATGAATCCAGAATCACCTCAATCGGAGGTCTATACCATAAGTTATGCCCATTAAACTAAAATACAACCCATCAAAAAAGCCCCTTCGCCGCGACCTACGGCCGCTCGTCGCAACGTGAAGAAGTTCGTTCACCGCAGCGAACAATTCCTATGCAGCTCATTGCGACGTGAGCCAGAAGGCTCGTCGCGACGTACATCCAGGCGCTCATCGCAGCGTCTCGCTGCGCTCGTCGCGGCGAGCACTTAATTTACTCATCGCGGCGAGGCTGCGCCAGACGTCGCGACGTGCGAATGCGCCACCGTCTTCTCCGACCAATTTTTCGACTTTTCTCTCACTAAAACCAGTATTAAACACTCCCAACTACCCAATCTAACACAATAAATGCCATAAATGCATTAGAAACCATAAATAACAACATTAAAGCCATAAATACTTACCAATCGAAAATCAACTTCCACAAATCCCTCAAATCTCCGTAAACCCTAAAACTTTCAAACTCAACGATTAATCCACTCTCAATCCTTCTCAACCTTCATCAATCACAATAAACCAGTTAGCTTAGCACAATAAGAAGAAACCATAAGGAAAGATCGAAGAATCCTCACCGATGGGAGGAATCGAAGATCACCATGGGAGGAGAAGAGGAGAAACGATTTTTGCCTTAGGGTGAAAATCCCTAAATTTCAATTCCTATCTATTTATAGACATAGGTCTCCAAATCAGTTCAAATTTAAGTCTCTAAATTTCAATGGCTCAACATTTTTATTTCCTAACAGTATAACTCTAATTTTTCCATCACCGTTGGACAATTCTTTCAATCTCATACGGTTAAACGGTCTGTCACTCGAAAATTTCCGGTCTGGGCATTTCTCCCGAATTTCCAGAAAATTTCCTATAAGCACTATCAATTGCCAATCGCTCTTAAAATATTCTAAATCGGTCATTCGAGCCCAAGTACTCCTAATTTCTCAATTAATCATGATCCAGTCAGTTTCTAGTTCACAATCCAATCAATTCATACTCACAATTAAAATATCGGAAAAACCATGAATGCATGTACCTATGAATAAATGCATATGCAAGAAACCTGTTCCTCTATAATTAGAGGCCAGTAACATGCTCAATCGGTGAATGCAATGAAACCTATCAAGATACCATAATGCTTGCTGCTAAAGAATGAGGATGTTACAATTCACCCCTCCTAATAAAAATTTCGTCCCGAAATTTAATACCTGTCCGATCGAATAGATGAGGATAATGACTCCTCATATGCTCCTCAGTCTCTTAAGTAGCTTCCTCAGAAGAGTGGTTCTTTCAAAGGACTTTCACCAATGGAATCACCCTGTTCCTCAGCTGCTTAACCCGTGATCCTATAATCTGTACCGGCTCCTCGACATAGCTCAGATCACTGGCTACTTCAATCTCCTGAGCCGGAATCACATGAGTCAGGTCTGAACGGTACCATCGGAGCATACTAACATGAAACACGTCATGCATCTGGGACATCTCTCTCGGTAATGCCAATCTGTAAGCCAACGGTCCTATCCTCTCAAGGATCTTATACGGACCGATGTACCGAGGGCTCAACTTGCCCTTACGGCCAAATCTCAGTACTCCTTTCCAAGGATACACCTAAAGGAACACTCTGTCACCCACATTGTACTCCATCTCTCGCCGATGCTGATCCACATAACTCTTCTATCTGTCCTGAGCCGCCTTGATGCGACTCCGGATCAACTGTACCTTATCCACTATATTCTGAATCAACTCGGGACCCTCTATCGATCTCATACCCTCTTCATCCCAATACAATGGCGATCTACACGGTCGTCCATACAAGGCCTCATACGGTGCCATCCCAATACTACTCTGATACTGGTTATTATATGCAAACTCGATCAGTTCCAAATACAGATCCCATGATCCTCTGAACTCCAATACACAAGCTCGAAGCATATCCTCAACAGTCTTAATCGTCCTCTCACTCTGCCCATCTGTTTGAGGATGAAACGCTGTACTGAAGTTTAACCTCGAACCCATAGCAGTCTGTAGGCTCTTCCAGAATCTCGAAGTGAACCTGGGATCCCTGTCCAAGACTATCGACAATGGAATCCCATGCAACCGTACAATCTCTGCCACATACTTCTGGGCCAACTGATTGAGAGTATTGCTCTCCCTCACTGGCAAGAAGTGAGTCGATTTAGTCAATCGGTCCACTATGACCCAGATAGCATCGTGCTACCTCGATGTCCTAGGCAACCCCATCATAAAATCCATGGTAATTTGCTCCCATTTCCACTCCGGAATGGGCAACGAATGCAACTTCCCCACTGGAGCCTGATGCTCCGCTTTAACCTGCTGACAAATCAGACACCTAGAAACATACTCTGCCACTTGCCTCTTCATACTAGGCCACCAGAAATGTTGTCTCAGTGAATTATACATCTTGGTCGAACCAGGATGCATAGCATAGGCAGCTACATGTGCCTCCTCCAGAATCTCACGTCTCAAATCATCTACATCAGGCACACAGTCTCTGTCCCATCCATAAAGTCCCATCTCTCAACTCAAACTCCGAATCAGTACCGGCCTGGACTCTCTCAATCAGTCTCACTAACACTGGGTCTTGATCCTGAACTCTCCGGATCCTATCATACAACATCGGCCTCAATCTCAGAGTAGCAATCAGAGCTCCATCCTGTCCCAAATCCATCTATACATTAAGAGCTCTCAACTGAACCAGACCAGGTAACCTTGAAACCTGAATCTGAGCTGCACTACCATGCGATCTCCTGCTCAAAGCATCAGCCACCACATTGGCCTTCCCTGGATGATACTCAATCGTGCAGTCATAGTCCTTCAGTAGCTCTATCCATCTCCTCTGTCTCAGATTGAGCTCTCTCTGACTCAACAGGTACCTCAAACTCTTATGATCAGTGAAGATCTAGAACGTCTCCCCATACAAATAATGTCTCCAGATCTTCAAAGCAAGCACAACTGCGGTCAACTCCAAGTTATGGTTATTGTGTGTATGGGCAAATTGCCTTGGGTGTGCTTATTTGCTTGCATGATATGACCTTGATGGTATTAAATGATATGAGAATTATGGAATGTGCTTTTTGATTATGATTATGCATGGATTGATAGGCCTTTATGGCAATGGACAAGAATGAGAATTGAGAAAATATGAAAAATGCTTTGAGCATGAATCGAATGGATTATATGATTTGTTTGGGTAAGAGAGTTACGGATGGAGTCACGCACGTTGACGATAAAGCCTTCTCCCTACGCCCGCCAGGCAACGAGATCCTCGAGAAATCGACTCGGATAGTTTACGGATTTACCTTTGGGTTATCCGGATATTTTATGGAACTCTCGAACCAATTGGTTGTGCATACATGATTGATTTGATGAGCATATGAGCATAACATATGATGGATTTGATAGATTTGTTACATAATGATTGTTATGTTGAGAAATGTAAATTGCATGACTTACTTAATGAATGTGAATAAATTGATGAATTATGACTTCCTAGTGATATGTATATTGCTTGATTGCGTGGCTCGTTGCCAATGGCTATAAACGTATAAGCCACTGAGCTTCGCAGCTCACCCCTTTACTCTCCCCTCTTCAGGTGCAGATCGAGACGATTTTCGACCTTGCAAGGCATCTGAAACGTCAAGCTAGTTAGAAGCCTTGTATAAGTTAGTACTTTGGTTTGCCCACCAGCATTTCATCATGGAGCATACTTTTGTATTTTGGGATTTAATTTCGTTTTGTATTGTGTTATATTTTGAGAATACTGGTTGAATTTCTACGAATGTCAATGACATATGTTTTATAAATTTGAGATGATTAATGCATGTTTAGAATGCGTGTGAAGAATGTATGTATATGTACGAGTATATGTATTGTGTGTGTATCGAATTATGTGTTTGAATGGATTTTGGGACTGGGTCCGACGGTATTGGGCGCCCGACGCCGACGCGACCCGAGGGGCCACCTCGGGATTCGGACATACGGGGCCCGGGCCCAACATATTTTGGTATCAGAGCGCCTAGGTTTAGGTGTCCTCGGCTTAGAATGGATAATAGGATTGTGTGATCTATGGTTATGTGTTGCATTGATTAAGTGACATGCATATCATGCATACATGTAGATTCACATATAGCTAATCCTTAGTGTTTCCATTTGAAGGAGTACAATGCCACCTCGTAGAAGGACACGAGGAGTTATGCAAGGATCTGTTGCACCTGACTCTCCGACGAGAGAGGAGAGGACTGATGAGTCAATAGCCCCAGGGAATGCTGAGGCTTCTGTAGGGCTAGGTAGTGAGCCCGTTTTGTCGCCGACTCAGTGTTGGATCGGAAAAAGAAAACATGCTTAGTTTGGAGAAACGATAGATTTCAAAACTTTTTAAGAAATCATCTTGCAGCGGAAGCAATATATCCAAATCAACATGCTAATCCATACATGATATGGTATAAGGATAATAAAACCAAGAACAAGATAAAAGGAATTACCGACTCCTTCGCTACAGCTTTAAATCCTCGCTGCGCTATCCTCTCCTTCTTACATTAATCACTCATCAAATAGCCAATAAATGAGACTTACTTCATTTATCTTTAAAATGGCTATTTGAAAAGACCATAACCTATAATTGAATACCCATTTCGGTTTTGGCAAGAAGAAAGAAGGAACATGGTCCATCTAATGCACATCTTTCATCTTTAATCTAATGAATGCAAATAGGTTACATGCCAACATTAAAAGCCAACCATTAAACAATTTAATGGTAAGTTCATAACTCCATTTAATAATGATGAACCATAATAAAGACCATCTTTATTTAGTATTTTAATGTCAAATGTGGTTACACATCTAACCTAACACAATTTCAAATTGCTTCTTCTCCATTTTAAAAAATTGTTTTAATATAATTAATCTAATCAATTACATTAAACCAAAACAAGCCCATTTCTAAATGAACATATGGGCTTCCAATTAACCATTAATTAGTATAAGCCCATCATTCAATTATGGACTTCTAAAGCCTCCAAACTACTTCTTACTTAGCTTGATAACCTTCCTTAAAGCCAAGTGGGGAATCTTATTGGACTTTGACAATTAAGCTCCAATAAGCTCGTAAATAATTCAATCTCATCGAATTAATTCTAGCTTATTAACTAAATGTCATTCCACTAAAGACAATTAGTTGAACTCTTGAATTATTAACTATTATGAGAATATGTCCAATTGCAAACCCTATTTAGAACCTTATTATAGCCATCCGCACAACAAAGGGTAAAATTACCGTTTTGCCCTTATGTTAGTTTTTCCTTCTAGATCTCTCATTTTACTTTATATTGTGATTAACACATAAGATCTCATCTTAGTGTTAAGACTTGATGGGTAGCTAGTCCATCAAACTCTGGCGCCAGCTTAATCACCAAATCTCCTTAAAACATCTAAGAGATGATAACACTATAAACTCTTTATTCGAGTGAATGTTCCTCGATACATGTTTCAATTAATAATTCCAACATGCGCATAATCGGATTAATACCTGTAAAAATCCATTCCGATCATATCAAGAATTATAATGAAACACATATGAGTTCACCACTCATCAAGATTGTGGTTCATAATAAGTTTAATGCTTAAGTTGTATGTTTTAAGATTAAAGTAACGCCCACTTTATTCTTGAAAACATACTTGATTCCAGATTCATTTAATAGTGCCATTATCGATAGTCTACTACTATCATGATATGAAACTCATCATTCCCTTTAAGTAAACTCCTTTACTTATATGGAGATAAATAGCAACACTACGCCTAAACCATAATCAAACGACCAACTTGATTATTCAACTGTGAATCAATTAATTGATTCTAATAATATACATGTTTCCCATACATCTCTATGTATATGTATACTACTTACAAATGAATCTTGGTACCTTATGACCAGATATATAATGCTCATACAGATAAAACCAAACTCTTTGTTTTATTAATAATAAATATTTTCATTACAAATCAGAATCAAGAAGATAAAGTTACATGTAAACACACTTGCTTTCCAGGGCACTATATTTACATAACTCCAACAATCTCCCACTTGCCCTAAAGCAAGTTTGACATATCCTTCATTCCCATCCCTTCTAGTGACCCTCAAAGCTCTTTTGAGTCAATGTCTTTGTGAACGGATCGCAAGGTTTTGCTCAGAGGAATCTTTACCACATCCACTTCTCCACATTGTATTATCTCCCTTATGAGATGACACTTTCGCCAATGTGTTTGGCGGCTTTGTGGTTCCGAGGTTCTTTAGAATTAGCCACCGCCCACTATTATCACAATAAAGTGTAATGGCTTTTTCGCCTCGAACTACCTCCAAATCATTTAGGAACTTCCGGAGCAGATTACTTCCTTTCTTTGCTTCACAAGCAGCAACATACTCACCTCCATAGTCGAATCAAGAATACAAGATTGCTTGACACTCCTCCAAACTATGGCTCCACCTCCTAAAGTAAATATAGAACCGAAGTTGATTTCCTTGAATCAACATCGATTGGAAATCGAATCCGTATATCCCGTCGTAATAAGATTACTTTCGAGTAAACAAGCATTAAGTTCTTCATCCTACGAAGATACTTAAGTATACACTTAACCGCAGATCCAATGTTCCATTCTGGATTGACTGAAATCGCTACAGGTCCCATCTGCGTAATGTATATCCGGTCTAGTGCACAAGATTGCATACATCAAACTACCAACCGCCAAGCATATGGAATGTTACGCATCGCTCAACCTCCTCTTGGGTTTTAGGTGCTTGTTCCTTTGAAAGTTTGATTCCATGTCTTGTAGGAGTGAAACCCCTCTTGGAATCTTGCATGGCGAACTTATTGAGCATATTCTCAATGTAAGTTAGTTGAGACAAAACTATCTTCTTGTTCTTACGATCCCTTATAAGTTTGATCCCTAGAACATATGTAGCCTCTCCCAAATCCTTCATTGAAAATTGTTCATTCAGCCATCCCTTAACCGCAGATAACATTCCCACATCATTCCCAATGAGCATAATGTCATCAACATATAGGATTAGGAAAGTAACCTTACCTTCTTGTATTCTTTTGTAAACACAAGGCTCATCTAGGTTTTGTATGAACCCATAGGTTTTGATAGCCTTATCAAACCTAATGTTCCAAGACCTAGATGCTTGCTTAAGTCCATAAATGGACCTTTGCAACTTGCAAACCTTATGCTCATTACCTAGCTCAATGAATCCATCCATATAAATGGTCTCCTCAAGATCTCCATTCAGAAATGCGGTCTTGACATCCATTTTCCATATTTCATAATCGAAATAGGCCGCTATGGCCAAAAGAATCTCGATGGACTTAAGCATGGCAACCGGAGAAAAGTCTCCTCGTAGTCTATACCCTCCTTTCGAGTATAGCCTTTAGGTACCAATCTAGCTTTAAAGGTCTCTACCTTTCCATCCGATCCCTTTTCCTTTGTAGATCCATTTACACCCTATGGTTTTAGACACGGTGGTAGATCTACAAGGACCTGCACTTCATTAGTATACATAGAATCTATTTCCGATTCCATTGCCTTGAGCCATTTTCCTGCATCAACATCATTAATAGCCTGTGTATACGTAACGGGATCTGTTTCTTCTTGGTCTGAGATGGCAATTAAGCCTTCTCCTAAACCCAGATACCTATCTGGTTGTCTCACAACCCTCCCACTACGTCTAGGCACATCTTGATGTTCAGGTTGCACTTCTAATTCAACTCTTGAATCCATTTCGACATCTTGTTCTGTCATATCCAAAACAACGCTTGGTTTGGATGAAATTGCTAACTCCTTTAGTACTACTTGACTTCTTCCTTTTTGATTTCTCACAAACTCTTCCTCTAAGAAGTTTGCATTTGTCGACACAAATACCTTCCTATCATGAGGACTGCAAAAATAGTACCCTTGAGTTCCCGTAGGATATCCTACAAACAAACATACTTCTGACCTTGGTTCCATCTTTGTGGATTCAGGCTTTAGAACATGGGCTAGATAGCCCCAAGTCCTCAAGTGCCTCAATGAAGGCACTCGGCCAGTCCACAACTCCCTAGGTGTTTTAGGCACCGATTTCGATGGAGCAAAGTTAAGAAGATATGTTGCCTTTTGTATGGCATATCCCCAGAACGATTCTGGAAGGCTAGCATAGAACATCATTGATCTTACCATTTCCAATAGAGTTCTATTTCTCCTCTCTGCTACACCATTCTGTTGAGGTGTACGAGGAGCTAACAAATTGGAAACAATTCCATTGTCAATTAAATATTGCTGGAACTCTCCGGATAAATACTCACCACCTCGATCCGATCAAGTCGTTTTAATGGCTTGCCAAGTTTCTTCTCAACTTGACTTTGAATTCTTTGAACTTTTCAAAAGATTCACTCTTTTTATGCATCAAATACAAATAGCCATGTCTTGAGTAATCATCTATAAAAGTTATGAAATATTCATAACCTCCTCTAGCTTGTACATTTATGGGCCCACACATATCAGGATGTACCATGTCCAATGTGGATTCAAATCTGTTTCCTTTAGAAGGAAATGAGGCTTTTGTCATTTTTCCTTCAATACAAGATTCACAGGTGGGTAATGGATCACTATCCAAGCCCATAAGGATCCCATCATTTACTAGCCTGTCAAGTCTTTTCTGATTGATATGACCCATCCTTAGATGCCACAGATACTTTGAATTAATGCTAGAGATATTGGATTGTCTTGGTTTTATCAATTCTGTGGTGTTTAGTGAGCCTTTCATAGGTTCTATAAAAACAATCCTGTTTAATTATCACTTCACAAATAAAATCCTTATTCTCATATATTGAAACAACCTTTTAAAATATAAGGAATAGCCAGATTTTATTAGAAAAAAATAGAAATCATGTTCCTTACAATCATTGGCATGTAATAAACATCTTCCAAATATAACCTATGACCACTAGGAAAGTCCAAGATAACTACTCCCACCGATTACATTGAAACGTAGGAACCATCTCGCTATCTTAACTTGAAACGGCCTTTAGGAAGTCTTTTCCTTTCCGAACCCCGCAAAGAATTACAAACATGGGTTAGTGGCTCCTGAATCTAATATCCAAGAAGTAGATAAATCTGCCACATTTCTAGTTCCTAACAAACTTAGGAAGCCCATACCTTGTTTGCTTTTGAGGGACTAGGTAGGTAGACCGAGCTCTTTTCAAAGGGCCCATCTCATCACAAAGGAAACACTTTCCTTTGATGTTCTCTTTGGCCTTCTTTTTCATGGGTTTGGCCTTGACCCTTATTTGGGCCTTCTTTTTCATTGGACCCTTCTTCTTTTCCTTGCCCTTATCCTTGGGCTTAGAAGAAGAAGCTACATTAGCTTCTGGCCCATGAGCCTTAATATTCAATATTTCCTCCGTGCTCTGGAGGGTATTCATCAACTCACTCAAGGTGTAATCCTTGTCGTTGAGCTCATAGTCCAACTTAAACTGCTGAAAAGAAGAGTTTAAGCTATTGATGATCATAATCATCTCGTGTCCGCATCCATATCCGCCTAAGCATCTCACCTCGAAGGACCGCAGAGATTACCTTCATCATGTAATCCCGCACCTGGCTCACGTGTTTCGTCTCGAGATTATGAAATGTTTGGATAGCTTTCACTCTTGCAGACTCTAGTCCTCACACCAAACATCTCATGTAGGTGATGGACCATTGCACTAGCAGTTTTCAAACAAGCAATTTGTTTTGCAACATGCCGCGTGAAGCTTTAATATAACACTTAGTAGTCTTGTCAAGATTCTCGCCAACGCCATATTGTTGGACTTGCTCAGAGTTGCATCTCCACTTAGAGGTGTAGGTTCATTTTCGTTAACACCCATGAAATACGCTCATATTGAAGAACAATGTCAAGGTTACGCTCCATTCATTAAACTTGTCTCCATTTTCCAATTTGTTATTAGTCAAGAAAGGTGAGTGGATTCATTTTGTGGTTGATTATGTCCGAAAATATAAATTATTAAAACATGGGCATACTAGTCAATAATTTATGGAACTTTGTATAAAATCATGATGCATGTATGCATGATGATAGATTTAACAAAACTTAAAAATTAAAACATTATCTGATTTATTATTTTCTTATCTATAATGCACTAAGTGACGGTGGGCCATCTTATCTATTAAAAGAAAAACGGGATCCTCCCACTCAAAAACTACCAAGCATCTCATGCTCAATTTTTAAGAAGCGCCTTAATTTGGTCCATACTTTTATCAATAGAGCTACGGTGGGCGTTTATTGATAAAAATGTTGAGTGTATAACCATTTGATTCATTCACTAAAGATACCTACAAATCATGCCTCGGTGGGAGGTCATATTTGCTATCATTATGGACTTATCCTTAAGGAGACCCAAATCATGCAAGATCTAGGATCCATGCCTCCGATGGGGAGTAACACTTCACCACATGCAAACGGGCCATCATTTGGAGACCGTGGACTCTCACAGGAGCATCCTCTCCCACTCAATCTTTTTGGGCTTTAAGTTTTAAATACCATCTTGTCTAGATGCAATTTATTATCCATCCTATATTGTTTCATTATATATCTTATACATAATGAATGCATGGCAAGGCCTAGGGTTGGTAATTTTCTAAATGACATGCAATCACATAATATCACATATTACAAGCATTCATTTCTCCATTCATCACATGAACTAATAAAGCCACTTTTGATTGTCCATCCTAGAAACATAAAATAATTACAAGCCTTTTAGGCCCAAAATATGCTTCTTCATCTTGGATCTTCCGCTTGAACTCTTCGCTAACATGATCCGCCCATTCGGTAAACAAAATGTAATGGCATTTATGAAATTAGAATTTTTTTCATTTTGAAAAATAAAATTCCAGCACTAGATTTTTAGAAAACCAAATCTTTGTTTTGACAAAAAATTCCAGCACTTGTTTTATTAAAACCAAAACTCATTTCATGAAAATTAAACACAGCACTTAGTATTTTAGCAAAAACCAAAATTGGATTCTTTGAAACAAAAAACCAGCACTTGTTTTCCAATCATAACTGAAATATGATTCATTGAAATAAAAATTCCAGCAACTTAGTTTTCACAAAACTTATGCCAAAACACAAAAGGATACACCGAAAATTTTACCTTTCCATTTCTTCAATCCATGGCTGCTCCTTCTTCATCATTACATCAATTTGTACATTACAAAATCAAATAAAATAGAAAAAAGAAACCAAGGAGGAAACATGGTGATGATAGACCACCCTCCTTGTTACAACCAAATGAAGAAATCTTACAAGATAAAATTTAACTTCTATGGACAACCAAAAGAGCAACATACACCATATATATTTCTATCACATAAAAATATGTAGTATACATAAAAAGATTGCCAACCCATGCATCCACCATATAGGAACCGAAATCATGCATGAAAAACCGGCTCTGATATCAATTGTTGGATCGGAAAAAGAAAACATGCTTAGTTTGGAGAAACGATAGATTTCAAAACTTTTTAAGAAATCATCTTGCAGTGGAAGCAATATATCCAAATCAATATGCTAATCCATACATGATATGGTATAAGGATAATAAAACTAAGAACAAGATAAAAGGAATTACCGACTCCTTCGCTACAGCTTTAAATCCTCGCTGCGCTATCCTCTCCTTCTTATATCCAAATCCTTTGCCTTTGAGTCTTTTCCTTTAGCAATCTATCTTCTTCCTTGTAGTAGTATCCTCTACCAATTAGATTTACCACTTGTTCTTCAAGGACAACTAGGTTAACAAAATCCTTTGGTGGGAAAGGAGAAGAAAAAATTTGGAGGAGATTTTCTTAGAAGAAGAAGAACCAAAATTGAAACTCTTTCAATTCTTTCACTTAGGAATTTCGGTTCTCTCTTGCATGAACAGAGAGAATGTCTAAAAAACATGCAAGAACCCTTTCTTACATCTCAATTTCAAAATATGCATGAAATGGAAAGAGTGAGAGGCATCCAATGCATCACTTCTTACATTAATCACTCATCAAATAGCCAATAAATGAGACTTACTTCATTTATCTTTAAAATGGCTATTTGAAAAGACCATAACCTATAATTGAATACCCATTTTGGTTTTGGAAAGAAGAAAGAAGGAAGATGGTCCATCTAATGCACATCTTTCATCTTTAATCTAATGAATGCAAATAGGTTACATGCCAACATTAAAAGCCAACCATTAAACCATTTAATGGTAAGTTCATAACTCCATTTAATAATGATGAACCATAATAAAGACCATCTTTATTTAGTATTTTAATGTCAAATGTGGTTACACATCTAACCTAACACAATTTCGAAATTGCTTCTTCTCCATTTAAAAAAATTGTTTTAATATAATTAATCTAATCAATTACATTAAACCAAAACAAGCCCATTTCTAAATGAACATATGGGCTTCCAATTAACCATTAATTAGTATAAGCCCATCATTCAATTATGGACTTCTAAAGCCTCCAAACTACTTCTTACTTAGCTTGATAACCTTCCTTAAAGCCAAGTGGGGAATCTTATTGACTTTGATAATTCAAGCTCCAATAAGCCCGTAAATAATTCAATCTCATCGAATTAATTCTAGCTTATTAACTAAATGTCATTCCACTAAAGACAATTAGTTGAACTCTTGAATTATTAAATATTATGAGAATATGTCCAATTGCAAACCCTATTTAGAACCTTATTATAGCTATCCGCACAACAAAGGGTAAAATTACCGTTTTGCCCTTATGTTGGTTTTTCCTTCTAGATCTCTCATTTTACTTTATATTGTGATTAACACATAAGATCTCATCTTAGTGTTAAGACTTGATGGGTAGCTAGTCCATCAAACCATCGCGCAGCTTAATCACCAAATCTCCTTAAAACATCTAGAAGAGATGATAACACTATAAACTCTTTATTCGAGTGAATGTTCTCGATACATGTTTCAATTAATAATTCCAACATGCGCATAATCGGATTAATACCTGTAAAAATCCATTCCGATCATATCAAGAATTATAATGAACACATATGAGTTCACCACTCATCAAGATTGTGGTTCATAATAAGCGAATGCTTAAGTTGTATGTTTTAAGATTAAAGTAACGACCCATTTTATTCTTGAAAACATACTTGATTCCGATTCATTTAATAGTGCCATTATCGATAGTCTACTACTATCATGATATGAAACTCATCATTCCCTTTAAGTAAAGTCCTTTACTTATATGGAGATAAATAGCAACACTACTGATAAACCATAATCAAACGACCAACTTGATTATTCAACTGTGAATCAATTAATTGATTCTAATAATATACATGTTTCCCATACATCTCTATGTATATGTATATTACTTACAAATGAATCTTGGTACCTTATGACCAGATATATAATGCTCATACAGATAAAACCAAACTCTTTTGTTTTATTAATAATAAATATTTTCATTACAAAATCAGAATCAAGAAGATAAAGTTACATGTAAACACACTTGCTTTCCAGGGCACTATATTTACATAACTCCAACACTCAGGAGTCGCCAGTTCCACAGGAGCAAGTGCCTCCATTGGATCCGAGGCTATTTCAGGCGTTTACTCAGGCATTCGTGCAGCTATAGGTCGATGCCACACCTTACCTTCACCCTAGTTCGGCGGCGACGATTTGATCGATTGAGGAAGTATGGGGCAGTTGATTTCTTTGGGACGTCAGATCCTGAAGAAGCTGAGACTTGGTTGAGGAAGACTGAGAGAGGGCTCGACCAGATGGAGTGTGAGGATGACGAGAGGGTCATCTATGCGGCGAGTTTGCTTCAGGGAGATGCACTTCACTGGTGGGAAACTGTACCAGGGAGTCAGATGAGGCCAGTAGGGTTGGCGTGGTAGGATTTTGTGGTTGCTTTCAGGAAGAAGTACCTGTCAGAGGTATATGTACAGCAGAAACAGAGGGAGTTTCTCAGTTTGACTCAGAAGGATATGACTGTCAGTGAGTATGAACGTCGATTTACACAGCTATCCTGGTATGCTTCGGATTTGATGCTGAGTGAGACTGCCAGATGTCGCCGGTTTGAGTCAGGTCTGCACTTGGCCATTAGAAAGAAGGTGATCGTGCAGAACTTCTGTGACTTCCAGCAGCTGGTTGAGGCAGCTCTGAGGGTTGAAAATATAGAAAATATTAAGAGTGCTGTGAACAAGAAGAGAAAGGGCGAGAGCGATCTAGAGAGGAGGTAGACTAGTACTCTATGCAGACAGAGTGCTAGGAGCTTTCCGATCCAAATCGAGAGGAGAGGAGCAGTGGTGCGAGCCGACCGAGGCCGATGAGGACTTCTACTATTTCTCACCAAGCTTCAACGGTGGGTGGCAGTAGAAGAGGAGATGGAGACAGATCGTTCGTCCCGAAGTGTGAGCACTACGAGAGAGCTCATAGAGGAGAGTGCTTCAGATTGACAGGAGCATGCTTCAACCGTGGGGAGAAAGGACACATTGCCAGAGAGTGTCCTCAGCCTCCAAGACATGAGAGAGGTCAGATGCAAGCTCCGAGGAGGACAGAGACCATGGGTCAGAGAACTGTGACAGAAGTGGGCAGTTCTAATGCGGCTAAGAGGGTGAATCTTTCGGGGAGACCGAGAGGGGTGCACCAGCTAGGGTGTTTCATGATGACTAGGAGGATGCCGAGACCGCACTGATGTTGTCACGGGTATGATTCAGCTTATTTTCGATGATGTGATAGTGTTGATTGATCCGGTTCTACTCATTCGCTTGTTTCTTCGAGTAGACCTGCATGCGATATGATTGTGAGCCGCTTGGATACTCTCCGATGGTGAGTACTCCAATCGGTCAAGACATCGTGATTAGCCAAGTGTATAGAGGTTGTGAGATTGATTGGTGGAGAACTTCTAGTGGTCGATTTGATGCCATCAAGATGAGCGGTTTAGACGTGATTTTGGGCATGGATACCTTAGAGATACAATGCCCGTTTGGATTGTAAATGTAAGACGATGGAGTTTGAATTGGATAGTGGAAGAGAGTGGTGTTTGTAGGGGACGGGAAAGCGAGTCCGCCTTAATTGTTTCAAAGATTTGGCAGAGAAGATGATGAGTAAAGGATGTGAGGCATTCTTGGCTTATGTGATAGACTCCAGAGCTGATAGAGGGAAGTTGGAGGATATTCCAGTAGTCAGGGATTTCTCAGACGTCTTCCCCGAGGAATTGCCAGGACTACCGCCAGCTCGGGAAATTGAGTTTTCCATTGAGCTTTTATCAGATAGAAGGCCGATTTCAATTCCGCCCTATCGGATGGCTCCGGCGGAATTGAAAGAGCTCAAGGAGCAATTGGAGGAGTTATTGGAGAAAGGGTATATCAGGCCGAGTTCTTCGCCTTGGGGAGCTCCGGTCCTGTTTGTAAAGAAGAAAGATGGACCCTTGAGAAAGTGTGTGGACTATAGGAAGTTGAATTAGGTAACGGTGAAGAACAAGTATCCGCTTCCTCGCATTGATGATCTGTTTGATCAATTGCAAGGGGCGAGAGTCTTCTCGAAGATTGATTTGAGATCAGGTTATCATCGCCATGGATTAAGGAGTCGGATGTGCCAAGTCCGCCGGGACTCGGTATGGACACTTTGAGTTTTTGGTGATGCCCTTGTTGAGCGAATGCGCTGCGCTGCTTATGGATTTGATGAATCGGTATTCAAGCCATTCTGGACCAATTTATCATTGTCTTTATCGATGATATCTTGGTGTATTCCAAGAGTGATGAGGAGTATGAAGAGCATTTGCGGATTTCTTTAGAGACTTTGAGGAGGCATGAGCTGTATGCCAAATTCGAGAAATGCGAATTTTGGCTGAGAGAGGTGTCATTTCTTGGACACGTGATCTCAGAGCAAGGAGTTCATGTGGATCCAAAGAAGATAGAAGCTGTGATGAGTTGGGAAGCACCGAAGAGTGTAGCAGAAGTGAGGAGCTTTCTAGGTTTGGCAGGCTATTACAGGAGATTCGTGGAGGGATTCTCCATGATATCCGCTCCGATGACGAAATTGTTGAGGAAGAATCAGAAGTTTGATTGGAGTGAGGATTGTCAGAGGAGCTTCGAGGAACTCAAGCTCAGATTGACGAGTGCTCCGATTTTGATTTTGCCTTTGGGTGATAAGGGCTATTCGGTCTACAGTGATGCTTCGAGGAAGGGTCTTGGTTGTGTTTTGATGCAGGGAGACCGGGTGATTGCTTATGCTTCGAGGCAGTTGAAGCCTTATAAGTTGAATTACCCGACGCATGATTTAGAGTTAGCAGCTATGATTTTTGCCTTGAAGATTTGGAGGCATTACTTGTATGGAGTTCAGACTCGGATCTTCACCGATCATAAGAGTCTGAAGTATTTGTTGAGTCTGAAGGAACTGAATTTGAGGCAGAGAAGGTGGATTGAGCTACTTAAGGACTATGATCTGTTGATTGAGTATCATCCGGGCAAGACCAATATTGTGGCGGATGCCTTGAGCAGGAAGTCGTCGATTGCTCATGTGCGATCAGTTTATCTTCTTTTATTGGAAGAGATGGCCAAGCTTAAGATAAGCTTGAAGCAAGAGGGATCGGATTGCCTTCTAGCTCACTTTCGAGTGAGGCCGATTCTTAGGGAAAAGGTTAGGGAATTGCAGGTTCAAGATGCAGAGTTGAGTAGACTCAGAGATGAGATTCGGAATGGTAAGGTTTCTGAGATAGAGGTGCAGGATGATGGGCTTATGACAGTGGAGAACAGGTTGTGTATTCCCGATGTGCAGGAGGTTAAGTCTGAGATTATAGATAAGGCACACAATGCGCATTATGCCATGCATCCAGGTAGCACTAGGATGTATCGAGATCTGAGAGAGCATTTTTGGTAGAAAGGCATGAAGAGGGATATAGCAGAGTTCGTTAGTAAATGTCTAGTGTGTCAGCAAGTTAAAGCTGAACACCAGGCACCTTCAGGCAAGTTGAGACCGTTGCCTATTCCGGAGTGGAAGTGGCAGCGAGTGACTATGGACTTTTTGATAGGATTGCCCAGGACTAGTAGGAGGCATGATGCCATATGGGTGATTGTGGATCGATTGACCAAGTCACCCACTTTTGGCGATCAGCGATCGATTCTTTGCATGTGTTAGCAAAGAAGTATATTGATGAGATAGTGAGATTGCATGGGATTCCGGATTCGATTGTGTCCGATAGAGATCCTCGGTTTACTTCGAGGTTTTGGGGTAGTTTGCAGGAAGCTTTGGGGACGAAGCTGAATTTTAGTACGGCTTTTCACCCTCAGACGGATGGTCAATCTGAGAGGACCATTCGGACACTTGAGGGGATGCTTCGAGCTTGTGTGATGGATTTTCGAGGAGCTTGGGATGAGCATTTGTCATTGGTCGAATTTGCTTATAACAATTCGTACCATTCGAGCATTCAGATGGCTCCATATGAGGCTTTGTATGGGCGGAGGTGTAGGACTCCGATCTATTGGGACGAAGAAGGAGAGAGGCAATTGGAAGGACCAGAATTGATTCAAACGACAATGAGAAAATCAATTTGGTTAGCGGCGACTTAAGGCAACCTGAGGATAGGATGAAGAGTTATGTGGATGCTCACCGAAAGGAGATGGAGTATGATGTTGGTGAGAAAGTGTTCCTTAAGACATCTCCTTGGAAAGGAGTATTGAGATTCGGCAAGAAAGAGAAGTTGAGTCCGAGGTATGTGGGTCCTTATGAGATCCTTGATAGGATTGGACCACTCGGCTACAGATTGGTGTTACCTCCGGAGTTATCGCAGATTCACGATGTCTTCCATGTGTCGATGTTGAGGAGGTATAGATCGGATCCGTCACATGTCATTCGGATTAGTGAGGTTCATTGCGTGATGATTTGAGTTATGAGGAGCTTAGGTGCGATTTTGGATACCAAGGACAAGGTTCTCGTGAATAAGACGGCTCACTAGTCAAAGTCCTTTGGAGGAACCATTCGTAGAGGAGGCTACTGGGAGCCCTTGGAAGCCATCGCGGAGAAGTATCCGCATCTCTTCGACGATTCAGGTAAATTTCGAGGACGAAATTTCTTTTAAGAGGGGGAGAAATGTTAGACCCCGAATTTTTTTTTATGATGTCATTAAGCATGAATTGTGATAATTGAGTGATTATGCCTTAGTTTGATTAAATTGGGAACATTAGTGGATAATTACAGTTTAATGTGGTTGAATGGGAATTAATAGGTAAAAATGTGTGAGGGCTTTTTGGGAAGTTCATTTAAGTTGGAAGGGACTTAGGCTTATTAAGAGGGGTATGATAGTCTTTCTTACATGTCTTAGGTTAAAAGAAAAGAGAAGAAAAGAAAAGAAGAAGAAAAGAAGAGAAGAGGAAAAGAAAAGAAGAGAGTGCGCCGTCGGGGAGAGGAAGAGAAGAAGAAGAGGAGGTTCGGTTCTTGGAGACCTTTGACAGTTGTGAAGCATTTTTTGGGTAAGTTATGCTTCGTTTAACTTGTTTTGGTTGGATTTAAACCTAGAGAATGTGGAATCCGTGAGAATCAAAGGTTTTAGGGTTTTAGGGTGAAAACGGTGAGATTTCTTGGGTTGATGCATTTGTGTTTGATTTCTGAGTTGATAATGGGTTAGAAATGTAGTTTGAGACTTAATCTATTGTTTAGATGTGTTGGATTTGGTTAAGGGAAAGAATCGAAGTTGGGATATGCAGGAATCTGGGTTTCGGAGTCGTTTCCCAGATCCGCACGTCGCGACGTCTTGTATGAACACGCTTCTGACGCGGCGAGGAAGGAAGGCAACGCCGCAACGAATTAATATTTATTCGCATGACGTGTGACGACTTGCTCGTCGCGACGTCGGCAATGCTTGTTCATGACGACGCAAGAGAGGAGCGTTCGTCGTGATGTGCATGGGGATTTTGATATTTTTGGGCATATCTTGGGCTTCAGATGTCCGATTGAGGTGATTTCAAATTCATTGTGATCTAGAAATAAAGGACTACGAGTTGTATGAAGAAAGGAAGTTCGGAAATTATTTCGAAGAGTTCGAGATTTTCGATGGGAGTCGGATGGAGACTTTTAATGCTTTACTTTTTGTTTTTCGAGCTTTATTGAATATTTGCTATGGATATTAATTGTATGAAAACTTGGTTTATTATAGGGAACCAAGCTGATTTGACCCAATCGCAAGAGGAAGGACAACAGTGAGTCTGATACTCAAGCGATACTAGGTGGGTAATATGTTTATAGTTATTGTGTGTATGGGCAAATTGCCTTGTGTGTGCTTATTTGCTTGCATGATATGACCTTGATGGTATTAAATGATATGAGAATTATGGAATGTGCATTTTGATTATGATTATGCATGGATTGATAGGCCTTTATGGCAATGGACAAGAATGAGAATTAAGAAAATATGAAAAATGCTTTGAGCATGAATCGAATGGATTATGTGATTTGTTTAGGTAAGAGAGTTACGGATGGAGTCACGTGCACGTTGACAGTAAAGCCTTCTCCCGGCTGCCCGCTTGTGGCAACGAGATCCTTGAGAAATCAGACTCGGATAGTTTACGGATTTACATTTGGGTTATCCGGATAGTTTACGGAACTCTCGAGCCAATTGGTTGTGCATACATGATTGATTTGATGAGCATATGAGCATAACATATGATGGATTTGATGGATTTGTTGCATAATGATTGTTATGTTGAGAAACAGAAATTGCATGACTTACGAATGAATGTGAATAAATTGATGAATTATGACTTCCTAGTGATATGTATATTGCTTGATTGCGTGGCTCGTTGCCAATGGATATAAACGTATATGTCACTGAGCTTCGCAGCTCACCCCTTTACTCTCCCCTCCTCAGGTGCAGATCAAGATGATTGTCGACCTTGCAAGGCATCGGAAACGTCAAGCTAGTTAGAAGCCTTGTATAAGTTAGTACTTTGGTTAGCCCACCAGCATTTCATCATGGAGCATACTTTTGTATTTTGGGATTTAATTTCGTTTTGTATTGTGTTATATTTTGAGAATACTGGTTGAATTTCTACGAATGTCAATGACATATGTTTTATGAATTTGAGATGATTAATGCATGTTTAGAATGTGTGTGAAGAATGTATGTATATGTACGAGTATATGTATTGTGTGTGTATCGAATTATGTGTTTGTATGGATGTTGGGATCGGGTCCGACGGTATTAGGCGCCCGACGCCGGCGCGACCCGAGGGGCCGCCTCGGGATTCGGACATACGGGGCCCGGGCCCAACAACAGTGTTCGAGCTCGAGGCTCTTTTCAGTGATAATAGCAACTTGGGTCACATATCCATTATCTGATCATGCATTTATGCATGTAATGCAGTGTTCAGTAATTCAGTGTATGGCTATAAAAGCCCAGTATTGCATTTCTCAGTGTCATGCAGTAGTCCAATCCAATACAGTAGAAACATGCCATTCTATCATGTACACTTCAGTAATCATGTAATTTCACATTGACAAGTAATTCACATTGAGCATTTAGACAATCAAGAATTTGAGAAACCAACTAGGTTACTCACCTGTAACTTCTGAGCTACTGTCTGGAAGTTCCAGCAATGACCGTGGAATGACGATCCAACGGCACCTCTATAACATTTAAATACAATCCCATTACTAGATGCTCAATTAACAATTTAGTGATGCATATGTCTCGATGAAATTATGTACAATGCATGTTCACGATTTCCGGCGCTAAAACCCAATTTTGATATCCTATGCCCAATTCTAACTCGTCGTTCAATTTATCGACAATAATTGATCCATTCCTAAGAATTCAGCTCAATTTCCTCAATTCATACTCCCCATAGCAATTCCCTATTCATTGGGTCGAAACCTCTATTGAAAATCCCAATTAAAATTCCAATTGTCTCAATTCAATACTTAGGTCACTATAGGAACCATAATTGACCTTAATCTCGATAAATCAATACCATGTAAATTAAATTCTAACTTCCATAATTATCCTCAATTGTAGACCTCTTTTCCTAGTTCATAATAAATCCAGAATCACCTCAATCGGAGGTCTATACCATAAGTTATGCCTATTAAACTAAAATACAACCCATCAGAAAAGCCCCTTCGCCGCGACCTACGGCCGCTCGTCGCGACGTGAAGAAGTTCGTTTGCCGCGACGTCAAAGACGTTCGCCACGGCGAACAATTCCTATGCGGCTCGTCGCGATGTGAGCCAGAAGGCTCGTCGCGATGTACATCCAGGCGCTCGCTGCGCTCGTCACGGCGGGCACTTAATTTACTCGTCGCGGCGAGGCTGCGCCAGACGTCGCGACGTGCGAACGCGCCACCGTCTTCTCCGACCGATTTTTCGACTTTTCTCTCACTAAAACCAGTATTAAACACTCCCAACTACCCAATCTAACACAATAAATGCCATAAATGCATTAGAAACCATAAATAACAACATTAAAGCCATAAATACTTACCAATCGAAAATCAACTTCCACAAATCCCTCAAATCTTCGTAAACCCTAAAACTTTCAAACTCAATGATTAATCCACTCTCAATCCTTCTCAACCTTCATCAATCACAATAAACCAGTTAGCTTAGCACAATAAGAAGAAACCATAAGGAAAGATCGAAGAATCCTCACCGATGGGAGGAATCGAAGATCATCGTGGGAGGAGAAGAGGAGAAACGATTTTTGCCTTAGGGTGAAAATCCCTAAATTTCAATTCCTATCTATTTATAGACATAGGTCTCCAAATCAGTTCAAATTTCAGTCTCTAAATTTTAATGGCTTAACATTTTTATTTCCTAATAGTATAACTCTAATTTTTTCATCGCCATTGGACAATTCTTTCAGTCTCATACGGTTAATCGGTCTGTCACTCGAAAATTTCCGGTCCGGACATTTCTCCCGAATTTCCAGAAAATTTCCTATAAGCACTATCAATTGCCAATCGCTCTTAAAATATTCTAAATCAGTCATTCGAGCCCAAGTACTCCTAATTTCTCAATTAATCACGATCCAGTCAGTTTCCAGTTCACAATCCAATCAATTCATACTCACAATTAAAATACCAGAAAAACCATGAATGCATGTACCTATGAATAAATGCATATGCAAGAAACCTGTTCCTCTATAATTAGAGGCCAGTAACATGCTCAATCAGTGAATGCAATGAAACCTATCAATATTACCATAATGCCCTTGCTAACAGTAACGGGATGTTACAAAGACAATGTATATTGGATAAGGCTTGGTCAAAATGATGGGAGAATGAACATATTAATGTAATGAGTTGTATAATTACGATGAATATGGCTTAAATTAAGGGAATTGGATTGAGTGGAGTGGTGAAACGTGTTGCTGTTTGGAAATGTTTGTTATATAACAAGATAGGAGCATGGATTGCTATGATAAAGTCCTGAAAATATGATTTGAAAGTCATGCACATTAAGTGTTTGATAAAATATATAATTGAACTTGGCATAGGATTTAAGGATTCGTAATGATATGCATTGGAAAGCAGCTTTCATGTTTGCTTATAGTAAACTTAAATTTTTGCTTAGATTGATGAGTAATGGCCTACTGTGTTTGGATAAAAATGTGCTTAATTATATTTTGAAATGAGTAAGTATCAGATTAAAGGCATTAAATGCCTTGAAAAATGTAATAGAAAAGCTAATGTGAATAGTAAGGGAAGTAACCATGTGAGAAGCTTAATGGCCCAATCTTATAGCTTAAAGATAGTGATATTGTGTTTTATACACTTATGTGATGGTGTATAAATACGATATATATGTTTGAGTAGTAAATATGTTGTATATTTTTATGTATAAAGGCTCGGGAGTTGTGAATTAAGGAGCTCATACCTAGTGATATTGTGTTTCATACACTTATGTGATGATGTATAAATATGAGAAATATGTTTGAGTAAAAATAGTGATATTGTATTTTATACACTTATGTGATGATGTATAAATATGATATATATATATATACATATATATACATATATTTGAGTAGTAAATACATTGTATATTTTTATGTATAAAGGCTCGGGAGCTGTGAATCAAGGAGCTCATACTAAGGATTGTTAAAGTCAAGGGCATGTACACCTTCTTTTGAGGTGACTTGGGGAAACCGTGTCTCTTAAATGGGATTAGAACATCCTAAGACATGCATGATGACTTGTATATGAACTTTGAACCTAGGTAATGCATAGTAGAATTGAATCTCAAATGGATGCTAGTATACTTGGGTATTTAATAAACGATATTGTTTTGAATAACTCTTTGCACTTGGAGTGAAACTGATGTTTTTGTTATGTATTTTGAGAAATGATATTGTTTCAACAAACCTACACTACAAGTGAAAAAGACAATGTTTTATTTTCTGAAACTATATTTTTTAATAACTTTGCACTTGTAGTACAAAAGATTAATTTTATTATATAAAATAATGTTTTGGAACTTACATATGCCTAATCGAGTTGTGTACGCATGTGTATGTATTCTCTTTTGGCTTAGTGCCATGGTAAGGTTCCATTTTTTTGGTTAGACCGATGAATAAAGGCATGGTGCCTTACTTGATTTTTGTGCTTAATATTTTTATATGATTTTTGTGATTGGTGAGGTAACGATTAGCCAATCATGTGCTAGGAACAACAAATTATCCCTTGTACCCTTGACACTGGTACATAAAAGTCGAGTCCCCATATCGACGCCTTTTTATAAGACTTGTGGGTGATTCCACACCTAGGGTCTAGACACTGACGAGGTCATCACCTAGGGTCATGACGCGTTTATGAATTGTAGTTCGAACTCACCACAGATGAAAGTCGATTCAACATCAGGAATCGGTGGGTGCACACACTAGTTTGGTCAACTAGTGGTGACACACATGATTGTTTTGGCTTATTTTGAGATATGTTTTCTAATGAGATTTGATTTATGCATGTAATATTTTTTTTCTACTTTTGTGTACTAGAACTGGAACCTATGCTCATCAAATGAGTGATTAATAGGTTAGGCCTACATGGTTCCTAACCAGTATACGTTGGGTCATAGGCGAGACCTATGTATTTCTATATCATATATGTTCACTTCATAGGTTACCTACACCGTCTTGGCGTGCATCGAGTTCTATTTACGATATATGTTTTGTCTGCCCACTGAGTACATAATGTACCCACCCCCTCTGCTTTCCAACCATATAGGTTATTTTGGTAAGATTGAAGCTCTAACTGTATCGTGCGATCTTTTAACATTATCGGGGCATTACTGCATGTGGGTAGTCTCTGTTTTGTACTCTTGTTGCATAATGGCTGATGAACTGTTTTATTAGGTTGGTTATGTTGATATGTTATAAATTAAATCTTAACTATCTCGTAGTTTGTAAAAGACCTTATGTATGAACCTTTAGTACTGTTGTTAAGATTGCTTTGGATGGACTTAAAAGGCCAAAAGTTGAGGTAGAATTTTAAAGTGAATATAGAAGTGCGTTTAAAACTGATCCTAGGTGTTTGATTGAGTTTTGGGATTTTTAAAATACAATCGTTATGATGCCCACATTTAAAAAACAAGATATTCAGCTAGCCTTGCATAGTCAGAATAAGGGTATCGTGCGTGTCCTTAGTCCGGGTATGCGTCGATTGTCATTTTCCCAATGTGGTATCGGTTCATGACATACACAATCCTGTATAAAGGGTTGGGTATAAAATTGGTTATTTATGTTTCTTCAATGCACCTTACATGTCTTGTGTTATCTCTTGTAAGAAGAACATGGTATCATACACAATCCTGTGTATATACTCGAGTTAGCGTTGTTAATTTTTAGATAAATTTTTGGAATACATAGCCAACTACACAAACCTACGTGTGGGAATAGTTATAGAACGAAAAAGGAGCTAGAGAATAAATATTTTTTGGCCAGGGAATAATTTAAGAGTTATCTTAGAGCCAATTTGTACTGATCTTGATCAAGAATTCACCATTCTTTAGAAATAAAGGAGAAATTCAATGATTCATTAAGAGATTTCAAGATTCAAGAACACAATTTCTTAATCTTGTTTTCTTTGCTTTGAAGTTGATGTTATTGATGCTATTATGAACTACTTGGGATATAGGGTATGTAAAACCTATGATGTGATATATATTAGTTTCTTTCATTAATGAAATTCTAGTTTTCTTATGGTTTATTCATGCTTTTCTATTCATTAAATCGAAAAATCTAAAGTGAAAGATTCAATCTATAACTCATGCATCAAATGTTCTGAGATGATATTTATGTTCAGATGACAATGTGAATAAAGATGGTTGAGCGTGACCTATTTGAGAGAAAGCCATAATATCTTCCTAGATTAGGGTAAAACATATCAAAAGAGTACACATAGTGAATTAGGGTAAAAGATATCAAAAGAGTTCATAAAGAAGCTAGAATGATTCTTTAATCAAAGGTTAAATTAATTATAGTAAAGTCTTAGGGAAACCTGGTTTAAATCTATTCAATTTATATTTTGATACATTTTATTTATTGTTTTGCATTAGTATTCATATTTTTATTTTATTTCCTATATTAGTACATTGGTAAAGGTTTGGTCTAGTTTACTAATTTTATAGGTAATAGGTAATTAACCGATAATTCTCATAAGATTAACTTGTCCTCGCTAATGTTAGCTATAACTACACCATACTTTTATGATAGAACATACATCAAGTTTTCAGTGCCATTGCTAAAATTTTGGTGTCAATATTTGTAAATATGGAAAATGACTAGACTAGAACTTTTTCTTATATTGTTTGTTTTCTTTTTAGTTTAATTATCTATTTGCAAAACTATACTTTATTCTCCTCTTTTGTAGATCACCTTTTATATACGTAATTTTGAAAATCTTGTAAATCCAAATGTTAAAGTTGAGAGAAATTTGCATATAAAAAGAAGACTTCGAAGGAAAATATAAGATACGGGAGAAAAGATGGTTGTAAAGAATATGAGGTCATTAAAGGACTTTACTACACTGAATGTCTAAGGCATCAACTCAGGCATTGTAAGGCTTGACGTCAAAGTTGCTAACTTTGAGATAAAACCCTCACTCTTATCCATGGTGCACCAAAATAAATTTAAAGGTTCACCATCTAAAGGCCCTAACCTATATCTATCTATGTTTCTAGAGTATTTGTGACATGTTAAAGCTAAATGACATATCTCTTGATGCGACCAAACTTCACTTATTCCCTTTTTATTTGAGGCATAAAGCTAGAGCATGACTATAGACCCTTTTAATAAGGCCAATCATTAATTAGGATAAACTCTCACACATGTTTTTAGAAAGTATTTTCCTTTAGGCAAAACCATAAAGATGAGGAACTAGATCACCACATAAAGGGAAGGTGAGTCTTTATACAAGGTGTAAGAGAGATATAAGGAGCTATTGATGTCTTTTCCCCATCGTAGTTTATAGAATCTTCAATAGAATGACTTATAACATAAAGATCTCTGTGGATGCCACCATTAGTGGAGCTTTAATGAATAAGATATTGGATGAAGTATACAACCTCATTGAAGACATAAGTCAGAATCATTACTAATGGTCAAGCGAGAGAGCCGTTCACTACTAATGGTCAAGTGAGAGAGCCATTCACAAGAAGATTCCAAGTAACTATAATCTAGATTCTTTGAATCTTCTTATTGTTAAGGTGGATGCTTTGTCCCAAAAATTTAATACTATGAATGTTAATGATGTTAATACTACTAATATGATTTGCGACGTAAGTGAATCCTTAGAAAATTTAGATAAAATTTTAAGTTAGGGAGCCAGTTTGTGACCCCTCTATGAAACATATTAATGTTATTACAATTATGGATAAAAGAATGGTCTTTTGTCAAATACCTATAATTATTAGAGAAACCACCCCAATCTCTCATATGAAAGCAATTTTAACCTTGCAACTTAAAATGTGGAACCACCTAATTTCCAAAATAAACCATTTAACCCCCTCCTTATAGATCAAACTTAAATTCCCCTTTAAAGAATACCTTACCACTAAAGCTAAGCATAATAAAGAATTCGAGGGGGAGATTAGTCAGCTTAAATCTGAAGTGGACTTTTTTTCTACTCATAAGAAAATGTTCAAGTCTTAAATCGTTTTATATGCTAGTTCTACCATAAGATCACTTGGTCAATTGCTTGGTAAGCTTGAAAATCCTGGTGATGACTATAATGTTCTTATATTAAGGGGAGATGAATTGATTGAGAACCTTAGGTTGGAAGTGGTTGACAGTAAGGTAGATTGGAGAGGAAGAATATCTACTAGAGAGGAAAAAAGACTCGAGGAGGAGGAAGGAGAAAAGGAGGAACCCAAATACATTCCTGCAACACCTTATAAGCTATCTGTACCATCCCCTTAAAGATTGGTGAAGGTGAAGTTAGATAAGAAATTCATAAATTTTTTGAAAGTTCTTCAAAAAATTTGCATTCAAATTTCTTTTATTAATCCTTTAAAGCAAATGCCTTATGCCAAGTTTTAAAAAGAGATGTTATCTAATAAGAGAAGGCTCAAGGACTACAACGTCGCGGTCCTACCTAAGGAGTGCAAAGCCAAATCTTACAATATATTGCCACCAAAGCATAAGGACCCTAGCAACTTATGAGGCATATATACTATTAGAGACTTGATTCTTGATCAAATATTGTGTGATTTAACGCTAAGTGTTCACCTTTTGTCCTTATCAGTTAGCAAGAAGCATAAGATGAGCAATCTCAATCCTACCAATATTTATTTATGAATAGTAGACTACTTTTTTAAATGCTTGCTGGGTATATTATAAGATGTGATTGTAAGAATTAGTAAGTTCCTTATTCTTGTGGACTTTATGGTATTAGATATAGCAAAGGACATGTATGTGCCTTTGATTTGGGACAACCTTTCCTGGCCACTTTTAAGGTCATTGTTTGCTCGTCTTAATGTATGCAATACCGTAAGTATACAGATTGTATATTATAGGACACAAAATATCGTTCCCGCAAGGATTGAATTAGTCACTTGACAATTTGCATGCGCTTTGTCTAAGGTAATAAAAGATTGAATTAACTGAAATTAAAATAAATTAATAAAAATTAATAACAATATCACTAAAGATAACAATTAGAGTGAAGTTAATTAATGTTGAAAACTTAGGATTTATTCTATCCTTGTTTTATCTTTCCTTTATCTTTTTCATTAAATTATGCTTCAACAACAACAACAAAAACAGTAACAAACTAGTAAAAATCCTACTAATACACTGAATCTAAAGAGGTCCAATAATAGGCACCCTTGCCCCTAATTAGTAGATAGGTTATTTTCAAATGACCCCAAATAAAAAAGAAAATAAAGAATACAATAAAACAAATACTTAATGAACAAAATATGAAATAAGTAATAAACTAAATAATAATAATAATAATAATAATAATAATAATAATAATAATAATAATAATACGACTGCTAAATAGAAAAAAACTTAGACTAAATCCCTAAGAGGTAGATGCTACATAATGAAAAGTTTATGTTAAATGCAAAAGAAAAATGCTAAAAAACCTATGAGAATGGAAATTATCTGTTTATAAGAGATCCTTTATCTATATCATAGTACACCAAAGTTTTCCAGTAGTGTCATATCATTCTTGATCACCTCCCTCTAATTCCTCTTAAGCCTTTTTCTTTCTCTTATAGTCTCTAAGTAAAATCTTCTCGTATCTTTTCACTAGAGTATCTGGGTGTCTCCTTTTAACATATCGAAACAACTTAAGCCTGTCTCTTTTAATTCTTAGTAATATTAGCCACCTTTAATTTGTCCCTTACCATTACATTCATGGCATTATCTCTTATAGTAAGGTTGCACATCTAACTTAGCATCTTCATCTTCGTCACCATTAGCTTATGATTATGCACCTGTTTGATGGACCAGCACTCCGCTTCATAGAGCATGGTCAGATTAATCTCTAAATAATAAAATTTACCTTTAAGTTTGAATGGTATCTTCTTATCACTTAAAAATCCTAACATACTTCTCCATTTAAGCCACCCCGATATGATCTCATTAACTATATCTTCATCAATGTCTCCACTACTTTTTGATAATAAATCCTAAATACTTAAAACAGTCCTTTTATGGTATGACTTCTGAACCAATCCTAACCTCCATACTGTTAGCCACCCTATGTCCTGAAAAATTACACTCTACTTACTTAGTCTTAATCCTACTCAATTTAAAGCCCTTCGAATTTAACGCGTCCTAGCATCGTTCAAGCTTGATATTGACACCTTCTTTTGTCTCGTTCATTAAAACAATGTCATCAACAAACAACATAGACCAAGGCACATCTCTTTGGATATTCTTGGTGAGCTCATCAATCACTATTGCAAATAAAAATGGGCTCAAAGAAGAGCCTTGATGAAGCCCCATATTGATTAAAAAAGTGCTTTATATCCCCTCTTATCATCCTTACTATAGTTTTTATACCTTCATTCATATCTTTAATAACTCGTATATAAATCATAGGAACTCCCTTAATTTTTAAACATATCCACATGATTTCCCTAGGAACCCTGTCATACGCATTCTCTAAATAGTTGTTATAACTTTAGATGTCCCCTTTTTTCTTGGATAAAGGAGTTAACATACTAAATCTCCACTCATTTGACATTTTGGCAGACTTAAGAATCACATTAAAAAGCTTGGCTAGCCAACTAAGATTCTGTTCACCTAAGCTCTTCCACACCTATATGGGTATCTCATTAGGCCCTACTTTCCTTCCACTCTTCATCTCCCTCAATGTTTTTTAATTTATTCCCTTGTAATCTTTCAGCATAAATAAAGTTACAATATCTCTCGGACGTGATAAGATCACCTAAATAAATTTTATCCTCTATGTCTTCATTAAAAAAGCTATAGAAGTACCTCTGTCATTGTCTCTTAATGTCATATTTCATTATGAGCAGCTCATCTTTTATACAACTAACTTCATTTAAGTCTCTAAATCTTTTGTTCCCTAGTTTTTGCTAACTTAAATATATCATTTTATCCATCTTTAGTTTCTAATTATAGGTATAGTTTCTCATAAGCTCTACTCTTAGCTTCTGAGATTATCTTTTTCGCCTCTTTCTTTACCAATTTATAATTACTGTTGGGTTCTATCTTAAGCTTATAAGGATAATAAACTCTTTTTAGAGGGGATTCTACTCCTTCAACTACCCAAAATAATCTTGAGCAACATAACACACGTGAAGTTAATTTGATCAATGAGGTAGTTCAAAACTCAAAGGGAAGGACCTAGAAGTTCCAAATGATAACTTGTAGAATTCCTATATTGAATCATCACTACAACCCAATATGAAGCAAAGGAATGAAACTATGGAAAATATAGATGCCCTTAGTAACCACGCAAACGACAAGATAGATGATTTTTTGGGGAATGGTTACACAGTTGTTGGTCCCTCCCTCTTTAGGAAAATATAGGATAGAAAGGCAAATAAGTCCAAGCTTAGTGGTAAATAATCCTTTATCTTAATGTCTATATTGGTATGGAATGTAAGGGGGTTAAATAGCCCTCTTAAATAGTAAGATGTTAAAGATCTAATCCTAGAAAAAAAAGTAAAGCCTAATAAATTGTTTGATAGGTTGAGATTTTTTGGGTGCTCAATTGTCTTTTATCTCAAACCATTCCCATCAATATAATGGAATGATAGTGTTTACCTTTAATGCATCACTAATCTAAGTCTCCAATATGGTCTTCTCAGACCAGATGATGTGGTATAAGCTGTTTGGAATATACTTATATTCCATTTAAAGTTTATATTTTTATGATTCTAACATAAGGATTCAAATAATGAGGTTGTAAGATGATCATAAAATCATTCAAGGAAGAACTCATAGATCATAGATATTTATAGGTGATATGAATTGTGTTTTGTATGTGAACGAAATTTAAGCCATCATAATCAATCACCAAAACATTGACAAGGAGTTGAGCCAAATGGTTAAATGGATTAAAGTCCTAGGCTTAAACTATATAAGACATCTCTTTTCATAAGTAACAAACAATAAAAGGAATGGTTTATTAGAAATAAGCTCAATAGGCCTATAGTAAATGATTATTGGTTGAAGTAGTTTTGAAGTTCTTTTACAAATTTTAATCCTACTTTATTTTTATATCATTCTATAGTGAAGATTATAAACCTCATATCTTCCTTTTATTTTAAAACTCTTTTAACTTTTTTTTATAATTTTCTATCTAAAGTTGAAGGGTTTAAGGATGCTATCAAGGCTACATTGAAGTTAGAATTGTTAGTTGTAAAGCTTTCTAACTAATGATGAAGCTTAGGGTTATTAGAGACGGGATTAAAGCCTTTCAAAATAAAACTTGCTTAAATACTATATCTAGTATTCAACTAGCAAAAGATACCCTCATAAGAGTTTAAGATGAATGTTATAGTGACCCTTTTAACCATGAGTTAAGGTCTTTGGAATGCACAAACCTAAATGACTAATTTAGCCTTACAGCTCTAAAACTCTCCTCTTAATTAGAAAGTAAGAGTGAACTAGTTGAGGGAAAGGGATAACAACACCAAGCTAAATCTCCTTTTTAGTTTATCATAAAGGGAATCTATGTAAAGATAAGGTCAGGATTGGAAGGATTTCCTTGAATTTCTAGAAGAATTTACTTGGATAAAGTTTAAAATATGGCTTAATAGATGTGGGCCTAAGCAAATTCATCGATGAATCTATTGATCATGATATCAAGGCTGATCTTATAAGGCCTTTATTACTCAAGAGATCAAAGAAGCACTCGTAAACTCAAATCCTAACAAATCTTTGAGGCTAGAAGGATTTAGTGCTCACTTTTTAGACCATTTAGAATATTACTAAAGAATTGGTGGTGGGAATTCTTCATTAGTAGAAGAATTCTAAGGGAATTGAATAAAAATAACATATCCTTGATTCTTAAAACAAAGAATCCTACTTCCATAAATGATTTTTTTCCTATGTCTTATTATAACATATTTTACAAAATGATCTCTAAAATTCTAGTTGCTAGATTGAAGGAGGAACTTATAGTAGTTATTAGCTCTAATCAAGGGGCTTTTATCTCTAATAGATCAGTTGGAGATATATACTATTAGTTTAGGAGTTGTTTAAAGATTATGACACTGAGGCTTTAATAAAAGTTGTTACATGAAAATATACGTCTTTAAGGCCCTTTAACTCCTTAGAATGGAACTTTATCTTTAATTATCGTCAGGCATTTGGATTTCTTGTGCTTTTTATGGAATGGATTTATGCATGTATCTCCTTTACATCCTTTTTTGTTCTAGATAATGGAACTCCTTCAAAGAATTTTAGTGGAGCTAAGGGAATTAGACAAAGGGACCCCTCATCCCATTATCTACTCACCCTAGCCATTGACACTCTCACAGGGATAATTAACATCAACATTAAAGCTAATAGTTGTTTTGTGTATCACTGTAAATGAGGAGAATTAAAAACAATCTTTTTATAGATGATCATATACTTTTTTGTGGTACAGACTCAATTCTCTTCAAATATTGATGAATTGTCTAAATTATTTCTCTTAGTTGTCTGGTTTAAAGATTAATATAGATAACATAACATCTATATTTCTACAAATGTGTTAGATATTCACCAACTTAGTTCCATTTATGATTTGATAATTCATCATACTCCCTTTAAATATCTAAAAATGCCTATATCTACTAAGAAGCCTAGGTTTGTTGATCTTATTCCCTTAATGGAAGCTATTACAAACATAATCCATTGTTGGCAAAATAGATTCTTATCTAATACATGTATATTACAATTAATTTATTCAATTGTGAGGAATATCGATATCTATTGGAGTGCCATCTCTTCTTACCTAGAAAGCTTATCAAGGAAATTAAAAAATGCATCAAGAATTTCTTATGGTTAGGGAAAGCTAAGAATTCTAAAGGTGTAAAAGTAAAATGGTAGGAAATTTGGTTACCTAAGGAGGAGGGGGCTTGGGATAGTTCCTATCCAGGCAATGTAATATGCTCTATTAGTCAAAAGGATACAGAGGCTATTTATTGACAAAGAGGCAACATATTCTAAACAATGCATGAGTATTAGTTAGCTAGAACTAACTTTTAGCAACTAAGGATCAATATAGAGCACTCCTAAAGCTTAGTCTAAATACTTAGACTAGAAGACTGACTTTTCTCATCATTTAAGGGCTTTATAAGGAATGAAATGAATACCAGGCTCTAGTGTGATAACTAATGCAACTTGGGGCCTTTGCATATGAGAAATGAGTTGTCTTCTCTTACATTAAGAATTCAATAAATTGCCAGAGTCAATGAATTATTTTTATATGGAAATTGGAATTGCTGTTTTAGGGGATCAACTAGTATTACTAATAATTTGCCTTCAGGTATTATGAATCCTCTTGATGATGATCATGTTATATGGTTAAGGTTTTCCTCTCATAGATTCACCAAATGAATCATGTTTTTTGCTTCTCATGCTTAACTCTAAAAAAAGTTTACAAGGATGACTAAATATGGCTAAATCCTTAGATTGTTTTAAAAGTTGGCCTGCTGTTAGACAAAGACTAAAAACCTTGTTTTAGACAAAGACTAAAAACCAAGGACATATATCATAGCATCGAGAATTCCTTATGCCGCTTTTGTAACCCATAATCCAATGGCCACTTGTTCTTTCAGTGTCTTACTCGTAAGTGAAATTGGTAAGGACGTTGGGGAATACTTATTGCTCTGCAAACAAAAGACCGAGAGAGTGTGAACATTGATTGTATCGAAGCGGAGGTAAGGTTAGGCCGCGTTTTCACTTTCTCCCCTAATCAAACCCTACATACGACTTCTTTTTCTTTGTTTATTCCATCAAGATTGCCAGGGTAATTTACTGTGGTGTAGCACATGGCTCCAATTGTACACCTTATCATCCTAGATTTACACGAGGCACTTGGAATGCGATGGAACCGCATGGTGAGCCCATGTCTAGGACTTGGATTTTGGTGAGCCCATGGCTGGAGAATTGTGAATGATGATGGAGCACTTCAAGTATGAGGTTTTGTTTTCATGTCAATGCGAGTGCTCACACATTAGATTATATTTCAAAGGCCACAATAATTAAATAAGAGAAGGCTGGAAGGTAAGGGAATTGGTAGCTATGCTTGGGATCCACCAATTAGACTGACTGCTTTTCCTTTAAACAATTTTTATCATATTGCATACCTTTCCATAAAGTAAGTAAATTCAACTGTTAGTGGTGATCGATGACTTTAAAAATTATGAAGCCTACATGTTCCCTATCAAAAAATTATTTATTTAAATGTATTATTTAACAAATTCCTATTAATTGTTATTTATAATTTTTGATATTTTTATTTTTCTTTGTTTAATTTCTTTACTTCTATTAAGTATAGATAAGGTTGCGTATTATCGGATTTTTCTAAACTTCGCGCTTTAATTTAGCGAGAATCTAATTAAGTGTTAAAGATGATAATGTTTATTTTGTTTAAAGTCTTCCCAAATTATAACCTCTATCATTATTTTTTGTGAGACTTGATCCACTAATTATATCATCATTAGGGACACAAAATTATTACTATCTCATTTTTTATATTAAAGATTTTTTGTTTAAAGATTTTTGTTTAAAATGGAAAAAATATGCATTTTGTTCTTATTCATATTAAAATTACCTGGGTTAAAACATTAATAAAAATAATGTATTGAAGTACACGAGTAAGGGCATACTTTATGTTTACCTATCACAATAAGTAATGTAATTAATAAGTAAAACCCCATGAGAAAAAGTCTTGGGTTTGCAGCAGACCTTTGGGATTTCTTTCTTTTTACCTATCACTAGGTCAAGTCCAAAAGGTAGACGAATCTCAACCCTTGGATCAAAATTTCATCATGTTCTGAATAGTTTATGTAGGTGAATAGAACAGAAACTTATTCACAAGCTCAAAGTTAACACCAATGGCACCAAGGCAAGGTGGGTCAAATTCATGTGATGCCCACTAGTGTATTTATCATGCACAGTGTTGGTCCTAAATTCAAAAGATGAGGCTAAAATTGTGGAAAGTCATTGAAATATAGTTTAGCTTTTACACACAAAAAAAAAAAAAAAAAGCATTGATACAGTAACAAGATTATTGAGTCACATCTCCTGACGACCACCTTAATCACCGCAGGCTTAGGATCTAAACCAGTATCAAAGGCAAATCAAGTTAGGTGGGTCCAATATGAAAAATCTCTAGCCAATGAGAAAGCGACTCATGCGATCCTTGAACTTAGCCGGAAAGGAACCCACTTATTCTCAAAAAACGTCACATAGCGAACAATATTTTATTTATATAAGAAAAAGAATAAAAATTTGATATGAAAAATCGGAAAACGTTGAATTATTTCCTCTTTTCCAAGGGAAAAATAGCAGAGTACTTATACATAATAGAAACAGAAACGTTTTCGGATATATGCAATGATGTTGTCTATCTCTTCGCTATCTGTTGGGAAGATATAAGAATAACAGAAATTAAGAATTTAATAACATCCTCAACAAGAAAAAGATTGCACAGCAAAGAAAGCTCCAGCATTTACTTCAAGTAGAATACAACTAGTGGGGAGGTCTCATACATACATTTGCCTTCTCTCACATTTCACTTTCTTCCTTTTTCACACCCATTTATTAGATTCCTTGAGATGGTCTTTTCTCCTCTCCATTGGATTGGACATATTCCCAGCTGAAATTACCCATCAGTATCCTATCCGTTTCTTGTTGAGTCTCTCTTCTTCTTTTAACTGGTTTTCTGTGATTTTCTGAGCTGTTAAGACATGCAAGCTCTTCTGGATTTCTGAGTTCTGGTCTCTTCTTTTGGCAAACTCCTTTTCTGCTTTTGCTCTGTTGAATAATTTAAAAAAAAAAAAACCTCATGTATCAAGTGGTTTTTGTATAGACGTATAAAGGGTTGAAGATAACGAACAACAATTTTATAAAATTCCGATAAACGTCTTCTGTTTTTGTAAACTTTTTTGTGTTGGTATAATCAGTTGTCTTGTTTGTAAAACTTGTCATTGGATTTCCATTTCCTTCAAAAAGAAAGACATGGGCAAGCAAGGACCTTGCTATCACTGTGGAGTTACAAGTGAGTTCTTGTTTCTCCATTCTGTTTTCTTTAATGATATGGGAAAGGTTTTCACCGACTTCACCATTTGCAATCAAGTATTCTTGTTAATGGTTTCATCGTACCAATGAACAGTAAGACCTTTTGTAATACACAAGCTATTACCTGGACAAGGATATTACATTGAAAGCTTTCGTTTTCTTTCTTTTTTATGTCTGCAGTTGTGTACGTGTATATGGATTCGAGTTCTCATGAGTTCATTTTTTAGTTCATAGACTTCTAGTTTCTGACGTTGTTGCTTTAACCTTCTAATATAGTTTGAAATATCCTCCGTTTATAGGAATTAAGTTTGGAGTCTCTTTTCATTGGATAGACTGTATAGGACTAGCGGCCTCCTTCTTGTTTCTTTCAAACAATGTAACGAGCTTGGATACCAAGTAAAAATTGTAATTTTTCTGTTCGTGTTCCTATGAAATTGATCAAATCAAATAAGGGACTTTGATATGCTGTTAGTTTCATTGTAGAGCTGCCTGTATTCTCTGTTACGAACTATGTTAAGGTCAAGCATTGAGTCTGGAACTCTAAAAGTACATTGTAAAGCTCATCGTCGTTGCTAAAGCCTTGAACTTGTTCAGTTGAATCTCTGCAGATGATAAGCAACGTTGTATAAATTCTTGATTCAAATCTGAACCTTACAATGCCATTGGCTTTAATTTTATTGAGGGTGTCGTCATTTCGTGACATCTATTTTTGATGTGAATAAGTACCGGTAGTTTGGACTTTGCACGGTGTATGATTTAGCTGGTTAGGGTAATTCATTTTTTTAAATTGAGTTTTACGTTACTACTGCCCCACATTTTATGCTAATTTAGTTTCAACTATCAACTTTCAACTAAAACTTCTTGTCTGATCAATGACGAACTAGTTCAAAAGAGTGTTCTGTACTCTTCAGGTGTTCTTTTTTGTAGTGAAGTGAGCGACAGTAGCACGCCTTCACCTTTCATCCTCCATTGTTTAGAAAAGCATCAGCTCTTTTCTTTTCCATTTCTTTTTCATGGTAGCGTCAGCTTGAACTTGTGGTTTTAATTGGAAATTGTACAAAATGAATGCACAAACCAGAATAAGTTTCCTTAATGATCTTTGTCATGTTAGATATATTCCCATCCTTCCTGAAATATTATTCTGCTTGTTCAGAAGTTTCTAAATTCTACATATAGCTGTCCTGTTCTCCTCTCGTTTATTGAGTGTACGCTCAAGGATCTCATTTTTGTTATTCATTTTTGATTCCTGTGAATGATATGCTAATGTCACTTTTTTCCCCTCTGAGCTCAGAGTGACCTTCAATGGTTTATGCTTGTGCCCAGGAGATTTTGTATTAGTTCTGCTTTTTGAGAAAGTGATCCTTATTTAATGAGGCCTTGTTCTGGTTTGATTTACTTAATTGTGTTATTATAGCTCTACTTACTAGACAAATTGCTTGTGCATAATATATTGCTTCATGGCTAAATTAGTTGAAATCAGTACTCTTTTGTTTCTTCTATTGTTAAAATTCGTCTTCCATAAAAAAGCACCAACTTTTTTCCTGTACCTACTGAATCTAGATGACTTTCTCTGTCGTTCTATTTGATGTCAATATCTAACATGTTTTTGAACAATTATCTGGTTTAGACACACCTCTTTGGCGCAATGGGCCTCCTGAGAAGCCAGTATTATGCAATGCTTGTGGATCTAGATGGAGAACAAAAGGAACACTTACCAATTATACTCCTCTTCATGCTCGAGCAGATGTTGATGATTACGAGGACAACAGGGCTACTAGAATGAAAAACATGTCCATAAATAAGAGCAAAGAAGTTAAACAGCTGAAAAGAAAGCCAAACCATGATAGTGGGGTGGTTGGAGTGGTTAATCCTGACTACAACCAGGGTTACCAAAAGGCTTTAGATGAAGATACTAGTAATAGATCAAGTTCTGGATCAGCCATATCTAACTCTGAGAGCTGTGCTCAGTGTGGCAGCGGCGATGCAAGTGATTTGACAGGTTGAATACTGACCAAAGTTAATCTTATTTCCCCCCTCTCTTCATTATCAAAAATTGGGGGCAAACTTAGAAGGGATCATAATCCACTATTCTGTTCTATAATTAGTTAGAGTTTTTGGTTTATATTCACAAATCTGAATCATGATCATTGGCATAAGGTATCATAAATCCCTGAAAACAATTCTAAAATGGTGGTGGAGGGGAGACAAAAAAAAAAAACAAGAAAGGAGATAGATAATGGCATTATTATTGCTGCAGCTAATTATCTCTCAGAGAACCGAAGTCTTTGAGTTTCAGGGAGCAGAAGTGGCTTCCTTGTGTGATTTTTGTCAAATCAAAGCACTAGATGACTAAATACTTCACGACAGATACTGATAGTTTTTATTGTGTTCCTGTCCTCGTGAATGCCTTCACTTAAGCATTGTGTGTTGCACTTTTCTTAGGTCAAGCGCAATCAATTGTGTGGGATGCAATGGTACCTTCTAAGAAGAGAACATGTGTCAATCGCCCGAAGCAATCTCCTGTTGAAAAACTTGCCAAAGATCTTCATACTATATTATATGAACAGCAATCTTCATGTGTCTCTGGCTCTTGTGTAGAAGATTTGCTTTTGGAGAGTGAAACACCAATGTTTTCTGTTGAGATTGGACATGGGAGTGTTCTGATTAGAAATCCAAGTTCAGTAGCTCGAGATGAGGAATCTGAAGCTAGCTCCCTTTCTGTTGAAAACAAACAATACTCAACAAATGAGGCTTATTCACATTTTATGAGCCATCCTATATATAGTGAGAGCAAGAGCATAAGCAGAGCCTATTCTGTTGTTGGAAAATATACAAGTCCTTTTGAACTTGGAATGCAGCTAGAGGAACTAAAGAGGTATACTTCCAATTGGTTTTAACTTGCAAGAGCTATGATTTCCTGAATTCATTAAAATATCTGAATGTCTTGCAAGAACTATGTTTTCCTTATGTCATTGAAGTACCTGAATATTTTTGTCAATAGTTCTTAGCAGCTAACCATATCTCCTAACAGCTTAATGTACTAACACATATATACTTGTTTTGGTCTCTTAGATGAATAAAAGGGAAAGCAAATATAAAATTGGTTTTGCTACCTGCATAGATCAATGGATCTTGGGTCTGGGTATACATAAAATCAGCCAGCAAATTGGGTGAATGACTGTTTTAACTGAGTATGTGTGCAGTTCTATTGTGAAGAGCAGAAAGAAAATTGTGGAACCATTACCCACTGGCATTAAAAGAATCCATAAATTTTACTTTCGCTATGTTTAATCTTTGTCGTTTGGAATTTCAGGGACAAGCCTCTGCCAGAGAAATTTCAAATCCGGGGAAATCTTGTTTCAATACTATGTAACGTTGATTTAAATGTAAGTTATGTTTCCTTATTTGTTGATGGTTTTTTAGAGCCATTCTTTTCATATCTGATATTATTGTCGTCCTATTCTTGTCTGTAATCATTATCCTTGTTTGTGGAGAACAAGAATTCTGATTTTTGTCAATTACTTCTGGAAATTGCAACTTATTTTCTATACCATCTCAAGATTCTGCATTTTGATACTTCAGTATTATGAAATGTATCTTCTATTTTTCTTTCTTGTCTTATGAGCCTCAATCACATGATTCTGAAATGTTAAGATATATCAAAACTCTGCACTTTTAATGTTTAATATAGACTTCATTGGTGTTTGACACGATTCAGTGCATTTATGTTTCAGGATATTCTTACTTTCGAGGAGTTCAGTAGAAACTTGAGTACTGAAGAGCAGCAGCAGTTGCTAAAATATCTACCTCCTGTTGATACTGCCAAACTTCCTGACAGGTTTGTACTCTGCCGCTCTGGGTAGTAGCTGTCAATTTGATAGGACAACGATCATCGTTATTATATTTTGGGGGTGGGCAATGGGGGCACAAGCAACTGCTAACTTTTATGCAATATTGCTAAAAGTTCCACCTTTGGCAAGTGCCATATTCAATTGATTTGTGGAAATATGCTAACCATCTCACTTATTCTAGTAATATTTGTTGCGCAAAAATTCATTGCGCAATATTCGTGCCTTTTGTTCTCTGTATTTGTGCAATTCATTTATAGTACTTGAGCATGTTAGATGAAGTAAGTGGGCATCATCTACATACACTTTATATCACTTGAATAAATCCAGTTTATAGAAGTTCAGTGGTGATTGAAGATTAAAATCATTTCCTTTGCATTTGCAGCCTCAAAAATATGTTTGATAGTCCTCAATTTAAGGAGGACATGGATGTGTATCAACAAATGCTTGCAGAAGGTGTTTTTGATCTTTCCTTATCAGGAGCAAAACCAGAAGATTGTATGGCTGTAAAAATGCTGGCATTATCCAATTTGTCAAAATCCAAATGGGTGGAATCATATCGTGAACTAAAGGTATGATTGATCTGTTTATGATAGAAGTGTGTTGCATATGATATTGTCTGTGATTTAGTTCCTTGTGATGTTCTATCTACTTGTCCTATTAAGCCTCTCTTTGGATGCAGAAGTGTACAGTTGGTAGTGTGAAGTTGCTGGTTGCAAAGGAACCAAATGGCATTGCAAGAAATAGTTATACTGCTGTCAAGAAGGAATGTGAAAAGTTAATTCTAAAACTTCCAGGTTAGCCAATATTTGCTGGTCACCATATATTGTTGAGTGACAGCTTTTCTTCTTAATTTCTTAATTTATGTTAATATTGAGAGGGCTAAGAGGCCATATCCTAATTTTTAATAATCCTCGACCGAAAAAATATGACAAGTCCCTGGAATCTTGCAGTTATATACCCCTTCTTTTATAGTTTTGGTACGTAGGAGGTCAATTGTCTGGAGATTCATACATATTGTATTGTGTTGTTGTAGAAGTTGTTCATAATTTACATTAGGAACGTTCTCAAAGAAATTTTTCCGCAGAAGGAATAGCGATAAAGAGTCCCAAAAGGTTTGTCACGAAGGCTACATATGAAAACAAAGACCTTGTGGATAATGATGGATCTTGCTTCAGTCCGAGAAGCCTATTTACCATGCCTCCAGATGGTGGCTCCCTTATGCTGGATTCTCTTCCTTTTGTGGATGCAAATTCTGATCAAGATCTTCTGTTGGATGTGCCATCTAATGGCTCATTTCCACAAGCTGAACTTCTTCACCCTACTGTAAATTTTGGACTGCAGGCTAGCATTAGTAGTAGCTCAGTATACCCACGTCTGGTCGGTCCCTAACACCATCAAAATGGTTTGATTTGATAACTTAGGGATGTAGGCTACTTTTTGCCAATTTCCATAACTAGGCTAATCATGTTTTGGATGCCAAATATTGAAGTGAATGAGGTATGATGGTTGCTACCTTTACCCTTCCAACATTTGATGTATGGAGTATAGTCCTTGTATTGGACAAAACCCTTCATCTGCCTGGTTCATTTAATTGTCTTTGCCATCAAAAGGACAGAAAGAGAATGCAAGTCCCGGGGGCATCTTAGTTTCTGAACATAAACAAACGAGTCATCTGCGGATGGTTGCTTCATTCTACCTTGTGTACATTAAACGTAGCGTTTAGTTGATGTTTCTATTAGTGGAGGCAGAAGATAGGGATACAAAAGTTTTATGTCTGATAGGGATAGAAATTTTTTGTTCCTTCTAAAACTGTAGTACAAGATTTCTTGTCCTAGGGGCAGAAACAAAATACATAAGTAACTTTCATAAATACCTCTCCTTTCACATAAACAATTTTTTATTCTTAATTATATAATTAAATTTATTTTTTTTAATTATTGTTATTATTATTATTAATTTTGAACTTCTTATTATTATTATTATTATTTATTGTTATTATTATTTATTATTATTATAAATCTTGAATTTAATATTGTTATTATTATTATTATTACGCGTGAGACCTTATTGGGAGGCATTCTTGGCATAGGTGTGAGACGTTCTTGGTGATTGGCCTTTGTTAATGAAAAAGGGACCTTCTTGGGAGGCATTCTTGGCATAGGTGTGAGACGTTCTTGGTGATTGGCCTTCCTTAATGAAAAAGGAACGAAGCTACTAATAGGATTATGGTTCTGTGTGGTAGTTTTTGAAGTTCCCTTATAACTTGAGAAGCTGATGCTATTACTTTTTGTTTTCTGGCCACGGTGTAGGCTTGTCCCTACAACAGAGAAAGTCGCTGAAAGAAACAAAATTATTGCAAAAAGTAATTGGCGATGAAAAAACGCGTGAAACAAATGGTAACAAAAGTTCAGTAGCAAAAAATTATTTGTGACATTTTAAAGGAATCGTCGCCGATAAGATTTTGCTACGATTATTATTTCATCTCTAATAAGAATAGGCGACGAGAAGAGAAATAGTTATACATCACTTATTTCCACATTTAATTTTGGCTGATAAAAGTAATTAGCTTCGTTAACGTAGGCATAAATAATAATGCTTACTGATGATTTATTTCGTAGTAGAATATGTTTTGCTTTAAAAATTAAAGTGTAGCTACATGTTATTAGAGATGTTACGAAAAGTGTAGGTAAAAAATTCGGTGACGATTTTATATTTGTAGTTAAAACTTTTATTGATGAATATTTATTTTTAATTTAACTTTCCTATTGTCAATTCAATATTTAATTATAATTATTAACAACATTTTTAGTTCATATTATTGTTTTCAACATGGTTTGAATTGTAATTTATTCACATTTTGTAATTATTATTGGCAACATATTGTTTAAATAAAAAATAAAATAAAATAAAAATATTTCATAATTAAAATGGAATGCATTTTATACAAAAACATGTAAGTAAATGTTAATTACAAAACTTAAGAAAAAAATTTATCGACAAACTAAAACTCCTCATCGTTATTACTACTGGCATACTGTGACCCAAGTATTTGTTTGACCATCTTTTTTAACTTAGTCAACTCTCTTTCAGTGTGGTCTAGTTTTTGCTTATTACATTGTACTTTTTCTTAAGTACGATCTAACTTTTCTTCATTACATTGTAACTGAGCCTTAAGCGACTAATTCTCCTCTTGAAGCGTCGTTATATATGTTGATGGTGATGATGATGAACCAATTGACTTAGGGTCATGCCCAAGACTTTTGATATACCCTAATTTTGTATCAAGAACATTGTTGCAAATGTCAGCCACATCAGGCTCATTCCTGTTAGACAATGATCTCTACAATAACTCCTGCATCTTGTTCTACAATTTAAAACACAAAATCAAGATGTAATTAAAATATTATTACTTAGTATTACAAAAATAAATTAATTCTAAAATTAAATTTTTTATACTTACATAATTATTTTGTGCCTCTTCAGACGTCCATCATTCACCTTCCTTATAGTGCGTTAACTTGTAGAGTATGATCCTATCACACTCTTGTCGATGGAGTTGAGTATGACTCTGTTATATGAATTAAAAAAATTAGAACACAATAGATTATATTGTATTAACTAATAGAACAATAACTTATAAGCATTACAATTATAAATTCTTGTGGTACGAAAATAAATTTTTTTGGAGCTGGTGCTATGAGGAGTTTTCATGTTTTTTCTGTTAACCTTGGCTTTCCAATGCTTTTCCTAAATAAAGAGAAGAAATAGTCATTAAATGCAAAAACAAAATTAACGGAAGGAAACAGGAAGAGAAAGAAGAAAAACCTGGACATTCTTAAAGGCCCAATAATCTCACATTTCACTCCAATTTTCTGGAGTCATCCATTCTAGAACATGTCTCCTTGCCTCCTCATATGAAGTAAAAGACTTGTAGTATTTATAAAATCAATAATGATGATCATTTACCCTTTGTTTCAACAGTGAACTAACACAACTTGAAACTTCGAGGTTCTTGATATCGACGATATTGAGCTTCATTTATAAACTACACGTATAAGTTAACTTATTCCTTAAATAGGTAAAAATGTAATGCATATAATAAAATTAATTAAAAATTACAAAAACTTTGCCCAAAGCATTCTGTAGCAAGTTGTCTTCCTTCAACTGCCTGACATACTGAAGACAAGGCAATTCATTCCTGACAACGACTCTTAACTCACTGGATGATTTTACTAATTGGATCTTATCAATAGGACAACATTATGTGGGGTCAATATGCACAGACATCTTTATGTTCATTATACCATTCATGCATTGCAACTCAGATCCTTTAGTGATACATTTACCTCTTTTTCTTATGTCAGTATTAGAACCTGACAATAAAAGAATAATGATAAGAAAAAAGACATTGAGTATGTAAATATATATTTGAGCATAACTGTAAATATAGGTGGTTAACAATAACAAACCTAAAGATCCCTCAACACTAGTTGAGGTAGGTATAGCTTATTGCTGATTACCTTCATTGGAGGATGAAATTGGTGGTTGTTAATTGATAGATTTGAATTGATTTGTTTGTTGTGGGGGAGGAATATCTTCGGTAGTTGCCACCCCCTTTCCCATCTTTCTACCAGGTCCCATTATATTGAATATCTATAAAAGAAATATCAACATAACGTATAATCTTTACTCAAACAACAACATTACACATGAATATAAGTGAAACACAAGTCAAAACTAAACATTTGGAATAAAAATATGTAACATCCCATCACTGATGGGAAGGGTAAAATAGTAATTCGGAACGGATTATAAGTGTGTAAACTAGTTTCAGTATGTTCATGCATAATATGGCCTCCATATATGCATAAATTGTAATTTTTGTAAATGCACATAATTGTACTTGCATTCCTGACATTTCTCGGCATATGTGGCTCTAAATGAATTTTTTGTGAAAAATATGTTATTTGTGTTTGAAAATTTGAATTGGAGTGATTTTTTGTGTTTTCCATTTTTGCATATTTTTAAGAATTTTTCTAGAATTTTTCGGGAGAAAATTTCTGGACCGAAAAATTTGTCAAGTGACGAACTGATTGGATTTTCGGTACTGAAAATGATTGTCAAATGACACTGAAAAATTTGGCACATAATTTGAGGCATTAGGAATGTTGAGCCATTGGAATTTGAAGTAGAAATTAGATCGGTTTTGGAAAAAGACCTGACGAATATTTTAGACCAGGACAAGTGGCAAGTGACACATGTCACTTGCCTACTTAGTCTTATCCCCACTTGTTATAAAAATATCTTACCTTTTGGAGAGCTTCCACGACACTTGCATAAGTCCTAAAGCTTTTGTTTTCTTCTCCTCATCCAACGACTCCTTCCTCCTCCTTCGCAGGTAATTTTCTTCTTATAAATTTGCTACTCTTTTTCACCTAAACAAGCTCTTCTATCTTAAGTGATCCTCTTTCACAAAAACAAGCTTAAGACTTTCCCCTTTTATGATGTAGGCCGTGTATGGTTTGGGGAGGTAGAAAATTGGTGAAAAGTGGAAGAAATGAAGAATTAAAGGCTGGTTAGGTAAGGGCTATACTATGTGTTCTTTAATTGGTAATTAGAAGCTTTTATTGTGCTTTATGGTGCACTAATTTCATGAAGCTTGTGTGTTGATTGTATGGGTAGAAGATTATGTTTGTGTAAGAATTAATGATATTTAACATGTGTAGTGTGTGAATTGTGTGTTTTGAAGTGTTTTAATGATGTTAGATGAGTCATGCTTACAAGGAAATGATTGAGTATTTGTGATGGAATTTTGTGGGGTTATGTTCAAGTGAATGTCTTGATGATTTTGTGGCTGAATTAGAGACTAAATTGGAGGCTTATTGATGTAGGAATGTGTTGGAATGAAAGAAGTTGAGTTAAATATGAAATCTGGAAAATGTTACTTTGTGTAGGTTTCAGATTTTTGCTCATAACTTTTGACATAGTGGTCCTATAGAGATGAGCTTTGGCTTAAATTAAACTTAAGAAGTATGGCTAGAATTCATATGAAGGAAGTGATACTAAATTGTGTCTTGAAGGAGCTTGAATTTGGCCTTAAAAGTGAGTTGTAGGTGTTGTATGAACAGTAATCCGAACCTTGTGACCTGAAACTTTGATGATTTTCTTTATGTTGATTTGGATTGAATTTGCTAATTTAGTCTTCATGAAAGTTTAATATTTTTGTGTTAGCTTTCTAACGCCACTAAGTATGAATTTTTTTGATGTGTTGATTGAAAGTTATGGTCTGTAAAATTGCAAGTGGTAATTCAGATCAAAATGTGTTTTGTGTGCAAGTGACTCTAAGTGCATAGGTTTTGTGCTTTTTGTGTTCTAATATTAATTTTGGACTGTTAAGGGTGAAATTGGCTCAAGTGACGTTCTGTAAAGTTGTAGAAGATTGTTGTAGCTTTCTAATGAGGTATAATATGTTAATTGTGGATATAAGGATTGTAAGTTATGCATTTTCAAAGTTTTGATATGGTTTAGGTCATGTACTGTTTTAACACTCCTTAACAGGGCAGCCACATTAATGGGTAAATTTGACCTAGTTAAAATAGGATTTTGCTTTGAAGTCTTTCTTGAGAATTGTAGTATATTGTCTGAGTTTTTATTGCTATATGGTATGGAATTTTTGGACAATGGAGTAGAAAGTTATGAGGTTTAGAAGTTTTGATGCTGTTTAGGTGAGCTGATCGACCAGTCACTTTTTGTAGACTTTTTGACCTTGTTAGAGGTCGATCTGATGCTTAAGTCCTTCATAGAAGTTGTAGATCACTCCTTTACCTTTCCATAGACACCAAGTTTGTAAAATTTGGAGTTCGGAGCCAAAAGATATGAAGGGTAGAAATTAGGAGGTCGGAATGGCGTGACCGACCGCTCGCCTGCTCGGGCGAGTGCGCGAGCGAGCGCCCGCTAGGGTGAACGTGCGACCGCTCGCCTGAGTGCTCGTCCGTGTAGGTCTGCCACGCGTCCCGCGCGGTCGATTTTCGACCGACCGACCTCTCTTCCTTCTTTTGGCCATAACTTTTCATCCGACCTCCGATCAACCTGATTTTTAAAGCGTTGGACTCTTAGGACATTTTGCTATCTCTCCATACCTTGTTGATTGGTCTTGATATTAAATTAAAAAAGGTGGATCAAAACAAAGTGTGATGATCGGTTGAAAAGGTCTGACTATACTTCAGTATTATGACATAGAAGTGTTAATTGTCTGAGAATGTGAGACCTTCGTGTTTTCAATGTGATAAATTGTGACTGTGATTTTAATATTAATAATTGTGAACTAATTGTTTGAATGCGATAATTTGGGTTGGATTGTAATGTGATATTGCTCAATTGCGAAATATGCATTCCATGCATGAATGCATGATCAGATAATGACAGTTGTGATCGGAGCAACCACCGAGAGTTACAAGCTCAACGTTTATATTTGGGCCTCGAGTCCTACAGTGATTTAGAGCCTCAGGCTCAACGATTAATGCACCCATAATGGGACAGTTCAGAGCCTCAGGCTCAACGATTAATGCACCCATACTGGGACAGTTTAGGCGCTCGGTCACAACACTGAAATAAATTAGAAAAGTGTCACATGCGCATGTCATATGCATCTGATTTTTAATCTCTTTGATTGAGCGAAAGGCTAACTGCCTTATGTTTCTGTGGTATCAGTCATTCCGAATGTGAATTATGAAACAATTGGCTTATGCTTGAGTGTTTTATGAATTCAATTGGTTATGAATGTCAAATAGAGTGAAATGTATCAAATTGTCTATGTTCACGTGAAATTGTGCAATGTGATTAAATATGCAACAATGTGAATATATGCTGTGTCGATTTTTGACCGACCGACCTCTCTTCCTTCTTTTGGCTATAACTTTTTCATCTGACCTCCGATCGACCTGATTTTTGAAACGTTGGACTCCAAAGACATTTTTATATCTCTCCATACCTTGATGATCAGTCTTGATATTAAATTGAAAAAGGTGGATCGAAACAAAGTGTGATGATCGATTTAAAAGGTCTGACTATGCTTCAGTATTTTGGTGATATCTTGATCTATAGAGCTCTAATCGATCTGATTCTTATTTATAATTAAACTAGAGACATAGATCTACAAATGTTATGAAGAGGTCAGACTTCAATTTAGCCCCTAAGATGTTCAATTTCTAGAGTGAAGTTGCGTGTAGTGTGTTGGTCTGAACGTGTTTTGGGAATATCTTTTCTGTCCGACATCCAATTGACCTGATTCTCGAAGCATCGGATTCGTGAAATAATTAATTTCATTTCTATGTGAAATTAGGAATTTTTAGAGATGAAATTGACGGAGATTAATTAGGTCAAAGTGAGGAGACCAGGTAATGATTTTTCTTATCCGTCTTTTATTAATAATTTGACCTATAGAGGTCCGAATTGAGTGATTTTAGTGTCTATGGCTTTCTAATTTTTTAGAGAAAATTTTTGTGACGAAAAATTATGAAATAGTGTCAGGAATGTCACAAACATGCATTGTACACATTTTAATTGCTATATGTGCATTATTAAATATTTCTGAGTGTACCTTTGGTGATGGTGAAAATTTTGGACTGTTTAGAGGCGCTTTTAGAACGTCACCTCACAGACGTTGCCGAGACTTCCAAGCTTTTTCTTCGGGAGCTATTGGTGAGTGACCTAGATGGTTTCTCAATTATTATTTGTTTATTATTTTGCGCTTATAATTCTGTGGAGAAGAATGGTAGGATTGTGCGTTGTTTATGACTGGATTCTGGACCGAAGGTGTCCGATGTATTGGGAGATTATGACATAGAAGTGTTAATTGTCTGAGAATGTGAGACCTTCGTGTTTTCAATGTGATAAATTGTGACTGTGATTTTAATGTGAATAATTGTGAACTAATTGTTTGAATGCGATAATTTGGGTTGGATTGTAATGTGATATTGCTCAATTGCGACATATGCATTCCATGTATGAATGCATGATAAGATAATGACAGTTGTAACAGGAGCAGCCACCGAGAGCTACAAGCTCAATGTTTATATTTGGGCCTCGAGTCCCACAGTGATTCAGAGCCTCAGGCTCAACGATTAATGCGCCCATAATGGGACAGTTCAGAGCCTCAGGTTCAACGATTAATGCGCCCATATTGGAACAGTTTAGGCGCTCGGTTACAACACCGAAATAAATTAGAAAAGTGTCACATGCGCATGTCATATGCATCTGATTTTTAATCTCTTTGATTGAGCGAAAGGCTAACTACCTTATGTTTCTGTGGTATCAATCATTCCGAATATGAATTATGAAACAATTGGCTTATGCTTGAGTGTTTTATGAATTCAATTGGTTATGAATGTCAAATAGAATGAAATGTATCAAATTGTCTATGTTCATGTGAAATTGTGCAATGTGATTAAATATGCAACAATGTGAATATATGTTGTGTGAAACGATGTGTTGCATGAATTGAGTGAACCATTAATGATGGTTCCTCACTGAGTTTGCAAAACTCACCCAAAATTTGTAATTATTTTTTAGGACCCAGAAGAATATCCCGTTAGGCAACGAGCGTATAGCAACTGCATGCGAGTGAGAAAAGAGGTCGGGATCAGTTCGCGTCTGCATTAGTGTCTAAGAAAAATTATACTTTCTGAATTTTTTTGTACAAATGATTAGGTCATGTTGTAAAGTCAACAGACTGAATTACTTTGTATTTATACAAAGGACCCCCGTGGTCATTGAATTCACCGATGATTATTTATGTAAATTGTTTTCCGCATAATATATAATGTATGTTTATGTTTAAAAAAAATTTATACTGAGTTTTGGCTTAGTGATGTAGCACGCCACCCTCACAGGGCACGGACTCAGATATCACCATCGATGTCGGGTTCGGGTCATGCGGGAGTGGGGTGTTACAAAATAAATCAAACACTAACATTCCATAAACATAGGTAAAACATTAACAACACACATTGATTCATCTTGAATAAACATAAGTAAAGCATCAACAACATAAGTCAAATATGGACATAACGTTTCAAACAATATAAATAATTTATTTACATTCAATCATCATGTTCAAAAATTTGAAAATAATCATCATTAATTAAATTATCATTGGATTCTTCATCATTAATATATTCATCCAAAGTATCACCGTTGTCATTTAATTCATCCTGAGTATAGTCTTCATTTGTTTGCATAATAAAATGAGCTTGGACTTCATCCAGTTGTACTATGTTGGGATCAACATCCCTCCTATGTAACGATGATATATCTACATCTTTTATTTGAATGGCTTTATTATTAAATTCCAATATAATCTTTTAATAAAATTCATCTGCATCGTCATTGAATTGACCAGTATCCCTTTCAAAAAAATCGAAGACATTTTGGTGTTGAAACTTTTGAACAACCTTCCAATTGTTATCCAATATAGTATTATTAAGGTGGAAAACTTGCTTCACTTGACTTTCAAGGACAAAAGGACCATTACCATACCATGTTTTACTAACATTATGCTAGTAATATTGTAACGTCAACCTTTCTGAGTCCTTTGATGATTGTTTTGTATTTGAAGATATTACTGTATATTGATATATATATATATATATGTATGTATGTATATGGTTGTATATGAGTTCAAAGATGAATTTGAATCCTTTTGGTACGTATGCCAATTATTTATAATGTTATATGCCCTTACATGAACTTGGAGTTCATCGATATGCAAAATCTTGGAGATTTCTGAAAAGTTAGTTTTTAAGTGTGAAAAACCGAGTCCATTGGATGGGTGTGACTATGGTGGTTAAGTTAAATCTGTTCTAATGCCTTAGAGGTGATTAAACAAGATTTATAGACTTGTTGGACTCTTAGAAAGCTTAATTGGAAAAGTTAATGTACGTAAGGGCTTAATTGCAAATTGTTAAAAGTCAAAGGACTTAAACGTAATTTTTTAATTCTTGGAGGACCAAATTGTAATTTTATAAAGTTAAGGGGCTTAATTATAATTTCCAAAAGTCCAAGGACCAAAATAAAAATAAAAGTTTTGGTGATTCCCAAATTTTTGGCTTAATTGTAAATTTAGGAAAGTTTGGAGGGTAAAACGGTAATTTCACATAAATTAAGGACAAAATGGTAATTTCACCCCATTTGGTCAAAGGAGAGTCAATATTCTAGACCCTTATTTCACTTATGGCCATGCATCACATTTCTAAGGACTTAAGACATTTTGTTTTAATTAAAAGAATGGAGAAGAAAGGAGAAGAGAAGGGAGAAAGAAGCAAGTTTCTACCATCACCTATTTTCCACCAAGTTTTTGATTTTTCAACCTCAATCAAGATGTTCTAAGCTAATTTGGGGTCAAGGAACTCAAATCTATTATTAGATTTGAGAAAATCTCAAAGGATTTGAAGATATCATCAAAAGAAGGTTTAGGTAAATTTTGTCTCATGTCTACATTATGATTTTGAGTTTGGTGTTAAGATATGTTGTTCTCTATGCTTGAATATGCATGAAACATGGTTTAGATTAATGAAATATGGCATAGAGAGGGTTCTTTAAGTCAACACCAAAATTGTTCCCTTTAGGTGAAAGTTTGTGAATTTTTTAATATCTTTTGAAATTGATGATCTAAATAAATTCTATGGTGTTAATTATACATGTATGATGTGAATTGATGATGAAGAATGAAGAAGACGTGTATTGGTTAAGGTTAGGTCAAAATGGTGGGAGAAGAAGTGGATTAAGGTAATGAGTTATGTAATTGATAAATGTAGCTTAAATGGAAGGAGTTGGTTTGAATGGAAGGTGGAATGTGACATTGATTGGAAGTGTTACTATATGACATGATAAGAGTATAAATTATTATGATAAAGTCTTGGAAATGTGACTTGAAAATCATGCACCTTAAATGTTTGATAAAATGCCTAAGTGAACTTGGCTTAGGATTTAAGGCTTTATAATGGTATACATTGAAAAACACTTCCATGTTTACTTAGAGTAAACTTGAAATGTTGCCTAGATTGATGAATAATGACCTAATATGCTTAGATAAAGATGTGCTTAATTATGTTATGAAATGAGTAAGTATTATATTAAAGACATTAAATGCCATAGAAAATGCAAAAGAGAAGCTAATGTGATGGTATATAAATATAAAATTTATGTTTAAGTAGTAATTTCATCGTATGCCTTTTTATGTATAAAGGCTTGGAGCTGTGAATCAAGAAGCTCGTATCGAGGATTGTTGAAGCTAAGAGAGTAAATACCTTCTTTTTAGGTGAGTTAGGGAAATCATATTTCTTAAATAGGATTAGAATATCCTAAGACAAGTATGATGACTGGTATGTAAATTTTGAACCTAGGCAACGTATGGTATAATTGAATTTCAAATGGATGCTAATATGTTTAAGTATTTAATAAACATCATTGTTTTAAACAATTATGCATTTGAAGTACAAAAGACAACTTTTATTGTATGAAATAATATTTCAACATGGTTTTTGAAGCTGATATTTTTATTACATATTTTGAGAAATGTTATTGTTTTTAACAAATTTGAGTTTAAAGTGCAAAGAATAATGCTTTATTTTATGAAACTACATTTTTTAATAACTTTGCACTTGGATTCCAAAAGATAACTTTTATTGCATGAAATAATGTTTTGGAATTTACATAAGCATAACTGAGTCATATATTCTGCATGTATTTGTTCTCTTTGGCTTAAAGCCATAGTACGATTTCATTGTATCAGTTGGACTGATAGATAAAAACATGATGCTTGACTTGATTTTTGTACTTAATTTTTTTATATGATTTTGGTGATTGATGAGGAGACGATTGGCCAATCGTGTGCTAGGCACAACTGATTAAGCGGCCCCCGTACCCTTGACGTTGGTACATAAAAGTTGAGTCGCCGTATCGACACCTTTCTAGGGGACTCGCAGGTCATTTTATACCTAAGGTCTGGACACCGACGAGGTCATCACCTAGGGTCATGATGCTCTTATCGACTGTAGTCTGAACTTATCACAGATGAAAGTTGAGCCAACATCGATAATCGGTGGGTGTGCACATTAGTTTGACCGACTAGGGTGTCACACATTATTGTTTTAGCATATTTTGATATTAGTTTTCTAATGAGATTTGATTTATACATCTGATGTTTTTATGCATTTGTATACTAGAATTGGGACCTATATCCACTAGATGGGTGATTAATAGGCTAGTCCTATATGATTCTTAACTAGTATACGTTGAGTCATAAGTTGATCCTATGTGTTTTCTATGTGATATATATTCACTTTATAGGTTATCTACACCGTCTTGGTATGAATCGAATTCTATTTGTGATATATATATTTCCTGCTCACTAAGTACCTAGTGTACTCACCCCCTCCACTTTCCAATCATATAGGTTAATTTAGTGAGTTTGAAGCTCTGAATGGATCGTGCGATCTTTTGACATTTTCGAGGTATTACTACACGTGAGTAGTTTCTTAGTTTTTACTTTTGTTATCTAGTGGCTCATGAGCTGTGTTTATGTAGATACGTTTTATGATTTTGTAAGTTAACTTTTGATTGCCTTATGTTTTATAAAGGACTTTATGTATGAATCTTTTGATACTATTGTTGAGATTGCCTTAAGTGGACTTTAAAGTCCTGAAGTTATAGTTAGATGTGAATATAAAAGTGTGTTTGAAATTGTTTAAAACTTTTTGGGATTTTTAAAACATAGCCGTTGTGCTGCTCGAATTTAAAAAAAGATAAAAAATAGATATTCAGTTAGCCTTGCATAGTCAGATTAAGAACACCGTGAGTGTCCTTAACTCGGTTATGCGGTGGTTGTTATGGGCTCAATATGGTATCGGGTTATGAGACAAATATTTTCGTTCACTTTAATGTCAATAAGATTAAACCATTTGCACTTAAAACAAAACATCATTATTTTCCTTGATGTAATGTAGCTCTATTATTTCAGAGATGACACCGTAGAAGTCAATAAAATTTTCATCTTGACGTCCCTTAACAACAATCCCATAATTTTGGCTTCTAAGTTAACTATCTTGACCTTGTACATGATATCTCACTCTATTAATAATGTAACTTGTATATTTTTTCCCACAAAGATGAGGCCCATATGCCAAATTATATAATGTTGTTGTCACTTCTTGCACATTATTGTATGTAACCATATCATTTGTATAAAAAATGAAATTAGAAGTTATTTTGACATATAAATTGTCACATGTTCGTAATATGTAGTCAATATATAACTTACTCGATTTTTAAACTATGATATAAACTTTAGCTTATGTCTTTCTTCAACATTAATAATCTCTTTGCTGTAAATGAACTCTTTGCGCTCTCTATTTAAAAAAGTAAATGATAGTAAAGAAATGAGGTTTAATAACAAAATTCTAATATGATTGTTTGAATCAAAAGGAATATACGTACTCTATATTTATATATCGACTTTCTTGCAATTGTTCAAACTTTACCAATAGGAGATTTGGAATTCTTCTTTAGTTAATTCCACATATTTACCCACACCTAGTGGCTTTACTTTTTAGGAGAGAATTGACAACCCACCCTCTTCATCAAAATCAAGGTTACGTCTTGGTCTATTAAATATTTTCTCCACATCACCTAAATATATTGAACAAAATATCAAGCATTCATTTGATATATAAACCTCTATAATAGACCCTTCTGGTCAAGCTCTATTACATACATAACTTTTAAGAGAGCATAAAAATCTGAACAAAGTATAAACTATTAGTAATTGCTACTAAAAAATAACTTTGAAAAAAATAAAAGTTAATATAAATTATCTTTCAATCGGAAAATCCATCAAAATTGAACTGATTCACATATTTTTGCTTTATATGGTAAGTGAATTACCAAATGAATTATAACATCAAAAAATAATGGGGGAATACTAGTTTAAGCTTACATATATTCAAAACTATGTCTTTTTTTCATTTTGCCAAGCTCTTCAACTTTAAGTGTCTTGTAACATAATCGATTAAAAAAACTCTCCAAATTGACTCAAAGTTATTGACACATCCTTTGGCAAATACCCAAGTACTCCAACTAGAAGTAATCATTTTAAAAGTACATGACAATTATGGCTTTTCAACCCTGATCCTTTTCCCTCTTTAACATTCAAACAACAGTCTATATTTGATGCATACCCATCAGGAAACTTCACTTATAACAAGTAGGGGGAATAATGTATGACCCATCATCTCTTCTTTTCAAATGCAAGTCTTTTCTAATATTTATGTCTTCTAATTCAAGTCTAGCCTTAATTATGTCTTTCGATTTCCCATCCATTCCCATTATGGTTCCTAAAATTAAGTCAAAAATATTTTTCTCAATATACATCACATCAAAATTATGCCTCAATAATAATTCCTTCCAATATGCAAAATTGAAAAATAAGATTTTTTAGTCCAATTAAGTTTAAAATCATTTATCTTTCGCTTTCTATTACTTGGATGTTTGCCAAGTATAATTTCACCTAAATGTGATAGTTGGTAGACAATATCATCACCAGACAACTGTAACAAAGCTTCACCCAATTCTACTTTTCCATTAAACAATTTACTTCTTCACTCTCTATACCCATATTCTAAATAACGACAATGACTCGTATAACATATTTAACTTCATAGCCTCATTGAATAAGTTTAATGGTAACACATTGAACAAGCCATATATCCTTTAGTGCTCCACCCAAACAAATTCCCATAAGCTAGGAAATCATTTATAGTCTACAAAATAACAACATGCATTATAAATGTTTCACTTTGAACAACATCAAAAGTTTGTAATCCAAATTCCCATAGATAGTTTAAGTCATCAATTAATGGTTGCATATATACATCGATATCCTTACCAAGAGCAGTAGGTCCTGGAATAAGCAAAGACAATAACATAAAAGGCTCCTTCATACACTTCCATAGAGGTAAATTGTATGGCACAAGAATAACTGGTCATATGCTGTATGAAGTAATCATATTACCAAAAGGATTAAATCCATTTGAGGCCAATCCAAATCGAACATTACGACAATCAAGTTTAAATCATGGAAACTTTCTATCAAATTCTTTCCATGCCATTGAGTTTGCTGGAAGATGCATAATGTTATCATCAATGTGTTTCTCTTTATGCCACCTCATATCCGTGGCTATTTTTTGACATAAAAAGTCTTTGTAATCGTAGTTTAATAGGAAAGTATCGAAGGATTTTTATTCTTATCCCATCATCCACTTGCCACCTTAATGTACCATATATTGGACATTCCTAAACATCTTTACTTTCCTTTCAAAATAGAACACAATCATACTTACATGCATGAATTGAAATATATCCTAATCCAAGGTCCTTTAACATTTTCTTTGCATCATAGTAAGATTTCAAAAATTTGTGTCCAACAACAATGCATTGATTAGTAAGTCAATTAATATGTCAAAAGACTTGTTACTCCATTTATTATAGACCTTCAAATGCAACAACTTGACAACAAAAGATAGTTGTGAAAATTTTGAGCACGCTGGATATAATTATTCTTGAGTAACTTTCAATAACTTCCTAAACTTATCTTTTGTAATACTGCCAATTATGTTAGGCATACCTATTTCATTCATAGTCTTCATATACTTCCCATAATCATCTAACATCTTGTCAATCCCATCATCACCATCATCGTTAACATCATAATCATCTACACCATTATTGTTACTATAATTATAACTTGTACAACCACTTTTACTACAACTTGCTTCCTTACATTCACTATGATAAAACCATGGACTATAGAAATTATCTATACCTTAGATTAGCAAGTGATTATATACAACATCTTCACTTTGAAAGTTTACATTTAAGTAATCGATGGAAGGACAACAAATATGACATTTATCACCTATTCGATGTTGTAAAAATTGTATAAAACTCTTAACTCCTTCTATATTTTTAGTGGGCAATTTTTTATGAGACATACAACTTTATTTAACGCATTTCTCATTCAATTTTACGTTATAATAAAAGTTACTATTTGTTAAATGATCGTTTCACCATAATAGCTTAAGTTATTGTGTGATGCCAACTTAATTGATTTTATATATTCACTAACACACTTCCTCAAGTGAAAGCCTTTTGGGCTTGAAACTTGCACAGACTCACTCTACCTTGTACTAAATAATAGGTGGGTGGTAGGATTTGAACTCACGACTACTTGATCATAAAGGCTTTGATACCATATTAAGTGACCGTTTCAGTACAATAGCTTAAGCTGTTGTGTGAGGCCAATTTAATTGATTTTATATATTCACTAACATACCCCCTCAAGTGAAAGCCCGTTGGGTTTGAAACTTGCATAGGCTCAGTCTACCTTGTGCTGAATAATAAGTAGGTGGTAAGATTTGAACTCACGACCAGTTGATCATAAAGGCTCTGATATCACGTTAAGCGACTGTTTCACCACAATAGCTTAAGCTGGTGTGTGAGTCCAACTTAATTGATTTTACATATTCACTAACACTATTAATTAAAGTACATAGCATTATTACACCATATGAATCGAGAAACCAAGCTCTCGCTATGACTCCAAGGCTTATGGAATTTTTCACCAATAAGCCTCATCAGAATTACATCACAGGTTTTGAGCCCATATACCATCGTATATTTCTAAGAATATTGCAAACCACAACACAAATTTTATATCTTAATTGCAATCACACAAAACCTGAGAAAAATAGTGTGCTATTAAATTAAAACATATATGGACATTAGTTGGCCGACTTACCTGGACAAATGGACAACCACAAAGTACAAAGTAGAATGAAAAGGTTGGTGACTTATTGACTCGAAAACACAGATTATAGCTTGCGAAAAAAACAAATTCATATTTAATATAATACTAGATGATTAATTAAAATGCTAAAAGGGCCAATAAATTCATATTGCTCTATTGATTGCATGTTAATCGATCTACGATTAATATTTTTGAACATCTTAGCTTATTCAATGTTTATAAACTTAAAATATCATTTCAAAATGTTAAAATGGACATATGTTATTTTGTGCTAAGAAAGGAAAAATATATGCTAACCTTTGAAGTGTATTTTTTCATGAAAATAATTATTGTTTTGGTTATATTGATAGCATATAAGATGTTTAGTTGGATAAGAATAAAACATCTTCTACTATATGAAAATAAACTACTCACGAGGAATGAAAGATTTTTAAGAAGGCACTATAAATGACAACAAAAGGGATGGTTTATTTCAAGCTATTAAAAGATGTTCCTTTTATCCTTATAGCTAAAACTTCTAAGTGAGAATAATTTGAAAAGTTAAAAGTAAGAAGTTTAATTGAGATTCAAGCTAAAAGGAATGTCTTCTATCCTTATTGAATGCAAAGGAAGATCATACCTTAACTAACAATCCACTTCTTTACGATTAAGTATATAAACTTACTTTTAATTGAGAGTTGTTAGTGTGTTTATCTTTTATTTTGTTAAACATCATAAACCATTAAACAATTTTCTTCTTTATGGTTCTTAAAATTTTTAAACTTAGTTCTTAATTCTTTATAATCAAATGATCAATTCTTTTACATATTATTTGATTTAATGATACAATCTTCATTTTGTTATATGTTATTTTTTAACATATTAGACTCTATATATAGGAACAATAAAATAGTAAAAAATACATAAAACCATAAATGAATCCTTATAAAGAAATAAAAAGTCCATTGAAATTGAAGTATCATCATCTTCAAGCAAGAATTCAAATAAAAGGAATGATTATTCTCCAAAATGAAAAACTAAAACAAAACAAATTGTAATTTTTAAGATAACTGAAACATTTGTATGTTAAGAACATAAAATCAATCCCAAATAAACCATTCAGGACTTTTGTTGAACGTGTTATGGGCAGCCACATTTCAACTAAAGAGCATAATCAAATCCTTCTCGTTTCCCTTCATTTAACAACAATAACACAACTTCTCAACCATTCGACCATTATTATCACCAATTAATGCAAACAATTGATAAACAAACTAAAAACATTTGACAAACTCTATTTCCTATTTTCTTCTTCATTGAGATAACAAAATAAATTAAGAACACTACTCACCAGAAAAAGACAAAAAGCGCACGGAGAAGTATTGTTGATAACGTGGAAGAGAGAGTAGAATCTAAGGCAAAAACGAAGGGGGAATGCTTGGGTTTCGAAAAACAAAAGGAGAAGGGCTAAGGAAGTCGAAAAGGGGGAGGAAGGACGAGGTTGGCGTGACTGTGTTTAAACAGACGCTAGGACGATGCCTTTGTCATCTAATTAATGACATCATCTCAGCGATATTTTTTCTCATCCGATAGGTTTGACAAAAAACATATGTTTCGTCACAAAATGTAAAACATTTGCTATGAAATTAGAATAGCATTGCAAATTGTCCAGATACTTGTTACGAAATTAATAAACCAATTCCAATTCAATAACTTTTCATACAATTAATTATTTTGTTAAAATGAATAATAAAAATAATTTATTACAATAAAAATTGTTAACTAAATTTGTTTTAATCCTGCTTATAAGTTTGAATATATATTTATGACTACCAGATGTGACATGAGTCCTTAGTAACTCTTTCTCTCAATCTAATCAGACCTCTTAGGCCAAATGTCCATTGGTACATTGTGTAAAGAAGTTTGGTGCAATTTTTCAAACAATTCTTATATTTTGTAAATTTATTAATAAAAAGTATATATAGGATCAAATTTGTTCACTTAATCAAATATTTTTCAAATTATTTCTAATAAACTGCTATTATTATTATTATTATTATTATCATATATAGTAATTAACTTAATGTATTATCAATTTTGTTTACATAATCAAATTGACAATTTTTTTTGTTAATAAAAAAATGCACTATATTTCTTCCTACAAAATCGAAAACGACATCATTTACCTTAACAAGAAACAATCTCATTTTATATTAGGTTTTTATCACTTCCACAACATGGTTCTCTTCATTTTCATGTGAGATGTCAAGATTCATAGTTCAATAACCATTGTCTCCTCTCTTATGCTCATCTCATGTATTTTTGTCAGTATCGGTGAAAAAGCATCCTTAACTATGTTGGTATTGTTCTTTATTTCTATTCTCAAACCTCCATATTGTGCTGAGTTTTAATTATACCTTTAAGTGCATATTGTTAGTTCTTTTTTCTGCATATTTTGTATGGATTATGTTCGTGGTTGTGATTTGAATATGATTTATTGTCTTCCTTTATTAGTTGTATAAGGGTTGACTTCTTTTTACGACCTTTAACGCTTCTTTCAAGATAACCTACAAACTATTTGATGAAATTTCTGAAAGACTATTTAATTCTTTTTGTAATAATGGTAATATAATCCTATATAGATAATACTATGTTTCTGTACATCAAGAACATGGTCATCTATAATACTCTACTGTTTACCTTAAAATTTAGATATGATATAAAAGGTAAATGGATTACTTTTATTTTAATAAGGATAACTTTCATCTCAATAAGTAGATTGAAGATGTATAAAATTTTATTCTAAACTCACTTCTGCAAAATATAACTCTTAACGTAATTCATCGACGAATGTCGACTTAGTAACTAGTTTATGATGGTTTAAATTCATTTCATTGGGAGGAATGTGACAGAATTATCCCTATTGAATAAAAAACCAATGCTGAACAAATCCCCTCTTCATACACTAATAATTTTTTGCCTTCCATGGCTGATCTTCTTCTTCAAGGTTTATAGAATCATCCAAACTACTCACTTACCTTATTATCTATATCTCATTTCTTGTTGTGAAGATATTATATATATGAACATTTGATTATATGTACTATATGTTGTATTAAGCTTTCTTGAATCTTTAAGAGAACATAGATGGAAATGTAGGCAGAGGCAATGTGATCCATAAAGGATTAGGGAAATCGGTTGTTTTGAAAAATTTATCGATTTTAATGACTATATCTAGTCAATAAAGTATACATGTGTTCCATTTTGGGTTCGTCATACGATTTCACTAAATTACCTATCTAAGTTCTATACTAACTGTGTTTTAGGTGAAACACGTCATATTGACAATTCATCTGATCAAGTTGTCTTCCATACTAAATCGAGGGACTCATTCACTGTATCCTCTAGAAGTTTAGCTATAGTGAAGAAGTTGATGAAAGAGGGTGTCAACAACCTAGAACCTGAGGGAAGATCTTTCACTATTTTAATTGGTGCTTTCGAAGGTGTAAGGACCCTTTTTAGGAATTTAGACATAGGGAACTCATTTACTTTTACCAACTCCCGTGTCAGTTGGAATCCAAATAAATAATTATATTGTTGTTATTTATCGATGGTATCAGCTGCAATCATCTTCAAACTTTATTTATTATTATGTCTGTAACAATTTAAAAAAACAACCTTTCCACTAGTTAAGGGTAAGGCTGCGTACTATTATTGTTGTTCTTTGTTAGTAAAAATTGTCAAAGTTCTGATTAAAACTTTGTAGTACTTACAATATATCATTTTATTATATTGATATCATTTCTATAATTTTATAAATAATTATTTTACTATTAATAAATATTAATGATTAACAATGCTTATTAACTTAAATTTATGATATTTTAATCATGTTAAATTTAAAATTTTGGTTCACAACTATTTTAATGTGGAAAAATATTTACTTTTCATATTTTAAATAACCTACCATATGTTTCTTAACAATATTCTTTAAACATTGAAAACAACTTCACAACAATAGATATGTTAACTACGATAGATTATAAAAATGTCAATTAGAATAATCCTTAACTCATTACAATCAATCTCCCAAATATTTAATATTCATTTTTTAACACGAAAAATATAATCTTTGCAAGATTTTTACCATATTTCGATGAATAAAACAAATGATCGCCTTAGGTGTAGCAATCCGCAACGTTCCAGTAAGTTGTCGCAAAATATTGGTGATCAAAGACACACATAATCGCAAATAACTAGTATTCTGCAACAACTTATTTTAATGTCCCTCAATATTATGTTTGGAAGGCCCTTCTGCGACAATTAGCTCAATCGTCACAAAAAAGGAGAAGGAATTGATGATACACATATTTTTAGTTGATACTTATTCAAACTATTCCCGACACTTTGTCGTAATTGATGCTAATTACATTGGTTTGCTTGATATTTCCTGACGTTACTATATTTCATCGCAAAATACTTACGTTTAGGCGAGGAAAGAGCACAAACTGTTGGCCCCCAAATTTTTCTTAATGAATAAGTATGATTTACATTAATTATAAGGTCTTTATGAAATTTTGTGGAGTTGATGTTAGAAAGATTATATGATATGGGTTGATTAAATTAAAGTGTAAAGGTTATAAGAATGTTCAAGGGGTGTTTTTGGCAAGAAACTTAAGGTTAAAAGAACATAAGCCTATAAGGAAGGGTAAAAGGGATTTTTTGGGCTCATTAAGGGTAGAAATGGAAGAAACAAATGTAGTCTTGCTTTTTAAGAAGGAAAAAAACGTGAATTCAAGAGAAAAAGAGAGAGTGCCATAAAGAAGAGAGAGAAATACAAAGACAAGAAAAGGAGAGAAAGAAGATAAAACAAGCTAGGGTTTCAATTTTCTTAGCCTTCAAGAGAGATTTTTAGGTTGATCAAGAAGGGAAAAAGGTAGAGGAAGAGAAGACATTCCATTTGAGCGAAAGATCTCTTCATTTGGTGAAGAATCAAGGTAAGATCATTTTAAATCTTTTGGATTTTTGGAAGGATTTTAGTTCATAGAGTTTAGAAAATGCATGGGTTTAAGTATCATAGAACCAATTTTAGTGATTGTGCTTTGTGGGATTTTCAATTGAAAACCCTATTGAGTGGGATTTTTGTTATTGTATAAGGGGATCAAGAAAGGCAAGAGAAGCAAGAGTAAAGACATTTTAAGCAAGTCTTTAAGCAAGGAAATCAAGGTGGGTTAATTGTTTATAATAGAGTTATGAGCCACTAATGCTTTTCCAAACTAAGAAAATAAAATGATTTCAATTACTTCATAAATTTTGCTTTTAATGATTTTGAGTGATTTGAGAAATTGCTACATGTTGGTGTATGAATTTCGATTAAATGAAAAGTGGTTTTGAAATATTATATTATGCCTTGAAATATTTCATGGCATTTTGTATAAATGAAAAGAAAATGAAAGTGAGAGCATATGATGAAATGATTTGAGCATGATTATGTGCTTTTGTTTGGGTGAGAGTGGAGCCATTCTATTCTTCGCGTGCACGTTGACAAGAGCCTTCTCCCAGCTGCCCACTTGTGACATATGAGCTTCGAAAAATGATTTTGTTCATGGGGTAAACTTTAGTTTCTCCATTTTGTTTCGATGGAGCCCTCAAACCATTTGTTTGTGCATTGCATCTTTGAATTGTCAAGTTTGTTGCATAATTTGAGTGTTCTGCAGTGATGGTTGATTGTATATGTTATATTGATGTGATGATATTTTAACTATGAGTTTTGGAGCTAAAATTGTGAATTTGACTGAGAATTTGAGAACGAAGCGTTTTATGAATTCATTATGAATTTTATAAGATAAATGAACATTCAACGATTTTGCTTATTCTTCGTTATAAACTTGTTACCCACGAGTTTTCGAGCTCACCCTATTTTGTCCCATCCTTAGGTGATGGCTAAGAGATCAAGTGATCAAGAGCCTAAGGGAATTACTCCAAATTTGCTTATGTTGTATTTTGTGTTGGTTTTGGGAAAGATCAATATTTTAGTTGCATTTCAAGTTTATTTGTTCAAAATTCTTTTGTATTTTGAGATTTTAAGATGATGATGTATTATGGCTTGAATTGCCATTGAAGATTTGTAAAACTTTGTTCTTTTATGTTAATGAAATATGAATGGTGTATGGATGATGTGAGTTGAAATTAGATATACGTGAAGAAGTTATCAACTTGAGTTGATGATTTTGGAACATAAGTGAGATGTTATGGAAAAGAAAGATAGGAATTATGACTGATCAGATGTAGTGAAAGTGATGAGTCAAATGAGTAAAGATTTGAGAGTTTAATGAAGTCAATTTGGTAGCTGAATTGTTATGCTAAGGACATTCCAAGTTTGTACAATGTTAATTCACAAGTCTTCCTTAGAGGTAAATTTTGTGTTCTAACTTCAGGAGGAAAATTGTATTGATCTAGGCTAAATTAGACAAAGTTGTCTCTAGAAAGTTGTAGCTTCTCTTTCTAGCTTTCCAACGGTATATAGTATGAAATTTTTGGACAGTCAAGTCAAAAGTTATGATCTTCATAAGTGGATCGACCTAGACTCGCCACTGCTACAGTAGTAGTCTAGTTATTTTATTTTGACTAGTAAAACGACACGCGGTCAAATTTTGGCGTCGTTGTCGGGGAGTGTGGTGTTTTAGTTTTTGTTTGTGATTTAATTGGTGTTTTGTATATATTTGTTCGTGATTAATTTCTTTTATGTTATTTGGTGATCTTTTCATTTTTTATTTTGTGTTTTTAAAAAAATTCGATATGGATGGAAGTAATTTCTTTTGTAATTCATATTCTCAATCCTATAACAATGTTTGGACTGATCAACCTAACTTATGTTATTGATGGAATAATCATCAGAATTACTTCCATGATAGTTTACAGGGCACACAACAATTCTCGTACAGACCAGAAGCTTCCTATCATAACTCCGGTCCATCTCTGGAAGAGTTGATGTTGTAATTGCAAGAGAATACTTTACAATTCCAGAAGGATGGAGGGCAATTTCCAAAAGACACATATTCTAACGCCCAAGATCCGAAGAGCCAACATAATTCACTTACATCTTTAGAAGAACTTGTTAATACTATGGCTGCTAACAATTTGCAATTTCAATAGGATATGCAGCAGGAGATGCAAGAATTCCAACAAGAGACAAAAGCCAGCCCACCTGGTTCAGGTGCATCTTTAGAAGAAATGGTTAACAAAATTGTTGCTAACACTTTGCAATTTCATCAGGAGACAAAGGCACACCAACAGAGGATGGAAAACCTAATAGGTCAGATGGCAATAAGCCTTGATCACCTGGAATCGCAACGAGAAGAGGCACAGTCTTATCAACTTGAGGTGTATCCAATTGAAGTCTGTGCGAAAAATTTGCAAAGTGATGAGGAGCTTGAGAATTTTAAGGTACATCCTCAACGAATTGTTTGTGTCGAAGAAGTTGAGAATGAGCTCGAAGCCACAAAGGACATATCTTTTAGCTCGGAGGTAAGTACTGAGTCCATAATTAATTTTGAAACTAACTCTTTCCCTTTACATTACAGATTTGAGGAATTGAATGATGAAGAAAAAGGTGAAGAGACGTTCGAAATATTTTCGGAGTGTATGGACTCAGTCAAGATTGAACATCTGAGGATAGAGAAGGCGCCGAATAAGGATAAAGATCAACTAAGATCCTATCCGGAATTACCTCACGTGGAGGAGCCACATGTGACACCCGAAGATCACAATTTTGTCACGTGAGGAGAAAAAGGAGTCGAGCCAGCGACCCTAAACAAAGGCGCTTCTTGGGAGGCAACCCAAGGGAAGTAAATTTCTTTTCCTTTACATTTTCGCATTACTTTTTATACGCTTGTGTGTTTTTGAATTTGTCTGTTTTGCTTGTTTTTAAGTTTTCAATCAAAATGAGAGAAAGAATAGAACAAATGAAACAAACATTTTCTCATTTTCTATTGGTTCTAGGATTATATAATCATGATTAGAGTGTGGATTGACTGGATAATTTCATAGCAACTTTAGCATGTACTTTTGCTCTTGTGTTTGGTCGATATGCATTATCTTTGGAAGATAGTGACTAATGGTAGACAAAGCTGGTGAGATTTTAGCCTTAATTGACTGACACATCCATATCATGATAATGTGTTACCTTCAAGACATGTATGTCTAGATTTTGCATTAATTTTCTATTCGAGACCACATTTTTATCACATGCATTAATATGGATATGATTAGGCATTCTTTGTTTTCCCTAAGCTACATTAGCCAAATAGCCCATCCTATTGGCATGATTTTTTCCTTGATAAACCCCTTTGAGCTTTAACCTTTCTTTTTATATAAATCAAATTTTATGCTTTTAAATATATCCAAGTGTCCTACCCAAGTCATAAAGCTAGTGGAACATTTGTGATTGTTGTGTTTGTGAATATACAAAATTCTAAGTGTGGGGGTGTATATATGTGAGGGTTGGTTATAATCTTGGATGTTATTTTATGTTTTATCATTGAAATTCCCATTTTGATGTAGTTTATTTCAATTTTATAAGGAAAAAAGAAAAGAGAAAGAAGAAAAAGAAAAGAAAATGAAAAAAAAAAAAAAAAGAAAAGAAAAGAAAAAAGAAAATGAAGAAAAAAAAGAAAAGAAAAAATTGTTTACAATGAATGTATCAAGGAAGAATTGCATATGTGTTTAAAAGTTATTTAAGGTTTATGAATCTTCCTAGAATTGTAATGGTTGAGTTATTTGAGTATGTGAATATGAGGTAGAGGTTGGCTTGTAAGGTTCACTCTTATGATTTCATTTTCATAAACTGTATGAGTGATTCCTTTGGATTGATATATGCTTCATGTGGTTCGTGTGTGAGAGCTGAATGAGGTTGTGAAATGTAATTGTTGCATTTGTCATAACTGACAGTACCTAGTTTTTGATGAGTGTTGTTTTGTTTCACTAGCTTTGATGGCTTTCATACTACTTGACCTAAATTTACCTCACCTTACCCTTGCCCACATTACAACCTTGAAAAGTCCTTTGATTCATGATTTTGAGAAATGAAATGATATGCAAAATTATGGACTGTCATGATCATGAATGGTATTGAGTGTACCCATAGATATATTTTAATTAAACATATTTTCCGAGTCTACCATTAGATTGCTCAGTTTTTGAAGATATTGAATGTTGATTGATCATGAATAAAAGCTTGAAATGTTGATTACTTGCTATGAAATTTGAAAGCTATTCATCTTTGTTTGTGATTATATTGTCTTGGAAAATATGGGAATTGAGTAAATGTTTTGGGTCATGAGCTTAATTTTGATGTTTTGTCCGAGGACGGTCAAAAGCTAATGTGGGAGAAATTTATATGTACTTAATTGTTGATATTTTTAATTATTTACACTTAGCGATTAATGATACAAAAATGCTTAAGATACTCACTTTAATTCATATTTGATTTTAGGTACAATTTGGAAGCAAAGAAATTAAAGTGAGTCAAAAGTACCCAATTTGAGACATTTTTCGAAGATCAATTCTTGCTTGTCTTCATGGAGTGAGACAAAGAAAATTAAAAGATGAAAAATGGAAGACAAAGAAAGAAAGAAAATTCCAAATGCAAGCAGCTGAAAGAAATTAAAAAAAAAGAGTTTGGTGGCTGCGTGAACATGTATTAACGTTGCATGAAACACAACGTTATGTAGGAGGATTTTAAAATCACGCCATAGCCAAATGCAATAAAGGAGAGTGCAGGGAATGACGACGCATGAGGCGTCGAGCACAGAAGGCAGCAGAGGAAAATGAGGAGAGCACGCAGCGTTTTACTTAAAAACGCAGAAGGTAGACGCTAAACGCACCCAACAGTAGACGTTAAATGCAGCGTGGAGCAAAGAGGCTTTAAGGGTTTTACATTGACGTAGACCCTTAATTGTCTAATTAAGCGACAGTAGAGGAAAGAATAAAACAAGCACGGCTAGAGGGTGGAGGCGCTGCAGGCGTGAGTGAAGCAGGAGTGTGGCTCGGCTTTCTTGCGTGCTGGCGTGGAGGCTTGTTGGGCCCGGGTGTTGGACCCCGATCTTGGAGTGAAAATTTAAATTATGAAAATAAAATTTAAGGAGTGCTTTGTGTATGTATTGTATAATAGATGACTTAAAATTAAAGGATATTGATAAGAAAAGAAATGATTTGATTTTGATATCTTTGGGATTTTGAGTGGATTGGTATGGTTTATGAAATTAAGTAGATGAGTTGATTGAAATTAAGTTGAAATTCATGAACTAAAGAGAGAAAGAGTGAAAAAAAATGAAAATTTGTGAAAAGTTTGACTTTTTGGCCTTTGAGGGTTGACTTTTGATTTAGGCAAAATTTGATAAAATGATCTACATGAAACTTGTAGATTATGTTAAGAGTTTTCTGTGACCATAAAGTTTGCTATTTTTTGATGTCGGGATTGAGAGATATGATTTTCCGAAGATATGCTTTGTTTTGAAAATGCTATTAAGTATAGATTTGTGTGTTCTATGCTTCGAGGCCACTCGTCGTATGAATTTAGTCTGAATTGGAGTAAGTAGCCTTCATGAAAGTTTTAGATGATGTTTTTATCTTTCCATTGATATAAAGTTTGCAATTTTTCGATATCGGGGCTAGGAGTTATGAGCGATTAAAAGTTGGAAGTCGGTTAGGAAAAGCAGTTTTGGACAGAATCTTTGATTGAGTTTTTGACCTCTTTTGAGACCTAATTTGATTTTGAGTACTTCAGGGAAGTTGTAGAGATTCCTTTGATCTTTTTATTGACACCAAATTTGTCAAATTCTGAGTTCAAGATCGAGAGATATGATTTTTGAAAAGTTCGGTTTTGAAGTTCCGTTACTTTGTTTTTAATCCGATCCCTTTTGTAATCTTTTACTTATAATTCCTTCGTCCGACATCCGATTGATTTGATTCTCGAAGCATTGGATTCCTAAGACAATTAATTTCATTTTCTTGAAGAATTATGATTTTTAGGAGATTAAATGGAAAGAGATTGATTGAACCAAAGTAGGAGATTTGGTTATAGGTTATAAGTTGGATAATTTTCTGAACATGGTTCGGTATTTTGCGAAATTCGGGAGCTGTACAACTCCGATTGAGTTGATTCTTAAGGCCAAATAAAATTAAGATATGGGGATACAAATCGTGTGAAGGGATCGAAATTTAATTTCATCCCTAAGATTGTCTATTTCTGGACTGAAGTTATGTTAATGTTCAGTCTCAGATTTTGTGAAGGTCCGATAGTATTTCGGCTATAACTTTTTCGTTTCTAATCCGAATTGAGCGCGGTCTGTGGCGTTGGATTCGTATGATCTAGAGGAACAATTTTCAAGAAGAAAGTTTGTCTAAATTATTTCGTTTAGATGCTCGAAAATAGGATGCAAGCTATCATGTTTTGAAAATCCTATGCAGGGGTATTTTGGGATTTCACTTAAAAGGAGGGGCAACTTGGTCAATTACCCCTCACTTAAGTGACATGGAAGAAACACAACATGGTTGTCGTTGTTAAAGGCTGGGAATCACTATAGTTCTAGAAAATTAAAGAAGAGAATAAGAAGAAAGGAGAAGATAAGAGAAGCATATGGTGAAGTCGAAGGAGAAAGAAGAGAGAGTAGAGAGAGAAAGCTAAGTTTTGCATTTTTAAGAGTTTTCAAGAGGATTTTTCGTTGTTTTCAAGGGGAAAGAGATAGAAGAAGATGAAAGCTTGTCTTGGAGCTCAAAAATAACCAAAATGGTGGAGAAAATGGTAAGTGAGAGAAAGTTTAAGTTTTGAATTTTTGATGAGTTTGTTGGTTGGTTTAGTTTAAGATGGTTATGGATTGTGTTTTCCTAAGGTTAATTGAAGAGAATAGGTTATGATTATGCTTAATTTTGGATTAATTGTGAATTGGGGGTTTTGCCCAAATTTGTGAATTGGGGTTTTTGTAAATTGATGCTTTAGATAGCTTGGATTAATGATGAATTTGAGATTTCTTAAGTCAATTTTGATGTTTATGCCTTAAGTGAGGTTTAATTTAAAAAATGGTAAATTGGGGGTTTAGGCCAATTGTGGAAATTGGGGATTTTCTCTCCAATAGCTTGAATATGTGGGGAATTGAAGAATTCCTAAGTCAATTGAAAGATTATATGATTTATGATGTTCAATTTTGGAAAATTGTGAAGTAGGGTTTTAGGTTCGATTTTGTAAATTGAAAAAATGGGAGAATTTTGATTTAGATCTCTTGAGGCTAGTATGGCTTTGTGATTTGTGAAATAAATTTTGAGGATTTAGTTATTTATGACGTTGAATTTGGATGATTATGGTTTAGGTTAAATTTTCAATTGGAAGAACAAAGGACGCTTTGGTCAAATTGATGATCGGGACGAGGTCCTTGCATCATTTCGGGGTGGGTGGTATATTTATTTATTGAATTGTAAGTTAAGAATGTGAATTTGAAAATTCAAGAAGCAAAGTTTTGATAAATGATTTTATGAAAATGATTTTAGAAAATACAAGATTTATAAAAATTATGTTTTTAAATTATCTGAAAAATTTGAGCAATGTGTTTTATGAAATTGTATACGTTTTAAGATATGTTTGAAAGAAATAAATTGCATTCATTGTTGTGCATTGGATTGATTGTTATGTGATGAAATTGGTGAATATTGAATGTGAAGTTCAACATGAATTGATGTGAATTATGTATGTGAGTGTGTCAAGTCTGACATTATGTGGAAATATGAAAAATTTAAAGAAAATCAAGACTTTTGAAAAGTGCCTTCGGGCAATTTGAATTTTCGTTTTCGCTTATGTGTTATGTGGGTTTGGTCAGGTCCTTTTGTGAGTCGGATTACCTTTGTCTCTATTCGATATAACCTTCTCCCATTTGCTGCTAGTGGCATGGAGCTCCGATTGAGACTCCTTCACGGCTATAATGGACCGCTATGGAAAAAGTGTAATACGCCTGCTTATGGTGCACAGGATCATATCTTGGAATGTGCGAGACGCTCTATTTTGGACCGAACCAAACCATTCTCGAAATGTTATGTCTTTGTTTGATTTCTTTCTAAAAGTGATGCATCGTGACGTGCTTACATTCATGTTTTCGATCATATTTATAAAGTTTGAAAAGTTTTGGAATTTGAGAAATAATAGTTTGAGGGTTGAAATTGAGAAGGAAATTAGAGTTTTCAGTGTGAGTGTTTGTGAAAAAGTGAAAAGGGTTATGAACTTATAAGTTTTTGAGAAATAAATAGCAAACGTTTTTGAAAAATGTTTTTGCTTATGTTTCAATTTAAAAGTGTATTATCCACTGAGCCGTCGAGCTCACCCCACTTTCATCCCCACCTCCAGGTTATAAGCGGGAGTTCGGATGAAAGAACGTTAAGACTTTTGTTCGTTTTTGCACACCTTGTATTTTGTGTTTTGATTCTGATATTGTTTATGGCTTGGGAAGCCATGAAAAATTGTAGCATTTTCAGTTTAGATTGTATTTACAATGGTTGAAATTAAGTATGGATGTGTATATGAATTATGGATTTGTGTGTATGGAATCGAGTATTGGAATTGAGTTTGTATATGATTATGAGTAGAAATGGTGAATGTATATGAATATGAGTGAATTGTATTCGGATTGAAATATGTATTGGGGAATGAGATTATGAAGTGTTCTAGATATAGGTTTGCGTTTGCTGGTGTTTCGGATTCTGGAAAGGAGATCCGATGTTGATTTGTGTTGATGGATTGTGATATAGAAGTGTGTTTTTGCCTTTGCACAAATTTTTAGGCTGTCAAAATACAACCGTTGTGCTGCCCGATTTTCGGTAAAAATTGGCTTAAGATAAGAATACGAATGAGAAGTTAGTTTGTTAAAGATAAGTGTTTAGTTAAGAAGATGAAATTTTTGGGATTTGTATGGATTGGTTATGTTTTTAATGAGTTTAAAGAAAGAGAACAGAAATGTATGAAAAAAAATATATATATACTGGTTTCGGATGGTTAGTCTAGGTTATTCAACGCGATAAGTTGTCCATACTTTGTATTTCCCACGGATGTCGGCATTTAATTCAGTTCGATTCGCTTTCATATTTTATTCAATTCGTTTTCACATTCAATTCCGATGTGTATTCGTTTTGATATCCGATTTGCTTTTGATCCGTTTTCGCTTTAAGATTCGATTTCGTTCTATCCGCTTTGTTATTCATATCCGATTTGTAACATCCCACCCTCAATTGGAAGGGTAGAATAGTAAATTGGCATATGATGTGCTAGATTGGGATTTCATAGGACTGCTCATGCATAATATGATTGCTACATAGTCACAATTTTGCACAGGAACTTACTGTACATGCATACATGACATTCCCGGTTTTCGTGCCTAAGATAATTTTATTGAGATGAGTGTTATTTTTGGGTTTGGAAAACTATTCGGAGTGTACCATCGAGTGTTTTACATTTTTAGGGATTTATGAAAATTTTTCTGAAATTTTTCGGGGTTCTTGCCTGGACCGGAAAATTCCAACTGACTGACTGAGTGAGCTTTTTTGTACTGAAAAGGACTGCCTAATGGCATTGGATTATTGAATAGATAATTGTGGGAATTGTTATGGAACCATTATGATAGATTAAGATTAAATTGGATTAGAGTTATGATTAAATGTTGTTAATTAAGTTTTTGTCTTTTCCATTCATTAAAAGCCAAGTGTCTCTTTATAATTAATGACTTTGTCTTATATGATGCTTCACCTTCGACTTTTTCTCCTTGTCATACTTAAAAACCAATTTTGGAAAGCTTTGGAAAGCCAATCTTCCTTGTCATCCGAAACTTGCCATTTCCTTCAATTGTTTTCCTCCTCCTTCGACTATTTCCTTTTTCCTCCCATATAAGTTCCACTTGTTCTTTTGCTTGTTCCCTCTTCCTTCTCATGTAAAGCTAGTTCACACCTTGGGTTGATGATGATCTTGGTTATGCTTATGAAAACCGTGGGTGAGGTGTGGAAAAAAAGAAGTTGGTGAGAACTTAAAGAGTTGAGGAAAGTAGAGCTTGCAACTTGTTTGGTGAGTATTGATGGTTGCTTTCCTTCTTTTGGTAGTTAGAACCAGTCATGGGATCCTTTGTGCATTTATTTGATCATGAAAGTGGTAGGTTTGAATGGGTTTAAATGCATGCTTGAGTGAGGGTGAGTGAATGAATATGGTTTTTGTTGATTTTGGCTTGGTTTTAGATTGATTTTAGAAAGGCTAGATGAATGGCAAATAGTTGTGTGGTTGCTGCCAAAGTTTGTTAATTATACAAATATATGTTGTGATGATTTTGTGGTTGAATTGGAGGTGTAAATGAATGTTTATTGATGTAGGTAAAGTGATAGAATGGAAGAGGAAGAGGTAAAGATGAAATCTGGAAAATTTGGTGTTTAACCTATTAAAATGTTTTGATCATAACTAATTGTATAGGTGAGCAAATGAGGTGAGGTTTGTGCCCAATTAAACTTTGGGATGTTGGCTACATTTTTGTGTGAAATAGGTGTTGTCCAATTTTAGCTTTAAGAGGTTGCAATATGGCTTGGAAAGTTACTGCTATTGACTGGAATGAATAGTACCCGAAACCATAACCTAGAGTTTTGCTAATTTTTCTAAATTAATTAAGAAGGAATTAGAAAAAATGGACTAAATGAAAGTTGAAGCCTATTAAGTTATCTTTCCTATGCCACTGATTTTGCAATTTTTCGATATGTCTATTAGGAGTTATGGACTGATGATTGTTGGCTGTTTTTATGCATTGAATGAAACCTAGCTGGAATGTCAAATTTGGTGTACATTCAGATTAGGAGAAATTTTAGTAATTTTTTTTACATTGAATTGGTGTTGGAAATCTACTGAAGAGTTTTAGATGACACATTCATCTCGAAAATGGTGTATGGAATATAATTTCTAGAAATCAGATGTGGGAGTTATGGATTTTCACCATTTGAACCTACATTGTGATGTTAATTGCTGATTAGGTCAGAAACTTGCATAACAGATTTGACACTGTTAAAGGCTGAATTGGAGTCTGGTTATTTCATGAAGAATTGAAGTTTGAGATTTTATCTTTTCAGGGATATAAAGTGGTGATTTGTTTGACTTGTATACAGGGAGATATGATTGATAGAAAGTTACTGCTCAAATTGAGTGATTTCAGGAACAGCAACCTTGAGTGAATTATTTGACCTAGTTAGCAAGGGAATTGAAATTTGGGTTGTTTCATGAAAGTTGTAGATAACATTGTGATCTTGATGAGCATATTTAGTGTATAATTTCTGACTGCATAGAATGAAAGATACTGAATTTCCAATGACTGTTCTGTTTGAGGAAGTGAATGTGTGGGCAGTAGCTTACATTGGATATTTGACACCCTTAGGGGTGAAATTGATTTTTCTGGACTAAAGGAAACTTGTAGAGGGTTCCATTACCTTTCTAATGAGATATGGTTTGCATTTTTCTGAATTGTGTCGAATAAGTTATGATTTATTGAATTTCGGTTAAAGGAAAGAGAAAAAGAGTAGGAAATAAGGGCAATGTATATATATGAATTGTTGAATTTTGGTTTCTTTCGTGAATAACTTTTGCGTCCGACGTCCGATTGATCTGATTCTTGAGGCATCGGATTCATTGAATATTTAATTTCATTTTCTGAGAGATTGGGGATTTTAGACGGGAAATTGACGTGGGTCCGGGTAATGGACCGCTAATCACTGTTTTATTTAACTGGGGACCTATTAAGGTCCGATTTGCGCACCGTCAGCGCCAATAGGTTTCTAATTTTTTAGATAAATTTTTCTGATGGAAAAAAAATTGGGATTAGGGCCGAGAATTCATGAACATGCATATTTTTACCTACATGTGCATCAGTAATTCTTTCGGATTGAATCGTTAGTGATAGTTACCTTCTCTGATGCTTAGGCACAACTGGAGCGTCGATCGACCGACGTGACAAAGACTTTTCGGCAATATCTCGGAAGTAAGATGTGAGTAACCTAGTTGGTTATCCCGATCTACGTGTTTACTGTGACTTGATTGCCCTACGGGGATTACGTGAATTATATATGGCTTTTATTGACTGTGAATTGGGCATTGGAAAACTGTTTAATTGGACTGTACATTTGGACTGACCCATGGACTGTGTTATATTATATTGACTTCTATTGGGCATGTGCATTCATGCACAAATGCATTAAACTGCTAAAAGGAAAATTGTGAACCGAGACGTCACTGATACTGAACCGAGCCTAGAACTCGACATACTGAAACGAGCCTCGAGCTCGAAGGGAGATAATTCTTCCCAGACGCGTCTACACTGAATACTGTTTATGCGCCGGTCACAATATCGTAATAAAATCTGAAAAAGAGTCACATATGCATTGCATCATTATTTGGTGAATATCCGAAATGGATAATTATTGTATTTGTTTGACTTTGATGTTGTATTGTAAATGGATGACTCTTGTCTCGTGATCGTCTTATTATTCTCGTAACTAAATATTGGTGTGACAATTGACTGTAAAATATGAACTATGAATATTGACTGTATTAGTAGTACTAAGACTGTCTTATTACTGTAATTTGTTATGTGATGCATGAATTGGGAGAACCATCGATGATGGTTTCTTATTGAGTTCGCAAACTCATCTAAAATTGCAATCTATTTTTTAGGATTTAAAAAGTACCCCGTTCGACGCGGGAATATGTCTACTGTAGGGAAGTGAAGGATAGAGGTCGGGATCAGTTCGTGTCTACATTAGTGTCTTACTAAATTGTGTTTCGCAATCATTATATAACAATGCTTTGTATTTAGACTAAGCCCATTGTGGCGTTATTGTTTTTACACATTGACAATTGCATTATTGTTGCCTGACTGTAATGAGTGTTGACTGTTTGTAATAACTGGAAATAGTTTATCAGGGGCTTAAATTACTTACTGTTTTTACCGTTATTTTTACCGGGCCAATGTATGTTATAAAAAAAAAATTGTTGTATACCGAGTTTTACCGACTGATGTAGTACTCTACCCTCGCGAGGCACGGACTCGGATATTACCCATAATATCGGGTTCGGGTCACTCGGGAGTGGGGTGTTACATTTAGGTAGTATCAGAGCCCAGTAGTACGTAATGTATCTGGGCACAGTCTGAAACTTAGGGTGCATACATTTGAGTCGTGTCATTGCAGACCGTGGCAACTGATCCCTAGTTTGAGTCGCACGGGTAGAAATCCTACGTGTGCGTACGTGTCAAGTGATTAAGTGAGAGAAAAAGTGAGACTGTGTTAGAGGGTGAACCCCTGGAAGTGTATAAGCAATTAGGAAAGGAAAAAGGAAAATAGATAAGGAGATTGATATTGATCGTGGTTAGAATGGTATGTTGGCCTAGACCGATTAAGGAAAGAAGTGATATTAATGAATTCCCGGATTAAAATGGCAATATTATGGTGACAGAAAATGAATATGTCTAGAACTTGGAAAGGTCCACTGGAGATAGGAGAAGCATACTGGTTATAGTAGTCTTAAGTGAGATTAAGGTCCGGGATGATTAAGTAATTAGAGTTTTGACTGTATATGTGGGGAAATGGGAAACATTGGAACTGAGTAAAGTGTAGATGGTCCGATTAGGTAGATATTGATTCACTGTATTGGTGTTACAGATGATGATAGCGAGATTGTAAGAAGATCAATAGTGTACTGTAACGGTCTATCGAGAACTGAAAGAACTGAAAAAGCAAGATGCCTAGTGCCTAGTTGAGTAAGAAAAAGTAGACTCGGTGAGATAAAAGTGTACAGATAAACTGAAATGAATTAGGGAAACGGTTATGATTATGAGCGCCTAAGCGTGAGCCTGAAATGGTTATGCGAATATTGTGCTTAGAGTTTGGAAACTAGTATCAAAGGATGGTAAGGGGAAAAAGACAGACTGACAATTTTCTACTGAATGTGTATCGAGAAATTCTAGATTTGGTTGAAAAGATGTATATAGACACAGAAATGGTAACTGGATGGGTAAATAGATAGAGATACAATGGAGTTGTATTAACGATTTTGTCGTATTTTGGGGACTGTGAATGCCCTATTATAGATTGTTTGAGGATATTAAAGAAATACGAAGCAATAAGAAGATGACATTGTATAAGCCAAGTGGACATGACCTTAAAAGGTCAAGTTGACACATGAATGCTATGGGAATGAAACTGGGGAAAAAAAAAGAAATAATGATAGTGATATGAAAAGAGTTGTCACATTTAAGTCGATTTACCGTTGGGAGTACCTATTGGACAGTAAAGTTGATCATGATTAATAAAATGTATGTGAAAGATACATGGAAATCATGGAGGAGATGATCAGTGAATGATTAAATACGTGCTTCTATGAGTGGCTATAAGTGTAAAGTTTATATTCGGTTAAAGTAAGACATAGGAGGACTGAATGTACCTTTATGAGAGAAAATGAGAAATGATTATGGCATCAGTTCTTTATTTGAGAATTAGCATAAACGGAAAGGAGTCTTATGGAAGTCTGAATTGTATAGGTTACTAATTGGTTTCCGGATAAAATGCTGAGGTATAGATTACTGAATAAGTGTGAAAGAAAGTGTTTATGTGACTGTCACAAGGAACCTTAGTGTAAGGAATGTTATGATCTTTTAAATTATGGCATAAAATTGTTTTGATTGAGATAGTACGTATAGTGAAGAATGATTGGAAAGAAATTAGGGATAATAATTGGTTGATGAGACTTTCGTGAACAGTATAAAGACGGTAACAAGACTAATGGTCAAACGGAAAGAAGTATGGACAAAATTAAAAGTGAAATTGAGTTATATCTCATACTACTGAAGTTATCTGTATTGTGTGTACGGAAATGTAAAATATCTAATAACATGAGTGGAATTTTAATTTGAGATGATCCTATTGCAATGTGAAGTGAAATACTCAAATGACGTGGAAATTGATGGGAGTCCAAGTACAGATGATTAGGTACTAGTATATATATATATCAATTTGGATGACAGAAAATCAATTGTAAAGAGAAAATGAATAGAGATAAGAAGTCCTAAGAAGGAAAACTGACAATGACGTGATGTAGTGTTATCTTCATAAAGGGATTGTAAATTCATTAATTGTGGACTTAATGAGAAGGTAGAATGTTGTTTAGTGATGTTTGGAAAAGTCATCAAGACCCTAATTGAGAAGTATGCGAGGTAAGCAAATGATAGTGATTATGATGATAGACGGAATGTGTTTGAAAGTGTTGAACAGTGATAAATTGAATTGACTTTGATAAATGGTATTAGTGTTATCATCGCAATTGTTTAAAGTCTTGGAGACTTTAGATTCCTATAGGGATACATAGTGTTAATTCGAGGAAAGAGACAGGCATAAATACCGACAATGCTGAAATGAACGGACAATTCTGCCTACTAAACTCAACTAGTAAACAGATCATGCTGCAATGAACAGATCAATTACAGATATTGGGAGTTTCAAAGAATGTCAAGTAGATTATGGGTGATTGTGAAGTGTTTCTGAAAAATTGAAATTGTAGATCTAGTGATAAGAAAGGTTAAAAGTGCAGGAGTTAAAGTGGTAAGTCTAGTCTTATGAGTCATAAGATGGATACGCAGTGAAATTGAAAAAAAAACAACATTATTGAATGCTTCAAAGAATAAGTTGTGTACCCGATAAAAAGTGATAGAACAAGAAAGTGAACAGTCGAAGCTAGACATTCTAGTAAGCATATGCTAAAAGTGAAATTGAATAACTATGACTATGAGTATATAATGAAGTGATGAGTGATTCAAGTGCTTAGAGGTTTGAATGGTCAACAGGCACAATGCGTAAGTGATTTAGGTTTCATAGGATTATGACCGTGTTATAGAGTTCTGATTTACTATAGGGATACCTCGCTAGATCGCATAAAGATGCCTAACGGGAGGCAAAGACCAACATTGAGTCGAAATACTTGTGATGAGTGAAATAAAGGAAAGTGACTCAGGAAAACTGCATGGGTTAGTTAAAGTGGATCAGGATCGGACAAATGAAACAGAGCAAAATGCATATCCGAATAGAGGGCGTGAACACTATAGAATAATGAATTGTCTAAGGAGAATTGAATTTGAACAGAGAGTCAATGGGATATAAAGCATGGCTGCATTAGGCAAAGTATCACTGGTTATAGTGAAATGGAGCTAAATGTCATTTTATTGGTACCAAAGGAATGTGAATCGTCCCTGACGAGATAAAGGAGGTTATTGTACGTATCACCTTTAAAAGATGTACTCCATGCAATACGACTTAGTCTGTATGTTATTGGAAGAAAAAGATATTGGACGGTATAGTGAGAAAAAGGTATTGGATGGATAAACGTGATGATTAGTGAACAGGTTCGGAAATAATGAACGAAGTCATAGCATTGGAACTAAAGGTAATGACTACTCTGAAAATGGCAAGTGAAATAGCTAAGGAAATGAGATCGCCAACTGATAGCCTTGTTGAGTCCGTCTACTGTACTGAGTGATAATGAGTTAACCAAATTAGTAACTGAACAATTGACTGAATATGGTTACTGTGACCTTTCGAAAAATGATTTATTGAGTGGAAATGTGTATGGGACATATAGGAACATATGATTACGGTCATACTGAACTGTTGATTGAGAATTTCGAGGACGAAATTTTTATTAGGAGGGGGGAATTGTAACATCCCACCCTCAATTGGAAGGGTAGAATAGTAAATTGTCATAGATGTGCTAGATTGGGATTTCATAGGACTGCTCATGCATAATAGGATTGCTACATAGTTACAATTTTGCACAGGAACTTACTGTACATGCATACATGACATTCTCGGTTTTCATGCCTAAGACAATTTTATTAGGATGAGTGTGTTTTTTGGGTTTGGAAAATTATTCGGAGTGTGCCATCGAGTGTTTTACATTTTTAGGGATTCATGTGAATTTTTCTGGAATTTTTCGGGGTTCTTGCCCGGACCGGAAAATTCCAACTGACTGACTGAGTGAGCTTTTTTGTACTGAAAAGGACTGCCTAATGGCATTGGATTATTGAATAGATAATTGTGGGAATTGTTATGGAACCATTATGATAGATTAAGATTAAATTGGATTAGAGTTATGATTAAATGTTGTTAATTAAGTTTTTGTCTTTTCCATTCATTAAAAGCCAAGTGTCTCTTTATAATTAATGACTTTGTCTTATATGATGCTTCACCTTCGACTTTTTCTCCTTGTCATACTTAAAAACCAATTTTGGAAAGCTTTGGAAAGCCAATCTTCCTTGTCATCCGAAACTTGCCATTTCCTTCAATTGTTTTCCTCCTCCTTCGACTATTTCCTTTTTCCTCCCATATAAGTTCCACTTGTTCTTTTGCTTGTTCCCTCTTCCTTCTCATGTAAAGCTAGTTCACACCTTGGGTTGATGATGATCTTGGTTATGCTTATGAAAACCATGGGTGAGGTGTGGAAAAAAAGAAGTTGGTGAGAACTTGAAGATTTGAGGAAAGTAGAGCTTGCAACTTGTTTGGTGAGTATTGATGGTTGCTTCCCTTCTTTTGGTAGTTAGAACCAGTCATGGGATCCTTTGTGCATTTATTTGATCATGAAAGTGGTAGGTTTGAATGGGTTTAAATGCATGCTTGAGTGAGGGTGAGTGAATGAATATGGTTTTTATTGATTTTGGCTTGGTTTTAGATTGAGTTTAGAAAGGCTAGATGAATGGCAAATAGTTGTGTGGTTGCTGCTAAAGTTTGTTAATTATACAAATATATGTTGTGATGATTTTGTGGTTGAATTGGAGGTGTAAATGAATGTTTATTGATGTAGGTAAAGTGATAGAATGGAAGAGGAAGAGGTAAAGATGAAATCTGGAAAATTTGGTGTTTAACCTATTAAAATGTTTTGATCATAACTAATTGTGTAGGTGAGAAAATGAGGTGAGGTTTGTTCCCAATTAAACTTTGGGATGTTGGCTACATTTTTGTGTGAAATAGGTGTTGTCCAATTTTAGCTTTAAGAGGTTGCAATATGGCTTGGAAAGTTACTGCTATTGACTGGAATGAATAGTACCCGAAACTATAACCTAGAGTTTTGCTAATTTTTCTAAATTAATTAAGAAGGAATTAGAAAAAATGGACTAAATTAAAGTTGAAGCCTATTAAGTTATCTTTCCGATGCCACTGATTTTGCAATTTTTAGATAAGTCTATTAGGAGTTATGGACTGATGATTGTTGGCTGTTTTTATGCATTGAATGAAACCTAGCTGGAATGTCAAATTTGGTGTACATTCAGATTAGGAGAAATTTTAGTAATTTTTTTGCATTGAATTAGTGTTGGAAATCTACTGAAGAGTTTTAGATGACACATTCATCTCGAAAATGGTGTATGTCATATAATTTCTAGAAATCAGATGTGGGAGTTATGGATTTTCACCATTTGAACCTACATTGTGATGTTAATTGCTGATTAGGTCAGAAACTTGCATAACAGATTTGACACTGTTAAAGGCTGAATTGGAGTCTGGTTATTTCATGAAGAATTGAAGTTTGAGATTTTATCTTTTCAGGGATATAAAGTGGTGATTTTTTTGACTTGTATACAGGGAGATATGATTGATAGAAAGTTACTGCTCAAATTGAGTGATTTCAGGAACAGCAACCTTGAGTGAATTATTTGACCTAGTTAGCAAGGGAATTGAAATTTGGGTTGTTTCATGAAAGTTGTAGATAACATTGTGATCTTGATGAGCATATTTAGTGTATAATTTCTGACTGCATAGAATGAAAGATACTGAATTTCCAATGACTGTTCTGTTTGAGGAAGTGAATGTGTGGGCAGTAGCTTACATTGGATATTTGACACCCTTAGGGGTGAAATTGATTTTTCTGGACTAAAGGAAACTTGTAGAGGGTTCCATTACCTTTCTAATGAGATATGGTTTGCATTTTTCTGAATTGTGTCGAATAAGTTATGATTTATTGAATTTCGGTTAAAGGAAAGGGAAAAAGAGTAGGAAATAAGGGCAATGTATATATATGAATTGTTGAATTTTGGTTTCTTTCGTGAATAACTTTTCCGTCCGACGTCCGATTGACCTGATTCTTGAGGCATCGGATTCAGTGAATATTTAATTTCATTTTCTGAGAGATTGGGGATTTTAGACGGGAAATTGACGTGGATCCGGGTAATGGACCGCTAATCACTGTTTTATTTAATTGGGGACTTATTAAGGTCCGATTTGCGCACCGTCAGCGCCAATAGGTTTCTAATTTTTTAGATAGATTTTTTTGATGAAAAAAAAATTGGGATTAGGGCCGGGAATTCATGAACATGCATATTTTTACCTACATGTGCATCAGTAATTCTTTCGGATTGAATCGTTAGTGATAGTTACCTTCTCTGATGCTTAGGCACAACTGGAGCGTCGATCGACCGACGTGACAAAGACTTTTCGCAATATCTCGAAGTAAGATGTGAGTAACCTAGTTGGTTATCCCGATCTACGTGTTATTGTGACTTGATTGCCCTACGGGATTACGTGAATTATATATGGCTTTTATTATTGTGAATTGGGCATTGGAAAACTGTTTAATTGGACTGTATATTTGGGTGACCCATGGATCGTGTTATATTATATTGACTTCTATTGGGCATGTGCATTCATGCACAAATGCATTAAACTGCTAAAAGGAAAATTGTGAACCAAGACGTCACTGATACTGAACCGAGCCTAGAACTCGACATACTGAAACGAGCCTCGAGCTCGAAGGGAGATAATTCTCCCGCACGCGTCTACTGAATCATTGTTTATGCGCTCGGTCACAATACTGTAATAAAACTGAAAAAAGAGTCACATATGCATTGCATCATTACTGGACTGAATATCTGAAATGGATAATTATTGTGACTGTTTGACTTCGGTGACAGAAAATCAATTGGAAAGAGAAAATGAATAGAGATAAGAAGTCCTAAGAAGGAAAACTGACAATGACGTGATGTAGTGTTATCTTCTTAAAGGGATTGTAAATTCATTAATTGTGGACTTAATTAGAAGGTAGAATGTTGTTTAGTGATGTTTGGAAAAGTCATCAAGACCCTAATTGAGAAGTATGCGAGGTAAGCAAATGATAGTGATTATGATGATAGACGGAATGTGTTTGAAAGCGTTGAACAGTGATAAATTGAATTGACTTTGATAAATGGTATTGGTGTTATCATCGCAATTGTTTAAAGTCTTGGAGACTTTAGATTCCTATAGGGATACATAGTGTTAATTGAGGAAAGAGACAGCATAAATACCGACAATCTTTGAAATGAACGGACAATTCTGCCTACTAAACTCAACTAGTGAACTGATCATGCTGCAATGAACAGATCAATTACAGATATTGGGAGTTTCAAAGAATGTCAAGTAGATTGTGGGTGATTGTGAAGTGTTTCTGGAAAATTGAAATTGTAGATCTAGTGATAAGAAAGGTTAAAAGTGCAGGAGTTAAAGTGGTAAGTCTAGTCTTATGAGTCATAAGATGGATACGCAGTGAAATTGGAAAAAAAAACAATATTGAATGCTTCAAAGAATAAGTTGTGTACCCGATAAAAAGTGATAGAACAAGAAAGTGAACAGTCGAAGCTAGACATTCTAGTAAGCATATGCGAAAAGTGAAATTGAATAACTATGACTATGAGTATATAATGAAGTGATGAGTGATTCAAGTGCTTAGAGGTTTGAATGGTCAATAGGCACAATGCGTAAGTGATTTAGGTTTCATAGGATTATGACCGTGTTATAGAGTTCTGATTTACTATAGGGATACACTGCTAGACTGCACAGTGCCTAACGGGAGGCAAAGACCAACATTGAGTCGAAATACTTGTGATGAGTGAAATAAAGGAAAGTGACTCAGGAAAACTGCATGGGTTAGTTAAAGTGGATCAGGATCGGACAAATGAAACAGAGAAAAATGCATATCCGAATAGAGGGCGTGAACACTATAGAATAATGAATTGTCTAAGGAGAATTGAATTTGAACAGAGAGTCAATGAGATATAAAGCATGGCTGCATTAGGTAAAGTATCACTGGTTATAGTGAAATGGAGCTAAATGTCATTTTATTGGTACCAAAGGAATGTGAATCGTCCCTGATGAGATAAAGGAGGTTATTGTACGTATCACCTTTAAAAGATGTACTCCATGCAATACGACTTAGTCTGTATGTTATTGGGAGAAAAAGATATTGGACGGTATAGTGAGAAAAAGGTATTGGATGGATAAACGTGATGATTAGTGAACAGGTTCGGAAATAATGAACGAAGTCATAGCATTGGAACTAAAGGTAATGACTACTCTGAAAATGGCAAGTGAAATAGCGAAGAAAATGAGATCGCCAACTGATAGCCTTGTTGAGTCAAATCTCATCAGATCGAGTGATAATGAGTTAACCAAATTAGTAACTGAACAATTGACTGAATATGGTTACTGTGACCTTTCGGAAAATGATTTATTGAGTGGAAATGTGTATGGGACATATAGGAACATATGATTACGGTCATACTGAACTGTTGATTGAGAATTTCGAGGATGAAATTTTTATTAGGAGGGGGGAATTGTAACATCCCACCCTCAATTGGAAGGGTAGAATAGTAAATTGGCGTATGATGTGCTAGATTAGGATTTCATAGGACTGCTCATGCATAATAGGATTGCTACATAGTTACAATTTTGCACAGGAACTTACTGTACATGCATACATGACATTCTCGCTTTTCGTGCCTAAGACAATTTTATTAGGATGAGTGTGATTTTTGGGTTTGGAAAATTATTCGGAGTGTGCCATCGAGTGTTTTACATTTTTAGGGATTTATGAGAATTTTTCTAGAATTTTTCGGGGTTCTTGCCCGGACCGGAAAATTCCAACTGACTGACTGAGTGAGCTTTTTTGTACTGAAAAGGACTGCCTAATGGCATTGGATTATTGAATAGATAATTGTGGGAATTGTTATGGAACCATTATGATAGATTAAGATTAAATTGTATTAGAGTTATGATTAAATGTTGTTAATTAAGTTTTTGTCTTTTCCATTCATTAAAAGCCAAGTGTCTCTTTATAATTAATGACTTTGTCTTATATGATGCTTCACCTTCGACTTTTTCTCCTTGTCATACTTAAAAACCAATTTTGGAAAGCTTTGGAAAGCCAATCTTCCTTGTCATCCGAAACTTGCCATGTCCTTCAATTGTTTTCCTCCTCCTTCGACTATTTCCTTTTTCCTCCCATATAAGTTCCACTTGTTCTTTTACTTGTTCCCTCTTCCTTCTCATGTAAAGCTAGTTCACACCTTGGGTTGATGATGATCTTGGTTATGCTTATGAAAACCGTGGGTGAGGTGTGGAAAAAAAGAAGTTGGTGAGAACTTGAAGATTTGAGGAAAGTAGAGCTTGCAACTTGTTTGGTGAGTATTGATGGTTGCTTTCCTTCTTTTGGTAGTTAGAACCAGTCATGGGATCCTTTGTGCATTTATTTGATCATGAAAGTGGTAGGTTTGAATGGGTTTAAATGCATGCTTGAGTGAGGGTGAGTGAATGAATATGGTTTTTGTTGATTTTGGCTTGGTTTTAGATTGATTTTAGAAAGGCTAGATGAATGGCAAATAGTTGTGTGGTTGCTGCCAAAGTTTGTTAATTATACAAATATATGTTGTGATGATTTTGTGGTTGAATTGGAGGTGTAAATGAATGTTTATTGATGTAGGTAAAGTGATAGAATGGAAGAGGAAGAGGTAAAGATGAAATCTGGAAAATTTGGTGTTTAACCTATTAAAATGTTTTGATCATAACTAATTGTATAGGTGAGCAAATGAGGTGAGGTTTGTTCCCAATTAAACTTTGGGATGTTGGCTACATTTTTGTGTGAAATAGGTGTTGTCCAATTTTAGCTTTAAGAGGTTGCAATATGGCTTGGAAAGTTACTGCTATTGACTGGAATGAATAGTACCCGAAACCATAACCTAGAGTTTTGCTAATTTTTCTAAATTAATTAAGAAGGAATTAGAAAAAATGGACTAAATGAAAGTTGAAGCCTATTAAGTTATCTTTCCTATGCCACTGATTTTGCAATTTTTCGATATGTATATTAGGAGTTATGGACTGATGATTGTTGGCTGTTTTTATGCATTGAATGAAACCTAGCTGGAATGTCAAATTTGGTGTACATTCAGATTAGGAGAAATTTTAGTAATTTTTTTGCATTGAATTGGTGTTGGAAATCTACTGAAGAGTTTTAGATGACACATTCATCTAGAAAATGGTGTATGGCATATAATTTCTAGAAATCAGATGTGGGAGTTATGGATTTTCACCATTTGAACCTACATTGTGATGTTAATTGCTGATTAGGTCAGAAACTTGCATAACAGATTTCACACTGTTAAAGGCTGAATTGGAGTCTGGTTATTTCATGAAGAATTGAAGTTTGAGATTTTATCTTTTCAGGGATATAAAGTTTTGATTTGTTTGACTTGTATACAAGGAGATATGATTGATAGAAAGTTACTGCTCAAATTGAGTGATTTCAGGAACAGCAACCTTGAGTGAATTATTTGACCTAGTTAGCAAGGGAATTGAAATTTGGGTTGTTTCATGAAAGTTTTAGATAACATTGTGATCTTGATGAGCATATTTAGTGTATAATTTCTGACTGCATAGAATGAAAGATACTGAATTTCTAATGACTGTTCTGTTTGAGGAAGTGAATGTGTGGGCAGTAGCTTACATTGGATATTTGACACCCTTAGGGGTAAAATTGATTTTTCTGGACTAAAGGAAACTTGTAGAGGGTTCCATTACCTTTCTAATGAGATATGGTTTGCAATTTTCTGAATTGTGTCGAATAAGTTATGATTTATTGAATTTCGGTTAAAGGAAAGGGAAAAAGAGTAGGAAATAAGGGCAATGTATATATATGAATTGTTGAATTTTGGTTTCTTTCGTGAATAACTTTTCCGTCCGACGTCCGATTGACCTGATTCTTGAGGCATCAGATTCAGTGAATATTTAATTTCATTTTCTGAGAGATTGGGGATTTTAAACGGGAAATTGACGTGGGTCCGGGTAATGGACCGCTAATCACTGTTTTATTTAACTGAGGACCTATTAAGGTCCGATTTGAGCACCGTCAGCGCCAATAGGTTTCTAATTTTTTAGATAGATTTTTTTGATGGAAAAAAAATTGGGATTAGGGCCGGGAATTCATGAACATGCATATTTTTACCTACATGTGCATCAGTAATTCTTTCGGATTGAATCGTTAGTGATAGTTACCTTCTCTGATGCTTAGGCACAACTGGAGCGTCGATCGACCGACGTGACAAAGACTTTTCGGCAATATCTCGGAAGTAAGATGTGAGTAACCTAGTTGGTTATCCCGATCTACGTGTTTACTGTGACTTGATTGCCCTACGGGGATTACGTGGATTATATATGGCTTTTATTGACTGTGAATTGGGCATTGGACAACTGTTTAATTGGACTGACCCATGGACTGTGTTATATTATATTGACTTCTATTGGGCATGTGCATTCATGCACAAATGCATTAAACTGCTAAAAGGAAAATTGTGAACCGAGACGCCACTGATACTGAACCGAGCCTAGAGCTCGACATACTGAAACGAGCCCCGAGCTCGAAGGGAGATAATTCTCCCCAGACGCGTCTACACTGAATACTGTTTATGCGCTAGGTCACAATACTGTAATAAAACTGGAAAAAGAGTCACATATGCATTGCATCATTACTGGACTGAATATCTGAAATGGATAATTATTGTGACTGTTTGACTTCGGTGACTGTATTGTAAATGGATGACTACTGTGCTGTGACTGTCTTATTATTCTGTAACTAAATATTGACTGTGAAATATGAACTATGAATATTGACTGTATTAGTAGTACTAAGATTGTCTTATTACTGTAATTTGTTATGTGATGCATGAATTGGGAGAACCATCGATGATGTTTTCTCATTGAGTTCGCAAACTCATCTAAAATTGCAATCTATTTTTCAGGATTTGAAGAGTACCCCGTTCGACGCGGGAGTATGTCTACTGTAGGCAAGTGAAGGATAGAGGTCGGGATCAGTTCGTGTCTGCATTAGTGTCTTACTAAATTGTGTTCCGCAATCATTGTATAACAATGCTTTGTATTTATACAAAGCCCATTGTGGCGTTATTGTTTTTACACATTGACAATTGCATTATTGTTGCCTGACTGTAATGAGTGTTGACTGTTTGTAATAACTGGAAATAGTTTATCAGGGGCTTAAATTACTTACTGTTTTTACCGTTGCTTTTACCGGGCCAATTTATGTTATAAAAAAAAATTGTTGTATACCGAGTTTTACCGACTGATGTAGTACTCCACCCTCGCGGGGCACGGACTCAGATATTACCCATAATATCGGGTTCGGGTCACTCGGGAGTGGGGTGTTACACGATTCGCTTATTCGATTCGTTTTGCTATTTTCGCTTTCACTTTTGTCTCTTTTTAGCTATCTGCCACTTTGTTTTCGTTTCCGTCTTTCCGCTTTTCGGTTAGGATCCGATTCCCGGATCGGGTCCCAACACCGGGTCTCGAATTCCCTATCCCGAGTTGGCCTCTAGGCCTCGCGCCATGGCGGTCACCTAAGGGCTGCGCCGCGGCGAAGGACTGGCTCGCCGCGGTAAGATCCCCGAATTTTGGACCCGTCCCCAACATCTATACAAATTCATACAGCACATACATTCTCATTAATATCCATACATGCTATTACTTGCACAATCATTCTAGCTATGAGATAATCACCCCAGTTACAAAAGACATCATGTCATTTCAATCCGAAGAATTTAAATAAACATTCTCAATATGAAACAATACATATTAAAGCGTAAATCCAAAATACAATACATGAGAATGCTCAATGATGAAATGCTTGGTGGGCTGACCAAAAATACTAACTTAATGCAATGATCTTTAACTATTGCGGAGTTCTTCGATGCCTGGCAAGGATCAACTGATGTCTTGAGTTGTACCTGAGGAGTGGAAAGTAATGGATTGAGCTACACAGCTCAGTGGCTAATACAATTATAGCCTTCGGTAACTAGCACAAATTCAGGCATATGTACGTATATATATATATTCATGCAACATTTCTAGCACTCACATGCTAACCAAGCAATTTACGCATTCATCATAATTAATTCAACTCACAAAACATGTCAGAAGTATGCTTCTTAGTGAACAGATCAAGTATGCAATGAACATCACATGGCTCGAGGGTTCCATGGAAACAAAAGGGAGAAACCGAAATTTACACCCTGAACAAAATGTGTCCATTCGGAGCTCATATGCCACAAGCGGGCAGCCGAGAGAAGGCTCTTGTCAATGTGCACGTGACGAACGAAATGGTTCCACTCTCGCCCAAACAAAAGCATATAATCATGCTCAAAATCATTTTTATCAGATGGCATGCTTTCAAGCTTTCATTTATTCAAAATGCCATGACCAAAGTCGAGGCATAACGTGCTCAGAATCAAGATTTACTTCTATAAATTCTCATGCTTCTTACAAGTCATTCAAATCTTATAACCAATCATGTTTAAACAATTAACCACATATTCTATCAAAATGTCATGCATCTCATCATACATAACACAAAACATATATTTACACATAGGCAAGAATTTGCCTAATCACACAATAACTATAATTACATTACCCACCTAATATCGCTTGAGAATCCAAACTCACTGCTGTCCTTCCTCTTGTGATTGGATTAGGTCGGCTTGGTTTCCTAAAAGAAACTAAGTTCCCAATCAAGCAACATTCAAAGGAAATATTCAATAAGCTTGAAAAAATCAAAAGTAAAAGTACTAAGAGTCTACATCCGACTTCCAACCCAATCTCCGAATCTTAGAGGCAAATTCCAAACTTCCTTTCTTCATAAACTTGTTGCTCTTTGTTTCTAGTTCACAACGAGTCCAAAATCACCTCATTTGGACATCTACAGCCCAAGTTACAACCAAAATACCAAAATACTCCTTATTTGAAAGCGAGGAGCTCATGCATGAATACACCCTCAAGACGCCACGGCAGCACACCTCTCAGACGCCGCAATGGCGTGCACACTTATGTGCACGTGGTGTGCATGCTTTCGCACGCCGCGACGTGCGAGTCTGGGAACTCCTCCTGAACTTGATTTTTCCAACTTTTTCAACCACAAATCCTTCCATTCTGTAAATGCAACACATCTAAACCTTGGTTCAAGTCGAATACTACATTTCTAACTCCTTAACACCTTAAAAACAGTCACAAAATCAACAACTCAAGGATTCTAACCATTTTTGTCCTAAACCTTCCAACAACCGATTCTCACACAATACTAAGCTATAGTAGGGTTTAATCCAACCAAAACAAGATTAAAAGAAGCTAAACTTACCCAAAAATGTCCCGAATCTGTCGAAAATCCCTTAGGAACTAAAACCCTATTTCTCTTCTCTTCTACCTCACCTACGACAACTCTCCCTTCTTTTCTCTTCACCTTCTTTCTTCTATTTCCTTCTTCCCCTTCTAAATTCCTACTTATGTCTAATGGGAAGAGCAATGACCAATTTACCCCTCCTTGTAAAGCCTTAACCCATTCCAACCTAAGTAATCTTCCCAAAATGCCCTCTTATACTTTTATCCTTTAATTCCTATTAAAATCACATTAAACTCAAACAAACCTCAATAATCCACTAATACTCCCAATTAAATCAAACTAAGCCATAATCACACAATGAACACAATTCATGTTTAATAATATCAATTAGAAAAATTTTGGGGCCCAACATTTCTCCCCCTCTTAAAAAAAATTTCGTCGTCGAAATTATTACCTGAATCATCGAAAAGATGAGGATACTTCTCCTTCATGGCTCCCAAGTAGCCTCTTCCACCGAATGATTCCTCCACAGGACTTTGACTAATTGAACCGTCTTGTTCCTGAGAACCTTGTCCTTTGTATCCAAAATCTGCACTGGAAGCTCCTCATAGCTCAAATCATCCCTCAGCTGAACCTCACTAGTCTGAATGATATGAGAAGGATCCGATCGATATCTCCTCAACATGGAAACATGAAAGACATCATGAATATGAGACAATTCCAGAGGTAATGCCAACCTGTAGGCGAGTGGTCCAATCCTCTCAAGAATTTCATAAGGACCCACATACCTCGGACTCAACTTACCCTTCTTGTCGAATCTCATTACTCCTTTCCAAGCAGACGTCTTAAGGAACACTTTCTCACCGACTTCAAACTCTATCTCCTTTCGGTGTGCATCAATGTAGCTCTTCATCCTATCCTGTGCTGCCTTAAGCCGCTGCTTAACCAAATTGATTTTATCAACCGTCGTCTGAATCAATTCTGGTCCCACCAGTTTCCTCTCTCCTTCATCCCAACAAATCAGAGTTTTACACCTCCTCCCATGCAATGCCTCATAAGGAGCCATCTGGATGCTCGAATGGTACGAATTATTATAAACAAATTCGACCAATGGAAAATGCTCATCCCAAGCTCCTCTGAAATCCATCACACATGCCCTGAGCATTCCCTCAAGTGTCCGAATGGTCATCTCAGATTGACCATCAGTTTGAGGGTGAAAAGCCGTACTAAAATTCAACTTAGTTCCTAAAGCTTCCTGCAAACTTCCCCAAAATGTCGAAGTAAACCAAGTGTCTCTATCAGACACAATCGAATCCGGGATCCCATGCAATCTCACTATCTCATCAATGTACTTCTTTGCTAGCACATGCAAAGAATCAGTCTGCTTAATCGCCAGAAAATGAGTTAACTTCATCAACCGATCCACAATAACCCAAATGGCATCATGCTTCCTACTAGTCCTGGGCAAACCCATCAGAAAATCCATGGTCACCCTCTGCCACTTCCATTCCGGAATAGGCAACAACCTTAACTTGCCTGAAGGTGCTTGGTGCTCAGCCTTAACTTGCTGACACACTAGACACTTACTTACATACTCTGCTACATCCCTCTTCATACCTTTCCACCAAAAATGCTCTCTCAAATCCCTGTACATCTTGGTGCTACCTGGATGCATGGCATAAGGCGCATTATGTGCCTCATATAAAATCTCATCCTTTATTTCCTGCACATTTGGGATACAAAGCCTATTCCCCACTGTCATAAGTCCATCATCTCTCACCTCTACTTCAGAAATCTTACCATTCTGAATTTCCTCTCGGAGTTTGCTCAAATCAGCATCTTGTGCTTGCAACTCTCTAACTTTCTCCCTGAGTATCGGTCTCACTCAGAAGTTAGCTAGAAGACATTCCGACTCCTCCTGCTTCAAGCTTATCTTAAGCTTGGCCATCTCTTCTAATAAAGGCAGGTAAACTGTCCGAACATGAGCAATCGAAGACTTTCTACTCAAAGCATCCGCCACTACATTGGCCTTGCCTGGATGATACTCGATCAGCAAGTCATAATCCTTAAGCAACTCAATCCACCTTCGCTGTCTCAAATTAAGTTTTTTTTGGCTCAGCAAGTACTTGAGACTCTTATGATCGGTAAAGATCCTTGTCTGAACTCCATATAGATAATGCCTCCAAATTTTCAAGGCAAAGATCACGTCTGCCAACTCCAAATCATGCGTTGGATAGTTCAACTCATATGGCTTCAATTTCCTCGAAGCATAAGCTATCACCCTGTCTCCCTGCATCAATACACAACCAAGACCCTTCCTCGAAGCATCACTATACACGGTATAGCCCTCCTCTCCAGAAGGCAGAATCAGAATCGGAGCACTTGTCAATCTATGCTTGAGCTCCTCAAAGCTCTTCTGGCATTCTTCACTCCAGATAAACTTCTGATTCTTCCTCAATAACTTAGTCATCGGTGCTGCTATTATGGAGAACCCCTCCATAAATCTCCTGTAGTAACCTAAAAAACCCAGAAAACTCCTCACCTATGCTACATTCTTCGATGCTTCCTAATTCACCACAGCTTCTATTTTCTTTGGATCCACATGCACTCCTTGTTCTGAAATTACATGTCCAAGAAATGCAACTTCTCTCAGCCAAAATTCGCATTTATCGAATTTGGCATACAACTCGTTTCTTCTCAATGTCTCCAAAGAAATCCTCAAATGCTCTTCATGCTCCTCATCACTCTTGGAATAGACCAATATATCATCAATAAAGACAATGATAAATTTGTCCAAGAAAGGCTTAAAGACTCGATTCATCAAGTCCATAAAGGCTGCAGGGGAATTCGTCAATTCGAAGGGCATAACCAAAAACTCAAAATGCCCATACCGTGTCCTGAAAGCAGTCTTTGGCACATCTGACTCCTTTATCCTCAACTGATGGTAACCCGATCTCAAGTCTATCTTGGAGAAGACTTTCGCCCCTTACAATTGATCAAACAGATCATCTATACGTGGGAGTGGATATCTGTTCTTCACAGTGACCTGATTAAGCTTCCGGTAATCCACACACATCCTCAACAATCCATCTTTCTTCTTCACAAAAAGGACCGGAGCTCCCCAAGGTGAAGAGCTCGACCTTATGTACCCTTTCTCCAATAACTCCTCCAATTGCTCCTTAAGATCCTTCAATTCTGCCGGAGCCATACGGTAAGGCGGAATTGAAATCGGTGCCGAACCTGAAAGAAGCTCAATGGGAAACTCAATTTCCCTAGGCGGCGGTAGTCCTGACAATTCCTCGGGAAAGACATCTGAGAATTCCCTGACTACTGGAATATCCTCTAACTTCCCTCTATCTGCTCTTGAGTCTACCACATAGGCCAAAAATGCCTCATATCCCTTCCTCATCATCTTTTCTGCTATCAAAGCGGAAACAATTCTGGGCGGACTTGCTTTTCTATCTCCTGAAAACACCACTCTTTTGCCGTTATCTAATTCAAATTCCACTGTCTTTTGCTTACAATCCAGACGGGCGTTGTACCTCTCCAACGTGTCCATACCCAAAATCACATCCAATCCTCCCATCTTTAGTGGCATTAAGTCCACCACTAGAAGTTCACTACCAATACATATCTCACAGCCTCTATACACTTGACTAACAATAATATATTGGCTGATTGGAGTACTCGTCATCAGCGGAGTATCCAATGGGCTCAAATAGCTACCACACACAGTTCTACTCGAAGAAACAAACGAATAAGTAGAACCCGGATCAATCAAAGCAATCACATCTTTAGAAAATAACTTAACCATACCAGTGACAACATCTGGAGCGGTCTCTGCATCCTCCCGAGTCATTGCAAACACCCTAGCTGGCGCCTGCCCCCTTGGTGTCCCCGGAATGTTCACCCTCTTGGCTGCATCAGAACTACCCACTTCTATAGAAGTCTTATGTCCCACAATTTCTGTTCTCCTAGAAGCTTGAATCTGTGATCCCTCTCTTTTGGATGGCTTGGGACACTCTCTAGCCAAGTGTCCTTTCTGTCCACAATTGAAGCATGCTCCCGATAATCTGTAACATTCGGCTCCATGAAAACTGCCACAATGCTCACACTTAGGGACGAATGACCTGTCCCCATCTCCCTTTCTGTTGCCTCCCGCCGTAGAGGCCTGATGAGAATAAGCAGGAGTCCTCATCTGTCTATACCTACTTGCACCACTGCTCCTCTCCTCAGACTGACTAGGGAAGCTCCTAGCACTCCTGTCTGGCATAGGGGTACTAGTACTACCTCCCTTCTTGAACTGCTCTCTTCCTTTTCTCTTTTTGTTCACAGCACTCTTGATATTCTCTATATTTTCAACCCTCAGTGCCGCTTCAACCAACTGCTGAAAATCACAAAAATTCTGCACCATTACCTTCTCTCTGATGACGAGATGCAAACCCAATTCAAACCTACGGCACTTAGCCGCCTCACTCAACATCAACTCTGAAGCATACCTCACCAATCGAGGAACCGACGCCATACTGCCATCGACATCTCCCTCAGGTGAGGCTCAAAACTCCTCTGCTTTTCTTTGAATGTACACCTCTGACAGATATTTCTTCTTAGAGGCAACTAAGAAGTCCTTCCATGCCAACCCTACTGGTCTCATCTGACTCTATGGCACAGTCTCCCACCAATGCAGAGCATCTCCCTGAAACAAGCTTGCAGCATACACAACTCTCTCATCATCCTCACACTCCATCTGATCTAGCACTCTCTCAGTCTTTCTCAACCAAGTCTCGGCTTCTTCTGGATCTGTTGTCCCATAGAAGTCGACTGCTCCGTACTTCCGCAACTTGTCAAACTGTCTCCCCTTCTTAGCTGGGGCTAAAATAGAAGGCTATGACACCTGACTCATAGCCTGAACAAACGCCTGATTAAATGCCTGGAACAATCTCGGATCTAGAGGAGGCACTTGCTCTTGCAAAACTGGCGACTCCTGAGTCTGCGACAGCATAGGCTCACTACCTAACCCTACAGAAGCCTCAGCATTTCCTGAGGCTACCGACTCATCAGTCCTCTCCTCTCTTGTTGGAGAGTCAGGTGCAACTGATCCTTGCAGAACTCCTCGTGTCCTTCTACGAGGTGGCATCGTACTCCTTCAAATATAAACACTAAGGATTAGCTACATGGCAATCTTAATTACTACATGTATGCATGATATGTATGTCACTGAATGCAATCAATCAATGCAACAAATAATCATATACCAAACAATTCATCCTACTATGCATTCTAAGCAGAGGACACATAACTTAAGGCTCTGATACCAAACATGTTGGGCCCAGGTCCCGAATTCCCTATCCCGAGGTGGCCCCTCGGCCTCGCGCCACTGCGGTCACCTAAGGGCTGCGACGCGACGAAGGACTGGCTCGCCGCAGTGAGATCCCCGAATTTTGGACCCGTCCCCAACATCTATACAAATTCATACAACACATACATTCTCATTAATATCCATACATGCTATTACCTGCACAATCATTCTAGCTATGAGATAATCACCCTAGTTATAAAAGACATCATGTCATTTCAATCCGAAGAATTTAAACAAACATTCTCAATATGACACAATACATATTAAAGCGTAAATCCAAAATACAATACATGAGAATGCTCAATGATGAAATGCTTGGTGGGCTGACCAAAAATACTAACTTAATGCAATGATCTTTAACTATTGCAGAGTTCTTCGATGCCTGGTAAGGATCAACTGATGTCTTGAGTTATACCTGAGGAGTGGAAAGTAATGGGTTGAGCTACACAGCTCAGTGGCTAATACAATTATAGCCTTCGGTAACTAGCACAAATTCAGGCATATGTATGTATATATATATTCATGCAACATTTCTAGCACTCACATGCTAACCAAGCAATTTACGCATTCAGCATAATTAATTCAACTCACAAAATATGTCAGAAGTATGCTTCATAGTGAACAGATCAAGTATGCAATGCACATCACACGGCTCGAGGGTTCCATGGAAACAAAAGGGAGAAACCGAAGTTTACACCCTGAACAAAATGAGTCCATTCGGAGCTCATATGCCACAAGCGGGCAGCCGGGAGAAGGCTCTTGTCAACGTGCACGTGATGAACGAAATAGTTCCACTCTCACTCAAACAAAAGCACATAATCATGCTCAAAATCATTTTTATCAGATGACATGCTTTCAAGCTTTCATTTATTCAAAATGCCATGACCGAAGTTGAGGCATAACGTGCTCAGAATCAAGATTTACTTCTATAAATTCTTATGCTTCTTACAAGTCATTCAAATCTTATAACCAATCATGTTTAAACAATTAACCACGTATTCTATCAAAATGTCATGCATCTCATCATACATAACACATAACATATATTCACACATAGGCAAGAATTTGCCTAATCACACAATAACTATAATTACATTACCCACCTAATATGGCTTGAGAATCCAAACTCACTGCTGTCCTTCCTCTTGCGATTGGATTAGGTCAGCTTGGTTTCCTAAAACAAACCAAGTTCCCAATCAAGCAACATTCAAAGGAAATATTCAATAAGCTTGAAAATCAAAAGTAAAAGCATTAAGAGTCTACATCCAACTTCTAACCCAATCTCCGAATCTTAGAGGCAAATTCCAAACTTCCTTTCTTCATAAACTTGTTGCTCTTTTTTTCTAGTTCACAACGAGTCCAAGATCACCTCATTTGGACATCTACAACCCAAGTTACAACAGAAATACCAAAATACTCCTTCGCTAGAAACAGGAGCTCGCCGCGACGAACGACCCATGTGCGCCGCGACGAAGCTACGCTCACCACACACTTATGTGCGCGCGACGTGCGGGTCTGGGAACTCCTCCTGAACCCTGAATAATGTGAAGCCTATGGCGACCCCGATGCATCCTTCAAACCTTTTGTCGAAAGATGAACTTAGTAAGAAAGTGGTTCAAATCCTGTATAGAGGAATGATCGGTTCTTTACTGTATCTTACAGCAAGTAGAACTGATATTTTATTCAGTGTATGCTTGTGTGCAAGATTTCAGGCCGATCCTAGAGAGTCTCATTTTATTGATGTTAAAAGAATTATGAGATATCTCGTAGGTACTACTGATCTTTGATTAATGTTTGAGAAAGGTAAAGATTTCAGGTTAATCGGATATTGCGACGCGGACTATGCCGGAGATAGAATCGAAAAGAAGAGCACAAGTGGAGGATGTCACTTTCTTGGCTCAAATTTAGTTTCATAGTCAAGCAAGAGACAAAGCTCAATCGCTCTATCAACTGCCGAAGCAGAGTATATTTCTGCCGCAAGCTATTGTTCACAAACCTTGTGGATCAAATATCAACTTGAAGACTATTCAGTTCAAGAAGAGGAGATTCCAATCTATTGCGACAACACCAGTGCAATCAATCTGTCAAAGAATCTGATCCAGCATTCGAGAGTGAAACACATCGAAGTCAGACATCACTTCTTGAGAGACTATGTTCACAGGAAGGTGGTTAAACTATAGTTCATCGAAACAGAGTATCAGTGGGTAGACATCTTCACTAAACCATTGAGTGAAGAACGGTTCCAGAAGATCAGACGCAACCTTAACATGGTTATGTTAAGCGAACAGTCAGGCTAAAGGGACGTCAAAATTAACGGCGTCAGAAACAGTGAGTTACAGCTGGTAACTTCTCTGACAAGGAAGTTTTGGAGGGAAACTCTTCACGATCTTTAGAATCCCGACGATTCTAGGGCACGCGTGATAAGACCCTTCAAGTAGCCTGAAGTTGAGATCATTGTGGTTATTCTCATCTAAAGACGGTTCATTTTTCTTTCCAAATTCTCTCAATCATCCTACCCTAGAAGAAAAGATTACCAGAGTCAGTTTTCATTCTGAAACAATGGAGGCAACTATGATATTCGGAAGGCGTGTGGATTTCAAGTCACTAAGGAAGGATGGTATGGACGTAGAACCTGAGATGGAAAGAGCCGGTTGGAGAAATTTCTTCCAGGTACGAGAACCAATGTACACCAATGAGGTATTTGACTTTTGAAAGAATGCTCAACTTGTAGACAACACTATTGTATCCTCAGTAGACGGTATATCTGTTGTCGTGACAAAGGAGTTGATAAGGAAGGTGACCGATTGTCCATCGGTTGGTGAGACTTTGTCAACCAAGGCTAAGTGGATGACAATGGTCAACATGAAGGAAGAAGATGTTAGTAAACAGTTGTATGGAGTGAATGACCCTTCGGAGAGGAAGACTTCGAGTCTGGTCCCGAAAGCTAGGGTTCTTCATGTGATTTTGTTTAATTGCATCTTACCCAGAGCAGGTTCAAGGCATTTGGTGACCACTCTGGATGAACAATGTTTGTTCTACCTGTTGAATCGCAATCCTATTGACTTACCCTTCTTAATCTTCCATTATATGATTAAGGGGATGAAGGATACAAACAGCTATCCTTACAGCATGCTTCTTACAAGGATTTTTAAGGAATCCGGAGTCCTTCTACACAGAGGAATTAGAAGGATTGTACCTGTGAAGAGTACTATTGACTCAATCACTATACGACGAATGGGTCTGAGGACAATGATTAAAGAAGAAGCAGACTCTTCAAGGAGAACTAGAACTGAGGGGGAGCAATTATTAAAGAAATCTCCAACAACAAGTTCTAGATTTCATGGAAGTGTGAATATGTCAATAGATGAAAGGAGAAGATTAAATAGAAGGCCTTTGATAAAACGGGCATGTCCTAGAGAAGAGTATAATCTAGCTCGGAGGACAGATGATGGTGCGACAAAAAGGAAAAGAGAGAATCTTTTGGGTGAAATTACTAAGAAAGCAAGGAGATCACCTAGGATTCGAACTTTAAGGCAACAAGAAGAGAGAAGAGCCAGAGAGCAGGAACATGTAGAAGCCTCTGGATCTAGCGCACCAAAGGTGACAAGATCTCTCGTCTCAATTTTGGAAGAAGAATTAGCCAAACAGAGCAAGGAGACCGAGAAGAAGAGAAAATTGGAGTCTGAGATTTAGAAGTCTCAAGTCAAGAAAACTCAGAATAAAGACTAAAGTAGTTAGTCTAAGGAGGAGTTTGTCTACTCCTGTGGAAGTTAATCAAGAGAAGAATACTCCCATTGTTGAGCAACCGGAGGAACCAGTGGAGCCTAGCCTGGTTCAGCTTACTCCTGTCGATAATCAACAAGAGGTCACAACAGATTTGAGCTCAGTGTAGGTACCATTGGAGAAATATGATAAACCTAGTCTAGTCATTCACAACTATTCCAAATTTTTAAGAAAGGATAAGTCTGACTGGTTGAAGTGGTGACAAGAAGGAGTACTACAATTGCCATCTGTAGTCAACCAAGAAGGAAAATAAAGGCTGTCTTAGAACCTATTCTGATAAATAGTGAGACATGGCATATATTGAATGAAGACGAAAGGAACTTCTATGATACCTTAAGGTATCTTTCTAAAGCCATATCCTATTTAAAATGTCTTCTCGTCCATACACTATTTATCCAGTCACAGAACAGTCGATAATAAAGGTTGTACCAGACATTCAGCCAAGATATCCTATGGATATGAATAAAGGGAAGATGAAGCTATTTCCTAAAGAAGTTAGTGATGATCTGTCCGCAGATCAAATTGAAGAAGAAGTGCGTCGAATTGATGCAGCATGCGCTTCGAAAGAGAATACTGATGGAGCTAGTTGTAGCTATACTGATAAAAAGGAAGACTGTCTAGTAAGGGAAAGATTGATAACGGGGACATTTATTGAATCACTTGTCCAGACAGTTTTGCGTATTAGGCCTTTATCTAATACACTGTCTATACAAGTTGAAGGCATACCCTTGCAAGGAAGACAGTTGCTTACGCTACCTACTCCCTATGACTTGGACATCCCAGAGTCAAATGTATTCATTCATCTACCCACATTTGCGATTCGAGAAGATTATGTTCCATCCTCTGACGCATATGCTACAACAATTGCGTTCACAACACCCTCAGAAGATAATGATCAATCCTCCTCACCGTTTGCCTCTCAAGCAGAAATCAACCAATTACGTGGAGAAGTAAACGAGATAAAAGAGATAATGAATGATATGAAGAAGATGATGGCAGAACTGATGAAGCGTCATCGTTCTTGATCATTTTTTATTATAACAAATAGGGGGAGAAGAGAATGAGCAAAGGAGAAGAGAATGAGCATAAAAAAATCTGAAAAGGGTGTGATTGAAGGAGATGAAGAAATGAAAGGAAGAAGAAAAAGAAGATTTTTGAAGATAAGTTTTTCTTTTTAAACAATGTATTTTGTTTTCTCTTTTGTATATAATTTGTTATCATAAAAAAGGGGGAGATTGTTAAGTCAAAATAACTTTACTTAGATATAATTTTGATGTATAACAAAGAGAAAAATAAAAGAAAAACAAAAGCAGACGAAGCAATACAGACGAAGCAACGTAGACGCAGACGCAAAGAGAAAAACAGACGCAGACGCAAAGAGAAAAACAGACACAGACGTAAAAGAGAAATACATACGTAGACGCAGACACAAAATAAAAAAATACGAAGACGCGAATTGAAAGAACAGAAGCAGACGCTATAAAAAATAGACGCAGAAGAAGAAATGAAAAGCAGACGCAAGAGTCAGTTCGAGTTAGTTACATCACTCAATTGATTAACCGTTTCTTTTAAAGATTCAAGAAACAAGATTCAAGAAGCAAGAATCCAGAAACAAGAATCAAGAAGCAGTTGGAGACGAAGGCTATAAATACAAGTCGAAGTCGAAGATTGCAAAGTTAGTTGAAACATTAGCTGAATTACATCTATTCGATCGTAAAAAGCATACTGTGCAAATTAGCCAAGAGCTATTTTTACTGTAACAAGTTTTCAAACACTTTTATGTGAGAAAGTAGTGCAGATAGCCTGCAGAGGCTAAGTGTGAAAGAATCTTGATTGTAGAGACACGAAGATGCTCAGAAGAATACTGTAAAAGTTGAAGAGATAGTGAAATCTCATAAAGAACTCTGAGGACTGGACGTAGCCCACGGTTTGGGGTGAACTAGGATAAATCGCTGTGTCAACTACTCTTACTCTATCTCTCTTTTAGATTCAAGTTTTATCATTACTTAGTTCGTAAACAAAGTTTTCAAAGTTTTGATTAATTAGAATCTATCGGAAGTTCTGTAAAAGAATTTTACTTCTAACAAGCAGTTTTGAAAGAATTTCAAAAAAGGGGAATACACAATTCAACCCCCCTTCTCATGCATTCTTATATCATTTTTTAAGCATTGTATTAACGTGTGATTCACTTCAATAACGTCTCATCTCTCAACTCAAACTCAGAATCTGGATTCATCTTTACTTTCTCCATAAGCTTCACCATATTAGGATCTTTCCCTTGAACTTTTCTAATCCTATCATGTAGCATTGGTCTCAACTTCAACGTAGCAATTAGGGCCTTATTTTTCTCCAGATTTAGCTCCACATTTAGAGCTCTCAAATGAATTAGATTAGGTAACCTCGATAACTAAATCTAAGCTGTACTGATATTAGACTTTCTGCTCAAAGCATCTGCCACCACATTAGCTTTTCCCGGGTGGTACTCAATAGTGCAGTCATAATCTTTCAATAATTCAATCCATCTCCTTTCCCTCAAGTTCAACTCCCTCTGACTCAAAAAATACCTCAGACTCTTATGATCTATGTATATCTGGAAAGTTTCTCCTTACAGATAATGTCTCCAAATCTTTAGAGCAAAGACCACTGCAGCCAACTCTAAATCATGTACTGGATAATTGATCTCATGAGGCCTTAATTGTCTCGATGCATAAGCGATCACCTTACCATGTTGCAACAATACACATCCTAATCCTTGATGCGAAGCATCGCTATACACTATACATCCTCCAGTCCTCAATGGAATAGTCAACATCGGTGCAATAGTCAACTGATGTTTCAACTCCTCAAAGCTCTTATGACACTCCTCATTCTATTTAAACGCTACATTCTTCCTCAAAAGTTTTGTTAGAGGGGTCGAGATTAGAGAAAACCCCTCCACAAATCTCCAGTAATATCCAGTCAATCCTAGAAAGCTTCGGATCTTTGACACATTTCTCAGAGCTTCCCAATTCATCATTGCCTTTATCTTATTTAGATCTACCTGTATGCCATCTCCAGTCACTATATGTCCTAAAAACACGACCTGATCAAACCAAAATTCATAGTTACTAAATTTGGCATACAGTTGCTTCTCTCTCATAATCTGTAAAATGACTCTCAGATGCTCCGCATGCTCCTTTTGACTCTTTGAATACACCAAGATATCATCAATAAACACAATCACAAATCGATCCAGGTAGGGCTGAAACACCTTATTCATCAAGGCCATAAAAGCTGCCGGGGTATTTGACAACCCAAACGGCATCACTAGAAACTCGAAATGCCCATACCTGCTCCTAAATGTACTCTTTGGTATAGTAACCTCAGCTATTTTCAATTGATAGTACCCTTATATCAAGTCCAACTTAGTAAACACTAGAGCTCTTTGCAACTGATCAAGTAAATCATCAATTCTAGGCAGTGGGTACTTATTCTTCACTGCCACCCGATTCAACTGCCTATAATCGATGCACAACCGTAAAGTCTCATCCTTCTTCTTCACAAATAGCACTGGAGCCTCCCAAGGAGAAACACTGGGCCTTATAAAGCCCTTTTTTAACAACTCCTGCAATTGAGCCTTCAACTCTTTCAGTTTCACAAGTTCCATCATATAAGGAGGAATAGATATAGGAGCAGCACCTGGAATTAGATCAATCGTGAATTCCGTTTCCCGATCTGGTGGTAAACTAGTTAACTCTTCAAGGAATACATCGAAAAACTCCCTAACCATAAGAATGTCCTGTATACTATGCTCAGCTCTAGTATCAATGATATGGGCCAGATAAGCCTCACATCTTTTCTGCATCAACCTCAATGCACTCATGAAGGATATCATCCTAGTTGGCACTACCCGACTAACTCCCCTGAATATTGCCCTCGGTTGACCAGGAGATTCCAGTACTACCTCTTTGGTGTAGCAGTTCATGATCGCCCCATGGGCAGTGAGCCAATCCATGCCTAGAATCACATCTATCTCCCTCAACTGTAATACAATCAAGTCTACCTTTAATTCTGTTTGATCAATCTTAATCGAGCACCTCTTGCAGACCTCTCCTAAGACAGTAGTACTATCTAGAGGTGTACTCACCTCTAGCCCATGCTGTAACAATTCCCTATCATAATGCAGTTTACATGCCAAATGTGGTGCGATAAAGGAGTGTGTGGATCCTGGATCTAGCAGTGCCAAAGTCTCAAAGTCATAAACGAGAAGCGCACCTGCTACTACATCTGGTGAGTCTTGGGCCTCCTGCCTGGTCATAACATAGACCCTAGCTTGGGATTGCGGTCGGCTGCCCTATCCCTCAGCCCTCATGGAAGAACTCTCAGCTCTACCTCTGCCTCTACCTCCGCCTCTCTGTCCAGATCTACCACCTCTGCTCTGTTAGACTGTCGTATTACTTGTAAATCGCCCACTGACAGCAGACTGAGTTCCCAAAGTAGCTGAGCAATCTTTGATCTGGTGGTTCAGGGAGTCGCATTTAAAACAAGCTCCTGTCATTCTCCAACACTCACCACCGTGCCTTTTCTCACAATACTCATAAACTAGATACTGATTTTGAGCTGAGCCTTTCCCACTGCTAATCTGTGAAAACCTGCCCCTCTGCCTAAACCCTGACTGCCTGGATCCACCTGGTGATCTGAAGGCTTTATTCTGGCTCTTACTAAAGCTCCTACCAAAATTGCCCTGACTCTCATTAGGACTCTTCCCTTTGGACCCTTGCCCAGTCTCAGCTTGCTTCTCCCTCATCAGCTGCTCAATTCTAATTGAAGCATCTCTCAACTTAGTAAAAGACCCATATCTAACCGCGTCAATCTTGTTCTGATCTCCATATTAAGTCAATTTTCAAACCTCCTACTCTTGTCTTCTTCTATAGGGATCAGAGCAGTAGCATAACGAATCAATTCGTTAAACCGGACCTTATACTCAGTCACTGACATCCTTCCTTGCTTCAATTCTAAGAACTCCTGCATCTTCATATCCAGACAAATCTTGAGCATGTAATTGTCTCTGAAGACACTCAGAAAGTCTTCCCACTTCAATTGGCAAAGCCTGTTGGTATTGCCTGGAATAGTCTTCCACCACTGATATGCCAAGCCCTACAGAAGAGACACTGCATAATCGAACCTCTCATTAGGCTCGCAGTCCATCTGATCGAATACCCTCTCGGTCCTCTCTAGCCATCCTTCAGCCTCAGCAGGGTTTGTGTTGCCATAGAAGTCCACAGCTCCCTGTTTCCGCAGCCTATTATACCTCCTCTCCCTTCTCTCGAGAACTCTAGGAGGCATCTCCTTAAATCTAGGCACTGAGGACTCTCTACTTGCCCCTACTAATCCTTAGTCAGCCGGTTGATCAATCTGACTACCTAGAGCGGATGACCTATAGCAAACAATAATTTCAAACATTTTCTACATTTTTCATAACATTTCATGCTTAGCATTCCTATATGTCCCAACAGATGCCAACCATACTCTGATACCACCTAATGTAGCACCCCCTTATCCCAAAATACGCACCGGGATGCCCAAAGATCATTCCAGTACATATCTTACTACAAGGGCAAGCTACGTTCGATCACTACACTCACTTCATCTGGCATCGTATCATTTATCACTTTTAAAACATCAATAGAAAATCACAATATTTTTAAAACCAACTTTTTCCTCACTTCATTTCTTAAATCAAAAGTCTACATTGTGTCTTTCAACCTTTTCTTCACGTACATTCACAAAACCTAGTACAACAGTACTACATGAAAGAGAAAAATACATCAAATCTAGCTAAGCCATCCAAAATCCCAACTGACCGACCTTTGAGCCATGACTTCTCTTGTTAAAACTCAATCCACACGATAGTGGAGCCTCTCAGTAGTTAGGGTCATCTCTCAGCCTTGAAAAGACAACGTTGCAATTTTAGTAAGTTTTGCGAACTCAATGAGGTAACCATCATCGATGGTTCACTCAATTCATGCAACACATCAATTCACATAACAATTATTTCACAATTTTGTAATTCACATAAGTATTACATTTTTACTTAAGTAGAAGAAAATTATGCATTTCAATCAATTAAACTTACATAACCAAATGCATATGAAATGATCATGAGACTCTTTTCTAATTGTTACGTTGATGTGACTGAGTGCCTGAACTGTCCCGTATCTATTTTGGATACCGGACTCATTAATAACTGTCCTTTATCTGTGGAGGATATAGGGCTCATTGTACGTTGAGCCTGAGGCTCTGGAATACTTTTGAGCTCGAGGCTCATTTCCACATATTGAGCTTTAAGCTTTGATCGTTGGCTACTTTAGTCACAACTTCCATTATCTAACTTTGCTTGCATGAATGGAATGCACGTAACACGATCATTACCTTGATAAAACACATAGGTCTGCACATTCACATTCAAGCAGCACTTCAATATCTCAACCTCCATCGCATAGTCATCAGACCTTCTATCCAGAATCCAAAATCCAATCTCATTCATTCATTACCCAATGGTTCAAGAAGCAATTCATTTGGACTCCTATAGAAGAAGTTATGGTTAAGCGAAAAAAAAAAGACAGAAAAAGACAAAACCCAGAAGAAACAAAACTTAGAAGAAGTGAAACTCAAGAGAAACCAAAACACAGAAGGAAGAAAACTTAGAAGAAGCAAAACTCAAAAGGAACTAAAACACAAAAGGAATAAAACATAGAAGGAAGTTCATGAACAGCAACATAGAAGGAGGTCATGAACAGTAACACAGAATGAGTTCATGAATAGTAACACAAAAGAAACAAAACCCAGAAGAAGACATGTCAACAAAACATAGAAGATGACGTGTGACACAGAAGAAGCAAAACACAAACGATACAAAACACAAACGATACAAAACATAGACGATAGCAAAAAGCAAACAATAGCAAAACACAGAAGAAGATGACGTCAACAATGACATCATCAAAGAAGAAGCAAAACTCAGACGATACAAAACACAGACGATACAAAGCATAGATGATAGCAAAAAGCAGGTGATAGCAAAATATAAAAAAAGATGACATCATCACAGAAGAAGCAAAACTAAGAAGAAACAAAAAGACAGAAGAAGTAAATTTCACTTTTAAATATCTTCCTTTATAAGGACCCTGACTTTCAGCTCAGATGTCCACAGTTTTCATACTATATACTGTTGGGAAGAGGAAAAGGAAGATTTATAACTTTCACAAAGGTCATTTTAACAAATCTATCTAAATTGGTACAGACGTTTCACAGAAGCTTCAGATCAAGCTATTTCTATTTCAATTCCAACTTCACTTTTACATCACCAAAACACTAAAAATCTTTCAAAAACTAATTTTACACTATAACCAAATTTATTTCCTCCCAACCACCCAGTATTTATGAATATACACTTAAATGTCACTTTTCATGCAGATGACAGTAACTTCTTAACTTTCTTTCATAAATCACCAACTCTAAAGGATTTATTCACTACTTACCCGTTGAGAACTCCAAAATATTCAAGCCCTAAACTTCATGCAACTTACGTACTCCACTGAAGATAATGACCAGCTTCTGGTTTTTCTTAGGGTAGAAGACACAAATAGCAAAGTGGGGTTGGTGAAGAAATGGAAAAATAAAGAAATCACTTAGAATGTGTTAGAGGAAGAACTCTGTGGACAAGAAGAACATTTGAAGAAGATCCCAATGAAGAATGGGCTTAGACATATAAGTTAACCTTTCAACTCTCAGAGAACAGTAGCCTACTTCTAGCAGAAGTACATAAACCTAAGTGACATTTGACACTTCACTCACATCTAAGCTCTAACTTAGTTTCTTTTGAAACTAACTCCCCAAAACTCTCATCTTTACAATTCAACTATTTCAAAGTCTTCATTTGATGTCTTTTCCTATTTGTATAATTTTCCCAGGATCTATGCCTACATTCACCCAAATTTACAAATACAATACTCTTACTATCCAATAGAATTTCCAATATAGATAAATTCAAAATTCTCAAATACTCGAAAATCACAACACAATCTAATTATGCCTTAAATTATTCATGAATACATGTACAATTATTTTCAAGTGCAACAACTTCACTATTCACATGTATGTGTATGTCACATTATGCATGAGCATGCACAAGCATTTCTAAACTCTCATTGTTCACTCATATTTATTATTCTAACCTTCCCATAAGTAATGGGAAGTTACATATTGTTCTTTAAATGCTTTAAGAAAGTGTTACATGTTTTGTATATGAATTTTGTGGATGAATTATAAAATAAAAATGGAAATGATTTTTGGAAATATATTGTGTATATGAAATCATGTTTTCAAAATGTGCCTTTTTGGGCAATATGTTTACAAGTTATGAAATACTTGTTGTGTGGGTTTGTGGTTGTAACATCCCACCCCCTACTGGAAGGGTAAAATAGTAAATTTGGCATAGGATGAGATGGATCGGAATGACTTAGGACTGTTCATGCATAATAGGATTGGTACACAGTATCATCTGTGCACATGAAATTACTGTACATGCATACATGACATTCCCGGTTTTTGTGCCTAAGGCAATTTTATTGTGATTAACGTAGCTATTGGGTTTGAAAAATTATTCTGAGTGAGTCATTGAATGTTTTATATTTTAAGAGATTTTTAGGAATTTTTCTGAAATTTTCCGGAGAAAATTCCTGGATCGAAAAATTTTCCAACTGGCTGATTGAGTGAATTTTCGGTACCGAAAAGTACTGCCTTATGGAATGGGATTATTGAATAGGTGATTTTGGGATTAATTAGAGCCATTGATTGGATTAATTGGAGCCATTGGATTGGAGTAAGGGTTTCTTAATAAATTAATTTTGTCTTTTATTGATTTTTGGTCTTTTTCTCCCGACTATGCCAAGTGTCCTCTTGCATTGAATGTATTTGTCTTGTTCTTTCCTTCATATACGACATTCCTCTTTGTAAAGACTTAAAACAAACTACTTTGAAAGCCTAAAGCTCATCCGTGGCTTTGCTTTTTCTTCTTTGGTGCTCTCCTTCGGTTGTCTTCTTCTTCTCCCATACAAGAAGCCTTCTTTGCTAATTACTTGCTTCTTCTTTATTCACACCCAAGACCAAGCTTAAGCCTTGAGTGGATGATGATGTTGTGGGTGGAAAGTGAGGATTAGAAAGTAGAGAAAGTGGAGAAGTTGGTGTAGTATTGAAGAGGAAAAACTTGATTTGGTAAGTTTTTGTTTTAAGCTTTCATTTATGCATTTAATGAATAAATTGGTTGTTAGATGCATTGATTGGTATGTATTGGTCATTAATCATGATTTATGATGATCTATTGGCTCAATTCTTGTGTGATTAGGATGCTTATGCATGTGGAATTGGTATTAGAAGTGATAGGATTTAAGTTGAAGATGAAAGCTGGAAAATTGATTTTGACCTAGTACACAGATTTGAGCATACCTAATTGTGTGGTTATGCAAATGAGGTGAGGTTTGTGCCAAATGAAACTTTGACTTGTTGGCTACAATTTTGTGTTAAATAGGTGTTGTCTAATTTTAGCATTAAGAGGTTGAAATTTGGCTTGGAAAGTTACTGCTGGGACTTATGTGAACAGTATCCGGATTGATGACCTGATTGTGTTGATGATTTTTTTAAATTAATTGAGAAGGAATTAGGGAAAATGGTCTAAATGAAAGTTGAAGCCTATATTGTTAGCTTTCCATTTCCACTGATTTTTCAATTTTTTGATATGTACGTTGGGAGTTATGAACTGTTAACTATTGACTGATTTTGTACATTGTGGTGAAACTTAGCCTAAGTGTCAGATTTGTGAGCATTTGGATTGGAAACAATTTTAGCAATTTTTTTCAATTGAATTGGATTGAATGATCTTCTGAAGAGTTGTAGAGGAAACATTGATCTTGAAAATGGTATATAGTATGTTAATTTTGGATAACAGAATTTGGACTTAGGAATTTTCAAAGATTGGACTGAAGTTAGGTCATTGACTAGTGGTCAGGGCAGAAACTTGCATGACAGTTTTGAGCTTGTTAATGATGGAATTGGATTCTGAATCCTTTATGAAAATTGAAGTATGAGATCTTATCTTTCCATTGATATAAGGTAGTGATTTTTTTGACATTTTTGCAAGGAGCTATACTGTTTTAAAATTTTCTGTTCAGATTGGGAAATTTCAGTGGGCAGATGCTTTGATGAATTGTTTGGCCTAGTTAACAAATGAATTTGATTTCAGATTGTTCATGAAAGTTGTAGATAACATTAGGATCTTTCTGAGCATATTTATTGTGTAATTTTTGACCTAGTAAATGAGAAGTTATTGAATTTACAAGGTACTGTACTGTTTTAGAAACCATTGACTGGGAAGTAACTTTGATTGTATTTTTGATACCCTTAGATGTGAAATTGGCTTTTGTGTCCTTCATAAAACTTGTAGAGCTCTCTTTTCTCTATGAAATAGACACCAATTTTGTCCAAATTGGAGTTTGAGGTAGGGAGTTATGACCTAGACAAGTTGGCATGTCGGAGGAAATTATTTCAGATTTGTCATTTTAATAAGACTAGTCGACTACAACCTGCACTAGTCGACTAGGATTCTTAAACCAGTCAACTATAACTGCACTAGTCGACTAGGACATGTATTTTTCCTGCACTAGTCGACTATAACCTTTGACTAGTCGACTAGGATCATATATTTTCCTTCTTTTGCTCATAACTTTTCCGTCCGACATCCGATTGACCTGATTCTTGAGGCATCGGATTCGTGAAATATTGAATTTCATTTCATGAGAAATTGGGAATTTTTGGACGGAAAATTGATGTGGATCCGGGTAATGATCCTTTGATCACTATTTTATTTAATTGGGGACCTATAGAGGTCCAAATTGAGCGTCGTTAGCGCCATTGGATTTCTAATTTTTAAACAGATTTTTCTGATGGAAAAAAATGGGATTAGGGCCGGGAATCTCATGAACATGCATTTTCACCTACATGTGCATCATTAACTAACTCGGATTGGATATTTAGTGATCGTTTTGTTCTCTGATTCTTATAGGGACACAACTAGAGCGTCGATCGATCGATGTGGCAGAGACTTCCCGGCATTAGCTCGGAAGTGATAGGTGAGTAACCTAGATGGGTTTCTCAATTATTACTTGTCAAATATGGGGATAATGGCGGGACCAGGAATGTGTACATTGTATGACACATGCGCCATTCTTGTGATTGATTGTGATTGATTGTCAATTATGGCATTCATTGTTGTGAATTATAGTATTATTTGTGCATCTTGTTATTAAATTGTGTGCTTGACTATGAATGATTAAGCGTATATGGGGATGTTTATGGCGGGCATGTGCATTCATACGGATGCATAAATTGATAAAGGAAAATTGTGAACCGAAGTCGCCATCGATCTTGAAACGAGCCTAGAGCTCGAAATACTGAAACGAGCCTAGAGCTCGAAGGAGATAATTCTCCCGACGGCGTCTCTTGATCTTGAATCATTTACGCGCTCGGTCACAACACTGAAATTAAACTGGAAAAAGAGTCACATGTGCATTGCATCATTACTAGACTGAATACCCGAAATGGGTTTTACTGTATTGTGACTGTATATTACTGTGACTGTAGACCGTAGTATTATTGCAACTGCCCTATTACTGTGAATTGATTATGTGATGCATGAATTGAGAGAACCATCGATGATGGTTCCTCATTGAGTTCGCAAACTCATCCAAAATTGCAAACTAATTTTCAAGACTTGAAGAGTACCCTGTTGGACACGGGAGTAGGTCTACTGTAGGCAAGTGAAGGATAGAGGTCGGGATCAGTTCGCGTCTGCATTAGTGTCTTATCAAATTCGTTTCCGCAATCATTGTACAACAATGCTTTATACTTATAATGAGCCCATTGGGGTTTTATTGTTTTTTATACATTGACTGATTGTGAATTATTATTGGATGACTGTAATAACTGAAAATGGTTAATTGTGAACATGGACTCAAGATTGTATTCCGCAACCTTTGTAAACTAATTAGTATGTGAACTTTATGGTTACTGTAAAATATTGTTAAATGATTGTAATAACTGCAAATATTTTCTGCTGTCTACTGTTTTTGCCGCGCTAATGTATGGTTAAAAAAAACAAGAGAGAAGAAAATGATATCTTGATTTTCACCGATCGATGTAAGACGCCACCCTCATGAGCACGGACTCGGATATCACCAACGATATCGGGTTCGGGTCACTCGGGAGTGGGGTGTTACAGTGGTGATCCATTATGTTATGTCAAGTACACATTGACTCTGTTAAAGGCTTCTCCTACCTACTCCTCAGTGACATGGAGCTCCTTCATTGACTCCCTCATGTTACGACTACGCAAAACCATTATGTGAGATTGCGATAGTACGTTCTGTTTACAAACTACACAAGACCATTATATGGGATTGTGTTAGTATGTTCTATTATTTCTAGAGATTCACAAGAACTCCCCTATGGGCCTACCTAAACCATTTTGATTTGCTTATGTGTTTAGAATGTGTTAACAAGTTTGATGCATACATGATTTAAGTTATTTATGAATTGATTGACAAGTTGAGAATTTGGGAATTTTGTGTTTTATGGATTCAATGCAAGATTTACTATGGAAATGAATGTTTTCAATAGTTTTGTTTCTTTTTCAGTTATAAGCTTGTTACCCACGAGCTTTAAGCTCACCCATATTCCTTCCCATCTTCAAGTGATGAGCAAGAGATTGAGTGAAAGAGAGTCAAGGCAACACTCCAATTATGCATATTTGTGAATTTTAAGCTAGATTTTGTAAACACAAGGCTTTAGTCGCATTTCAAGTATTATTAGTTCAAGTATTTTTTGTATTTTGAGATTTTGAGACAATGATGTCTTGTGGCTTGAAATGCCCATTAACACTTTATAAAACTGTTATCTATTAATATTAATGAAACATATTTGGGTTTGCTTATGATTTTTCATGTTTTCACATTTCATTCTCAAGAGACTAAGGATTTGAAGAAGTTTATTTTGTATACGGTTGTATTCATCTTTTGGTTGAGTTATAGATGTGGTTTTGGAGGTGTATATGTAAAATTTGGTGTTTGATAGTTAAGTTTGGGTGTCGTGGTTTCGAAGGTTTCACCGTGGCAAAGCACCTTTCCTGAAGGGTATTTCTATTTGATTTTGGCAACTTTGCCACGGCAAAATCAACCTTTCGCTGTGATATATTTATCTTGAAGGGTGTAGGGTTTGATCTGGGGACTTCGCCATGACGAAGTCAAAGGTTGGCCACAGTGAACTTGCCCCAAAAGGTCCTTGGAAATACTTCCACAGTTTTGCCGCAGCGAACCAGCCATTGCTGACTGTGAAATTTTCATTTCAAACTTCATGCAACTTTCCTCTCCCACAACCTTCACCCGATTGTCCCAACTAGTTGCCTTGAGATTAGTGAAAGGGACTGGGCCTAAAAGGGTAATACGCTAATGTTATATGATTCTAGAGTTAGGCTCTGAAAACGGGGTCTAACATCTTATGGTATCAGAGCAACTAGGTTTAGGAGTCTCCTTGGCATTAAATGGGTAGTTTTCAATTACGAAATGAACATGCATTGTTTCTGTATTGTTTTACATGATTATATTGATTCACATGATTTGAAATCATTTGACATGAACTAAAAATTTTTAAATGGTTTTGAATTAAAGGAGTGATTATGCCGCTTCTAAAGAGAACTCAAAGAGCTATGACTCGATCTTATTCTCGCCAAGGAAGCACAGATGAATCTTATATCCCACAAAATCCAGGGACACACTCTGCTCCTAATTTTGAGGCACCTAGTGCGCAACATGAAGTGCCACTACCTCCTCCTCCTATGCCTCAAGTAAACCCCATGGATTTGCGTTTCTTTCAAGCCTTTACTCAGGTTTTCACGTATGCCATGGGCTAAGGGTCACAAGTTCCGGTGTAAGCTCCAATGGAGAGGAGTGAACAGTATGATAAACTCCGCAAGTATGAGGCTGTATATTTTAATAGGACTACAAATCCCGAAGAGGCTAAAGCATGGTTGAAGTGGACATAAAGAGTCCTGTTTCAGATAAAGTGCTCCAGTAAGGAGAAACTGGATTATGCAGTTAGCCTACTTCAAGGGGACACACTCCATTAGTGGGAATCAATGTCCCATAGTCAGCCGGTACTTTCATGGATAGACTTTTTGGAAGTTTTCAGGAAGAAGTACTTTTAAAAGGTCTATGTCTAAGAGAAGGCCAAAGAATTCATAAATCTCACACAAAGGGACATGAGTGTGAGTGAGTATGAACTGAAGTTTACCCAGCTTTCACGATATGCAACCAACATTGTGGCGAACGAGGAGGATAAGTGTTGTAAGTTTGAGGGAGGACTTCATTTAAGGATAAAGGAGAAAGTACTGATTCACAATTTTTGTGACTATTAGCAATTGGTAGATGCTGCACTCCAAGCTGAAAAACTGGAGAATATAAAGAATGAAGTGAGTAGGAAGAGAACGAACCAGGAACAGTCTTCAAAAAAGGGAATGAGTGCCCCTATGCCTAAAAGGAGTATGAGGAGTTTCCATACATAGAGTGAAATGGGAAGTTGTGTCTCTACCAAGAAAAAACAAGTAAATGCAACTTCAATGCAAGCCTCAACTAAAGGGGGCAATAGAGGGATGGAGAGGAGTAGGAACATGAATGCCCAATGTGAACATTGTGAGAAATTTCACAAAAGAGAGTGTTTCAAGTTACTTAGAGCATGTTTTCAATGTGAAAAGAAGGGACATATGATTAGGGAATGTCCCCAAGTATTAAGACCAGAGGGGTCATAGTTGTAAGCCCAAAGAGAGCTAAAATAGTGGGAACGAGGCTAGTCACTGAGGTGGGAAGTTTTGGAGCGACAAGGAAGGTTATTGGTCTAGGAAGTCCAAGGGTTCAGGCACAAGCAAGGGTGTTTGTTATGACCAGAGATGAAGCTACAGCTGCGCCTGAAGTTATTACAGGTATGGCTCAGTTATTTACTTATGAAGTATATTTACTAATTGATTTTGGTTCCATGCATTCTTTTGTTTCTGCAAGTATGACATTACATAGTGTTGATTTGGTGCCACTAGATAGTCCATTGATTGTTAGTATTACTTTAGGGAGGAAGGTGATAATAAGTCAAGCATATAGAGATTGTGAATTTTTTTAAGGTGCTAGACTAGTAGTGGACTTACTGCCTTTGGATGTAAAGGGCCTAGACATTATACTTGGAATGGATACCATGGAGAAATATCATACGAAGTTAGATTGTAGCCTAAAAAAGGTAGAATTTGATCTTGGCAAGGGTGAGAAGGTGACTTTTAAAGGAGATAGAAGAACATCATCATCGAGAATTATTTCGGTTTTGCTAGTTGACAGGATGATGAGTAAAGGGTGTGAAGCCTTCTTGGCACACGTTGTAGACACCGATGTGAATGAAGGGAAGTTAGAAGATTTTCCAATTGTGAGGAAATTTCTAGGCGTGTATTTAGAAGACTTACCTAGTTTGCCACCAGTGAGGGAAACTGAGTTTACCATTGATCTGATTCCAGGGACCGTACCTATGTAGCACCCCACTCCCGCGATGACCCGAACCTGACATCGATGGTGATATCCGAGTTCGTGCCCCGTGAGGGTGGTGTGCTAAAGCACTCAATCTCTCAAAAACCCACAATTTTTTTTTAAAATCGATAACACAAAATGCAAAAATCGAAACTCAAATTGGGCCCACATTCATTCATAAACATTTTCACTTAACACAATTTTCAATAGCCATTCGGGCCCTTTCACAATTATAAAACACTTGTGTCATTTCAAAATACAATTTTATACAAAAGATGCGAAATATACAATTCAATACAAAATGTGAAAAACATAAATGCAATGCAAACGCGAACTAATCCCGACCTCTATTCTTCACTTGAATGCTATGGGTATACTCCCATTGGTCTAACGGGGTATTCTTCTGAGTTCTGAAAAATAGTTGCAAATTTTGGGTTAGTTTTGCGAATGAGTGACCATCATCGATGGCTCACCCAATCACATAACATATAATTTGCATTTCACTTACTTCACATTCACGTATATCACATTCAATTTCACACTTCACACCTCACATTTAACACATTTAATCATTTATTTTATACATATGCAATGCACATGAGACTCACTTTCCATTTGTTACTTTGTTGTGACCGAGTGCCTAAACTGTCCCTTAAAGGGCTCATTAAACTGTCCCATATAGGGCTCATTAAACATTGAGCCTGAGGCTCTGAATCACTTTTGAGCTCGAGGCTCTTTTTCACACGTTGAGCTTATAGCTCTGATCGGTGACTACTCTGATAACAACTGTCATTATGTTTCATGTATTCATGCAATGGAATGCATCACTTACATTGCATGCACTTATTCGACCACATTCACTTATCATCGGACCGTAGTCCGGCATTCAACATATAGTTGAGCATTCACTCTTTCACTTGCATGCAATGCACATTATGAAAAAAAAATTAGTTCATCTTATTCATATATAATGAGCACTTCCATAATTTAGATCATTCATCACAATCATCGGACCTTCTGTCCGGAATCCAAACACAAGCAATCACATTTAAATACACATTCATCATACAGAGATCAATGTATACAAAATTCAAGTAAAGCAGACAATGAATTGAGACCATCTAGGTCTACTCACAGTACACTCTAGATTAGCATTTGCTTTCAATTTTTGGGAACGCCTGAATGCGGAAACTTGACCTGAACAACCCATTCATGCAAAACACATATGGCACACTAATCAATAATTGCACACTTAAAAATATTCATTTATGCACAATTGTAATAATGGACTATGTATAATGCATGCTCAATGACAATCCTGGGCATATGTTTTAGAACACATTTTATGCTCATTCCCATTTCAAATTCATGTGTCTCTAATTGAACTTAGACTTACACTTCATTTGTACATGATCAATCTAAAAGCTCCTTTCAATCTTTACCCTTTTTATATGTCTAGCTTATTCATAAGCTTACACTTCAAGAATACTTGGTTACTTTATATCATAACTCAATTTCTCATCATCTCTTTTCTAACCTCGCATGATCTCATAATATCCAATTCCCATTCATAGCTTAGAAATTTAAACATATGTACACAATTAGGCACATTGCCTATTTACACAATAACCATAAATATTTAACCAACCTAGTTTGCTTGTCAAAACTCCAAGTCACAATTGTCTTTCCCCTTGTTCTTGGGTAGGATTCTCTTGATTTCCTAAAACAAACCAAATCTCATTCAATAGGAATCCACTTAAAAATCCCACAATGTAAAATCAATAAAATTGATTCTAGAACATTCAAACCCAAGCATTTTCTAAACTCCATAAACTAGAATCTTTACAAAAATCCAAAGATTCAATTGATCATACCTTGATTCTTCACCAAATGAAGAGATCTTTAGCTCAAATGGAAGCTCTTTTCTTCCTTTACCTTATTCTCTTCTTGAACAACTTCAAAATCTCTCTTGAAGGCCAAAGAGATTAAAACCCTAGCTCGTTTTGCCTTCTTTCTCTCTTTCATTTCTTTTTCATGTTCTCTCTCTCTTATCTCTTTTCTAATCCACTCATTTTGCTTCTATAGAATCTTCTCATTCACGTTTCTCCTTTATTTATAAGCAAGACAACACTTCTTCCATTTATGCCCTTAATGAGTGATAATTGTCCCATTTACCCTTTTATTTGTGCCTTATGTCTTTTATACTTAAGTGTCTTACCAAAAGCACCCTTGTATATTCTAACATAACACTTTTTTCTAGATGACTCTTCTATATTGTCTTACGTTTCCAATGACACCAAAAGCATTCAATTTGGTTCAGTAGTGTGAAAGTTATACTCCAATATCTCCGGACTGCTTTTATTTCGAGACAGTACTCTATACTCAACTTTCATCCAGAACTTGAAACTCTTAGAGTCCGATTTAGAATTTGATTTCTCCATATAAGTTGAAGCCCTATGTTTCTAATTTAACATAAAACCAAAATAGTCTCATTTGGACTTCTACTAATCCAGAAAACATCAAAATACTGAAGTATGTTCAGTGAGATAACACCAGTTCATATTATTGAAGAACACACTCACTGTACCCGTCCCAATCTTTTCACTAAATCTTTCTAAATTAGTTTCATATGACTATTATTCTTGGTGGAGATGTAGTTAAATGTCGTACAAATCCAATGGTTCAATAATCAAGTCATTTGGAGGTCTAGAGAAGAAGTAATGGGCAAAAGAATCCCACATGTTCATATCTTTACTTGTACTGTACATGTCTTGGCTCAATTGCTATAACCCTCACTAAAGATGTCAGATTAACTTCATTTTTAGACTATTGGAAAGAGGAATTCCAAATGTACAACTTTAATTAAGGCCTCAAAGGCCAATTCTATCTTCAACCATCTATAACGTCTCACTTTTGTATCGTCTCACTTTCTTTCGTCTCATTTTCTTCTGTCTCATTTCTATCGTTCACTTTTCCATCTTTCACTTTTCTATCGTCTATTTTCTTCCGTTTGCTTTTTATCATCTACTTTTTTTCGTCTATTTTTTATCGTCTACTTTTTTTCGTCTGTTTTTTATTGTCTACTTTTTTCCGTCTGCTTTTTATCTTCTACTTTTTTTCCGTCTGCTTTTTATCGTCTGCTTTTTTTCGTCTACTTTTTACGTCTACTTTTTTCCCATCTACTTTTTATCGTCTAGAATGTATCCACTTATAAGAATTATAACTCTTGACTTTGATGTACAAATTTTTCATATAATATACCGTTGAAAAATAAAAGAATGATCTACAACTTTACAGTAGGAAATTTCACGAAAATCCATCTATATCAATCCCAAATTTGCCCCTAAAATCCGAAGACAAATTTTTCATTCATACACCAACACTGCACCCAATTCTTCATTTCATGACAATTTTTAGACTCTTAGACACATAATTAAAATTCAATGTCTTCATACAAAATGTATCCATATATCTCTAGTTTAATCCAAATTAAGAATCATCTCGTTTGGATTACTAGAGAAAACGTTGTGGCTAAAAGATTGAAACATATTCAGTGAATATTTTTCCAGATCACTACCAATCTTGTTTCTAAAGGTTTACTTATCACAACTCCTACCAAGATCACTCTTTCTACTCCTTCTACTCCTTATTTTCAATAAAATTACATTTAATATCAATTATACCTAGAAGTTATCAATGAATGCATGTACCACTTTTTATGTGAAAGCATTCCGTATTTATGTGCATACATGCTAACTTGATGCATGAGCAAGAAAATGCATTGTCTTAATTTCTTTTTGAGTTCACAAATACTAAAAATTCGGGTCCTAACCCTTAATATGGGGACGGGATGTTACATTTCTCCCCCCTAAATAAATTTCATCCTCGAATTTCTTATCTGATTGATCAATACAGTAGAGGTGACCATTTTTCATACGCTCCTCTATTTCTCATACACATCATCACTTCCAAAAGACCACAGTAGACAGACTCAATAAGTCTTTCAGTCACTGATTCAGTTATCAAACTATCTTCACTATTTCACAAGCATATTTCAGATTACTTACCAACTTTTACTTCTTATATTGTCAATCTATCTCTGTTGATCATACCATTATTTCAGAACCTAATCACATGTCACATATTATGAATCTGAGACCTCTTTCACTAGTAACATTAATTCATACAAATTTTCATGCATATCCTTTGTCCACATCTGAGCACACCTTGCCAAGTTAGTGCTCACAAAAACACTTCGTCTCTCCTTTGACAATTCACTTCCCTTTTAGTGTTGATGCATTCAACTTTTATATTCATTTCACTATATCAGGTGTTAAATCACCTAACTCACTTAATTCATGAGTCACTTTACTTCTTATTTCATATTCATCTCACTTACTAACAGTATCTCACATTCATTATGGTCTTATATCAATTTAGGCCCTCTTCATCTCAATGTTAGGGTGAATAACCACCCTTCTGTCATACTATGCCCCATATCACTTCTAATGATGCCACTATGATAACAATTATTATACTTGTAGTTAATTCGAATTATGCCTCAATCTCATCTTCCTACGAACATAAAAATATAAGCTTCAAGCATATTCCTAACAGTTAAAACTACTGGTAGCTCAAACCTTCAACTACTTGTTTCTACATCCTTAGTAGCTAAAATACAATCTTAGCATATCCCTACTAGGATGTTTATCTTAGGTTGTTATTTAGGCTTCTCTAACACTTTCTTTGCTCAATCATCTTAATCGGATATACGTACTTCTTATTTCAATCACCAAATATCATTTTTTCCGATTTCACTCGAAAGTTTAGATTTATTTTCACTTTTTCGGGTGATTCACAATTCTGAATCTTTAGCTTTTTGGTTTCTTACTTCTTTCCAGTAGACTTGATCTTAAATTTCAATGCAACTAGCAACACTTTATTTTACCCCATATGCCACTCAATTTCTGCACTCCTCATTACACTAAATTTGGAAACCTCAATATCTGAATGTGTATTATTCCATTATAGAATTGTCCGTTCAGTGTGTCAGATTACACACTAATTTTACTAGTATAGCACTCATTTGTGCATTTCCTCCAAACTCAATAATTTCCTCAATCTTACATAATGTACATTCCAGAAATGATTTGGCACATCTAATGTCTCCAAGACTTCAAAGCGATTTCTATCATAACACTTCTACCATGTACCAAAATCAACCCATGAGACCTTAATTGGCTCTATGCATACAAAAACCACTTTAGACTATTACAAAGGATTGTATCTTAATCTCTGATGTGAAACTTCATTATATAATGCATAATCTCTAAATCCAAATGATATTATTATCATCGGTGTCACATTCCTCAAATATTCAAAACGTCCTCTTTTTACCTTACAAACACTCTTAATATACCATCTATGATCACAGTCACTAATTAATACAATTTTGCTTAGATCACTTAAATCTTCAATATCATAATACCATTGGAGTATCATTAACTCCAATAGATATCACTCACATTTTTCTTTGTGTTAATTTCTTGCAATTCCTTAGGTGACTAATTCCCCAATGAAAGTAATTTTGTCTCATGTCATTTTCAATCTCCCATTTGACTTCTTGTCTCTAATGATTTTCTCTTTTCCTTTGAATTCCTTTAATTCACATCGGCTTACTCAAACGCCTATTCATTCGTACTAGTTCCTCCACATATTTCAATTTATTTGAATGCTTCACTTTGTGTGTTGGTATTTCATTCCTCAGATTGAATCTGAATCTCCCAAACATATTTACATCGAATATAAGGGGGACCTATATTTTCCTCATATTTGCAATAGTGTCACCTCAAATTTATAATCCACTCATGTAGTTGATGTATACACTCTCAATGGCATATTCCACTTTTTATGCCTAAGTTTCTGCTTAGGATACGACTCCATTATTCACTTTTGACTTATTACATATTCATTTTCGATTTGTCTCTTCATTGATTACTCTTAAATCGAATGGTTAGATCAACTTAACTCAATTTAGGGAAATTTTTCTTTGAAAGAAGATTTCTTACTACAATCATCAATACTGTTTATAAAACCTTATCAATAAGATCATTACATATCAGTCATTCTTAATATCTTGAGAAGATCAATTTCAACTATGCATAATATCTCAATAAGATCAATTTATGTCATAGCTTACATGATCAGAACATCCCTTGTAATGAGGCTCTGTAGGGCACTTAAACAATTTCATTTACTCTAATATCTTGGCATACATCACCAAAATCATCACATCTTATCTGGAGATGTATTCACATCGATTCACCAATTAGTAGCTTATACTACTAAGGATACTTTAATCCCATTTAATTCTAAATAACCTTTCTCTTTTTGTGCTAGTTCTCGATCATTGGGAACTTGCTATAATCATGTCCCTCTTATTTTCCCTGAAGCTCATCACCTATGTTAACATCATTAACAGTCTCAATTCCTTCCCAATTGATAACTACAAGTACTCTCACGTCTTACTCTATCTTGAACTTTGAACTGAAGTGAATCACACGTTAATACAATGCTTAGAAAACGATATAAGAATGCACGAGAAGGGGGGGTTGAATTGTGTATTCTCCTTTTTGAAATCCTTTAAAAAATGATTGTTAGAAATAAAATTCTTTTACAAAACTTTCGATAGATTCTAATTAATCAAAACTTTGAAAACTTTGTTTACGAACTAAGTAATGATAAAACTTGAATCTAAAAGAGAGATAGAGTAAGAGTAGTTGACGCAGCGATTTATCCTGGTTCACCCCAAACCGTGGGCTACGTCCAGTCTTCAGAGTTCTTTCGAGATTTCACTATCTCTTCAACTTTACAAGTATTCTTTACGAGCCTCTCGTGTCTCTACAATGGTATTCTTTCACACTTAGCCTCTGCGGGCTATCTCGCACTACTTTTCACGAAAAGTGTTTGAACACTTATTCTGATAAAATAGCTCTCTGCTAATTTTCACAAGTATGCTTTTTACGATCGCGTAGATGTAATTTAGCTAATTTTTCAACTAACTTTGCAATCTTCGACTTGACTTGTATTTATAGCCTTAAATGCAATCGCTTCTTGATTCTTGTTTTCGGATTCTTGCTTGAATCTTGTTTCTTGAATCTTCAAAAGAAGCGGTTATTGATTGAGTTCAGAATTAACCCGAATCGACTCTTGCGCTCGCTTTTCACTTCTTCTTCGTGATCTGTTTTTCATAGCGTCTGCGCTCATTCTTTCAATTAGCGTCTTAAATACTGCTTTTATTTTGTGTTTGCGTCTGCGTCTGTATTTCTCTTTTCGTCTGCGTTTACGTCTGTTTTTATTTTGTGTCTGTGTCTGTGTCTACGTCTTATTGTGCGTTTGCGTCTGCGTTACTTCGTCTATGTTGCTTCGCCTCGTGTTGCTTAAATCGTATTGCTTCGCTCGTGTTGTTTCAGAATATCCCACCCCATTGGGAAGGTAAAATAGTAATTTGGAAAGGGCCGAGAGTGTTTAGTATTGGTTGCAATATTTATGCACACTATTGCACGTGTATAGTGAAATTGCACATGAACTTGATTGTACATGCATTCATGACATTTCCCGGTATTTGTGCCTAAATGAAATATGGTTGTGAATTACATGGTAATTGTATTTGAAAATTTATTTGGAGTGAGTCTTTGTGTGTTTTATATTTTAAGAAAATTTGAGGAAATTTTCTGAAATTTTTCGGAAAAATTTTCGGACCGAAAAAACCGCCAAGTGACGAACCGGTTGATTTTCGGTATCGAAAATTTTTGTCCAATGGTACTGGAATATTGGGTACATGATTTTGGGATTGAAATTAGGGCCATTGGAATTAAATGGGTCAAAGATTCATTTAATTAGGGTTTAACTTTATTAAAAGTTTGTCTTTATTCTTATTTTGTCTTTTCCCTCTAAATGGACAAGTGTCCTAGTGACACATCTCCACCTTATTTAATGTTGGCTTGCTTCCTTTCTCGGTTTTTCATGTTGAAATAATGAAAAGTCCAAGTTTGCTTGCTTATTTCTTCATCCATCCGAAAACCTCTTCTCCTTCTTCCTCTTCCTTGCTTTTCTTCACATATTTTAGCTTCAATTGTTGCTCTCCTTCAACCTTAAGATCACATGCATACAAGCTTAAGCTTCCTACCTTCTTATCATGGTGGTTGTTGTGCATGGTGTGGAGGAATAGAGGAGTTAGAGCAATAAGTTGAAAGACTTGGAAAGTTGAAAGCTTGCTTAGGTAAGATGGTGTTTTTAGCTTGTTTTGTTGTTACATATATTAATTATGATCATTGTGCACCTAATTGCATGGGAATTGTATTGGTGTCTATGGTAGGTCATATGTTTGATAAATTGATAGTTGAGTAATGGTTTGATTAGGTAGAATATAGTGAATGAAAGGAAAGGTGTTTTATATGGTTTTGGATTGATTTTTAATGATGTTAGATGCTTGGAAATGAAAAGAAGAAAATTTTGTGTATATGCTGCCATTTTAAGGCTACTTGGTTAAGTGAAGATCTTGATGAAATTTTGGCAAATTACTTGACTAATTGGGATGTTTATTGGTTTGGAAAAAGTATGGAAATGATAGGATTTGGTTTAGGTGTAAGATCTGGAAAATGCAAATTGATCATGGTTTAATGTTTTTGCCATAAATAGTTGTGTGGTTAAGCAATTGGGGTGAGGTTTGTCTTAAATTAAAATTGAGACATGTGGCTACAATTTTTGTGAAGGAAGTGCTGGCCAATTTTGATTAAAAGAGTGTTGAATCTTGCTTTGAAAGTGAAGTTTAGGTGTAGTATGAACAGTAATTCGAGCTTAATGACCTGAAACTTTGATGAGTTTTCTAGGTTGAATTAGGAGGAATTGGTGAAAATGGTCTTAATGAAAGCTGGAGTCTATCTTGTTAGCTTTCCATTTCAACTAATTTTGCAATTTTTCGATATGTACGTTGGGAGTTATGAATTGTTAACTATTGATGGTTATGTGCATTTTGGGTGAAACCTAGATATAAGTGTAGGTTTTGTGAGTATTGTGTTTGGAAACAAATTTAGAGATTTCTGTGATTTTAATTGGCTCAAGTGATCTTTTGAAAAGATGTAGAGGAAGCAATTATCTTGAAAATGGGATATACTATACTATTTTTGGATATCAGAATTGGGAGTTATGAATTTTCAAAGATTGGACTTAAGTTGGGTCATTGACTAGTGATCAGGGCAGCCATTTGCATGACAGTTTTGAGTTTGGTAGAGATAGAATTGGCTGTTAAGCCCTTCATGAGAAGTGTAGTATTCTGTTTGATCTTTTCATGGGTATAAAGTATGCAAAATTTTGACATTTTTGCAAGAAGTTATACTTTTGGAAAATTGCTGTTCAGTTCAGGTGATTTCAGTGGGTAGAATCATTCATTGAATTGTTTGACCTACTTAGCAATTGAATTTGATTTCATGTTGTTCATAAAAGTTGTAGGTCACATTCTGATCTTTCATTTGGCATAAATCTTGTAATTTTTAGCAAAGGTAATGAGAATTTACGGATTTTATAAAATGTTGTACTGTTTTGAGAGGCATGGTAAAGGCAGTAAATTTGAGTGTATTTTTGACACCCTTAGAGGTGAAATTAGTTTTAGTGTCCTTCATGAAACTTGTAGAGCTCTCTTTTCTCTATAAAATAGATACCAAGTTTGTCCAATTTGGAATTCAGAGCAAGGAGTTATGAATTGTGAAAGCTGGGATGTCGGTGGACGTTTGTCCAGAACTGCCATTGTAGTAGCATAAGTCGACTTGCACCCTCAGATAAGTCGACTAGAACATACACAGTAGCATAAGTCGACTAGGATTCTCAGGCAAGTTGACTAGGATCATATATTTTCCTTCTTTTGCATATAACTTGTCAATCCGACATTCGATTGACCTGATTCTCGAGGCATCAGATTCGTGAATCATTTAATTTCATTTCTATGTGAAAGTGGGAATTTTAAAGGCGAAATTGACGAAAATTGGTTAGGTTAAAGTGAGAGGATCGGGTAGCAATTTTTGGACCTTTTGACGTCCGAATTGAGCGATTTTAGTGTCTATGATTTCTTTGGACATAGGGGAACATTTTTACAGTGTGATTTATAGAATGATACCGGGAATGTCACGAACATGTATTGTACACATTTTCATTGATACATGTGCATCTTTAAATAGTTCTGCCTGTACATTAGGTAATGTATATACAATTGCACTGTTATAGAGGCACATTTGGAGCGTCGATGTTAGCCCCAAAATTTTTTTTTTAAATTAAGCATGATTAGATTAATTGAGGAAGTTATGTTAGCATTAATTGAGTTGAGATTAATTAATATGTGATAGCATTAAAGAGTTAGGTGGTGAGTTAATGAGGTTAAATGTGTTAGTTGGGCCTTAATGAGGTAGGAAAGAAAAGAGAATAAGATGGGCTTAAAGGATAAGTGGGCTTGAGTAGTTTAAAGAGGAAATAAGAAGGAAGGAAGAAGAGGTGAGTTGGGCTTTAGGCTTTTGGGCTTAAATAAGTTAGGAAGAAGTATAAAAGAGGAGGAAATAAATGAGTTAGGAGAAGAAGAGGTAGGTTACGAAATTTTAGAGGGAGAAGAGAGAGGTTTCGTGGAAGATGAAAGAAGAAGGAGAAAAAGAAAGAAGCTTGGCTAGGGTTTGATATTCCAAGAGTTTGAGTGAGAGTTTGAAGAAGGTTCAAGAAGGAAAAGTGTAGAGGAGGAGCTAAACTACATTTTGAACCAAGAAACTCTTGGGTTGAGTCAAGAACCAAGGTAAGTCATGAATTCAAGTGTTAATTTTTAGTTGGGTTTTGGTGTAGAAAGCTTAGAAATGAAGTGGGTTTAGTGATTTTAAGGTTGATTTCATGAAAAAGGTTATGTAGAATTTCAATTGAATTTGTGTTGAATTGGGTTTTTGTTTCTCTTGAAGTAGAGAAAGAGAGAGGAGAAGAGCAAGGAAAAGAGCACTCCTAAGCAAGGATTAAGCAAGTTATAAGGTGGGTTTCATTTTTATCTTTATGCTAGTAAGTTCTAAAGACTATCACAACTAATAGAATTAATGTTTTTCAATTGCCTTGAGATGAACATTAATTGCACTTTGATTGTGTACAAAATGAATTATGATTGCCATTATGTGAAAGCTTGAACAGTATATGACATTGCTTCAAAAGTCCATGAATTGAATGAGCATGAATATTAGTGAAATTATGAAATGTGAGTTAAGCATGAAATACAATTTTCAAAAATCAGCTATGTGGATGCATGAAAATTCTATTTTCAGAAATCAGCCAGTGAACAAGAAACGTCCATATTTTGATGCATGAATACATGTTATGTGGGTACTTAAGTCCACCCAGCAGAGTCACGTGCGTCGACGATATAGCTTCACCACCGCCTGATTGTGGCATAGGATGTTCCTTTTTGGACTCCTCAGCATACGACTACACTTGTGTAGCTTGTCAGTTATTGTAGACTTATCTTACCATCAGCTGTGTGTTATGTGTTAGCATGTATTTGCAAGAATGATAGATGCATAAATCATGAAAGTTATGCTTTTAGCTTGATGAATTTGTGAAATGCAAAGATGTATGTTTGTTTGATGAGAGAATTGCTAACAATATGAATAATGAAAAGAATTCAGCTTATTTGCATAAATATAAACATGTTACCCACGAGCGAAAGCTCACCCCCTCCAATTCAGTCCCATCTCCAGGTGAGGAGCACGAGATCGACCACCGAGCTTAAAGGCATTACTCCGGAAATGGATAACTTTTTGTTTTTCAAGTTAAATTTTGTAAATCAATGCTTTAGATGCATTTTGGGCAAGTTTACTTTTGTAAGTTGTATTTTGGATTTTGGGATGCAAGTGGCTTAAAATGCCCTCTAAAGCCTTGTAATAACTCATATCTTCATATGAATGCAAGAATGTTAAGTTCTAATGTAATTTGTGAAATTCATGTATGTTTTATAACAATGCATCATGGTGTGGTTTGAATTTGACAAGAGGGAGGAAATGAAATTGCTTTATAGTTTGGGTTTGATTAGAATGCTAGGAGTGTGTTGTTGCCATTGAAGATCCATGGGGATAATTAGGTTGGTATGTGTTGTGGGATATGGAGGATTTAGGTTTTTATGTAGGTACTTGGATTGAAGAGGGTTTAGAGGGTGAAATGTTGTTGTTGGCAGAAAGTTACACAGCCTGTGTAAATCCAGGTGCAGGGACCATGCAAGTAGAAGTGGGTTACACAGCCTGTGTGAATTTTCACAATTGGTATGTAAATCAAGTGCGAGGAGACGCAGTTATAGAAGTTACACACTGTGAAATTTCACATGCATGTAAATCCAGTCTGATGTTTTAAATGGGTTACATGACTGTGTGAATTTTCACTGTTGTGTAAACCCATCTTAGCCGATCCGAAGGTTACGGATCGTGTGTTGACATTATAAATTTCACATGACTGTGCTTTTCGGGATATGAACATAGTGGGTTCTTTTTGTCATAACTCCTTCGTTTGACCTCCGATTGAGGCGATTCTTGTGGCGTTAGTTTTCAACAATATTTTACTACCTTCCCCTAAAAATTTCATGGTCATTGGTTTCAAATCCTAGAAGTTCGATCTTTTGGAAGTGAGTGGTCGGGTTGGAGAGTCTTACCGGGCTATGAACCGACTTTGGATTTTTACGCATATCTTGAGCTATAGAGCTCCAAATGAGGTGATTCTTGAACCATTAGATTTCTAAGACACATATCTATCTCTCCATGAAAAATTATGTCATTGGAGTTAAATTGAAAGAGTTGCTTTAGAGCAAGAAAGAGGTTGGGTGAGAGAATATATTTGGGGAATGAGAACCTTTGGTATTCTAATGATATCTTGAGTTAAGGAAGCCCCGATTGAAGTAATTTTTATTGCTAATTATATAACGGCAGGAAATTACATATCAGCTTAGGAATTGGATTTTGATTTTGGGTCCTAAGAAGATCATTATTTTTAATTGGAGGTTAATTACGATGAATCTTACGAATTTTGTACGGAGGACTTCCATGACTTTGGAGTTGTATATAGGTATGAGGGTTTCGTATTAAGTAGTTGGGTTCCGGATTGGGGCCCCAACATCTTTGGTATCAGAGCAGCTCTAGGTTTATGATTTCCTAGGAACCCTAGTGGGTAGCCTCAAGGGTAGAGTCAGCATGCATCATGTTACTTGAACCCTATGCATTGTTTTAAATACAGTACATACATCATTGGTTTTGAATTGTTTTACATGATTTGAACTGGTTTCACAAAGCATGAGCTAAAGATTTGAAATGTTTTTCATTTAAAGGATTAATATGCTGCCTCGAAGAAGAACTCGAGGAGCTCAATCTCTATCAGGCTCTCAACGGGGAAGTACGAATGAATCCCATATTCCCGGGATGCGTGGACCATCCTGTTTGATTCAGAGGCACCAAGTGTGCGGCATGAAGTGCCTCTCCAGCCCCTCCTATGCCTCAAGTAAATCCGGTAGATCCCAGTTCTTTGGGCCTTCGCCTGAGCTTTTATCCATGCCATGGGCCAAGGATCCAAGCTCAAGTACCGGCCCAAGTGGAAAGGGAGGCGATATGACAAGCTCCGGAAGTATGGGGTTGTCGATTTGATGGGACTACTAATCCCGAGGAAGTGAAGCATGGTGAAGCATGGTTGAAAAGCGGACCGAGAGGGTCTGAATCGATGAAGTGCTCGAGATGAGAGAGATTAGAATATGCTAGTTTATTAGGGGATGTTGCCTTGGTGGGAATCGTGCCCCATCAGCGATACCTCCAGTCTTGACATGGAGGAGTTTCGAAGTATTAGGAAGAAGTACTTCTCGAGGGTTTACATCTAAGAGAAGGCAAGGAGTTTCGAGCCTCACGCAGAGGGAGTTGGCGTGAGTGAGTATGAACTGAAGTTCACTCAAGCATCACGATGTCGACAAACATTGTGGCGATCAAGAGGATAAGTGCCGCAAGTTTGAGAGTGGATTACACTTAGGGATCGGGAGAAGGTGCTGATCCATAATTTCCATGACTACCGGCAGTTGGTAGATTTGCTCTCCAGTGAAAAGTTGGAGAACATCAAGTCGAGGTAAAGTAAAGAGGAAGACCAGGAGCGGTCTCCGGGAAGGAGTGAGTGCTCCAAAGACCTGAAAGGAGCACCGGGACTTTTCATTCTCGAGGTGGTATGGGCAATAGTGGTCTGCCAAGAGCCAGCAGATCAAGGCGCTTTTGGCGGGTCTCTAGTGTGGGAGGCCCAGGGAAGACATGGAAGGGCAAGTATACAAGCCCTCAGTGTGATCAATGTGGGAAGTTTCATCCGGGGAAGTGTCTCAGGGGGTTTGGTGGTTGTTTCCAATGCGGAGAGAAGGGGCACATGATGAGAGATTGTCTTCAGAGGTCAAGGCAAGAGGGCTCTCAATTTCAAGTCCAGAGGCCGACGGAAACAGCAAGAACTGACCGATTCTGATAGGCGATTCAGAGCTGTGAGGAAGGCAAATCCTGCAGGGAGGCCAAGGGCACAGGGTCAGGCGCCAGCTAGAGTATTTGCCATGACCAGAGAAGAAGCCGCAGCTACTCCAGGAGTTGTGACTGGTATGGCTCAATTATTTAATTCAGCAGTTTATGTTTTGATTGATCTTGGCTCTACACATTCATTTGTGTCCTCAAGTCCGAATATGCATCTTTGTGAATCCACGAGATTATGGATAATTTTCTGGTTGTTAGTACTCCTTTAGGGAGTAAGGTGGTGATCGATTTAGTCTACAAGAAGTGTGAGCTCGAGATCGATGGTGCTAGATTGGTAGTAGACTTGCTACCTCTAGACCTAAAGGGCTAGATGTCATACTAGGTATGGATGCCATGGAAAAGTACCGAGCAAAGTTAGATTGTAGTGTAAGGAAGTGGAGTTTGACACGGGAAATGGAGAGAAGGTGGTCTTGAGGGGCGGAAGATGCCAACACCGAGGATCATTTCACTTTGCTTGGTGACAGGATGATGGGCGGGGTGAGTCCTTTTGGCACATGTAGTGGATCCAGAGGTGGAAGTAGGAAGGTTGGAGGATTACCTATAGTGAGGGAGTTCTAGATGTATTTCGGAGGAGTTACGGGTTTGCCGCGGTGAGGGAAATTGAGTTTGCAATTGACTTGATTCCGGAACATGACCATTTCAATACCACCATACCGGATGGCTCCGGTGAGTTGAGGGAGCTTAAGGAGCAATTGCAGGAATTATTAAGCGGTTTATCGGACCAAGTTCATCACCTTGGGGGCGCCGAGCCTATTTGTTAAGAAGAAGGATGGAACATGGCGAATGTGTATTGATTCTGTGAAGCTCAACAAGGTGACGATTAAGAACAAGTATCCTCTGCCCAGGATAGATGATCTATTTGATCAGCTGCAGGGAGCAAAGGTCTTTTCGAAGATAGATCTCAGGTCAGGTTATCATCAACTCCGAATCAGGGAGTCTGATGTTAGCAAGATCGCCAGACCCGTTATAGGCACTATGAGTTCAGGGTCATGCCATTCGGATGACCAATGCTCCGGTGCATTCATGGACCTTATAAATGTGGGTTTTCAGAGTTTTAGATCGGTTTGTCATAGTATTTATCGATGACATTCTGGTCTATTCCAAGGATGAAGGGGAACATGCAGAGCATCTCAGAATAGTGTTGCAAAGATTAAGGAAAAGAGAGCTATCACGCCAAATTCAGCAAGTGTGAATTTTGGCTGATGAAGTGGTTTTCCTTGGACATGTGATTTCAATGAGAGGATCCATGTTGATCCAAGAAAAGTAGAGGGTGGTGAATTGGCAAGAGCCTAAGACAGTAAAAGAGGTACGGAGTTTTCTAGGCCTGGCAGGTTATTACAGGAGGTTTGAGGAGGGATTCTCCATGATAGCTGCGTCGATAACAAAATTGTTGAGGAAGAATCAGCAGGTTTATCTGGAGCGAAGAATGTCAAGAGTTTTGAGGAACTCAAGCATAGATTAACGAAAGTGCTCCAATCCTAATCACCGCCAATGGAGATCGGGGTATCGAGGTACAAAGTGATGCTTCGAGAAAAGGCTTAGGTTGTGTGTTAATGCGAGAATGACAAAGTGATAGCCTATGCGTCCGGCGATTGAAGCCATATGAGTTGAACTATCCTACTCATGATTTAGAGCTAGCGCAGATAATTTTCGACCGAAAATTTGGAGACATTATTTGTATGGGGTACAGACTAGGATCTACACGGATCACAAGAGCCTTAAGTAGTTACTGAGCCAGAAAGAGCTGAATTTGAGGCAGAGAAGGTGGATTGAGTTACTTAAGGACTATGATTTGATGATTGAGTACCATCCAGGCAAGGCAAATGTAGTAGCGGATGCATTGAGTAGGAAGTCATCCATAGCTCATGTCCAGGCAGTTTACTTGCCTTTGTTAGAACAGATGGCTAAGCTTAAGATAAGCTTGAAGCAGGATAAGTCAAAATGCATTCTTGCTCAATTCAGGGTGAGGCCGATACTTAGAGAGAAAGTCAAGGAGTTGCAGGAGAAGGATGCAGAATTGAGTAAGCTTCATGAAGAAATCCGAATGGCGATGCGAAGTGGTAGTGAGAGATGACGGACTTATGGTAGTGAAGCGATTATGTATTCGAATGTTAAGCAAGTCAAGGATGAGATCTTGGATGAGGCACATAACGCCTTATTCCATGCACCCAGCAGCACCGGGATGTCTGAGGATTTGAAGGAGCATTTCGGTGGAAAGGCATGAAGAGGATGTAGCGAGTATGTGAGCGGATGTCTAGTGTGTCGCAAGTCAAGGTGAACACCGTGCACCTTCAGCATGTTAAGGCCATTGTCCATTCTGAATGGAAGTGGCAAAGGATCACTATGGATTTTCGATGGGTTTACCCGTAACTAGTAGGAAGCATGATGCCATATGGGTTATTGTAGATCGGTTAACAAAGTCAGCCCATTTTCTGGCAATTAAGCAGGCAGATTCATTGCAGGTGTTAGCAAAGAAATACATTGATGAGGTAGTGAGGTTGCATGGAGTTCCGATTCTATAGTATCAAGCATGGATCCTCGATTCGTCAAGATTCTGGAGTAGTTTGCGAGGAAGCTCTAGGGACTAAGTTGAGTTTCAAAGACAACATTTCATCCTCGCACGGATGGTCGACCGAGAGGACCATTCGACCCTAGAGGAATGCTCGGGCGTGTGCCATGGACTTCAAAGGAGCATGGGATGAACATTTGCCGTTGGTGAATTTGCCTATAACAATTGTACCATTCGAGCATTCAGATGGCTCCTTATGAAGCTGTATGGCGGGAGATGCGAGACTCAATATGTTGGGATGAAGAAGGTGAGAGGAAACTGGTAGGACCAGAATTGGTTCAGATGACAATGGATAAGGTTAGTTTGATCAAGCAGCGGCTTAAGGCAGCTCAGGATAGAATGAAGAGTTATGCAGATGCTCACAGGAAGGAGATGGAGTACGCAGTAGGTGACAAAGTATTCCTGAAGACGTCTCCATGGAAGGGAGTCATGAGGTTTGGCAAGAAAGGCAAGTTAATTCCTCAGTATGTGGGTCCGTATAAGATTCTAGAGAGGATCGGGTCGTTAGCTTACAGGTTGGCATTGCCTCCAGAGTTGTCTCAGATCCATGATGTTTTTCATGTTTTCATGTTGAGAAGGTACAGATCAGATCCATCTCACATTATTCAGACCTCGGAGGTTCAGCTGAGTGATGATCTGAGCTATGAGGAGATGCTAGTGACAATTCTGGATAGCAAGGAGAAAGTTCTCAGGAACATGACAATTCGGCTAGTTAAAGTCCTTTGGAGGAATCATGCAGTTGAAGAGGCGACGTGGGAACCTTTGGATGCAATGCAGGAGAAGTATCCACACCTCTTCAATGAATCAGGTGAGAATTTCGATGAAGAAATTTCTTAAGGGGGGGAGAAATGTTAGCCCCAATTTTTTTTTAAAATTAAGCATGATTAGATTAATTGAGTAAGTTATGTTAGCATTAATTGAGTTGAGATTAATTAATATGTGATAGCATTAAAGAGTTAGGTGGTGAGTTAATGAGGTTAAATGTGTTAGTTGGGCCTTAATGAGGTAGGAAAGAAAAGAGAATAAGATGGGCTTAAAGGATAAGTGGGCTTGAGTGGTTTAAAGAGGAAATAAGAAGGAAGGAAGAAGAGGTGAGTTGGGCTTTAGGCTTTTGGGCTTAAATAAGTTAGGAAGAAGTATAAAAGAGGAGGAAATAAATGAGTTAGGAGAAGAAGAGGTAGGTTACGAAATTTTAGAGGGAGAAGAGAGAGGTTTCGTGGAAGATGAAAGAAGAAGGAGAAAAAGAAAGAAGCTTGGCTAGGGTTTGATATTCCAAGAGTTTGAGTGAGAGTTTGAAGAAGGTTCAAAAAGGAAAAGTATAGAGGAGGAGTTAAGCTACATTTTGAACCAAGAAACTCTTGGGTTGAGTCAAGAACCAAGGTAAGTCATGAATTCAAGTGTTAATTTTTAGTTGGGTTTTGGTGTAGAAAGCTTAGAAATGAAGTGGGTTTAGTGATTTTAAGGTTGATTTCATGAAAAAGGTTATGTAGAATTTCAATTGAATTTGTGTTGAATTGGGTTTTTGTTTCTCTTGAAGTAGAGCAAGAGAGAGGAGAAGAGCAAGGAGAAGAGCACTCCTAAGCAAGGATTAAGCAAGTTATAAGGTGGGTTTCAGTTTTATCTTTATGCTAGTAAGTTCTAAAGACTATCTCAACTAATAGAATTAATGTTTTTCAATTGCCTCGAGATGAACATTAATTGAGCTTTGATTGTGTACAAAATGAATTGTGATTGCCATTATGTGAAAGCTTGAACAGTATATGACATTGCTTGATATTGCTTGAAAAGTCCATGAATTGAATGAGCATGAATATTAGTGAAATTATGAAATGTGAGTTAAGCATGAAATACAATTTCCAAAAATCAGCTATGTGGATGCATGAAAAATCCATTTTCAGAAATCAGCCAGTGGACAAGAAACGTCCATATTTTGATGCATGAATACATGTTATGTGGGTACTTAAGTCCACCCAGTAGAGTCACGTGCACGTTGACCAGTATAGGCTTCGCCCGCCTGCTTGATTGTGGCATAGGATGTTCCTTTTTGGACTCCTCAGCATACGACTACACTTGTGTAGCTCGTCGATTATTAATGGACTTATCTTACCATCAGTGTGTGTTATGTGTTAGCATGTATTTGCAAGAATGATAGATGCATAAATCATGAAAGTTATGCTTTTAGCTTGATGAATTTGTGAAATGCAAAGATGTATGTTTGTTTGATGAGAGAATTGCTAACAAAGTATGAATAATGAAAAGAATTCACTTATTTGCATAAATATAAACATGTTACCCCTGAGCTAAAGCTCACCCTCAATTCAGTCCATCTCCGGTGAGGAGCACGAGATCGACCACCGAGCTTAAAGGCATTACTCAGGAAATGGATAACTTTTGTTTTCAAGTTAAATTTTGTAAATCAATGCTTTAGATGCATTTTGGGCAAGTTTACTTTTGTAAGTTGTATTTTGGATTTTGGGATGCAAGTGGCTTAAAATTCCCTCTAAAGCCTTGTAATAACTCATATCTTCATATGAATGCAAGAATGTTAAGTTCTAATGTAATTTGTGAAATTCATGTATGTTTTATAACAATGCATCATGGTGTGGTTTGAATTTGACAAGAGGGAGGAAATGAAATTGCTTTATAGTTTGGGTTTGATTAGAATGCTAGGAGTGTGTTGTTGCCATTGAAGATCCATGGGGATAATTAGGTTGGTATGTGTTGTGGGATATGGAGGATTTAGGTTTTATGTAGGTACTTGGATTGAAGAGGGTTTAGAGGGTGAAATGTTGTTGTTGGCGAAAGTTACACACTGTGTGAAATTTCACACGTTTGTGTAAATCCAGTCTTGAGGACCACGCAAGTAGCGATGGGTTACACAACTGTGTGAATTTTCACACGATGTAAATCAAGTGCGAGGAGACGCGATTAGCGAGAAAGTTACATAGCACATGTGAAATTTCACACGGTGTGTAAATCCAGTGCAGATGTTTTCCGTGGGTTACACTGTGTGAATTTTCACACAGATGTAAACCCATCTTAGCCCATCCGAAGGTTACAGGATGTGTGTTGACAAGTATAAATTTCACACAGCCTGTGCTTTTCAGGATATGAACATAGTGGGTTCTTTTGGTCATAACTCCTTCGTTTGACCTCCGATTGAGGCGATTCTTGTGGCGTTAGTTTTCAACAATATTTTACTACCTTCCCCTAAAAATTTCATGGTCATTGGATTCAAATCCTAGAAGTTCGAACTTTTGGAAGTGAGTGGTCGGGTTGGAGAGTCTTACCGGGATATGAACCGACTTTGGATTTTTACGCATATCTTGAGCTATAGAGCTCCAAATGAGGTGATTCTTGAACCATTAGATTTCTAAGACACATATCTATCTCTCCATGAAAAATTATGTCATTGGAGTTAAATTGAAAGAGTTTCTTTAGAGCAAGAAAGAGGTTGGGTGAGAGAATATATTTGGGGAATGAGCACCTTTGGTATTCTAATGATATCTTGAGTTAAGGAAGCCCCGATTGAAGTGATTTTTATTGCTAATTATATAATGGCAGGAAATTACATATCAGCTTAGGAATTGGATTTTGATTTTGGGTCCTAAGAAGATTATTATTTTTGATTGGAGGTTAATTACGATGAATCTTACGAATTTTGTACGGAGGAATTCCATGACTTTGAAGTTGTATATAGGTATGAGGGTTTCGTATTAAGTAGTTGGGTTCTGGATTGGGGCCCCAACAGTCGATCCACCGACGTTACTGAGACTTCCAGGTATTAGCTTGGAAGTACAGGTGAGTAACCTAGATGATTCCTCAATTATTATCTGTTTATATTTTGCACTTATACAACTATGGAGAATAATGGTGGGATTAGTGATTGTGTTTGTTTATGACTGGGTTCCGGACACGGGTGGTCCAATGAATTGGACGATTTGACATAGAAGTGCCTTTATGTGCTGGTTGTCAAATTGTTTACTGTTTACTGTGCTTCATTGCGTTGCTTCTCTTTGTGAATGGATTGTTTTCTTGTGCTTCATTCGTTGCTCTCTTTGTGAGAATGGGTATATAGTGACTGTGATATATTGGGCATATTGCATTGCATACATAAATACATGAACGAATAATAACAGTTGTGACTAGAGTCGCCACTGATACTGAAAAAGAGCCTTGAGCTCGAAGGGAGATAGTGCATACCAAGAGGGCTCTCCTACTCCCCAGATGCGTCTACAGTCCACTGTTTACTGTTTAAGCTCTCGATCACAACACTAAAATAAAATGGGAAAGTGTCACATATGCATTGCATTCATAGTTGATTGAATACTGTAAATGGGAGCAAGGCAAGAGTGCCTTCTACAGTTGTGAATTTCTTTTGTATAATGATATGGTACTTCTGACTTTGTTATTGTGAACTGAACTGTGAATTGCTTGAGTGATGCATGAATTGGGAGAACCATCAATGATGGTTCCTCACTGAGTTCGCAAAACTCACCCAAAATTTGCAACTATTTTTTAGGCCTTGAAGAGTACTCCGTTAGACACGGGAGTATGCCTACTGCATGCCAGGAAAAGATAGGGGTCGGGATCAGTTCGCGTCTGCATTAGTGTCATCTTACTTTTATACAATTATGGATTCTGCATTTTTCTAGAAAATAGTGTTATAGTTCTAGTGGGCCCCAAATGGGCTATGTAATTTTATTGATTGTAATGTGATCACTGAAATGTTTATGAATAAAATTGGGCCCAATGTGATTATGGATTTTTGTACATTCGATGGCTAAATACTGTGACTGTATTATGATGACCTAAAATGTTTTTTTAAAAAATTTATACTGAATGTTTGATGATATTCGAGTACTCTAGCATACCACTCTCGTGCGGCACGGACTCGGACATCACCCATGATATCGAGTTCAGGTCTTGCGGGAGTGGGGTGCTACATATGTGGTATCAGAGCCCAGAAGTACGATTGTACATGGGCATTCTGAAATTTGTGTTAAGTTACATGCATTGTGGTCATGTCAAAGCAGACAGTAGCAACTGATCCCTAGTTGAGTCGCATGAACATGTATAAAGTGTTTAAGTTGATATAAATAGGGCGAAAAGTGATGGTATATCGTAACGGAAGGTTGTGGATGTGTAGAAATGAGAAATTGTACATGATTTGATATGGTAGATAACGATATGAGCCAATGAAGGTGTATGGGCCATTAGGAATGTGGAAGGAACAATGGAAAATGATATTCATGTTATAATGTGATTGTAAACCTTTGAAGATGATATGAATGTAAACACATGGGTATGGGTTACTTCAGGAAAGAAATGATATCAAACCAAATACTGAGACATAAAGTGTATAAGCGAGTTGAATGAAAACGAAAATTTCTATAACCGGAAGAGGTCGAAGTTGCACATGAGAGGAATATCAGTTAAAGTGATAAAAGTATGATGTGATGCTAAATATGCCTATACGAGATTAAAAGTCCAGGCTAACTAGGTATTTACGATTCTGAATTGTGATTTTATATGCATAGAGACACAATGAAAGTCTCGAGGGCTAAATTGGGTACATGGCTTAGAATTTCTATCATAATGATTGGTTGAGAATTTGGAAACATTAGGCATAATGAGACATTTCAGAACTTTACGGATCAATCCAATTCGAAGATAAGAAGAAAAAAAGGAAAAAGGAATAGATACAAATGATTTTATAAGTGAGGATAAGTAATAAGTGGTGTGTAGTACGGAGATTATAGAAATACGTTTAAGTTTGGGATTTTTAATTATACACGCGATTAAGGAAGAAATACTGAATCAACAGAAGAGAAATGCCTGCGCTTATAATGCGAGTTCAATTACTGTGAAATGATGTTATTTCCACAGAGGTACATGCTGGGAAATTGAAATAGAATCACTGGTAAGATATGTGTTCCATGAGAAAGAAAGTATAGGGCATGATGATGGCCTACACAAAATATGATTTTGTGATGATCATACGGGAAAACCCCATTCATGGACAGGAACAGGGGATATAAATGTTATCTAGAAATAATTGGAATGTATATAGCATTAGTGAATGTTCTTACTCGAAAACTGACGTGAATGTAATTAGGCGAGATGTAAGGATTTTGGAAGGTATATACATTACCTAATACCTTATGGCGAGGGTGTTTTGACCTTCTTCGTCATGATATGTCTTGATCTTAGCGAAACCCAAGGAAAACTTATAGAGATCCTATGTAATGTGGAAGCTAATTTTTGCGAAGCGCTACAACTGATTAATAAGAAAGTATAGGAACTGGAATCATGAACAATATGGAGGAAAAATGAAAAATGACCAATGAAGGAACAAACCCCAATGACCAAATAGTGAGCTAAAAATGAATATTGGAGTTGCATTCGACGCAAAGAGTCACGCATAAGAGTCAGAAGGGGCTATTGAGAGTGTATACAGTTTGTTGATATAACGTATTCCACTATATAAGTGGATTTGTGAATTTGAGAGAAAATTTGGTTCATTTGCTAATTAAAGAGATGAATTATGGGCACAAGGAACCCATGTTGTAGAGTAACGTGATTTCAGTTGCATAATAGCAATTAGTGATTATGATCATAGACCGTATTTCGATTGTGCTTTAGAAACGTAAGATGAGATTTTGACTAATTGTGATATCATATGTAAGTCGCATCAGTGAGGAGATCCCAACCAATGTTTGAGGAATTTATGACCTCCGTATTGATGATACTGTTTTGAATTGGAGATTTTGTAGGAAATATATCATGTTTCCTATTAGTGATTTCAATACGATTATTTGTAACACTATAAAGTGATTCGTGTACTGAGGACAATTTTTGTCTCGGGAGCTTAAGTCATCTATTCAAAAACTTGAAATGTGTTATACTAGTACTTAGTTCGAAAACGTGGAGACACCGATGAGCGTAATATCATTTGTTATTTGGGATTGCAGATTGCCATACGATGATGTTTTATAGCCGGGACTAGAAGTATAAGGAAGTGATGTCATATGCATCGAGACGACTAGAGTCCCATGCGTTGATTTCTGAATGCATGGAGTAGAACTTGTTACAGTAATGATTACTTCGTTAGTTGGAGACATGATAGGTGCAGGGGAATTCATTATAGAGGTTGACAGAACTGAATCTTCAATTAAGACAATGAATAGAGGTATAGAAAGATGTTAACTAAGCAAATGAGTACTTTCCGTAAAGCTAGTTTTGTACATCGGTGCATTGAACATTAAATCCGATAATGGTATAAAACAAATTGTGATATTGAGGTCACCATTACTACTGCATTAAAGAGCACAGGAAGTCGAGTTGAAGTTTGGGCAAACCGAAGTACTTTTAAAAGTTGAGTTTAAGCTTAGCCTCATATGAAAAGTTGATCAAGACCCCAAATTGGTGATTCATACATTTTGGCTCTCCCTGTGAAACTGACAATGAATTCGGATTCTAAAAACAGTGAATTCGGATTCTAAAGAGTGAATACGGAAATGTGACCGTGTAATTAACGTACAGAGGACATTGCCTTGACTAAAATAGTCAAGAACCATATTAAATCGAAAGTATTAATGAGTGGTGAACATATGATTTGTTATTGAATTGAAATCAGTTATGTATTAAGGAACTGACAAAGCCTAAATCGAGGAGTTAGAACTTGTCAATTTTATCGGGGACTTTAATTGAAAAGAGACCCAATTTGCGATTAAATGATATTATTAAATGAGGATTAAGCACTGTTAGTAGAAACATAAGGAACAATCGAAGCTCTATGGTCTAGTAAGAGTACGCCGAAAGAGCAATTGTTGATAAAGAATATAGAACTGAGTGACTACACCTTTGAGTTGCCAGTAGTCTTAATTATCAGAGACAAATGTATAGATTATATTTTTGAGGTCTTAGGAACATGGGATTAAGTTATCATGTAAGTGACTACAGATATAATAAGCATTAATTTGGTGACACCATTAGAATTTTCTATGAGGCATTGGACGACAAAAAGAGTCGTTCGTCATTTCATTGCAATAGAGAGAGAACCTAGAAAAATGATTACCGTTAATGAGTGAAATGAGTATAGAATCAAACTGAACTGACTTATGAAAGCTGCATGGGTTGGATGAGGTGGAACCAGATCGGACAGATGAAATATAGTAAAATAAATATACGAATTGAGTGCGTGAACACTACAGAATAGGGAATTGGCAAAGGAGAGATGAATTTGAAATAAGAGTCAACGAGATATGAAGGTTAAATGAGTTAGAGATGAAGGAATTTATAAGTATCACTGGAAAAAGGTAGCAATGAAGCTGTATGAATTGGTCTGTAGGTTACTGGTGAAAGACGTATTGGATTTATAACACGTGATAAGTGAATAGGTGAGGAAAGAATGATCTGATCCTTAGCTTACGAAATAAAGTTAGTGTCTCCTCTGAAATAGTCAAGTGAGATAGTTAAGATAGTGAGATAACCAAATAAGTGACTGAAAGACTGACTGAGTCTATCTACTGTGATCTTTCGAAAAATGAGTAATTGAGTGATGAGGTGTATGGGAAATGTAGGGGGTTATGACAAATGATCATTTTCTACCATAGTGAACCATTGACTGAGAATTTCGAGGACAAAATTTTTTTTATTAGGAGGGGGGAGTTGTAATATCCACCCCCACTGGGAAGGATAAAATAGTAATTTGGAAAGGGTCGAGAGTGTTAGTATTGGTTGCAATATTTATGCACATCATTGCACGTGTATAGTGAAATTGCACATGAACTTGACTGTACATGCATTCATGACATTTCTCGGTATTTGTGCCTAAATGAAATATGGTTGTGAATTACATGGTAATTGTATTTGAAAATTTATTTGGAGTGAGTCTTTGTGTGTTTTATATTTTAAGGGAATTTTAGGAAATTTTCTGGAATTTTCTAGGAAAATTTCCGGACTGGAAAAACTGTCAAGTGGCAAACCGGTTGATTTTTGGTATCGAAAATTTCTATCCAATGGTACTGGAATATTGGGTACATGATTTTCGGATTGAAATTAGGGCCATTGGAATTGAATGGGTCAAAGATTCATTTCATTAGGGTTTAACTTTATTAAAAGTTTGTCTTTATTCTTATTTTGTCTTTTCCCTCTAAATGGACAAGTGTCCTAGTGACACATCTCCACCTTATTTAATGTTGGCTTACTTCCTTTCTCGGTTTTTCATGTTGAAAGAATGAAAAGTCCAAGTTTGCTTGCTTATTTCTTCATCCATCCGAAAACCTCTTCTCCTTCTTCCTCTTCCTTGCTTTTCTTCACATATTTTAGCTTCAATTGTTGCTCTCCTTCAACCTTAAGATCACATGCATACAAGCTTAAGCTTCCTACCTTCTTATCATGGTGGTTGTTGTGCATGGTGTGGAGGAATAGAGGAGTTAGTGCAATAAGTTGAAAGACTTGGAAAGTTGAAAGCTTGCTTAGGTAAGATGGTGTTTTTGGCTTGTTTTGTTGTTACATATATTAATTATGATCATTGTGCACCTAATTGCATGGGAATTGTATTGGTGTCTATGGTAGGTCATATGTTTGATAAATTGATAGTTGAGTAATGGTTTGATTAGGTAGAATATAGTGAATGAAAGGAAAGGTGTTTTATATGGTTTTGGATTGATTTTTAATGATGTTAGATGCTTCGAAATGAAAAGAAGAAATTTTTTTGTATATGTTTCCATTTTAAGGCTACTTGGTTAAGTGAAGATCTTGATGAAATTTTGGCAAATTACTTGACTAATTGGGATGTTTATTGGTTTGGAAAAAGTATGGAAATGATAGGATTTGGTTTAGGTATAAGATCTGGAAAATGCAAATTGATCATGGTTTAATGTTTTTGCCATAAAAAGTTGTGTGGTTAAGCAATTGGAGTGAGGTTTGTCTTAAATTAAAATTGAGACATGTGGCTACAATTTTTGTGAAGGAAGTGCTGGCCAATTTTGATTAGAAGAGTGTTGAATCTTGCTTTGAAAGTGAAGTTTAGGTGCAGTATGAATAGTAATTCGAGCTTAATGACCTGAAACTTTGATGAGTCTTCTAGGTTGAATTAGGAGGAATTGGTGAAAATGGTCTTAATGAAAGCTGGAGCCTATCTTGTTAGCTTTCCATTTCCACTGATTTTGCAATTTTTTGATATGTACATTGGGAGTTATGAATTGTTAACTATTGACTGGTTATGTGCATTTTGGGTGAAACCTAGCTATAAGTGTAGGTTTTGTGAGTATTGTGTTTGGAAGCAAATTTAGAGATTTCTGTGATTTTAATTGGCTCAAGTGATCTTCTGAAAAGATGTAGAGGAAGCAATTATCTTGAAAATGGGATATACTATACTATTTTTGGATATCAGAATTGGGAGTTATGAATTTTCAAAGATTGGACTTAAGTTGGGTCATTGACTAGTGATCAGGGCAGCCACTTGCATGACAATTTTGAGTTTGTTAGAGATAGAATTGGCTGTTAATGTAACATCCCGTTACTGATAGCAAGGGTATTTTGGTAATTCTGGGTTAGACCGATAGGTTTCATTGCATTCACTGATTGAACATGTTACTGGCCTCTAATTATAGAGGAACTGGTTTCTTGCATATGCATTTATTCATAGGTACATGCATTAATGATTTTCCAGCATTTAATTGTGAGTATAAATTGATTGGATTGTGAACTGACTGGACTGACTGGATTGTAATTGATTGAGAAATTAGGAGTAAATGGACTCGAATGACTGATTTAGAATAGCCTAAGAGTGACTGGTAATTGATAGTGATTTATAGGAAATTTTTGGGATATTCGGAGAAAATGCCCGACCGAAATTTTGGAGTGATGATCGATTGATCAGATATAATCTTGAAAGAATGGTCCAATGGCAAGGGAAATATTAGGGTTATACTGTTTGGAAATTAAAATGTTGAGCTATTGAAATTTAGAAACTGAAATTTGGACTGATTTGGAGACCTATGTCTATAAATAGATAGGTTTGAAAGAAATTGGGAAAAATTGGTCTAAGGCATTTCGTTTCTTCTTCTTCCCCTCTACGGTGATCTTCGATTTCTCCCAACGGTGAGATCCTTCGATTTTTCCTTGTGGTTTTCTCCTCATTGTGTAAGGCTAAGTTGTTTATTGTGATTGATGAAGGATTGAGAAGCTATAGAGTGGATCATCTGTGGATTGGAGCTTGATTGGTAAGTTTTAATGGTTTTAATGCTGTTATTGATGGTTTTTATGGCATTTATGGTGGTTTATTGAGTAGTTGGGAGAGTTAATGGTAGTTTTATAGAGAGAGAAATAGCTGAAAACGATCGGAGAAGACGAAGGATTCGTCGCACGCCGCGACCTGCGCACGAGCCTCGCCGCGACGAGGGAGAAGAGGACATCGCGGCGAGCGTCATTTAATTGACGCCGCGACGAGTCTTCTTCGCCTCGCGGCACGCCGGAATTGGATTGTTCGCCGCGGCGAGCGTCTTTCACGCCGTGGCGAGCGAACCATTTCACGCCGTGGCGAGGGCCTCTTGGCCGCGGCGAAGGGGACTGTTCCATTGAATTAATTTCAAATTATTGGGCATAATTCATGGTGTAGACCTCCGATTGAGGTGATTCCAGATTCGTTACGGACTAGGGAAAGAGGTCTGCAATTGAGGATAATTATAGGAATTAGAATTGATTTAAGTGACATTGATTTATAGAGAATAAAGTCGATTATGGTTCATAGTGTGACCTAAATATTGAATTGAGACAATTGGAGTTTTAATTGGGATTCTCAATGGAGGTTTTGACCCAATGAATAGGGATTTGTTATAGGGAGTTTGAATTGAGGAAATTGAACTGAATTTTAGGATTGGATCCATTATTGTCGATCTATTGAGCGAAGAGTTAGAATGGGACATAAGAGTTCAAAATTGGGTTTTAGCGCCGGGAAAATCGTGAACATGCGTTGTACATAATTTCACTGAGACATATGCATTACTGAACTATTTAATTGAGCATCTAGTAATGGGACTGTATTTTATTGTTATAGAGGCGCCGTTGGATCGTCATTCCACGGACATTGCTGGAACTTCCAGGCAGTAGCTCGAAAGTTACAGGTGAGTAACCTAGTTGGTTTCTTAAATTCCTGACTGTTTAAATGCTCAACATGAATTACTTGCCAAATGTGGCTGTATGATTCTTGAAATATACATGATTGGATGGTATGCCTCTCTTCAGATTAGGTGCGTGAAATTGCATGATCACTTTCTCTGCATCGATTAGATTATCGATCGGTGAATTATCGTATGTTACCGAGAAATACAATCGGGCTTCTATAGCCATACATCAATATGAATTATGAACATCGCATTGCATGCATAAATGCATGATCGATAATGGAATGTGACCAAAGTTGCTATTATCATCGAAAAGAGCCTCGAGCTCAACACCTTTATCTTGACCAGGCCTCGAGCCCGAGGGAGAAATCTCACGCGTCCTCCATCGAACATCGATCGAGCACTTGGGCACAATATGAATAAATGGAAAGAGTCTCATATGCATTATATACATGGTGATTGAATTGCCAAATTGTGTGATGATTCTTGAATCGTGTGATGCCATGATTTATCAGTAAATTGTTATGTGATATCAGAAAGCGCTCTATGCTCTTTGTAATATTGTCACTAATATCGTATACTATTATAAACTCATCAGAATTGTTATATAATACCGTTAATTGAATATTACGGTTGCCGTGTTGTCTGTAATTTGCGTAATGCATGATTTGAGGAACCATAGATGATGGTTTCTCATCGAAGTTCGCAAACTCACCCAAAATTGCAACCTATTTTTCAGGACTGATAGAGTAGACCCCTAGCTCAGGAGATAGTCTTTTCCTGCCGTGCGAGCGTGCTGGCAAGAGAAGCGATGGCTCTCAGGTCGGTCAGCTGGGTTGGATTTTGAGGATGACTTAGGATAGATGCTTATATCAGTTCCCTTTTGGTTTTGTTTAGGGGACTGATAGACTTGTCTATTCTGCTTTTGGATGACTGTATTGAAATTGTTGCTATGTTAAGATTATTTTGGATTTTTAAAAGTTACTAATTTCTGATATTATGGTTTTAATTATTGAGATGCCATGTGGATATTATTGGGAAAATGTTCTGGTAGTGCACCTTTATCATGGGATAAGTATCGGAGCGACCTTCGGGTTTCCCGATGTGTACCCTACGGTGAGGGGGCGCTACAGTTAAGCCCTTCATGAGAAGTGTAGTATTCTGTTTGATCTTTTCATGGGTATATAGGATATGCGTCCGAGGATGGAACATAATCTTCTTGAATCGCAAATGTGGGTGGATGAATGAATACATTTGACTCTGGGATGTCCAAGTCATAGGGAGCAGGTAGCATAAGCACCTGTCTTCCTTGCAAGGGTATACCTTCATCTTGTATAGACAGTGTATTAGATAAAGGCCTAATACGCAAAATTGTCTAGACAAGTGATTCAATAAATGTCCCTGTTATCAGTCTTCCCCTTACTGGACAGTCTTCCTTCTTATCAGTATAGCTACAGCTAGCTCCGTCTGAAATCCCTTCCGAAGCGCATGCTACATCAATTCGACACACTTCTTCTTCAATTTGATTTGCGGACAGATCCTCACTAACTGCTTCAGGAAATAACTTCTTTTTCCCTTTATTCATATCCATAGGATATCTTGGCTGAATGTCTGGTACAAACTTTATTATCGACTATTCTGTGATCAGATAAATAGTACATGGATGAGAAGACATCTTCGTAGGGTATGGCTTTGTAGCAGCATACCTTAGGGTATCATAGAAGTTCCTTTCGTCTTCATTCAATATGTGCCATGTCTCACTATTTATCAGAATAAGTTGTAAGACAGCCATTATTTGCCTTCTTGGTTGACTGCAGATGGCAATTGCAGTACTCCTCCTTGTCACCACTTCAACCAATCTGACTTCAAACTTATCCTTTCTTTAAAATTTGGAATAGTTGTGAACGACCAAACTAGGTTTATCAGATTTCTCCAATGGTACCTGTACTGAGCTCAAATCTGTTGTGACCTCTAGTTGATTATTGACAGGAGTAGGCTGAGCCAGGCTAGGCTCCACTGGTTCATCCGGTTGCTCAACAATGGGAGTATTCTTCTCTTGATTAACTTCCACAGGAGTAGACAAACTCCTCCTTCGACTAACTACTTTAGTCTTTATTCTTGGTGTTTTTGTAACTTGAAACTTCTGTGTCTCAGACTCCAATTTTCTCTTCTTCTCAGTCTCCTTGCTTTGTTTGGCTTATTCTTCCTCCAAAATTGAGATGAGAGATCTTGACACCTTTGGTGCGCTGGATCCAGAGGTTTCTACTGGTTCCTACTCTCTGGCTCTTCTCTCTTCTTGTTGCTTTAAAGTTCGAATCCTAGGTGATCTCCTTGCTTTCTTAGTAATTTCACCCAAAAGATTCTCTCCTTTCCTTTTTGTCGCACCATCGTCTGTCCTTCGAGGTAGATTATACTCTTCTCTAGGACATGCCTGTTTTATCAAAGGCCTTCTGTTTAATCTTCTCATTTCTTCTATTGACATATTCACACATCCATGAGATCTAGAACTTGTTGTTGGAGATTTCTTTAACAATCGCTCCCCTTCAGTTCTAGTTCTCCTTGAAGAGTCTACTTCTTCATTAATCACTGTCCTCAGACCCATTCGCCGTATAGTGATTGAGTCAATAGTACTCTTCATAGGTATAATCCTTCTATTTCCTCTGTGTAGAAGGACTCTGAATTCCTTAAAAATCCTTGTAAGAAGCATGTCGTAAGGATAGCTGTTTGTATCCTTCATCCCCTTAATCATATAATCAAAGATTAAGAAGGGTAAGTCAATAGGATTGCGATTCAACAGGTAGAACAAATATTGTTCATCTAGAGTGGTCACCAAATTCCTTGAACCTACTTTGGGTAAGATGCAATTGAACAAAATTGCATGAAAAACCCTAGCTTTCAGGACCAGACTCGAAGTATTCCTCTCCGAAGGGTCATTCACTCCATACAACTGTCTGCTAACATCTTCTTCCTTCATGTTGACCATTGTCATCCATTTAGCCTTGGTTGACAGAGTCTCACCAACAGATGGACAATCCGTCACCTTCCTTATCAACTCCTTTGTCACGACAACAGATATACCGTCTACTGAGGATACAATAGTGTTGTCTACAAGTTGAGCATTCTTCCAAAAGTCAAATACCTCATTGGTGTACACTGGTTCTCGTACCTGGAAGAAATTCCTCCAACCGGCTCTTTCAATCTCAAGTTCTACGTCCATACCATCCTTTCTTAGCAACTCAAAATTCACATGCCTTCTGAATATCATAGCTGCCTCCATTGTTTCAGAATGAAAACTGACTCTGGTAAGCTTTTCTTCTAGGGTAGGATGATTGAGAGAATTTTGAAAGCAAGATGAACCGTCTATAGATGAGAGTAACCGCAATGATCTCAACTTCAGGCTACTTGAAGGGTCTTATCACGCGTGCCCTAGAATCATCGGGATTCTAAAGATCGTGAAGCGTTTCCCTCCAAAACTTCCTTGTCAGAGAAATTACCAGCTGTAACTCACTGTTACTGACGCCGTTAATTTTGACGTCCCTTTAGTCTGACTGTTCGCTTAACATAACCATATTAAGGTTGCATATGATCTTCTGGAACCGTTCTTCACTCAATGGTTTAGTGAAGATATCGCCACCGATACTGCTTCGATGAAGCGTAGTTTAACCACCTTCTTTCGAACATAGTCTCTCGAAGTGATGTCGACTTGATGTGTTTCACTCTCGAATCTTTGGATCGGATTCTTTGATGATTGATTGCACTTTGGTGTTGTCGCAATAGATTGGAATCTCCTCTTCGAATGAATAGTCTTGAGTTGATATTTGATCCTAACGTTTGTGAACAACGAAATGCGGCAGACATATACTCTGCTTTGGCAGTTGATAGAGCGATTGAGCTTTTTCTCTTGCTTGACCATGAAACTAAGTTTAAGCCAAGAAAGTGACATCCTCCACTTGTGCTCTTCCTTTCGATTCTATCTCCGGCATAGTCCGCGTCGCTGTTGGATCGAAAAAAGAAAGCATGCTTAGTTTGGAGAAATGATAGATTTCAAAACTTTTTAAGAAATCATCTTGCAGCGGAAGCAATATATCCAAATAAATATGCTAATCCATACATGATATGGTATAAGGATAATAAAACCAAGAACAAGATAAAAGAAATTACCGACTCCTTCGCACATGACTTTAAATCCTCATTGCTATCCTCTCCTTCTGGTATCCAAATCCTTTGCCTTTGAGTCTTTTCCTTTAGCAATCTATCTTCTTCCTTGTAGTAGTATCCTCTACCAATTAGATTTACCACTTGTTCTTCAAGGAAAACTAGGTTAACAAAATCCTTTGGTGGGAAAGGAGAAGAAAAAAATTTGGAGGAGATTTTCTTAGAAGAAGAAGAACCAAAATTGAAACTCTTTCAATTCTTTCACTTAGGAATTTCGATTCTATCTTGCATGAAAAGAGAGAATCTCTAAAAAACATGCAAGAAAACTTTCTTACCTCTCAATTTCGAAAAATGCATCAATGGAAAGAGTGAGAGGCATCCAATGCATCACTTCTTACATTAATCACTCATCAAATAGCCAATAAATGAGACTTACTTCATTTATCTTTAAAATGGCTATTTAAAAAGACCATAACCTATAATTGAATACCCATTTCGGTTTTGGCAAGAAGAAAGAAGGAAGATGATCCATCTAATGCACATCTTTCATCTTTAATCTAATGAATGCAAATAGGTTACATGCCTACATTAAAAGCCAACCATTAAACCATTTAATGGTAAGTTCATAACTCCATTTAATAATGATGAACCATAATAAAGACCATCTTTATTTAGTATTTTAATGTCAAATGTGTGGTTACACATCTAACTTAACACAATTTTGAAATTGCTTCTTCTCCATTTAAAAAAACTTTGTTTTAATATAATTAATCTAATCAATTACATTAAACCAAAACAAGCCCATTTCTAAATGAACATATGGGCTTCCAATTAACCATTAATTAGTATAAGCTCATCATTCAATTATGGACTTCTAAAGCCTCCAAACTACTTCTTACTTATCTTGATAACCTTCCTTAAAGCCAAGTGGGGAATCTTATTGGACTTTGATAATTCAAGCTCCAATAAGCCCAGAAATAATTCAATCTCATTGGAATTAATTCTAGCTTACTAACTAAATGTCATTCCACTAAAGACAATTAGTTGAACTCTTGAATTATTAAATATTATGAGAATATGTCCAATTGCAAACCCTATTTAGAACCTTATTATAGCCATCCGCACAACAAAGGTTAAAATTACCGTTTTGCCCTTATGTTGGTTTTTCCTTCTAGATATCTCATTTTACTTTATATGGTGATTAACACATAAGATCTCATCTTAGTGTTAAGACTTGATGGGTAGCTAGTCCATCAAACAACTGGCGCCAGTTTAATCACCAAATCTCCTTAAAACATCTAGAAGAGATGATAACACTATAAACTCTTTATTTGAGTGAATGTTCCACGATACATGTTTCAATTAATAATTCCAACATGCGAATAATCGGATTAATACCTGTAAAAATCCATTACGATCATATCAAGAATTATAATGAAACACATATGAGTTCACCACTCATCAAGATTGTGGTTCATAATAAGTGAATGCTTAAGTTGTATGTTTTAAGATTAAAGTAACGCCCACTTTATTCTTGAAAACATACTTGATTCCAATTCATTTAATAGTGCCATTATCGATAGTCTACTACTATCATGATATAAAACTCATCATTCCTTTAAGTAAACTCCTTTACTTATATGGAGATAAATCGCAACACTACGCCTAAACCATAATCAAACGACCAACTTGATTATTCATTTGTGAATCAATTAATTGATTCTAATAATATACATGTTTCCCATACATCTCTATGTATATGTATATTACTTACAAATGAATCTTGGTACCTTATGAGCATGATATATAATGCTCATACCGATAAAACCAAACTCTTTTATTTTATTAATAATAAATATTTTCATTACAAAATCAGAAGAAGAAGATAAAGTTACATGTAAATACACTTATTTTTCAGGGCACTATATTTACATAACTCCAACAATCTCCCACTTGCCCTAAAGCAAGTTTGACATATCCTTCATTCACATCCCTTCTAGGTGACCCTCAAAGCTCTTTTGAGTCAATGTCTTTGTGAACGGATCGCAAGGTTTTGCTCAGAGGAATCTTTACCACATCCACTTCACCACGTTGTATTATCTCCCTTATGAGATGATACTTTCGCCAATGTGTTTGGCGACTTTGTGGTTCCGAGGTTCTTTAGAATTAGCCACCGCCCCACTATTATCACAATAAAGTGTAATGGCTTTTCTCGTCTCTAAACTACCTCCAAATCATTTAGGAACTTAGGAGCGATCGCTTCCTTTCACGCTTCACAAGCAACAACATACTCAGCCTCCTTAGTCGAATCAGCAATATAAGATTGCTTGACACTCCTCCAAACTATGGCTCCACCTCCTAAAGTAAATATAGAACCGAAGTTGATTTCCTTGAATCAACATCGATTGGAAATCGAATCAGATATCCCGCCGAATAAGATTACTTCCAGAGTAAACAAGCATTAAGTTCTTCGTCCTACGAAGATACTTAAGTATACACTTAACCACAATCCAATGTTCCATTCTCGATTGGATCGAAATCGCTACGGTCCCCATGCGTAATGATATCCGTCTAGTGCACAAGATTGCATACATCAAACTACCAATTGTCAAGCATATGGAATGTTACGATGCGCTCAACCTCCTCTTGGGTTTTAGGTGCTTGTTCCTTTGAAAGTTTGATTCCATGTCTAGTAGGAGTGAAACCCTCTTGGAATCTTGCATGGCTAACTTATTGAGCATATTCTCAATGTAAGTTAGTTGAGACAAAACTATCTTCTTGTTCTTACGATCCCTTATAAGTTTGATCCCTAGAACATAGGTAGCCTCTCCCAAATCCTTCATTGAAAACTGTTCATTCAGCCATCCCTTAACCGCAGATAAGATTCCCACATCATTCCCAATGAGCAGAATGTCATCAACATACAGGATTGGGAAAGTAACCTTACCTTCTTGTATTCTTTTGTAAACACAAGGCTCATCTAGGTTTTGTATGAACCCATAGGTTTTGATAGCCTTATCAAACCTAATGTTCCAAGACCTAGATGCTTGCTTAAGTCCATAAATGGACCTTTGCAACTTGCAAACCTTATGCTCATTACCTAGCTCAATGAATCCTTCTGGTTGGGCCATATAAATGGTCTCCTAAAGTTCTCCATTCAGAAATGTGGTCTTGACATCCATTTTCCATATTTCATAATCGAAATAGGCTGCTATGGCCAAAAGAATCCTGATGGACTTAAGCATGGCAACCGGAGAAAAAGTCTCCTCGTAGTCTATACCCTCCTTTTGAGTATAGCCTTTAGCTACCAATCTAACTTTAAAGGTCTCTACCTTTCCATCCAATCCCCTTTTCCTTTTGTAGATCCATTTACACCCTATGGTTTTAGACACGGTGGTAGATCTACAAGGACCCGACTTCATTAGTATACATAGAATCTATTTCGATTCTATTGCCTTGAGCCATTTTCTGCATCAACATCATTAATAGCCTGTGTATACGTGAACGGATCTGTTTCTTCTTGGTGCGAGATGGCAATTAAGCCTTCTCCTAAACCGAATACCTATCTGGTTGTCTCACAACCTCCCACTACGTCTAGGCACATCTTGATGTTCAGTTGCACTTCCGATTCAACTCTTGAATCCATTTCGACATCTTGTTCATCATATCCAAAACAACTCTTGGTTTAGATGAAATTGCTAACTCCTTTAGTACTACTTCACTTCTTCCTTTGTGATTTCTCACAAACTCTTCCTCTAAGAAGTTTGCATTTGTAAACACAAATACCTTCCTATCATGAGGACTGTAAAAATAGTACCATCGAGTTCCGTAGGATATCTTACAAACAAACATACTTGACCTTGGTTCCATCTTTGTGGATTAGGGCTTTAGAACATGGGCTGGACAGCCCTAAGTCCTCAAGTGCCTCAATGAAGGCACTCGGCCATCCACAACTCCCTAGGTGTTTTAGGCACCGATTTGGATGGAGCAAAGTTAAGAAGATATGTTGCCGTTTGTATGGCATATCCCCGAATGATTCTCGGAAGGCTAGCATAGGACATCATTGATCTTACCATTTCCAATAGAGTTCTATTTCTCCTCTACTACACCATTATGTTGAGGTGTACGAGGAGTCGACAAATTGAAACAATTCCATTGTCAATTAAATATTCTGAAACTCTCGGATAAATACTCACCACCTAGATCGATCGAAGTTGTTTTAATGGCTTGCCAAGTTGCTTGTCACCTTGACTTTGAATTCTTTGAACTTTCAAAAGATTCACTCTTTTATGCATCAAATACAAATAGCCATGTCTTGAGTAATCATCTATAAAATTATGAAATATTCATAACCTCCTCTAGCTTGTACATTCATGGGCCCACACACATCAAGATGTACCATGTCCAATGTGGATTCAAATCTGTTTCCTTTAGAAGGAAATGAGGCTTTTGTCATTTTCCTTCAATACAAGATTCACAGTGGGTAATGGATCACTATCCAAGCCCATAAGGATCCCATCCTTTACTAGCTTTGTCAAGTCTTTTTCGATTGATATGACCCATCCTTAGATGCCACAGATACTTTGAATTAATGCTAGAGATATTGGATTGTCTTGGTTTTATCAATTACGTGGTGTTTAGTGAGCCTTTCATAGGTTCTATAAAAAACAATCCTGTTTAATTATCGCTTCACAAATAAAATCCTTATTCTCATATATTGAAACAACCTTTTCAAAATATAAGGAATAGCCAAATTTTATTAGACAAAAAATAGAAATCATGTTCCTTACAATCATTGGCATGTAATAAACATCTTTCAAATATAACCTATGACCACTAGGAAAGTCCAAGATAACTACTCCCACCGATTCTCATGAAACATAGGAACCATCGCTATCTTAACTTCAAACCGGCCTTTAGAAGTCTTTTCCTTCATTGAACCCCTGCAAAGAATTACAAATATGGTTAGTGGCTCCTGAATCTAATATCCAAGAAGTAGATAAATCTGCCACATTTCTAGTTCCTAGCAAACTTAGGAAGCCCATACCTTGTTTGCTTTTGAGGGACTCTAGGTAGATCGGATGCTTCTTTTCGGTGGCCCATCTCATCACAAAGGGAAACACTTTCCTTTGATGTTCTCTTTGGCCTTCTTTTTCATGGGTTTGACCTTGACCCTATTTGAGCCTTCTTTTCATCGACCCTTCTTCTTTCCTTGCCCTTACCCTTAGGCTTAGAAGAAGAAGCTACATTAGCTTCGCCCATGAGCCTTAATATTCAATATTTCCTCCGTGCTCTGAGGGTATTCATCAACTCACTCAAGGTGTAATCCTGTTGTTGAGCTCATAGTCCAACTTAAACCGCTGAAAAGAAGAGTTTAAGCTATTGATGATCATAATCATCTGCGTGTCCGCATCCATATCCGCCCTAAGCATCTCAGCCTCGGTGACCGCAGAGATTACCTTCATCATGTAATCCCGCACCGGCTCACTGTGTTTCATTCGAGATTATGAAAGGTTTGGATAGCTTTCACTCTTGCAGACCTAGTCCTCACACCAAACATCTCATGTAGGTGATGGACCATTGCACTAGCAGTTTTCATACAAGCAATTTGCTTTTGCAACACGCCACCGATAGAAGCTTTAATATAACACTTAGTAGTCTTGTCAAGATTCGCCAACGCCATGTTGTTGGACTTGCTCAGAGTTGCATCTCCACTTAGAGGTGTAGGCTCATTTTCGTTAACACCCATGAAATACGCTCATATTGAAGAATAATGTCAAGGTTACGCTCCATTCATTAAACTTGTCTCCATTTTCCAATTTGTTATTAGTCAAAAGGGGTGAGTGGATTCATTTTGTGGTTGATTATGTCCGAAAATATAAATTATTAAAACATGAGCATACTAGTCAATAATTTATGGAACTTTGTATAAAATCATGATGCATGTATGCATGATGATAGATTTAACAAAACTTAAAAATTAAAACATTATACTTACGGTTATTTTTCTTATCTATAACAGCTAAGTGACGGTGGGACATCTTATCTATTAAAAGAAAAACTGGGACCCTCCCACTCAAAAAACGACCAAGCATCTCATGCTCAATTTTTAAGCGCCTTAATTTGGTCCATACTTTTACCAACAGAGCTACGGTGGGCGTTTATTGATAAAAATGTTGAGTGTATAACCATTTGATTCATTCACTAAAGATACCTACAAATCATGCCTCGGTGGGAGGTCACATTTGCTATCATTATGGACTTATCCTTAAAGAGACCCAAACCATGCAAGATCTAGGATCCATGCCCTCCGATGGGGAGTAACACTTCACCACATGCAAACGGGCCATCATTTGGAGACCGTGGACTCTCACAGGAGCATCCTCTCCCACTCAATCTCTTTGGGCTTTAAGTTTTAAATACCATCTTGTCTAGATGCAATTTATTATCCATCCTATATTGTTTCATTATATATCTCATACATAATGAATGCATGGCAAGGCCTAGGGTTGGCAATTTTCTAAATGACATGCAATCACATAATATCACATATTACAAGCATTCATTTCTCCATTCATCACATGAACTAATAAAGCCACTTTTGATTGTCCATCCTAGAAACATAAAATAATTACAAGCCTTTTAGGCCCAAAATATGCTTATTCATCTTGGATCTTCCGCTTCGAACTCTTCGCTAACATGATCCGGCCCATTCGGTAAACAAAATGTAATGACATTTATGAAATTAGAATTTTGTCATTTTGAAAAATAAAATTCCAGCACTAGATTTTTAGAAAACCAAATCTTTGTTTTGACAAAAAATTCCAACACTTGTTTTATTAAAACCGAAACTCATTTCATGAAAATTAAACACAACACTTAGTATTTTAGCAAAACCGAAATGGGATTCTTTGAAACAAAAAACCAGCACTTGTTTTTCAATCATAACTGAAATATGATTCATTGAAACAAAAATTCCAGCAACTTAGTTTTCATAAAACTTATGCCAAAACACAAAAGGATACACCGAAAATTTTACCTATCCATTTCTTCAATCCATGGCTGCTCCTTCTTCATCATTACATCAATTTGTACATTACAAAATCAAATAAAATAGAAAAAAGAAACCAAGGAGGAAACATGGTGATGATAGACCACCCTCCTTGTTACAACCAAATGAAGAAATCTTACAAGATAAAATTTAACTTCTATGGACAACCAAAAGAGCAACATACACCATATATATTTCTATCACATAAAATATGCAGTATACATAAAAGATTGCCAACCTAGGCATCCACCATATAGGAACCAAAATCATGCATGAAAAATGAAACTCGATACCAATTGTTGGATCGGAAAAGAAAGCATGCTTAGTTTAGAGAAACGATAGATTTCAAAACTTTTTAAGAAATCATCTTGCAGTGGAAGCAATATATCCAAATCAATATGCTAATCCATACATGATATGGTATAAGGATAATAAAACCAAGAACAAGATAAAAGGAATTATCGACTCCTTCGCCATGACTTTAAATCCTCATCGCGCTATCCTCTCCTTCCGATATCCAAATCCTTTGCCTTTGAGTCTTTTCCTTTAGCAATCTATCTTCTTCCTTGTAGTAGTATCCTCTACCAATTAGATTTACCACTTGTTCTTCAAGGACAACTAGGTTAACAAAATCCTTTGGTGGGAAAGGAGAAGAAAAAAATTTGGAGGAGATTTTCTTAGAAGAAGAAGAACAAAAATTGAAACTCTTTCAATTCTTTCACTTAGAAATTTCTGTTCTCTCTTGCATGAAAAGAGAGAATCTCTAAAAAACATGCAAGAACACTTTCTTACCTCTCAATTTCGAAAAATGCATCAATGGAAAGAGTGAGAGGCATCCAATGCATCACTTCTTACATTAATCACTCATCAAATAGCCAATAAATGAGACTTACTTCATTTATCTTTAAAATGGCTATTTGAAAAGACCATAACCTATAATTGAATACCCATTTCGGTTTTGGCAAGAAGAAAGAAGGAAGATGGTCCATCTAATGCACATCTTTCATCTTTAATCTAATGAATGCAAATAGGTTACATGCCAACATTAAAAGCCAACCATTAAACCATTTAATGGTAAGTTCATAACTCCATTTAATAATGATGAACCATAATAAAGACCATCTTTATTTAGTATTTTAATGTCAAATTTGTGGTTACACATCTAACCTAACACAATTTCGAAATTGCTTCTTCTCCATTTAAAAAATTATTTTAATATAATTAATCTAATCAATTACATTAAACCAAACAAGCCCATTTCTAAATGAACATATGGGCTTCCAATTAACCATTAATTAGTATAAGCTCATCATTCAATTATGGACTTCTAAAGCCTCCAAACTACTTCTTACTTAGCTTGATAACCTTCCTTAAAGCCAAGTGGGGAATCTTATTGACTTTGATAATTCAAGCCCAATAAGCCCGTAAATAATTCAATCTCATTGAATTAATTCTAGCTTATTAACTAAATGTCATTCCATTAAAGACAATTAGTTGAAATCTTGAATTATTAAATATTATAAGAATATGTCCAATTGCAAACCCTATTTAGAACCTTATTATAGCCATCCGCACAATAAAGGGTAAAATTACCGTTTTGCCCTTATGTTGGTTTTTCCTTCTAGATCTCTCATTTTACTTTATATGGTGATTAACACATAAGATCTCATCTTAATGTTAAGACTTGATGGGTAGCTAGTCCATCAAACTATTGGCGCCAGCTTAATCACCAAATCTCCTTAAAACATCTGTAAGAGATGATAACACTATAAACTCTTTATTTGAGTGAATGTTCTCGATACATGTTTCAATTAATAATTCCAACATGCATAATCGGATTAATAACCTGTAAAAATCCATTCCGATCATATCAAGAATTATAATGAAACACATATGAGTTCACCACTCATCAAGATTGTGGTTCATAATAATTAATGCTTAAGTTGTATGTTTTAAGATTAAACTAACGCCCACTTTATTCTTGAAAACATACTTGATTCCGATTCATTTAATAGTGCCATTATCGATAGTCTTCTACTATCATGATATGAAACTCATCATTCCCTTTAAGTAAACTCCTTTACTTATATGGAGATAAATCGCAACACTACAGCCTAAATCATAAAAATCAAACGACCAACTTGATTATTCAACTGTGAATCAATTAATTGATTCTAATAATATACATGTTTCCCATACATCTCTATGTATATGTATATTACTTACAAATGAATCTTGGTACCTTATGACCAGATATATAATGCTCATATAGATAAAACCAAACTCTTTTGTTTTATTAATAATAAATATTTTCATTACAAAACTCAGAATCAAGAAGATAAAATTACATGTAAATACACTTGCTTTCCAGGGAACTATATTTACATAACTCCTACAATCATAATATCCGATTAACTGAAATCTTTACCTTTCTCAAATATTAATCAAAGATCGTAGTACTCTGTAGATATCTCATAATTCTTTTAACAAAGAATAAAATGAGACTCTCTAGATCGGCCTAAAACCTTGCACACAAGCATACACCTAATAAAATATCAGTCTACTTGTTGTAAGATACAAGAAAGAACCGATCATCCTCTATATGTGGTTTGATCCACCTTCTTACCAAGTTCATCTTTCGACAAAAGGTTTGAAGGATGCATCGGGGTCGCCATAGGCTTCACATTATTCATATCAAACATATTCAACAATTCTTTCACATATTTTTGTTGATGGATAAAGATTTTCTCTTCGGTTTGCTTAACTTGCAACCCAAGAAAGAACTTCAACTCACCCATCATGCTCATTTCAAATTCATTTTTCATTAGACTCTCAAACTTCATGCATAATTTCTTTGAAGTAACACCAAAATAATATCATCAACATAAATCTGTGCTATAATAAATTCATTCTCATAATTCTTCCTAAAGAGAGTATTATCAACTTGACCTCTACTAAAACCATTCTCTAAGAGAAAAGTACTTAGACGATCATACCAAGCTCTAGGAGCTTGCTTCAGGCCGTATAAGGTTTTATGAAGTCTATAGACATGGTCTGGATTCTTAACATCTTCGAAACCAGGTGGTTGCTTAAGATACACCTCTTCGTCTATAAAACCATTCAGAAAGGCACTCTTCACATCCATCTGAAACAACTTTATATTATGACAGACCGCATATGCCAAAGAATATCCTAATGGCTTTAAGTCTTGCATTGGAGCATATGTCTCATTGTAGTCTATTCCTTCTTCACGATTATAGCCTTGCTACTAATCTAGCCTTATTTTGACTCACTCTTCCGATTCGCCTAACTTATTCTTAAAGACCCATCCGTTCCTATAATGGATTTCTTAGGGGTTTGGAACCAAGGACCAAACATTATTCCTAGTAAATTGATTCAACTCCTCTTGCATGGCTAACACCCAAGCTTCGTCTCGAAGAGCTTCCTCAACCTTCTTAGGCTCTATTTCAGAGATAAAAAGCCACATTAGCTTCTCTTCTGAATCTAGACCTTGTCCTAACTCCTTCTGAGGTCTCTCCGATAATCAACTCTTCTGGATGAGAACTTTTATATTTCCAGTCTCTTTTCAATCCAAAAGTTTCTGAAATATCTTCAACTTTGTCTTCTTGAGTACCTGGTGCTGGAGTTTCTGTTGTGTCATCTAAGTTCTTTGAAGGACCTTCACTCTCCATGTCATCTTCCTTTTGGGGTTGGGAACTATCATCAAACTTGACATGGATGGTCTCCTCAACTGTTTTTGAAATAAGGTTGTATACCCTGAATGCCTTAGACGATGATGAGTAGCCTAGGAAGATTCCTAGATAGGTCTTTGAATCGAATTTATCCAACAGCTCCTTTGTATTCAGAATAGAGCATTTGCACCCAAATGGATGAAAGTAAGATATGTTTGGTCTTCTTCCATTCCATAACTCATAAGGAGTCTTCTTCAATATGGGTCGCAACAGAATTCTATTCTGGATATAACATGTCAGATTCACGACTTACGCCTCGATCGCGACTCGTCGCTCAATCTAGGATCGATCCTTGAAACCGGTCAAAATAATTTATACCAAGGATTGCAGATAGATGCAACCTCGGTCGCTCTCTTGATCGAACCTAATGAAATGGACCTAAGCTAGCCTATATGTCATAAAATGCAAGTGAAATTAGTAAGAAAATGGGGGTTTTGATTTTGAGAACACTAATGAACTGAAAAGCATATAAAAAGTATTTTTGGATTTTTGAAAATAGAAAAAGAAAATACTAAAACAAGTGATAAAATCCTCTTGAAAATGAGCTTTGGCTATCACGGTTCAAAACTAAGTGTGAATGGTAAAACTTAAAGAACTCTCTTTAAGTCCAGGGTCTTGATTAATGGACTCCTGTCACTCTCGACTCCATTTCTCAAGACCCCATTAGGTGCTCTTGAGCCCTAGAACTTTAAAGGAACCTTTAAGTCCAAGGTTTTAATCAATGAACTCCATTGCTTAAAACCTTGTTAAAAGCATCTTAGTGTGTGCGGATGGGATTAGAAATCACTAAGTTTGAATGGTAAACCTTAAAGGACTCTCTTTAAGTCCAGGGTCTTGATTAATGGACTCCTGTCACTCTCGACTCCATTTCTCAAGACCCCATTAGGTGCTCTTGAGCCCTAGAACCTTAAAGGAACCTTTAAGTCCAAGATTTTAATCAATGAACTCCATTGCTTAAAACCTTGTTAAAAGCATCTTAGTGTGTGTGGTGGATTTGCCAATGCAATGGGTCAAATGAAATCTAGCATCAACTCAATATCAAACACAAATAGGCAGATAAAAGAGAATCAACAAGATCACAAGCTGACATATATGAGACTTCATATATTTAAACACAGAATTCTACATAAACAAACCCACAACACCTTACATTGTTCAACGCTTAATTAAACTCTAATTAAGCAAATCTAACTACAAAGCAATAAACCCCAACTCGGCTGTTCATAACAATGTAGTTAAATGTGACAATGTAAACTACCAATCCAAACAACACATTAAATGTCCAACATTTAACTATAATCAAGTAGCTTCACTTCAAATTACAAACCCTAGAACTAGGCATTTATAAATCATAGCTAAACTATGATTGCTACCCCTCGAAGCTTGGTGAAATCCACCATCATCGCATCTTCAACAGGAAAGAAATGCCAAGCCACGCATAGCACCCAGAAGCCTCACAACTCGCAACGATTCCAAGATATCCATGGTGGACGGCGACGGTAAAAATAGAAGATAAAAACTAATACAGAAGTTGTCCCCAGGGAACCCCAAAGGGAACCCTAGGGAAGGAGGTGTCGCGAATGCTCCTGGTGCTTCTCTTCCTAGCTCGTCGGTCTCCTCTCTCTCTCCGAGTGTCGATTGCCCAGAAGATCCCCGTTCTAACCTAATTTGGCAATATTTAAAGGGTGGTTCACAGGCCGGGTCGGTACAGTGAGTGATCTTTCCATTTAAAGTCCGAATACCCGTCTGCACGTCGCTACGTGTGAATTAATTCTCGTCGTGACCTGTGCTCTGGCTTGCTCACTGCGACGTGTTGAATTGTTGATGTCACGACGTACGATCTGGCTTGCTCGCCGCGACGTGCTGAATTGTTGACGTCGCGACGTACGATCGTGTGTTGATGCGCCGCGACATGGGAATTACATTTCGCCACGGCGAGGTGATTAGTTCACGCCGCGACGTGCCTTAAGGACTTCATGTCGTGTTGACTCTTCTGATCCTTTTTGACTCCTTTCTCCTGCAATATAAAATAACAATTTGTAGTATCAATTGTTCTTAGAAAAATTATAATGCAATTAATGTCAATTTTTACAATTTTACTAGCAAATTGCATAAAACATAAGCTCACCGTAAGAGACTAATTTAAACACAAAAATCATGAATTAAGAGTCAAAAAGTGCATTAATAACCATGAAAGTGTAGCCAATTATATATTAAACTTGGGCTCAATCATGCCCAGAAGTACTTAGGAAGATTCATCTCACATAGCATAGTCCTTGCCATCTCTTGAATCGTCCTGTTTTTCCTTTCAACAACTCCATTCTGTTGTGGGGTTCTAGGGGCTGAGAAATTATGGGAAATTCCATTCTCCTCACAAAATAACCTAAACTTCTCATTCTCGAATTCTCCACCATGATCACTCCTGATACTAGCTATAGACATTCCTTTTTCAATCTATAACTTTCTGATTAAGGTCCTAAAATACTTAAAAGATTCATCTTTGTGTGATAACAACAATATCCAACAAAATCGAGTAAAGTCATCAACAATAACAAGTCCATATTTCTTTCTGCCAAGACTTATTGTCCTTGTTGGACCAAATAAATCCATATGTAACAACTCTAAAGGTCTAGATGATGTTACAAAATTTTTAGAAGAAAATGAAGTTTTAACTTGTTTTCCTTTCAAACAATTTTCACAAAAAAACTCTTTGTCAAAACTCATTTTTGGTAATCCTCTTACCAAATCATGTTTTGCCAACTTTGAAATGTGTTTAAAAGAGACATGACCTAGCTTTTTATGCCAAACTAGTCTTTCTTCTTCAGAAGATAGAAAACATGAAACATTTTGACTTTGAAAATCTTCTAAATTAATTTTGTAAAGATTATTTCTTCTCTTGGCAGAAAAAAGTATAGACCCATCTTTGTTTCTGACTTCACAAATATTTTGATTGAATGTGACCATGAAACCAGAATCACATAATTGACTGACGCTGATTAAATTATGTTTCAGACCATCAACAAGCAGTACATTATTTATGCATGCACAGGAATCTTTACCAATTTTGCCGATTCCAATAATCTTGCCCTGCTAGTTGTCCCTGAAAGTTACCGATCCTCCCTTCTTATACTGAAGATCTAGGAACATAGACCTTCTTCCCGTCATATATCGCGAGCATCCACTATCTAAATACCAATAGTGCTTGCCGGATCTTTCAAGGAAGGATATCTGCAGGAGAAACTATTTTATTTTTTGGTACCCATATTTTTTTGGGTCCTTTATGGTTAGTAGCATGCACATGATGAGTTCTTTTATGCATATTACTAGAATGTTGATTAACACAAGATTTATTATAGTTTCTCTTTTGAGAGAAAAGGTTCTTATGAGGATGTGACTTATTGCCTGTAAACCCTAATCCGGTTTCATCACTCGGATGTCTACACCTTTCAAGCATCTCATTCAATTTCTTTGTGCTCTCGGTGAAAGTAGCTAAATCAGCTGACAGATTCTTAATTCTCAGTTTCAGCTGATTGATCTCTTCTTATATGTCTACGACTTTCTTTTTCTCTTTTAATTGCTTCTTTAGACATATATTTTCTCTCTCTATTACTTATGTATGTCTAATATTTTCTACATACTTTTTCTTTAACAGTTTGTACTATTTCAGAATAGCATGAGAATCTTCTAACAATTCTGAGTAGGAATCATGCAAGTTATCGTAATCAGATTCTACCTCCTCATCACTTTCTTCTTCGACTACCTGGAAGATGTTTGCATGTTCAAACGACTCGGTACCTGTATCTGACTCTGATGAATCTAGGTCCTCCCACGTTGCCATTATGCTTTTCTTGCCTTCTCTACTCTTCTTTGGTTTCTTCTTTAGACTAGGACATTCGGACTTGTAGTGTCCAGGCTAATTGCACTTGTAGCAAATGACAGATGACTTCTCTGGTTTAGCCTCATCTTTGCCATTCTTCTTGAAAGTCTGATTTCCTTTAGGTTTCTTCTTCCACATGCGTCTTATCTTTCTAGAGATGAAAGATAATTCGTCATCTTCATCACTTGAATCTTGTCCTGATTGGCTGGAGTCTTCATTCTTTGATTCTTCAATCTTTAACTCTTTTGATGACTTCCTCCTTCTTTGAGTCTTGTGATTCATTTGTCCGGCCTTCAGCGCTATCGACTTGTCCCGTTTGGGCTTGTCTTCAGCATTGAGTTCAACTTCATGAATCTTCAAGGATCCAAGCAACTCGTCAAGCTTTAGCACGCTCAAATATTTGGCTTCTTGCACCGCAGTGACTTTAGGTCTCCACCTCTTCGGAAGACTTCTTAAGATCTTTCGAACATGATCTTGATTGTTGTACGTTCTTCCAAGAGCTTTCAATCCATTGATAATTGTTTGAAATCTTCCAAACATTTGATCAATAGATTCTTCATCTTCCATCTTGAAAAGCTCGTACTGGTGCACAAGAATACTTATCTTGGATTCTTTAACTTGGCTTGTGCCTTCGTGAGCAATAGACAATGTGTCCCACATCTCCTTCACGGTGTCGCATCCGTGGACTTTTTCATACTCGCCTCCGCTTAGGCACAGTCAAGAAGAACTTCGCTGAGTTCACCAGATTCTCGCTTTTGATCGACCATCCATCTGATTCGTGGAATAGCATTCCCATCTTCATCTACTGGTGTATAAGGTCCATTCTCTATCACGTCCCAAAGGTCGACATGAGTAGATTCTATGAATAGCCGCATCCTATCTTTTCAATAATGATAATCTTCTCCGTTGAATGCTGGAGGTCTAGTGACTGATGCTTTTTCTGCGATGTATATATGTGATTCTGCCATTATCTTTAATCCACACTTTGCTATAGTGATCCTTGGATACCAGGCTCTGATACCAATTGAAGTGAATCACACGTTAATACAATGCTTAGAAAACGATATAAGAATGCACGAGAAGGGGGGGTTGAATTGTGTATTCCCCTTTTTGAAATCCTTTCAACCTTTTTGAAATCCTTTCAAAAATGATTTTTAGAAATAAAATTCTTTTACAAAACTTCAGATAGATTCTAATTAATCAAAACTTTGAAAACTTTGTTTACGAACTAAGTAATGATAAAACTTGAATCTAAAAGAGAGATAGAGTAAGAGTAGTTGACACAGCGATTTATCCTGGTTCACCCCAAACCGTGGGCTACGTCCAGTCCTCAGAGTTCTTTCTGAGATTTCACTATCTCTTCAACTTTTACAAGTATTCTTTACGAGCCTCTCTAGGTCTCTACAATCAGTATTCTTTCACACTTAGCCTCTGCAAGCTATCTGCACTACTTTCTCACAGAAAAGTGTTTGAATACTTGTTACAGTGAAATAGCTCTCGGGTAATTTTCACAGTATGCTTTTTACGATCGCGTAGATGTAATTCAGCTAATTTTTCAACTAACTTTGCAATCTTCGACTTCGACTTGTATTTATAGCCTTCGTGTCCAACTGCTTCTTGATTCTTGTTTCTGGATTCTTGCTTCTTGAATCTTGTTTCTTGAATCTTCAAAAGAAACGGTTATTCAGTTGAGTTCTATAACTAACCCGAACTGACTCTTGTGTCTTCTTTTCATTTCTTCTGCTGCATCTATTTTTCATAGCATCTGCGTCTGTTCTTTCAATTCGCGTCTTCGTCTGTTTTTATTTTTTGTCTGCGTCTGCGTCTGTATTTCTTTTTTGTCTGCGTCTGCGTCTGTTTTTATTTTGTGTCTGTGTCTGCGTCTACGTCTTATTGTGCGTTTGCGTCTACGTTGCTTCGTCTGTGTTGCTTCGTCTGTGTTGCTTCATCTGTATTGCTTTGTCTGTGTTGTTTCGTCTGTGTTGCTTCGTCTGTATTGCTTCGTCTGTGTTGCTTTGTCTGCTTTTGTTTTTCTTTTATTTTGCTCTTTGTTAAACATCAAAATTATATCTAAGTAAAGTCATTTTGACTTAACATGAACTATAGGAACTATGATTGGCACTTATTCAATAAGTCACCCATTACTTCCTATATCATCTTCACACATATTATTCACATATGCTTAATAATTTCACCTGTTATGGTGATCCCACTATCAGATGTACACTCCCAATGACAATTTAATTTGAACTCAACAACTTTTTCCTATATCACTATCATCATCTCATCTTCCAATTGTCATTTATTTCATCTCACACATCTTTATTCTCAATCAATTTATAATGGTAGGGGCATAACCCATATGAATCTTAAATCTCCACTCCACAGATATATTCTCATACTGAATCATAAACTCTTATATCGATAATTACACAACCATCCTAAGTCCAAATGCAACCTTTCGAGGTTATATCAACTTGTCTTATACACTTTCACCTTATTATTTCTACTTATATCCCTATTTTTCCTCAAACAATCCATGATAGTGTATTCACATTTATATCACATTTGAGGACATATCACCCTGTTGGATTGCTTACGGTCCGAGTATTCACAATACACTGCGAAAAAGACCATACAACAACATGATGTATAATCGAAAATACTGAGGATGTACGAAAATACCTTATTGTCGTGGATAGGTTGCTTCTTTTTCGGATTCCAAGATACTGCAAACGCGAATGCCCTCTACCAGTATCCACACGAGTATGTACAATCCGGGCTGTGGCTGTGGTGTGCTAGCACGTCCTGAAACTCTTCCTGGAACGCCGCACAATTTTCCTCTCGGATGGTGGCTAGGGTTTCGTGACAATTGTGTCTTCCCTCTAATGAGACCTAAGCTTCTCTATTTATAGAGAAACCCTAATCCCATTGAGGCCCCAATAAGTTTCGGCCCATTATATCTCATATAATAAAAGCCCGTCAACTTAATTCAATCTAGCCCAATAAATATATGTACATATATTTATTCAATACCTAATAAATTAGGCCCAAGAGAATAAGCCCATATCACATCACTCTTTGTGTGCGACCCTGTAGGCTCATTTGATGTTGGTAATGAGCTTGATCACACTTCAAGGCCCATAAGTCATAAGCGGCCTCTAGCAAGACATTATGACTACCCAAATCAAATGAGGATCGATAATCCGATTTAACCTATAATCACGGTTATAAGCTCCGTTCCTTTGTAACACGATATCAAGATTAATCACAAGGCATGGTACATGTCAACCTTTGATTAATCATAGTTTCTTGATCCCCAAGTTGACTTATTATAACAAATGACATTGATGACTCTTCATCAATTCATTTGAGCACGGCCATGCATTTCTTCAGTCACACTTGTCAAGAGGCCCAAATGATATCTCTCTCATTTAAGAGAGGTACAAATCCCATCTACGTCATTCACATCCCTCCGCATGATTCATTTGATGTCCAACATAAGACTACTTGTTATTCAGTTAAAAATAACTTAGTCTAATATCAAAACACCGAATTCCTCATGTAGGGAACCATGATGACTTCAAGTCAAAGGACTAAAGTCAAACCATATTAAGAATCACTAATGACATGAAACCATGTAGTATTCTTTATATAGGTCGGTCCAATATATGCTCTCTAACATATATCTATGTTTTTGATTTGATATCTCATATCCATGATTAGTAAAACGTGATCATCAATAAGAACACATACTAGCCTTAATTCATTATTGTTCCACCAATAATGATCGACAAGGGACAGTGTAGAATAGTCTTATAATGCTTATGGTTTTACTATCAAGTCACATACTTGATGACATAAGTCTAAAACCATTCATGGAATGTAAATCACATTACATAAACGAAATACATGCATACATGAAAGGAATACCTCATAATATATTATTAACAAGTCATAATGTTAATACATGAATCATAACTACCCATTGGCCTAGGTCACACTACTAACACACCCGATTGTAATTTCGATTTCATATGCAAGAATACATCCATCGATACAATTACACTGAATATTTATCTCTTATATCCATCCATATACTATTTCTTTATAACAACTTTATGATTTCATTTCATTCTATCTGTACACTTTGGTCTCCTTTTACTCATATGCTCATTTTCTTCAATCAATCCACGACAATATACCGATTCACACTTATTTCACCCTCAAAGGATATATCACCTTTCAAGGATATGTACCGTTTGAGGTGGAATCATATCTATTATACAAAACTAGATACTATTCTTCATTTCCAAAATGTCCATGAATCCTTATTTTCTCACATTCTGTCAGATCATCATTTTCTCTCGATGCTTCTAACAGCTCAAACTCTTAAGAAATGCTCATGCATGTGACTCATACTGGGGATAAGTTGCCGCAGCCTGCTATGACATGACTAATATGCATATGATTTGACACATATCTCAGAATGCCCATATAAGATAGTACTTCTAGGCTCTGATACCATATAAATGTAGCACCCCACTCCCGCGATGACCCAAACTCGACATCGATGGTGATATCTGAATCTGTGCCCCGCGATGGTGGTGTGCTAAAGCACTCAATCTTTCAAAACCCCATAATTTTTTTTAAATCAATAACACAAAATGCGGAAATCGAAACTAAAATTAGGCCCATATTCATTCATAAACATTTTCACTTAACACAATTTTCAATAGCCATTCGGGCCCTTTCATAATTATAAAACACTTGTCTCATTTCAAAATACAATTTTATACAAAAAGATGCGGAATATACAATTCAATACAAAATGTGAAAAAAAGCAATGCAGACGCGAACTAATCCTGACCTCTATTCTTCACTTGAATGCTGTGGGTATACTCCCGTTGGTCTAACGGGGTATTCTTCTAAGTCCTAAAAAATAGTTGCAAATTTTGGGCGAGTTTTGCGAACTCAGTGAGTGACCATCATCTATGGCTCACCCAATCATATAACATATAATTTGCATTTCACATACTTCACATTCACGTATATCACATTCAATTTCACACTTCACACCTCACATTTAACACATTTAATCATTTATTTTATACATATGCAATGCAAATGAGACTCACTTTCCATTTGTTACATTGTTGTGACCGAGTGCCTAAACTGTCCCTTAAAGGGCTCATTAAACTGTCCTATATAAGGCTCATTAAACGTTGAGCCTGAGGCTTTGAATCACTTTTGAGCTCGAGGCTCTTTTTCACACGTTGAGTTTGTAGCTCTGATCGGTGGCTACTCTGGTCACAACTGCCATTATGTTTCATGCATTCATGCAATGGAATGCGTCACTTACATTGCATGCACTTATTTGACCACATTCACTTATCATCAGATTGTAGTCCGGCATTCAACATATAGTTGAGCATTCACTCTTTCACTTGCATGCAATGCACATTCTGAAAAAACTTAGTTCATCTTATTCACATATAATGAGCACTTCCATAATTCAGATCGTTCATCACAATCATCGGACCTTCAGTCCGGAATCCAAACACAATCAATCACATTCAAATACACATTCATCATACAGAGATCAATGTATACAAAATTCAAATAAAGCAGACAATAAAGTGAGACCATCTAGGTCTACTCACAGTACGCTCCAGATTAGCATTTGCTTTCAATTTCTGGGAATGCCTGAATGCGGACACTTGACCTGCACAACTCATTTATGCAAAACACATATTGCACACTCATCAATAATTGCACACTTAAAAACATTCATTTATGCACAATTGTAATAATGGACTATGTATAATGCATGCTCAATGACAATCCTGGGAATATGTTTTAGAACACATTTTATGCTCATTCCCATTTCAAATTCATGTGTCTCTAATTGAACTTAGACTTACACTTCATTTGTACATGACCAATCTAAAAGATCCTTTCAATCTTTACCCTTTTTATATGTCTAGCTTATTCATAAGCTTACACTTAAAGAACACTTGGTTACTTTATATTATAACTCAATTTCTCATCATCTCTTTTCTAACCTTGCATGATCTCATAATATCCAATTCCCATTCATAGCTTAGCAATTTAAACATATGTACACATTTAGGCACATTGCCTATTTACACAATAACCATAAATATTTAACCCACCTAGTTTGCTTGTCAAAACTCCAAGTCACAATTGTCTTTACCCTTGTTCTTGGGTAGGATTCTCTTGATTTCCTAAAACAAACCAAATCTCATTCAATAGGAATCCACTTAAAAATCCCACAATGTAAAATCACTAAAATTGATTCTAGAACATTCAAACCCAAGCATTTTCTAAACTCCATAAACTAGAATCTTTACAAAAATCCAAAGATTCAATTGATCATACCTCGATTCTTCACCAAATGAAGAGATCTTTAGCTCAAATAGAAGCTCTTTTCTTCCTCTACCTTATTCTCTTCATGAACAACTTCAAAATCTCTCTTGAAGGCCAAAGAGATTAAAACCCTAGCTTGTTTTGCCTTCCTTCTCTCTTTCATTTCATTTTCATGTTCTCTCTTTCTTATCTCTTTTCTAATCCACTCATTTTGCTTCTCTAGAATCTTCTCATTCACGTTTCTCCTTTATTTATAAGCAAGACAACACTTCTTCTTCCATTTATGCCCTTAATGAGTGAGAATTGTCCCATTTACCCTTTTATTTGTGCCTTATGTATATTATACTTAAGTATCTTACCAAAAGCACCCTTGTATATTCTAACATAATACTTTCTTCTAGAAGACTCTTCTCTATTGTCTTATGTTTCCAATGACACCAAAAGCATTCCATTTGGTTCAGTAGTGTGAAAGTTATACTCCAATATCTCCGGACTGCTTTTATTTTGAGACAGTATTCTATACTCAACTTCCATCCAGAACTTGAAACTCTTAGAGTCCGATTCAGAATTTGATTTCTCCATATAAGTTGTATCCCTATGTTTCTAGTTTACCATAAAACCAAAATCGTCTCATTTGGACTTCTACTAGTCCAAAAAACATCAAAATACTGAAGCATGTTCAGTGAGATAACACCAGTTTATATTATTGAAGAACACACTCACTGTACCCGTCCCACTCTTTTCACTAAATCTTTCTCCATTAGTTTCATATGACTATTATGTTGGATCGGAAAAAGAAAGCATGCTTAGTTTGGAGAAACGATAGATTTCAAAACTTTTTAAGAAATCATCTTGCAGCGGAAGCAATATATCCAAATCAACATGCTAATCCATACATGATATGGTATAAGGATAATAAAACCAAGAACAAGATAAAAGGAATTACCGACTCCTTCGCTACAGCTTTAAATCCTCGCTGCGCTATCTCTGATTCTGGTATCCAAATTCTTTGCCTTTGAGTCTTTTCCTTTAGCAATCTATCTTCTTCCTTGTAGTAGTATCCTCTACCAATTAGATTTACTACTTGTTCTTCAAGGACAACTAGGTTAACAAAATCCTTTGGTGGGAAAGGAGAAGAAATATTTGGAGGAAATTTTCTTAGAAGAAGAAGAACCAAAATTGAAACTCTTTCAATTCTTTCACTTAGGAATTTCGGTTCTCCCTTACATGAAAAGAAAGAATGTCTAAAAAACATGCAAGAACCCTTTCTTACCTCTCAATTTCGAAATATGCATCAATGGAAAGAGTGAGAGGCATCCAATGCATCACTTCTTACATTAATCACTCATCAAATAGCCAACAAATGAGACTTACTTCATTTATCTTTAAAATGGCTATTTGAAAAGACCATAACCTATAATTGAATACCCATTTCGATTTTGGCAAGAAGAAAGAAGGAAGATGGTCCATCTAATGCACATCTTTCATCTTTAATCTAATGAATGCAAATAGGTTACATGCCAACATTAAAAGCCAACCATTAAACCATTTAATGGTAAGTTCATAACTCCATTTAATAATGATGAACCATAATAAAGACCATCTTTATTTAGTATTTTAATGTCAAATGTGGTTACACATCTAACCTAACACAATTTCAAAATTGCTTTTCTCCATTAAAAAATTGTTTTAATATAATTAATCTAATCAATTACATTAACCCAAAACAAGCCCATTTCTAAATGAACATATGGGCTTCCAATTAACCATTAATTAGTATAAGCCCATCATTCAATTATGGACTTCTAAAGCCTCCAAACTACTTCTTACTTAGCTTGATAACTTTCCTTAAAGCCAAGTGGAGAATCTTATTGACTTTGATAATTCAAGCTCCAATAAGCCCGTAAATAATTCAATCTCATTGGAATTAATTCTAGCTTATTAACTAAATGTCATTCCACTAAAGACAATTAGTTGAACTCTTGAATTATTAAATATTATGAGAATATGTCCAATTGCAAACCCTATTTAGAACCTTATTATAGCCATCCGCACAACAAAGGGTAAAATTACCGTTTTGCCCTTATGTTGGTTTTTCCTTCTAGATCTCTCATTTTACTTTATATGGTGATTAACACATAAGATCTCATCTTAGTGTTAAGACTTGATGGGTAGCTAGTCCATCAAACTATCTGGCGCCAGCTTAATCACCAAATCTCCTTAAAACATCTGAAGAGATGATAACACTATAAACTCTTTATTCGAGTGAATGTTCTCGATACATGTTTCAATTAATAATTCCAACAAGCGTATAATCGGATTAATACCTGTAAAAATCCATTCCGATCATATCAAGAATTATAATGAAACACATATGAGTTCACCACTCATCAAGATTGTGGTTCATAATAAGCGAATGCTTAAGTTGTATGTTTTAAGATTAAAGTAACGACCCACTTTATTCTTGAAAACATACTTGATTCCAATTCATTTAATAGTGCCATTATCGATAGTCTACTACTATCATGATATGAAACTCATCATTCCCTTTAAGTAAACTCCTTTACTTATATGGAGATAAATCGCAACACTACGATCTAAACCATAATCAAACGACCAACTTGATTATTCAACCGTGAATCAATTAATTGATTCTAATAATATACATGTTTCCCATACATCTCTATGTATATGTATATTACTTACAAATGAATCTTGGTACCTTATGACCAGATATATAATGCTCATACAGATAAAACCAAACTCTTTTGTTTTATTAATAATAAATATTTTCATTACAAAACTGTAACTAAAGAAGATAAAGTTACATGTAAACACACTTACTTTCTAGGGCACTATATTTACATAACTCCAACAATCTCCCACTTGCCCTAAAGCAAGTTTGACATATCCTTCATTCCCATCCCTTCTAGGTGACCCTCAAAGCTCTTTTGAGTCAATGTCTTTGTGAACGGATCAGCAAGGTTTTGCTGTGTAAGAATCTTTACCACATCCACTTCTCCACGTTGTATTATCTCCCTTATGAGATGATACTTTAGCTCAATGTGTTTGGCAGTTTTGTGGTTCCGAGGTTCTTTAGAATTAGCCACTGCCCCACTATTATCACAATAAAGTGTAATGGCTTTTTCTGCCTCTGGAACTACCTCCAAATCATTTAGGAACTTTCGGAGCCAGACTGCTTCCTTTGCTGCTTCATAAGCAGCAACATACTTAGCCTCCATAGTCGAATCAGCAATACAAGATTGCTTGACACTCTTCCAAACTATGGCTCCACCTCCTAAAGTAAATATAGAACCAGAAGTTGATTTCCTTGAATCAACATCTGATTGGAAATCAGAATCCGTATATCCTGTCGGAATAAGATTACTTCCAGAGTAAACAAGCATTAAGTTCTTCGTCCTACGAAGATACTTAAGTATACACTTAACCGCAGTCTAATGTTCCATTCCTGGTTGGACTGAAATCTACTTACCAGTCCCACTGCGTAAGAGATATCCGGTATAGTGCACAGCATTGCATACATCAAACTACCAACCGCCAAGCATATGGAATGTTACGCATGCTCAACCTCCTCTTGGGTTTTAGGTGCTTGTTCTTTGAAAGTTTGATTCCATGTCTAGTAGGAGTGAAACCCTCTTCGAATCTTGCATGGCTAACTTATTGAGCATATTCTCAATGTAAGTTAGTTGAGACAAAACTATCTTCTTTTCTTACGATCCCTTATAAGTTTGATCCTAGAACATAGGTAGCCTCTCCCAAATCCTTCATTGAAAACTGCTCATTCAGCCATCCCTTAACCGCAGATAAGATTCCTACATCATTCCCAATGAGCGTAATGTCATCAACATACGTGATTAGGAAAGTAACCTTACCTTCTTGTATTCTTTTGTAAACACAAGGCTCATCTAGGTTTTGTATGAACCCATAGGTTTTGATAGCCTTATCAAACCTAATGTTCCAAGACCTAGATGCTTGCTTAAGTCCATAAATGGACCTTTGCAACTTGCAAACCTTATGCTCATTACCTACCTCAATGAATCCTTCGGTTGGGCCATATAAATGGTCTCCTCAAGATCTCCATTCAAATGCGGTCTTGACATCCATTTGCCATATTTCATAATCGAAATAGTCTGCTATGGCCAAAAGAATCTGATGGACCTAAGCATGGCAACCAGAAAAAGTCTCCTCGTAGTCTATACCCTCCTTTTGAGTATAGCCTTTAGCTACCAATCTAGCTTTAAAGGTCTCTACCTTTCCATCCGATCCCTTTTCCTTTGTAGATCCATTTACACCCTATGGTTTTAGACCGGTGGTAGATCTACAAGGACCTGCACTTCATTAGTATACATAGAATCTATTTCGATTCCATTGCCTCGAGCCATTTTCTGCATCAACATCATTAATAGCACATGTATACGAACGGATCTGTTTCTTATTGGTCCGAGATGGCAATTAAGCCTTCTCCTAAACCCAGATACCTATCTGGTTGTCTCACAACCCTCCCACTACGCCTAGGCACATCTTGATGTTCAGGTTGCACTTCCGATTCAACTCTTGAATCCATTTCGACATCTTGTTTCGTCATATCCAAAACAACTCTTGGTTTGGATGAAATTGCTAACTCCTTTAGTACTACTTCACTTCTTCCTTTGTGATTTCTCACAAACTCTTCCTCTAAGAAGTTTGCATTTGTCGACACAAATACCTTCCTATCATGAGGACTGTAAAAATAGTACCCTCGAGTCTCGTAGGATATCCTACAAACAAACATACTTCGACCTTGGTTCCACCTTTGTGGATTCAGGCTTTAGAATATGGGTGGATGCCCTCAAGTCCTCAAGTGCCTCAATGAAGGCACTCGGCCATCCACAACTCCCTAGGTGTTTTAGGCACCGATTTGGATGGAGCAAAGTTAAGAAGATATGTTGCCGTTTGTATGGCATATCCCTGAATGATTCTCGAAGGCTAGCATAGACATCATTGATCTTACCATTTCCAATAGAGTTCTATTTCTCCTCTCTGCTGCACCATTCTGTTGAGGTGTACGAGGAGCTGACAAATTGGAAACAATTCCATTGTCAATTAAATATTGCTGAAACTCTCCAGATAAATACTCACCACCTCGATCTGATCGAAGCTGTTTTAATGGCTTGCCAAGTTGCTTTCACTTCAAACTTTGAATTCTTTGAACTTTTCAAAAGATTCACTCTTTTTATGCATCAAATACAAATAACCATGTCTTGAGTAATCATCTCTAAAAGTTATGAAATATTCATAACCTCCTCTAGCTTGTACATTCATGGGCCCACACACATCAGTATGTACCATGTCCAATGTGGATTCAAATCTGTTTCCTTTAGAAGGAAATGAGGCTTTTGTCATTTTTCCTTCAATACAAGATTCACAGGTGGGTAATGGATCACTATTGTAGCACCCCACTCCCGACGAGACCCGAACCTGATATCCATGGTGATATCCGAGCCCGTGACCCGCGAGGGTGGCGTACTAGAACATTCATTTATGCAGTGTGCATGTGACTCTTCCATTTTCTTTCGTTGTTGTGACCGTATACCGAGCTCATATACGTTGAGCCATTGGCTCAAACATTGGGCTTAAAGCCCTCAAACGTTAGGCATAGCCACGATCATCGAGCCGAGACTCGGAATACGTTGGGCACGAGGCCTCATGCGTTGAGCTTAAAGCTCTGAAATCGGTGGCGACACCGGTCACAACTGCCATTATCTGATCATTTACTATGCATGAATGCACATGTCATTTTCCAATTTCCAATTATCGCATTTCTATTTCCAATTTCAATTAATTACTATTTCCGATCATTTTCCAATGTTCTTGACTTTCATCCAGTATTTCATTCCCATGCATTTACCTTTCGTTTCACTATCACATTTACAATCCAATTAACTAATGCATTCTCACGCACTTATTCTCATTTGCACTTCAATATTACAATCCAATATTTCGAACACCCATGGTCCGAAATCAATCAAATCAATCAATCACATATATCCATCCTTGCTTCCTCATGGCAATCAATGCATAAAATTAAGAAACACATAAGGTTGAGAAACCAACTAGGTTACTCACCTATTACTTCCGAGCTAATGTCGGGAAGTTTTCGCCCCGTCGGTCTGACGACGCTCCACTTGAGCCTCTATAAGAAACAGAGAAAGAACGAGTCACTACAGATGCAATTTGTGCACATGTAGGTGAAATATGCATGTTCATGAATTTTCCGGCCCTAAATCCAAATTTCCCCAAAACAAAATCCGTCTAAAAATTAGAAACCTATTGGCGCTGACGGTGCGCAATTTGGACCTCTATAGGTCCCAAATTAAACAAAACAGTGATTAAAGGCTCCGTTATCCGGGGCCACGTCAATTTCCCGTCCAAAAATTCCCAATTTCTCACAAAATGAAATTAAATGTTCAACGAATCTGATGCCTCAAGAATCAGGTCAATCGGACGTCGGACGGAAAAGAAATTGACAAAAGAAGCATGAAATCCCAAATTATCAATTAACAAAAAAAAAAAAAACAAAAAAAACAAAATTAAGGTCAGCCTCATTTTGGCGACGTCTCGCCCAGCGGGCTGACGTCTTCAGCCTCGTCGCTAGGGCTAGAGGCGTCGCCTAGCGACGCTGCCCCTGTAAGCCTCGTCACTAGGGCGAGACCGGGCGTGTCCATTTCCATTTCTGATTCTTTTTTTTTGTTTTTTTTTCTATTTTTCAATCCAATTTTCAACACCCATAATTCATTGCACACAATTCAGAAAATTACCCACTATATCTCGTTGGAAAGATCATGAAACCTCTACAATTCTCAAGAAGACCATAAAATCAATTTCACCCTTAAGGGTGTCAAAATCCTTCAAAGCTACAGCCTACTCAAATCTCATTAAAACAGTAATAAAGACATTTCAAATTCCATTCCTCTCTGATTCTTCAGCCAAAAAATACCACATAAATATGCTCAATAAGTTCACAATGTCAGCTACAACTTTCATGACAACCCAAAATCAAATTCCATTGCTAAACAAGTCAATTAATTCACTCAATGTTTCTGTCCCTGAAATCATTCAATTTGAGCAGTACACTTATAACAAGCATAACTCCCTGTACACAAGTCAGAAAAATCAGAACTTTATATCCCTGAAAAGATAAATCCTCAAACTTCAATTTTCATGAAGAACTCAATTTCCAATTTAATTTCTAACCATTTCAAAACTGTCATGCAATTTACTTCCATGATCAGCAATTCCTAACCTAATGCAGGATCAGTTTTTCAAAATCATAACTCCCAACTCTGACCTCTAAAATTATATGCCATAACTCATTTTCAAGATAATTTCTTCCTCTTCAACTTTTCAGAAGATCACTCACACCAATTCAGTCCACAAAAATTGTTAAAATTGCTCCCAAGCAGAAAACTCACAAAACCAACACTTTGACTAGGTTTCTCCAAAAAGCATAAAACCAATCAATAGTAATCAGTTCATATCTCCCAATATACAACTCGAAAATTAGCAAGATCCGTGGCAATGGAAAGGTAACTCAATATTCTACAACTTCCATGAAGACCATTTTCCCAAATTCCATCTCAATTAATTTATAAAAATCAGTAAAGCTCATAGGTTATGGTTTCGGTTACTGTTCACAGGCAATAAAACAGTAACTTTCCATGCCAAATTTCAACCTATTAGAGTTACAATTTGACCACACCTATTTCACACAAAAATGTAGCTAACATCCCAAAGCTTAATTGGGCACAAACCTCACCTCATTTACTCACCTATACAATTAGTTATGATCAAAACAGTACAGTAGGTCAAATATCAATTTTTCAGCTTTACTTCTCTATTCACTTCCTTTCATTCCAACACCCTTCCTACATCCATAAGCATCTCAATTGGACACAAAATCAGTCCCTATATCATGCCTACATTCACTAGGAATAACCACCATAATTTGACAGCACTTACCTCTTACATTTCATGCTAGTTTAGTCATCAATATACAATCCAAAATCAAGCTAAAAAAAGAACACTTCAATCATACAACTTTCAAGTCATACTTACACTTAGTCTTAAACCCAACAATTTAAACCATAGGTTTCATAACCTCCATGCATTATACATCATATATAATGAATAATAACTTCCCATCAATGCAACTAACTACTATGATTCATTAAATTCATAATTAAAACATCATTAAAACCTAACTTAAACACTTACCTTCTTAAGCTTTCAACCTTCAATTCTCTTCAATTCTTTCCTTACTAGTCTACCACAACCACTTCTCCACTCACTTCTAACACCATACATGTGTAGGTTCTCCATGGCAAGAACATAACTTGGTTGTAAGAAGAAGAGTTCTTGAGTTTTAGAGGAAGGAATTCCTTAAAGAAGAAAAACGATGGAGAGAAGAGGAAACAAAAGTAGGTTTTGATGATGCTCCAATTAAGCAATAAATAGGCTTTTTTCCTTCTTTTCTAAGGCAATAACCGAGAGAAATACTAAGCATAGGACAAAAGCCATTAAGGCAAAATGACAAGTGGCATTAGAAAAAAACAAAATAGTAATAAGACAAAATAATAGATAGGATTTAGAAATCCTACTACAATTTGACTCATTTTAGTCCAATAGTCCTCATTTCAATTCCAAAATAATATACCCAATATTACAGTGCCATTGGGTAGAAATTTTCACATCTAAAATCAATCGGTTCATTAATTGGCGATTTTTTTCAGTCCGAATTTCCAGGAAATTTTCTCGAATCATTTTTTTGAAAATTACCTAAATTGCCCAAAATTGTAAAACATAAGACAGTCCACTCTCAATAATTTTTTAAACACGAAAACCACACTTTCACTACAAAAACACATTTAGGCCATGTACCGGCGATTTTGCCGGTCTGGGAATTTTCTCCGGATAATTCCAGAAAAATTTTCATAAATTCCTAAAAATGTAAAACACTCTATGGCGCACTCCAAATAATTTTCAAATCCCCCATTATCACACCAATTTCACAAAAGATCACAATTAGACACTTATGCCGGGAAATGTCATGAATGCATGTATGACTATATGCCTGTGCAAAACTCACCATTTATAGAGGCTGCATGACATATGTTCATGCCGAGTTATAATTTAATACTCCTAACCCGTCCCAATTTACTAAAATACCCTTCCCATCGGAGATGGGATGTTACAATTCTCCCCTCCTAATAACAATTTCGTCCTCGAAATTTCATATACGATTTATCAGGAAGGCAGGGGAGTCTTTTTGATTAATACCCTTTGTTTCCCACTGATTTCACTACACGACCAAATTCTGTCCATGAACGGAAATCAAAACCATCAATGACTCTTTTCCTTTCTCAACTTTACATGACTTTACTGCTTTCCCAGGCTTACGCGCAATTTGCCACTTTCAATCTCAATAACATATATATCGGATCCGAACAATATCTATGAAACACTTTGTGAATCCGAATCATCTTTTAAGTTTTAGCCTAACTTGCCAATCCATAATTCTATTCACACCACAATCGCATGAAGGCCACTCCTCACGAATTCAATTTCCCTTAAGTACACCTTTATTTCCATCTAAGTATATTTTAGCCGAGGCCATACCTTTCAAAATATTTCCTTTATCGCTTATCAGATTCCGTTATTATCAAAACACAAATCTCATGAGATTTATAACCTCGGTGTGAATCAATTCAACTCAATGTTACCATCTTAAATTGCTTAACCTATCCCTTTATTGCCCTGATCACATAATATAGGGATAGTGACTCCTTTTTGGCAGTAAGACCCCTTATACGCCTTTCAAATGGTGACACCAATATAATGATTGTCATGCCATAATCCCTTTGCACTATACATCAATCTCATTGCACTATACAACAATTTCATATCCCAATGAAATCTAAAAATACCCGTTGGTTAATCACACATGTCATCGTTCACTTTGACAGACTATACCATCAATTGCTTTTCCACAATACTTTTACTAGAACATAACACTTCGATTGTTTCTTGTGCTTTCTCGAACCATTCACTTATAATCATTCGATTTTCCCATTCTCACCTTTCAATTACTCGTCCAATACGCTCATACTATAATATAAAGCTTCGATCATTCCTTACGTTTTCACTAACAGTTCCCGTAATGAATATCACCCATATTTCTTAATTCGAACTATACCTATCACTTTCCTCAACAAATGGAGTTATCTTCAGTTCTTTGATACGGTTTACAATTTCTACATCCTCAATTCGGGTTTTGCCAATCCGTTTTGATGCACACCACCTTTGAAATTCCCATAACTAATAATACTTTCTTTTTTTTTTTTTTTTAATCCCTCAAATTCACAAATAAATATTTCCTTAATATGCAGTACTTCTCTTACATAATCAGAACCATCTCATTAACATAATGTACACTCTTTCAAGAACTTAGTTTAGCTCTTTACGCTAGAGTCTCGCCAGATGTAATACAAATCACCACTCTTGATACATCACGAAGATAAATCTCAAGAGCACTTAAACAATTTCTTTTCCTCTATTATCTCGCCATACATCACCATAACCATCACATCCTATCTGACAATATATCTCTATAGTCCCATCAATTTGCCCGTTAATAACTCATACTGCTAAGAATACCTTAATTACATTTAATTCTCGATAACCATTCTCTTTTTTATACCAATTCTCGATCATGGGGACCTTACTCTATTCATGTCCCTCATTTTCTTCTCTCAAACTCATTCTCGATGCTAACATCTTTAATCAGTATCACTTCTTTCTCAATTGATTATTCGAGCATTCTCATGTCTTACTCTCACTCATTTTGAACTTGAGCTACCGGCATTATAATCAGAGCTTATGTAATAGGCCACCGATTTCTTCCTATATCATAATCACGCAAATTATTCATTTATGCTTAATCATTTCACCCGTGATTGTAATCCCACTATCAGATATACACTTACGGTGACAATATATATTCGAACTCAAAGAACCTTCCTGCTTACACCGTCCTCGCCGTGAGGATCATATACAATCTCTATTCCTCTGTCGATCAAGATAAGCACTTTCGTTTCTTATTCTAACTCATAACAATTCTGGCTAGCAATTATCCATTCACTCAGCAATTGAACATATTCACTTACCATAGGGCTCCCATAAGCAGGTGTGCATTTACTTAGGCAGATCAATTAAACCCGAACAACTTTTTCATTTATCAATTTCATTGTCTTACATTTCAATCTTTTCATTATGGCATTATACCCATATATTTCCACACTCAAATCAAGATCACAGATGTGAAATCATTCTTGATTTTGCCCTTAATATATTTTGACTCCAAATCACCAATCCTTATATATAACGCTCATCACGGTAATCAATCCCAATTGTAACTTTTCTATATCATAGAACACTTTATTTTCATTTACCTTAAATCTTCCCATTATCACAACTCTATTTTTTTCTCTTCATTCCCAACTATAATCTTTATTCAAATTCATATTCAAGGATATACCCAATCTAACTCCAATATTGTACTTCACAATATACCCGTCAATACCAGCACACTAAATTTTCGTCTGTCTGATCGAACCATACACTCTTTCCTATTTTGCGATATCCATTACTTCCTTTTATCACATTCTAACACGTTATCCTTTTTCTCACTTTTTTCTAACCGCTTAAACAACTGAGACATATTTATGCATACGACTCATATACTACACTGGGGATCAGTTGTCACTATCTGCCGTGACACATCTTAAATGCACATAACTTGCCACACTTTTTTTTTTCAGAAAGTCCATGTAAGATTGTACTTCTGGGCTCTGATACCACAAATGTAGCACCCCACTCCCGACGAGACCCTAACCCGATATCCATGGTGATATCCGAGCCCGTGACCCGCGAGGGTGGCGTACTAAAACATTCATTTATGCAGTGTGCATGTGACTCTTCCATTTTCTTTCGTTGTTGTGACCGTGCGCCTGAGCTCATATACGTTGAGCCATTGGCTCTGAAACATTGGGCTTAAAGCCCCGAAACGTTGGGCATAGCCCTGATCATCGAGCCGAGGCTAGGAATACGTTGGGCACGAGGCCCTGCGTTGAGCTTAAAGCTCAAATCGGTGCATACACCGGTCACAACCGCCATTATCTGATCATTTACTATGCATGAATGCACATGTCATTTTCCAATTTCCAATTATCGCATTTCTATTTCCAATTTCAATTAATTACTATTTCTGATCATTTTCCAATATTCTCGGACTTTCAGTCCGGTATTTCATTCCCATGCATTTACCTTTCGTTTCACTATCACATTTACAATCCAATTAACTAATGCATTCTCACGCACTTATTCTCATTTGCACTTCAATATTACAATCCAATATTTCGAACACCCATGGTCTGAAATCAATCAAATCAATCAATCACATATATCCATCCTTGCTTCCTCATGGCAATCAATGCATAAAATTAAGAAACACATAAGGTTGAGAAACCAACTAGGTTACTCACCTATTACTTCCGAGCTAATGTCGGGAAGTTTCCGCCCCGTCGGTCTGACGACGCTCCACTTGAGCCTCTATAAGAAACAGAGAAAGAACGAGTCACTACAAATGCAATTTGTGCACATGTAGGTGAAATATGCATGTTCATGAATTTTCCGGCCCTAAATCCAAATTTCCCCAAAACAAAATCCGTCTAAAAATTAGAAACCTATTGGCGCTGACGGTGCGCAATTTGGACCTCTATAGGTCCCAAATTAAACAAAACAGTGATTAAAGGCTCCGTTATCCGGAGCCACGTCAATTTCCCGTCCAAAAATTCCCAATTTCTCACAAAATGAAATTAAATGTTCAACGAATCTGATGCCTCAAGAATCAGGTCAATCGGACGTCGGACGGAAAAGAAATTGACAAAAGAAGCATGAAATCCCAAATTATCAATTAACAAAAAAAAATAATAAAATAAAAAAACAAAATTAAGGTCACCTCATTTGGGCGACGTCTCGCCCAATGGGCTGACGTCTTCAGCCTAAATCGCTAGGCGAGGCGTCACCCTAGCGACGCTGCCCCTCAGGCGACGCTGCCCTGTAAGCCTAAATCACTAGGGCGAGACCCAGGTGTCCATTTCCATTTCTGATTCTTTTTTTTTTTTTTTTCTATTTTTCAATCCAATTTTCAACACCCATAATTCATTGCACACAATTCAGAAAATTACCCACTATATCTCGTTGGAAAGATCATGAAACCCTCTACAATTCTCAAGAAGACCATAAAAATCAATTTCACCCTTAAGGGTGTCAAAAATCCCTTCAAAGCTACAGCCTACTCAAATCTCATTAAAACAGAACAGTACATTACAAATTCCATTCCTCTCTGATTCTTCAGCCAAAAAATACCACATAAATATGCTCAATAAGTTCACAATGTCAGCTACAACTTTCATGACAACCCAAAATCAAATTCCATTGCTAAACAAGTCAATTAATTCACTCAATGTTTCTGTCCCTGAAATCATTCAATTTGAGCAGTACACTTATAACAAGCATAACTCCCTGTACACAAGTCAGAAAAATCAGAACTTTATATCCCTGAAAAGATAAATCCTCAAACTTCAATTTTCATGAAGAACTCAATTTCCAATTTAATTTCTAACCATTTCAAAACTGTCATGCAATTTACTTCCATGATCAGCAATTCCTAACCTAATGCAGGATCAGTTTTTTCAAAATCATAACTCCCAACTCTGACCTCTAAAAATTATATGCCATAACTCATTTTCAAGATAATTTCTTCCTCTTCAACTTTTCAGAAGATCACTCACACCAATTCAGTCCACAAAAATTGTTAAAATTGCTCCCAAGCAGAAAACTCACAAAACCAACACTTTGACTAGGTTTCTCCAAAAAGCATAAAACCAATCAATAGTAATCAGTTCATATCTCCCAATATACAACTCTAAAATTAGCAAGATCCGTGGCAATGGAAAGGTAACTCAATATTCTACAACTTCCATGAAGACCATTTTCCCAAATTCCATCTCAATTAATTTATAAAAATCAGTAAAGCTCATAGGTTATGGTTTCGGTTACTGTTCACAGGCAATAAAACAGTAACTTTCCATGCCAAATTTCAACCTATTAGAGTTACAATTTGACCACACCTATTTCACACAAAAATGTAGCTAACATCCCAAAGCTTAATTGGGCACAAACCTCACCTCATTTACTCACCTATACAATTAGTTATGATCAAAACAGTACAGTAGGTCAAATATCAATTTTCAGCTTTACTTCTCTATTCACTTCCTTTCATTCCAACACCTTCCTACATCCATAAGCATCTCAATTGGACACAAAATCAGTCCCTATATCATGCCTACATTCACTAGGAATAACCACCATAATTTGACAGCACTTACCTCTTACATTTCATGCTAGTTTAGTCATCAATATACAATCCAAAATCAAGCTAAAAAAGAACACTTCAATCATACAACTTTCAAGTCATACTTACACTTAGTCTTAAACCCAACAATTTAAACCATAGGTTTCATAACCTCCATGCATTATACATCATATATAATGAATAATAACTTCCCATCAATGCAACTAACTACTATGATTCATTAAATTCATAATTAAAACATCATTAAAACCTAACTTAAACACTTACCTTCTTAAGCTTTCAACCTTCAATTCTCTTCAATTCTTTCCTTACTAGTCTACCACAACCACTTCTCCACTCACTTCTAACACCATACATGTGTAGGTTCTCCATGGCAAGAACATAACTTGGTTGTAAGAAGAAGAGTTCTTGAGTTTTAGAGGAAGGAATTCCTTAAAGAAGAAAAACGATGGAGAGAAGAGGAAACAAAAGTAGGTTTCGGATGATGCTCCAATTAAGCAATAAATAGGCTTCTTTTCCTTCTTTTCTAAGGCAATAACCGAGAGAAATACTAAGCATAGGACAAAAGCCATTAAGGCAAAATGACAAGTGGCATTAGAAAAAAAAACAAAATAGTAATAAGACAAAATAATAGATAGGATTTAGAAATCCTACTACAATTTGACTCATTTTAGTCCAATAGTCCTCATTTCAATTCCAAAATAATATACCCAATATTACAGTGCCATTGGGTAGAAATTTTCGCTACTAAAATCGAATCGGTTCGCTTAATTGGCGATTTTTTCGGTCCGGAATTTCGTGAAATTTTCCGAATCATTTTTTTGAAAATTACCTAAATTGCCCAAAATTGTAAAACATAAGACAGTCCACTCCCAATAATTTTTAAACACGAAACCACACTTTCACTACAAAACACATTTAGGCCATGTATGGCGATTTTGTTCGATCAGGAATTTTCTCCGGATAATTCCAGAAAAATTCTCATAAATTCCTAAAATGTAAAACACTCTATGGCGACTCCAAATAATTTTCAAATCCCCCATTATCACACTAATTTCACAAAAGATCACAATTAGACACTTATGCCGGGAAATGTCATGAATGCATGTATGACTATATGCCTGTGCAAAACTCACCATTTATAGAGGCTGCATGACATATGTTCATGCCGAGTTATAATTTAATACTCCTAACCCGTCTCAATTTACTAAAATACCCTTCCCATCGGAGATGGGATGTTACAACTATCCAAGCCCATAAGGATCCCATCCTTTACTAGCCTGTCAAGTCTTTTCTGATTGATATGACCCATCCTTAGATGCCACAGATACTTTGAATTAATGCTAGAGATATTGGATTGTCTTGGTTTTATCAATTCTGTGGTGTTTAGTGAGCCTTTCATAGGTTCTATAAAAACAATCCCTGTTTAATTATCGCTTCACAAATAAAATCCTTATTCTCATATATTGAAACAACCTTTTCAAAATATAAGGAATAGCCAGATTTTATTAGACAAAAAATAGAAATCATGTTCCTTACAATCATTGGCATGTAATAAACATCTTCCAAATATAACCTATGACCACTAGGAAAGTCCAAGATAACTACTCCCACTGATTCTGCTGAAACATAGGAACCATCTGCTATCTTAACTTGAAACTGGCCTTTAGGAAGTCTTTTCCTTTGCTGGAACCCCTGCAAAGAATTACAAACATGGTTAGTGGCTCCTGAATCTAATATCCAAGAAGTAGATAAATCTGTCACATTTCTAGTTCCTAACAAACTTAGGAAGCCCATACCTTGTTTGCTTTTGAGGGACTCTAGGTAGACTGGACAGTTTCTTTTCTAGTGGCCCATCTCATCATAGTGGAAACACTTTCCTTTGATGTTCTCTTTGGCCTTCTTTTTCATGGGTTTGGCCTTAACCCCTATTTGGGCCTTCTTTTTCATTGGACCCTTCTTCTTTTCCTTGCCCTTACCCTTGGGCTTAGAAGAAGAAGCTACATTAGCTTCTGGCCCATGAGCCTTAATATTCAATATTTTCTGCGTGCTCTAGAGGGTATTCATCAACTCACTCAAGGTGTAATCCTTGTTGTTGAGCTCATAGTCCAACTTAAACTGCTGAAAAGAAGAGTTTAAGCTATTGATGATCATAATCATCTGCGTGTCCGCATCCATATTCGCCCAAGCATCTCGGCCTCGGTGACTGCAGAGATTACCTTCATCATGTAATCCCGCACGGTTCACTGTGTTTCATCTCGAGATTATGAAAGGTTTGGATAGCTTTCACTCTTGTAGACCTAGTCCTCACACCAAACATCTCATGTAGGTGATGGACCATTGCACTAGCAGTTTTCATACAAGCAATTTGCTTTTGCAACATGCCACGATGAAGCTTTAATATAACACTTAGTAGTCTTGTCAAGATTCTCGCCAACTTCATGTTGTTGGACTTGCTCAGAGTTGCATCTCCACTTAAAGGTGTAGGCTCATTTTCAGTTAACACCCATGAAATACGCTCATATTGAAGAACAATGTCAAGGTTACGCTCCATTCATTAAACTTGTCTCCATTTTCCAATTTGTTATTAGTCAAAAGGGGTGAGTGGATTCATTTTGTGGTTGATTATGTCGAAAATATAAATTATTAAAACATGAGCATACTAGTCAACAATTTATGAAACTTTGTATAAAATCATGATGCATGTATGCATGATGATAGATTTAACAAAACTTAAAAATTAAAACATTATCTGACGGTTATTTTCTTATCAATAATGACTAAGTGACGGTGGGCCATCTTATCTATTAAAAGAAAAGCGGGACCCTTCCACTCAAAAACTACCAAGCATCTCATGCTCAATTTTTAAGAAGCCTCTTAATTTGGTCCATACTTTTACCAATGAGCTACGGTGGGCGGTTTATTGATAAAAATGTTGAGTGTATAACCATTTGATTCATTCACTAAAGATACCTACAAATCATGCCTCGGTGGGAGGTCATATTTGCTATCATTAAGTGGACTTATCCTTAAGGAGACCCAAACCATGCAAGATCTAGGATCCATGCCCTCCGATGGGAGTAACACTTCACCACATGCAAACGGGCCATCATTTGGAGACCGTGGACTCTCTGAAGCATCCTCTCCCACTCAATCTCTTTGGGCTTTAAGTTTTAAATACCATCTTGTCTAGATGCAATTTATTATCCATCCTATATTGTTTCATTATATATCTCATACATAATGAATGCATGGCAAGGCCTAGGGTTGGCAATTTTCTAAATGACATGCAATCACATAATATCACATATTACAAGCATTCATTTCTCCATTCATCACATGAACTAATAAAGCCACTTTTGATTGTCCATCCTAGAAACATAAAATAATTACAAGCCTTTGAGGCCCAAAATATGCTTCTTCATCTTGGATCTTCCGCTTCAACTCTTCGCTAACATGATCCGCCCATTCGGTAAACAAAATGTAATGGCATTTATGAAATTAGAATTTTGTCATTTTGAAAACTAAAATTCCAGCACTAAATTTTTAGAAAACCAAATCTTTGTTTTGACAAAAAATTCCAGCACTTGTTTTATTAAAACCGAAACTCATTTCATGAAAATTAAACACAACACTTAGTATTTTAGCAAAACCAAAATTGGATTCTTTGAAATAAAAAAAAACCAGCACTTGTTTTCCAATCATAACTGAAATATGATTCATTGAAACAAAAATTCCAGCAACTTAGTTTTCACAAAACTTATGCCAAAACACAAAAGGATACACCGAAAATTTTACCTTTCCATTTCTTCAATCCATGGCTGCTCCTTCTTCATCATTACATCAATTTGTACATTACAAAATCAAATAAAATAGAAAAAAGAAACCAAGGAGGAAACATGGTGATGATAGACCACCCTCTTTGTTACAACCAAAAGAAGAAATCTTACAAGATAAAATTTAACTTCTATGGACAACCAAAAGAGCAACATACACCATATATATTTCTATCACATAAAAATATGCAGTATACATACAAAGATTGCCAACCCATGCATCCACCATATAGGAACCGAAATCATGCATGAAAAACCGGCTCTGATACCAATTGTTGGATCGGAAAAAGAAAGCATGCTTAGTTTGGAGAAACGATAGATTTCAAAACTTTTTAAGAAATCATCTTGCAGCGGAAGCAATATATCCAAATCAACATGCTAATCCATACATGATATGGTATAAGGATAATAAAACTAAGAACAAGATAAAAGGAATTACCGACTCCTTCGCTACAGCTTTAAATCCTCGCTGCGCTATCTTTGATTTTGGTATCCAAATCCTTTGCCTTTGAGTCTTTTCCTTTAGCAATCTATCTTCTTCCTTGTAGTAGTATCCTCTACCAATTAGATTTACCACTTGTTCTTCAAGGACAACTAGGTTAACAAAATCCTTTGGTGGGAAAGGAGAAGAAATATTTGGAGGAGATTTTCTTAGAAGAAGAAGAACCAAAATTGAAACTCTTTCAATTCTTTCACTTAGGAATTTCGGTTCTCCCTTGCATGAAAAGAGAGAATGTCTAAAAAGCATGCAAGAACCCTTTCTTACCTCTCAATTTTGAAATATGCATCAATGGAAAGAGTGAAAGGCATCCAATGCATCACTTCTTACATTAATCACTCATCAAATAGCCAATAAATGAGACTTACTTCATTTATCTTTAAAATGGCTATTTGAAAAGACCATAACCTATAATTGAATACCCATTTCGGTTTTGGCAAGAAGAAAGAAGGAAGATGGTCCATCTAATGCACATCTTTTATGTAACATCCCATCTCCCATAGGAGGGTTTATTGGTAATTTGGGACGGGTTAGAAGTATTAAATTATGTCTCGGCATGCACTTACAGCATATAGCCTCTATGATTGATGGTTTGTTGCACTTGCACATGGTAAACATGCATTCATGACATTTTCCGGCTTAGGTTTCAAATTGAGATCTTTTGTGAAATTTATGGGATAATTGTATTTGAAAAATTATTTGGAGTGCGCCAGTGAGTGTTTTACATTTTTAGGGATTTATGGGAATTTTTCTGAAATTTTTTGGGGTTTTTGCTCGGACCGGAAAATTCCAAATGACTGATTGAGTGAGCCTTTTTGTACTGAAAAGGGTTGCCTAATGGCATTAGATTATTGGCTAAATGGTGTTAGGGAACTATTTTAGTGCCATGATTAGAGTTTAATTGGGATTAGTGCTTAATTAACGAAGATTAGCTAAATTTTGTCTTTTCTTCATTAAAATGCCAAGTGTCCTCATCATTAATGAGTTTTGTCCCATCTCCTTCAGCATCTACGACCTCCCCCTTTGCGAAATATAAGATAAATAGCTTTGGAAAGCCATTCTTCCACCTCCCATCCGAAACTTGGTTTCTCCTTCCTTGGTGTGCTTTCCTTTCTCCTTCTTTGGTGATTGTTCTTTCTTCATACAGGAAGCTTGCTTGTCTACTTCTTTGTTCCTTCTTCCTTCACTTGCTAGCTTAAGCCTTGTCAAGAAGATGATATGTATGGGTGGAGGAGTGGTAGCCGTGAGTGGTGTTTAGGTTGTTCTAAGTGTTATAAGTTGAAAGTGTTAAAGACTTGAAGATTTGAAGCAATTGGAACTTGCAACTTGATTGGTGAGTAATTGATGTTTGTTTTTATGCTTTTGGTAGTTAGAAGCCATTATGGGAAGCACTTATGAATTTATTTCATGATGATAAGGGTAGGTTTGAATGGGTGTAAATGTATGCTTGTGTATGGATGAATGAATGACTATAGTTCCATTGATTTTGGCTTAGTTTGGAATGAGTTTTGCAAGGTTAGGTGAATGGAAAACTTAGGAAGATAATATGCGTAGGTGCTGCCACTTATGCTCTATTATATAAGTATATGTTGTGATGAAATTGTGGTTGATTTAGAGGTATAAATGGATGCTTAGTGATGTGTTAGTGATGTTAGAAGTGATAGGAGTTTGGTTGTTGATGTAAGCTGGAAAATTGTTATTGACCCTATTGCAATGTTTTGATCATAACTAATTGTGTAGGTGTGCAAATGAGGTGAAGTTTGTTCCCAATGAAACTTTGGGATGTTGGCTTCAACTTTGTGTGAAATAGGTGGTGTTAAATTGTAATGTTAGAAGGGTGGATTTTTGCATGGAAAGTTTCTGTTTGTAGGGTCTGTGAACAGTACCCGCATATATGACCTGATTACTTTGTTGATTTTTCTAAATTAATTGAGATGGAATTAAGGAAAATGGTCTTCATGAGAGTTGAAGCCTACATTGTTAGATTTCCATTTCCACTGATCTTGTAATTTTTCGATCAGTATATTGGGAGTTATGCATTGTGGCATGTTGACTGATTTTCTGTCATTTGAGGAAACCTAGCCTAATTGTCGATTTTGTGAACATGCGGATTAGAAGCAATTTTTAGCAATTTATGTGGACTGAATTGGTGTGAGTGATCCTCTGCAAATTTGTAAAGGAAGAAATTATCTTGAAAATGATATATGGCATGTAATTTTTTAAGGTCAGATTTGGGAGTTATGATTTTACAAAAACTGAACCTAAACTAGGTTGTGAATGGCTAATCATGACAGTAGCTTCCATAACAGCTTTGAAATTGTTAGAAATCGAATTGGAGTTTGAGTTCTTCATGAAAATTGAAGTTTGAGATCTTATCTTTTCAGGGATATAAGGTAGTGAATTTTGTGACTTGTGTGAATATGTTGAATTGGGATCAGTTATGATGTTGGTTTTGTTTTATTTGGACATATGCATTTCATGCATAATTGCATGATCAGTAATTGGCAGTTGTGACCAGAGCAGCCAACGAGAGCTTAAAGCTCAACGTGATTGGGCCTTGAGCCCACAGTGATTCAGAGCCTAAGGCTCACCGTTTAATGCGCCCTTAATGGGACAGTTTTAGGCGCTCGGTCACAACAACGTAATAAATTGGAAAAGCGTCACATACGCATTTCATGTGCATTTGAATTGGTTCTTTTGACTGATATCGTAATAATCATGTGGTACTTCTGAATGTGTTTTAGAGAAATAACTGTATGTATCTGTGATATACTGTGTATATGCATGAATTGGGTGAACCATCGATGATGGTTCCTCACTGAGTTCGCAAACTCACCCAAAATTGCAAATTATTTTTCAGGACCGAGAGAGTAGACTTATAGCTCCAGAGGGACTTTTCCTGCCGTGTAGATTGAGTTGGCAAGAGAAGTCATGGCACACAGGTCGGTCAGCTGGCACTTTTTGAGGGATGACCTAGCTAGCTTTTTGTTTGATTTTCTTTTGGAGTAATGTACAGAACATACCAGTTGTGTAAATTTACTGCTTTGAGGTTATGAAATGAGAATTTATGGTTTCAAAAATTAGTGGATTTCATATTAATGCTTTATGACTTTTAATGCCATGTGGAGTGTTAGCGATTGTTCGTAGCGCACCCTTATCGTAGGGTGTGTGTCGGAATGACCTATGGGCGTCCCAATACATATCCTAGGGTAAGGGGGTGCTACAATAGGTGGTATCAAAGCATGGTTTGGCATCTGTTGGGACTAGTACATAATTAGGCTTGAATTATTGTGAGAAATGCAGAAACTGATCAGAGTTCTTGTTTTGTTTTAGGTCATCCGTATTTGGTGATCAGATTGATCAACCAGCTGACCAGGGATCTGTTGAAGCTAGTAGAGAGTCCTCGGTGCCTCGATCTGAGGAGTTACCTCCTAGAGTCCCCGTGAGACAGGAGAGGAGATACGATTTCTTTGCGTAAGGGAACATGAGACTTTATGGCAAGATGCACCCACTGAAGCCGAGGGATGTTGAGAGGACCGAGAGAGTCCTTGATCGGATGGATTGCGAACTGATGAGAGGTTCGACACGCAGATATCTCTTCTGCAGGGCCCGCTTATACATGGTGGAAGGCTGTCTAGGACGGTACCACGGACCTTGCTTATCGACATGGGAAGATTTTCGAGGGCTTTAGAGACAATTATATGCCCAAGGTGTATCTGGAAATGAAGATGCGGGGAGTTTTGAGCCGAGACGGTAGGATGACAAGAGATGGCAGTACGAGGTTAGGTTTAATGAGTTGATGGGATATCTTTGCTATTGTGGTTTCCATCGAGGCGATAGGTGCCGGAGGTTTGAGATGGGGTGAAACTGGAGATCCGTGCGTGATTGGCCCGATCTCGATATGGGCTCCTTTATAGAGTTGAGAGCTGCTTTGTGAGGTAGAGAGCAGATTGTGAGGCGAGAGCAGAGAGATGGGTCAAGGGTCTAGAGGAAGAGAGTTAGTGACGATCGAGGTAGCTCTGGTAGGAGTTTTAGCGGCGCCAGAGAGCGGGACCTTGAGATCTTCGGAGGATCGAGATAATCGAGTTTTGGATGAGAGGAGATTTATGCTGATGGCGGCAGCAGATGGCGAGAGGTTTTGGGAGATTCCCCGATCTGTGAGCACCGCGAGAAGAGGCACGTTGGAGAGTCTTGGCGATTGATTGGAGCTTGCCTTAAATGCGGCTCCATGGATCATCGATTCGGATTGCCTGCTACATTGGGAGCTCAATCTGCCGGTAGTGGGACGAGCCGGAGTAGTACTACAAAGATCTGCAGTAGAGTGGGTGGATCGGATTGAGAGGGCCGAGGTAGAGGCCGAGGTAGGGATGAGGATCCTTGTGAGGACCGAGGGTCGAGGCACCACCACGCCCCGAGCCGAGTATATGCCATGACGAGGCGTGAGGCCCAGATTCCCCTGTTGTTGTGGTGGTATGCTCCTTATTTACGATTTTGAGGCGTTGCATTCTTTGGATCTGGATCCACACATTCTTTATTGCATCTCATATGGCATGTAGATTGCATGGGAATCGGGAGATGTTATTGTATGGGCTAGAGGTGAGTACACCTCTAGTACTACTCTCTTGCATTAGGAAAGGTCTGCTCAGGGATGCTCGATCCAGATTGATCAAGGTGTTGAGGCGAGACCTTATAGTGTTGCCTCCGAGAGAGATCGATGTGATTACGGGATGGATCGCTATCGCCCATAGGGCTATCATGGACTGCTATACCAAGGAGGTTGTATTAGAGTCTCCTGGTCAGCCTAGAGCCGTGTTCAGAGGAGTTAGTCAGGCAGTACCAGCCCGGATGATCTCTTTCCCTAGTGCCTTGAGATTGATGCAGGGAGGCTGTGAGGCATATCTGGCTCATGTGGTTGACACCAGAGTTGACCATAGGCTTCAGGATATTCCCGTGGTTAGGGAATTTCCAGATGTGTTTCCTGATGAGTTACCGGGTTTGCCACCAGATCGGGAGACAGAGTTTACTATTGACCTCGTTCCAGGTACTGCTCCTATATCTATACCTCCATATAGGATGGCACCTGTGGAACTGAGGGAGCTTAAGGCTCAGTTGCAGGAGTTGTTGGAGAAGGGCTTTATCAGACCTATTGTTTCACCATGGGGAGCTCCAATTTTGTTTGTGAAGAAAAAGGATGGGACTTTGAGGCTGTGCATCGATTACAGGCAGTTGAATCGGGTGACAGTGAAGAATAAGTATCCACTGCCTAGGATCGATGACTTATTTGATCGATTCTGAGGGGCTCGGTATTCACCAAGTTAGATCTGCGATCTGGTTACTATCAGTTGAAGATTGCAGAGGCCGATGTGCCTAAGAATGCCTTCAGGAGCAGGTATGGGCATTTCGAGTTTCTAGTGATGTCGTTTAGGTTGACTAATGCCCCGGTAGCCTTCATGGCCTTGATGAATAAGGTATTTCAGCCCTACCTGGATCAGTTTGTTATTGTGTTTATTGATGACATTTTAGTGTATTCGAGGAACAGACAGGAGCATAGTGAGCATTTGAGGATTGTGTTGCAGACAATGAGGGGGAGACAGTTGTATGCCAAATTCAGTAAATGTAAATTTTGGCTGGATCAGGTGATATTTTTGGGACATATAGTGACTGGAGAGGGTATTCAGGTGGATTCGAGTAAGGTTGAGGCAGTGCTGAAGTGGGAGGCTCCTAGGAATGTGCCGGAGATTCGGAGTTTCCTCGGATTGGCTGGTTATTACCGGAGGTTTGTCGAGGGATTTTCATTGATCTCAACCCCTCTGACAAAACTTCTGAGGAAGAATGTACCATTCAAATGGAGTGAGGAGTGTCAGAGGAGCTTTGAGGAGCTGAAACATCGGTTGACTACTGCACCGGTGTTGGCTATTCCATCTGAGATTGGATGATTTATGGTATATAGTGATGCATCGCATCAGGGATTGGGGTGTGTTCTGATGCAGCACGGTAGAGTCATTGCCTATGCCTCGAGACAGCTGAGGTCTCACGAGGTAAACTATCCTGTTCATGATTTGGAGTTAGCTGCAGTAGTGTTTGCTTTGAAGATTTGGAGGCATTACCTGTATGGTGAGACTTTTCAGATCTTCACTGACCATAAGAGTCTAAGGTATTTAATGAGCCAGAGAGAGTTGAATTTGAGACAGAGGAGATGGCTTGAGTTGTTGAAGGACTATGACTGTACTATCGAGTATCACCCTGGGAAAGCCAATGTAGTGGCAGATGCTCTGAGTAGGAAGTCGCATACTAGTACAGCTCAGATTTAGGCAATGAGGTTGCCTAACTTGATTCAGTTGAGGGCTTTGAATGTTCAGATGAATCTGGAGCAGGATGGAGTCTTATTGGCTACTTTGACACTGAGACCGATGCTACTGAACAGGATCAGGCGAGTTCAGGACAAGGACCCTGTTATGGTGAGACTGATTGAGAAAGTAAAAGCTGATTCGAGTTCTGAGTTTGACTTGAGAGATGGGACTTTATGGATAGGGCAGAGGCTTTGTGTGCCTGATGTGGATGACTTGAGGAGAGAGATATTGGAGGAGGCTCATATGGCCACATATGCTATGCATCCTGGTACTACCAAGATGTATAACACTCTTAAGCAACATTTCTGGTGGCCTGGCATGAAAAAGCAAGTAGCGGAGTATGTATCTAGATGTTTGACGTGCCAGCAGGTTAAGGCTGAGCACCAAGCTCCAGTAGGGAAGCTTCATTCGTTGCCCATTCCGGAGTGAAAATGGGAACGAATTACCATGGATTTCATTATGGGTTTGCCTAGGACGCCGAGGCAGCATGATGCTATCTGGGTCATAGTGGACCGGTTGACTAAATTGGCCCATTTCTTGCCAGTGAGAGAGAACAATACCATGGATCAGTTGGCCCAGAAGTATGTGGCGGAGATAGTGAGACTGCATGGGGTCCCAGTATCGATAGTGTCTGACAGGGATCCCAGATTTACTTCGAGGTTCTAGTAGAGTTTGCAGTCTGCTATGGGTACTAGGCTGAACTTCAGTACATCGTTTCATCCTCAGACAGATGGGCAGAGTGAGAGGACGATTAAGATTGTTGAGGATATGCTTCGGGCATGTGTATTGGAGTTCAGAGGAGCATGGGATCAGTATTTAGCTCTGATTGAGTTTGCATACAATAACCATTATCACAGTAGCATCGGAATGGCACCGTATGAGGCGTTATATGGGAGACCATGTAGATCGCCTTTGTATTGGGATGAAGAAGGTGTGAGGATGATTGAGGGTCCTGAGCTGATTCAGGATACTGTTGATAAGGTGAAGCTGATTCGGAGTCGCATCAAGGCAGCTCAGGATAGACAGAAGAGTTATGTGAATCAGCATAGGAGGGAGATGGAGTATAATGTAGGTGATAGAGTATTCTTACGGGTGTCACCGTATGCGTGTATCTTGAGATTGCAAGAAGGGCAAGTTAAGCCCTAGGTACATTGGTCCGTATGAGATTGTCGAGAGGATAGGACCATTGGCATATAGGTTGGCATTGCCGAGTGAGATGTCTCAGTTGCATGATGTGTTTCATGTTAGTATGCTCCGACGGTATCGATCAGATCCGACCCATGTGATTCCAGCTCAGGAGATTGAGGTGTCTAGTAATCTGAGTTATGTAGAGGAGCCGATCCAGATTGTCGGGTCACAGGTGAAACAATTGAGGAATAAGAGTATTCCATTAGTGAAGGTTCTTTGGAGAAACCACTCGACTGAGGAGGCTACCTGGGAGACCGAGGAGCATATGAGGAGACAGTATCCTCATCTTTTCGATCAACCAGGTAAGAATTTCAGGGACGAAATTTTTATTAGGAGGGGAGAATTGTAACATCCCATCTCCCATAGGAGGGTTTATTGGTAATTTGGGACGGGTTAGAAGTATTAAATTATGTCTCGGCATGCACTTACAGCATATAGCCTCTATGATTGATGGTTTGTTGCACTTGCACATGGTATACATGCATTCATGACATTTTCCGGCTTAGGTTTCAAATTGAGATCTTTTGTAAAATTTATGGGATAATTGTATTTGAAAAATTATTTGGAGTGCACCAGTGAGTGTTTTACATTTTTAGGGATTTATGGGAATTTTTCTGAAATTTTTCGGGACTTTTGCTCGGACCAGAAAATTCCAAATGACTGATTGAGTGAGCCTTTTTGTACTGAAAAGGGTTGCCTAATGGCATTAGATTATTGGCTAAATGGTGTTAGGGAATTATTTTAGTGCCATGATTAGAGTTTAATTGGGATTAGTGCTTAATTAACGAAGATTAGCTAAATTTTGTCTTTTCTTCATTAAAATGCCAAGTGCCCTCATCATTAATGAGTTTTGTCCCATCTCCTTCAGCATCTACGACCTCCCCCTTTGCGAAATATAAGATAAATAGCTTTGGAAAGCCATTCTTCCACCTCCCATCCAAAACTTGGTCTCTCCTTCCTTGGTGTGCTTTCCTTTCTCCTTCTTTGGTGATTGTTCTTTCTTCATACAGGAAGCTTGCTTGTCTACTTCTTTGTTCCTTCTTCCTTCACTTGCTAGCTTAAGCCTTGTCAAGAAGATGATATGTATGGGTGGAGGAGTGGTAGCCGTGAGTGGTGTTTAGGTTGTTCTAAGTGTTATAAGTTGAAAGTGTTAAAGACTTGAAGATTTGAAGCAATTGGAACTTGCAACTTGATTGGTGAGTAATTGATGTTTGTTTTTATGCTTTTGGTAGTTAGAAGCCATTATGGGAAGCACTTATGCATTTATTTCATGATGATAAGGGTAGGTTTGAATGGGTGTAAATGTATGCTTGTGTATGGATGAATGAATGACTATAGTTCCATTGATTTTGGCTTAGTTTGGAATGAGTTTTACAAGGTTAGGTGAATGGAAAACTTAGGAAGATAATATGTGTAGGTGCTGCCACTTATGCTCTATTATATAAGTATATGTTGTGATGAAATTGTGGTTGATTTAGAGGTATAAATGGATGCTTAGTGATGTGTTAGTGATGTTAGAAGTGATAGGAGTTTGGTTGTTGATGTAAGCTGGAAAATTGTTATTGACCCTATTGCAATGTTTTGATCATAACTAATTGTGTAGGTGTGTAAATGAGGTGAAGTTTGTGCCCAATGAAACTTTGGGATGTTGGCTTCAACTTTGTGTGAAATAGGTGGTGTTAAATTGTAATGTTAGAAGGGTGAATTTTTGCATGGAAAGTTTCTGTTTGTAGGTCTCGTGAACCGCACTGCATATATGACCTGATTACTTTGTTGATTTTTCTAAATTAATTGAGATGGAATTAAGGAAAATGGTCTTCATGAGAGTTGAATCCTACATTGTTAGATTTCCATTTCCACTGATATTGTAATTTTTTGATCAGTATATTGGGAGTTATGCATTGTGGCATGTTGACTGATTTTCTGTCATTTGTGGAAACTTGGCCTAATTGTCGATTTTGTGAACATGCGGATTAGAAGCAATTTATGTGGACTGAATTGGTGTGAGTGATCCTTTGCAAAGTTGTAAAGGAAGAAATTATCTTGAAAATGATATATGGCATGTAATTTTTGAAGGTCAGATTTGGGAGTTATGATTTTACAAAAACCGAACCTAAACTAGGTTGTGAATGGTCGATCATGACAAGTAGCTTCCATATGCTTTTGAAATTGTTAGAAATCGAATTGGAGTTTGAGTTCTTCATGAAAATTGAAGTTTGAGATCTTATCTTTTCAGGGATATAAGGTAGTGAATTTTGTGACTTGTGTGAATATGTTGAATTGGGATCAGTTATGATGTTGGTTTTGTTTTATTTGGACATATGCATTTCATGCATAATTGCATGATCAGTAATTGGCAGTTGTGACCAGAGCAGCCAACGAGAGCTTAAAGCTCAACGTGATTGGGTCTTGAGCCACAGTGATTCAGAGCCTAAGGCTCACCGTTTAATGCGCCCTTAATGGGACAGTTTTAGGCGCTCGGTCACAACAACGTAATAAATGGGAAAAGCGTCACATACGCATTTCATGTGCATTTGAATTGGTTCTTTTGACTGATATCGTAATAATCATGTGGTACTTCTGAATGTGTTTTAGAGAAATAACTGTATGTATCTGTGATATACTGTGTATATGCATGAATTGGGTGAACCATCGATGATGGTTCCTCACTGAGTTCGCAAACTCACCCAAAATTGCAAATTATTTTTCAGGACCGAGAGAGTAGACTTATAGCTCCGGAGGACTTTTCTGCCGTGTAGATTGAGTTGGCAAGAGAAGTCATGGCACTTGTGTCGGTCGGTGACACTTTTGAGGGATGATCTAGCTAGCTTTTTGTTTGATTTTCTTTTGGAGTAATGTACAGAACATACCAGTTGTGTAAATTTACTGCTTTGAGGTTATGAAATGAGAATTTATGGTTTCAAAATTTAGTGGATTTCATATTAATGCTTTATGACTTTTAATCCCATGTGGAGTGTTAGCGATTGTTCGTAGCGCACCCTTATCGTAGGGTGTGTGTCGGAATGACCTATGGGCGTCCCGATACATATCCTAGGGTAAGGGGGTGCTACATTTCATCTTTAATCTAATGAATACAAATAGGTTACATGCCAACATTAAAAGCCAACCATTAAACCATTTAATGGTAAGTTCATAACTCCATTTAATAATGATGAACCATAATAAAGACCATCTTTATTTAGTATTTTAATGTCAAATGTGTGGTTACACATCTAACCTAACACAATTTCGAAATTGCTTCTTCTCCATTAAAAAAAATTGTTTTAATATAATTAATCTAATCAATTACATTAAACCAAAACAAGCCCATTTCTAAATGAACATATGGGCTTCCAATTAACCATTAATTAGTGTAAGCCCAGCATTCAATTATGGACTTCTAAAGCCTCCAAACTACTTCTTACTTAGCTTGATAACTTTCCTTAAAGCTAAGTGGGGAATCTTATTTGACTTTGATAATTCAAGCTCCAATAAGCCCAGAAATAATTCAATCTCATTAGAATTAATTCTAGCTTATTAACTAAATGTCATTCCACTAAAGACAATTAGTTGAACTCTTGAATTATTTAATATTATGAGAATATGTCCAATTGCAAAACCTATTTAGAACCTTATTATAGCCATCCGCACAACAAAGGGTAAAATTACCGTTTTGCCTTTATGTTGGTTTTTCCTTCTAGATCTCTCATTTTACTTTATATGGTGATTAACACATAAGATCTCATCTTAGTGTTAAGACTTGATGGGTAGCTAGTCCATCAAACCATGGCGCCAGATTTAATCACCAAATCTCCTTAAAACATCTAGAAGAGATGATAACACTATAAACTCTTTATTTGAGTGAATGTTCCACGATACATGTTTCAATTAATAATTCCAACATGCATAACCTTTGGATTAATACCTGTAAAAATCCATTCGATCATATCAAGAATTATAATGAAACACATATGAGTTCACCACTCATCAAGATTGTGATTCATAATAGCGAATGTTTAAGTTGTATGTTTTAAGATTAAAGTAACGGCCCACTTTATTCTTGAAAACATACTTTATTCAATTCATTTAATAGTGCCATTATCGATAGTCTACTACTATCATGATATGAAACTCATCATTCTCTTTAAGTAAACTCCTTTACTTATATGGAGATAAATCGCAACACTACTGATCTAAACCATAATCAAGCGACCAACTTGATTATTCAACTGTGAATCAATTAATTGATTCTAATAATATACATGTTTCCCATACATCTCTATGTATATGTATATTACTTACAAATGAATCTTGGTACCTTATGACCAGATATATAATGCTCATACAGATAAAACCAAACTCTTTTGTTTTATTAATAATAAATATTTTCATTACAAAGCATGGCGAAGAAGATAAAGTTACATGTAAACACACTTGCTTTCCAGGGAACTATATTTACATAACTCCAACATATTATTCTTAATGGAGATGTAGGAAAATGTCTTATGAATCCAATGGTTCAAGAATCAAGTCATTTGGAGGTCTAGAGAAGAAGTTATGGCCAAAAGAATCCAACATGTTTATATCTTTACTTGTACTATACATGTCTTGGCGCAATTGCTATAACTCTCACTACAGATGTCGGATTACCTTTGTTTTTGGACTATTGGAAAGAGGACGTCCAAATCTACAACTTGCATGAGGACTCAAAGGCCAATTCTATCATCTACCCTCTGTATCGTCTCACTTTTGTATAGCCTCACTTTCTTTCGTCTCATTTTCATCTGTCTCATTTGTATCGTTCACTTTTCCATCTTCCACTTTTCTATCGTCTACTTTCTTCCGTATGCTTTTTATCGTCTACTTTTTTCCGTCTGCTTTTTATCGTCTACTTTTTTTCATCTGCTTTTTATTGTTTACTTTTTTCGTCTGCTTTTTATTGTCTACTTTTTTCCGTTTGCTTTTTATAGTCTGCTTTTTTTTCTGTCTGCTTTTTATTGTCTACTTTTTTTCGTTTGCTTTTTATCGTCTACTTTTTTTTTCCGTCTACTTTTTATTGTCTAGAACGTATCCACTTATAGGAATCATAACTCTTGACTCCGATGTCCAAATTTGTCATATAATATACCGTTGGAAAGATAAAAGAAATATGTACAACTTTCTAGAAGGAAATTTCACCAGAATCCATATATATCAATCCCAAATTTGCCCCTAAAATCTAAAGACAAATTTTTCATTCATACACCAACACTGCACCCAATTCTTCACTTCATGACAATTTTTGAGACTCTTAGACACAGAATTAAAATTTGATGTCTTCATACAAAATGTAGCCATATATCTCTAGTTTAATCCAAATCAAGAATCATCTTGATTGAATTACTAGAGAAAATGTTATGGCTAAAAGACTGAAGTATATTCAGTGAATATTTTTCCAGATCACTACCAATCTTGTTTCTAAAGGTTTCCTTATCACAACTCCTACCAAGATCACTCTTTCTACTCCTTCTACTCCTTATTTTCAATAAAATCACATTTAATATCAATTATACCCAGAAGTTGTCAATGAATGCATGTACCACTTTTTATGTGAAAACATTCCGTATTTATGTGCATACATGCTAACATGATGCATGAACAAGAAAATGCATTGTCTTAATTTCTTTTTGAGTTCACAAATACTGAAAGTTTGGGTCCTAACCCTTAATATGGGGACGGGATGTTACAACCTATCTCCGTATCGCTATATATAATGGCTCCAACTAGATTTTATAAACACAAGGTTTTAGTCACATTTCAAGTATTATTAGTTTAAATATCTTTTGTATTTTGGGATTTTAAAATGATGTATTGTGGCTTGAAATGCCCATTAAAGCTTTGTAAAACTCTTATCTATTGATATTAGTGAAACATATTTGGGTTTGCTTATGACTTTTCATATTTTCGCATTTCATTCTTAAGAGACTATGGATTTGAAGAAGTTTTTTTTTTGTATATGGTTGTATTCATCTTTTGGTTGAGCTATAGATGTGGTTTTGGAGGTTTATGTGCAAAATTTGGTGTTTGATAGTTGAGTTCGGGTATCGGGGTGTCGAAAGTTTCTCCGCGACGAACCTTTCTCGAAGGGTATTTCTATTTGCTTTTGGCAACTTCGCCACAGTGTATTTATCCCGAGAGGTACTTGGGAATTATTCGGGATCTTCATCGTGAAAAAGATAGCCTTTCGCCGCTACAAATTTTTCCTAAAGGGTGCGGGGGTTTGATCCAGGGACTTCGTCACAGTGAAGCCAAAGGTTGGCTGTGGAGAACTTGCCCTAAAAGGTCATTAGAAATACTTCCACAGTTTGCCCCTAACTGCGAAGTTTTCATTTCAAATTTCATGTTTTCAACTTTCCTCTTCCACGACCTTCACCCGATCATCCCAACTAGTTATCTTGGGATTGGTGAAGGGACCGAGCTTAACAGGGTAATACACTCACATTCTATGATTCTAGAGTTAGGCTCCGAAAATAGGGTCTAACAACCAAGGCTAATAGATAGAAGAAAAAGTACTTTTGGAAGGCATTTTTATTTAAAGATGATTGCACATGTAATGTTTTCTTTTAGATTATCATGTAAATGTAAAAAAAAATTACTACTGTTAAATGATAATGTTAAGCATTGGGGAGTGTAATGTGTATGTGTATAGCATTGAATCGAAATGCATATTGTGAATGTATATATTGGAAATTGGTTACCTTATGTGTGGATGGTTGTAGGTTCCGTATAGGGGGTGTTACAAAACATGCGTCATGTCCGACATAGGTCCAATATAATCACGCATATCTATTACCTCACTAACATGAATGAGAAAATGAAGTATGGCAAACTAAGATGATACCTATATGATCTTAAATGTATCATCTTTTTATTTGTAGGTCTCGATTTCTCAATTTGTAAACCTTATCAGTCTCTCCTTGATCCTGAAATCGTTCAGGTTGCTCCATTTGGATCTCTTCATAAAGGTCCCCATTTAGGAAAGTAGTTTTGGCATCCATCTAACGTAGCTCCATATCATAATGAACTACTATTGACGTGATCACTCTAAATTGGTCCTTTGAGGATATAGGAAAGAAGGCAACATTAAAGTCAACCCCTTGTCTCTGAGTGAATCCTTTGGCAATCAACCAAGCCTTAAACTACTCAACTTAGTTTGCAATGTTAAGGCAAATCAACAAGCTCCCATACTTATTTATGCTTCATGGACTGCATCTCATCCTATGTTACATCTTACCACAAATCTACATTCAGTTTAGAAATAGCTTCTAAAAAAGTAACTGGATCTATAGCATGTCCAATCTCATAGTCCTATTCACTTGAATAGAATATGTAATATGATGAGTAGTAGATCCTCTCACTTTAGTGGATCTCTGTAACTATATTAGTTCTTATACCTCAGGAACCTTTGTTTGTAAAGGTATAGGTTCCCATTCCTGTACAGGTATAATACTTACACCTTGATCTATAGAGAATGAATGTATGAGTGGTTGATACAAAATAATTGTAGTATCTATTCTACTACCATCTGAAGGGTGAGAGGGCCCACCCTCATTATAGACATCGTATTCTAGAAACTTAGCTATCCATAATTCCACATTTTGCGAACCCCCTTCTCTATAGTAAAATCTATAGCCTTTAAAGTGGTCAGGACATCCAACCAAATAGCAACGAGTATAACAAGCTTATAATTTGGTTTCATAAGGATTACACAACCATATCTCAGTAGGGTAGTCCCATAAATGAATGTATGAAAAACTGGGTTTCCACCTTTTCCAGATCTCCAAGTAGGTTTGTCTTACTATGCATTGACTTCAACATGTCCTTTAAGGTGAGATTACACTTTTCGGCCACACAATTTTGCTCAGGACTACTTGGTATAGTCACTATTCCATTATATTCCACATACTTAGCAAACAAACCTTTTCTTGTCCTGAAATCATAATGCTTGCCATAATACTCTCTCCTTCAGTCAGATCTGAGAATTTTTATGGTTTTTCCCAATTGGTTCTCCACTTTAGTCTTGAAGATCTTTAATTTCTCAAGAACTTCGAACTTTTTCTTAAGCCAGAACACATAACCGTAATAGGAATAATCATCAATGAATATAAAAAAATATCTGGCATTGTACATCGTAGCTGGATAGGGTCCATTGATATCTATATGTATAAGGTCTAACAAACCATATACTTGAGTTAACCATCTTTTTCTTTATTTAGGTAGACTTACCCCTTCAATAGTCAACACATGTTTCTAGGTCACCAACATCTAGAGTTGTAAGACTATTATCTTTAATCAATCTATTAACCCTAACATGCACGACTTATCCTTTATCAGGGCTCTATTTTCATAACTTATTTGGCAAAATATAAAGAAACATATATCTTTTCTGGGGTAAAAAACATTATATATAAACCATATAATAAGAAAGTTGTACCAATTTGTTTTGTATTAAATGACAATTGTACAACAGAAGCTTTAATTATAAAACTAGAACCTTCTTTGTCCAAAATTGATATAAAGATCAAATTTTGTCTAAAAGATGGTATATAAAATGTGTCGTGTAAAAACCAAAGTGAACTATGTATCTAAGTTAAAACATACATCCTTTAGAAACATTATATCTACTTCTTTATTGTTGCCAACCATCAGCTTCTCCTTCCCTTTAGTTGGCTCTATCCTAGATATGAACCCCTTCATCGTGGAGGTAACATGATTAGATACTCCACTATCTAGCCACCAAGAACTGGATATGGCTATAGGAAAATTAGATTCATAAATTGATACGTCAAGGAGTTACCTGATAGTTTCTATTTTTCCTTCCAAACCTTATACCTTTGGCAATCCTGGACCCTTACCGAAACTAGATAGACTAGAATCCATATATGGAGAAGATTTGGACCTCTTACCTTTGATCGGTTTGACCTTTCCCTTTCCTTTGCTTACTGAAAGGACCTTATGAGCATAATTATTTAACTTCTCATCTTCAGAACACAATAGGTAATCAGAGCATTGAAGTCTCATTCCTCATCTTACGAGTAATATATCGACACTAGAATACTAAACTCTGAAGAGAGAGTGCTCAGAGCCTAGTAAATTGTGCAGACATCAAGAAGAGGAATATTCAATGCCTTCAGTTTACTGTAGAGATAAATGATTCTTGATATGTGCTCCCCCTTCTTTAGTATACCTCGTGGAGAATAATTCTTTTATCAAGGAACTTATCTCAACATTATTCGAGACCGTGTACCTCTAGGAGACATTATCAAGAAATTACCACGTTATGCTTGTCTCCATAAGCCCACTAAGTAGATGGGAAAATATAGATCTCTTATTGGCCATGCATCATAATCTATTTGACCGATCCCAACCTGCATAGACTACTTTATTAGCCTCTGAGTTGCTGAATGTAGGTAGAGATAGCCTATCCATATGAATGGTCATGTTAATATTTGCCATCTCCATTGCAGTCAAAATATCCTCTATCTACTTCTTCAAATTGAAACCAGTCAAGGTTTCAATGGTAACACGATATTGTTGACAGAAAAGGTGACTGCAAAATGACAATGTAACAATCAGCATAAATGTAGGATAATAGTGATACTTAAAACCATAAAATAGTATCTGTACTAAGAATTTGATTACTTATATTATGAAACATGTGTGGGTGAAACATGTGTGGGTTGAATATATAATTTATGCAATTATACCTCCACGTAAAAGCAATCAGAATTCATACCATTAACTCTTATGGACTACCACCTGTAGGTGAATAGATCATTTAAGCAATAACTTTCCTCCATCTAATGCCTTTATGCACTTCTCAAAATCTCATATAATGCCAACACATGTAGGCAGAATAATTAAACATAAGAGTAGAGACATCCCTCAATTTGCAAGCATAACAATTTAAAATTTAGACTCGAAAGGAAACTATGATGACTACATTCTCATTAGTACCCAAAAAGGTTTACAAACATAAAGGATACACTTGTATGTTATCCTCACATTCTTTATAGGCATACAGTATGTGATAATGTACCATTAATAAATGAAAAAGACTAGATGCACATTCTAATTATGACATACTTGTGATGAAATGATTGTCAATGAAGTTTATTTCAGACATTTATCTTGAAAAAATCTCAATCTGAGTGACTATCATGCTATTTTGAACATTAAACATATGACCCAAGAGATGAAAACCTCAAGTATCTCCCTTATGTGAAATTCAAAGCATGAAAATTCACTCAAAACTAGCTTTAGAAGGCCTCATTCCTTTTTTAAGTGAAATTACCAATGTAATTAATCCAAAAAAATTAAAAAACTAACTTTATAAATTCCTCGAACTTAGGAATTGATCTAAAATGCCCCGGACACGTTTATAAGAATTCATAAACTTTTTTGAGTTTGTTTTTACCCTTTAGTGTGATGACATAATTAGTGTGTTAGCCGACGTCGACACGCACGTGGGTGTGGCACGTGTGTTGTGCATATGCCCACCTCAAACACACCTTTAATATAAGTGCCAGACGTGCAACCACGTGGCTCTATCCTTTGGCCTGTGTATCACACTTGTCGACATGTGGCACACCCTCATCCACACTTATTGCTTTCTATTTGGCACATATGTCTTAAAGGTAGTACTGTTCACCGGTCGGGCATGTGTAGCACATGCCCTCAATAGTCTATCACACTCACCAAATAAATGCTATTTTAGACGAGATTTCAGTCGATTGTTCATACTCTCGAGCTTGTTTTCAACTTGTTATTCAATGTTAACCATATTTAGCAAATATTCAAGTATCAATATCCAAGAAAGAAACCAAAAAATAAAACTTTATTCTCTAAAAACCTTATGGAGAAAAATTAAAAATCCTTCATTTTTAGCCACCTGATCATGTAAGCACTCTTATACCACATGTAACACATAACATGAGCCCTAGTTACATATCCCGGATCGAACATGAAAGGGAAATATTGAAGAAATGCAAAAAATACCTGATTTCAGTTCCATAACTTTCTAAAGAGCTTTTCGAGCCCACGAGTGCGAATCCACTGAGAGTTTCATGAGAGTTGTTCACTGCAATGCGATGAAGCCTTTTTATAGCTTTTTTATAAGTGTAAATCTCTGAATGGGAGTATCCGTACGTTCATTATTTGTTACAGCAGTTATAAGAGACCTTAACCTTCTATATATAGCATTCATATTAAGCCTCCCCATTACATTCTATATAGGTCAGGTCCACACTAATTAAGGTTTATTTTCTTCCTGTACTTTGACCCATTAACTTAGATCATATATTGGGTCATATTATTAAATTATGTAACTTAATCCATAAGTTATTTAAAATAGTTAAAATGCAATTAATTGTTGTCCACCATATGGGAAAATATCTAATAGTATAAGGCAACTGCTTACAAATAGGCAACATAATTGAGCTCTAATACCAATTAATAAGAGAATAATCTAGGTAAAAGACAACTACAAAAGAGATCAGAAGCAGATATAAAAAGATTTATGCTGAATATGTTGGCTGCTATCAATCCCCTAACATGTGACAACAACATTATTTATATTTTAGCAATGATTACGTAATTATAAGGAATCAAAAGAAACAAAAATGACAACACGGACTACAATGTGAAGATGCACGTCTCTTATTTAGTATTAATACAACATTGTTTACATATAGGAAAAATGAGAAAGTCATACTATCATCTTCTCCAATTATCCCATAGCAATACCTTTTACTACTTTTATGCTTTAAAGTTGATAAACAAAATGGGAGTATGTAATATGTATGGCCCAACATTTAATACATCTATCTTTATTATTAAGAAAATAGGAACATGAAGTTCTGGCTTGTCCTTTCATTTAAACAGTTAGGTTACTTCACGAACCATTTCTCATAATCACAGGACATTTCAAATCATCTGTAACCCAAAAGGAGATAAAATTGTAAATTTTAATCTTTAACATTATAAGCAATATTTCAAGCTTAGAATTCACTAAATATCATCCATGATACAATGGATTCAACACCTTCAAACCCTAAGATTCATGTTATAAAAAAAAGAAAGAAACCCTAACCTTGATCCATGCTCAATATGTGTAATTGCTTCTTGATCGCAAATACTTCTCTACATAAAAGCTTTATCCACTCTCGCCTTCTTCCCTTTCTTTATTCTTTTTAATAGTGCAAGAACGTATATGTCTTTGATATTTGTTAACCTTACTTAACTGAAAGGTGAGCGAAGGGTTTTATTAATTAACCCTAAACATTCTAATTTCCTTTACATGCCTAATAACCATTATTTTGGGCCCACTTCATATTAGAATCAAACAAAGTAATATAGCTCACACTTTATGATTATTAAATTAATCTAACAATCTCCCACTTGACCCATATTACAACTTGATGATCAAACAACATAAGTGTGCACCATATATTGAATCTATCAAGCCATCAAACTTGAATGAATTGCAATGATGGGATCATAGCGGTCACTAGTCATATAATGATATGATTCCTTCCAAGTATCACACAATCAACTCAAATTAACTATAATTGAGAAACACAATAATTCTCAACTTTAATGCTTTCTCAAAACATATTTTGTCATCACAATAAAATAATGCGTGTACACATCATAATGTGACAACTAACAGCTAAGCAAAAACATAACATTAATTGAATTCATAAGTGTCAAAACAATAATAACAAATATCCAAACATATGTACATACATAATATGATCTCATACTACAAGGAATTATCTATAATACCCATCCTTTCAACATGTCCATTAAATGTTTTATGTGGTAATCCTTTAGTTAATGTATCTACTACCATTAGATCACTTCCAATATGCTCAATTGAAACTTTATGTTTTGCACGTCTTCTTTGATTGATAAGCACTTCAAATCTATGTGTTTATCACCCTTAGAATACTTGTCATTTTTATAGAAGAAGACAGCTGCAGAATTATCACCATAAATTCTTAATGGTTTAGTTATACTATCAATAATACTTAGCCCTAAGACAAAGTTCTGCAACCATAATGCTTGAATAGTAGCCTCAAAGCATGCCACAAATTCATCCTCCATATTGGAAGTAGCAATGACAAACTGTTTTCCACCTTTCCAAGAAATTGTCCCTCCTGCTAGTTAGAATAGATAACTTAAGGTAGATTTTCTTGAGTCTACACAACCTTCATAGTCTGAATCTAAATAACTAATCACTTCTAAGTGATCTGATTTCCTATATATGAGCATATAATCCTTAGTGCCTTGTAAATATGTAAGAACTTTCTTTGCAGCTTTTCAGTGGTCTAATCCGGGATTACTTTGATATCGGATTACAAGTCTAAATATACATCAGACTCCTAACTACATATTCATAGGGAATAGATTCCATTTCCTTTCGTTCTAAATCATTCTTAGGACATTGCATTTCACTAAATTTATCCCCCTTTTACATTGGAACTATCCCTGTTGAGCATTTTTCCATCCTAAATCTCTCTAATACTTTATTGATATATCCTTTCTAAGACAACCCTAACAATTTGTTTGTCATTTCATGAAATATTTCTATTCCAATCATATAGGATGCTTCACCTATGTCTTTCATTTCAAAGTTATTAGAGAGAAATTTCTTACATCATATAACTAGCCCAAGTCATTAACATCTAAAAGAATATCGTCAACATACAGTACCAAAATAATGAACTTACTCCCACTGACCTTCATATAGATACACCTATCAATAATGTTCTCTACAAAACCATAAAAGGTAATGGAATCATTAAACTTAAGATACCAGTGTCGACAAGCTTGTTTCAAACCATATATTGAATTCTTTAATTTACACACCATATTTTCCTTTTTTACAGTCACAAAGGCTTCCCGTTGGTCCATATAAACTTCTTATTCTAAGTCACCATTAAGAAAAAGTGGTCTTTACATCTATTTGGTGAAGCTTTAAATCATAATGAGCTACTAAGGACATAACAATTCTTAAGGAGTCCTTATTTGAAACTAGAGAGAAGGTCTGTTTAAAGTCAATGCCATCCTTTTGAGTATAACCTTTGGCTACAAATCTGACTTTGTACCTTTCAATGTTACCTTTAAAGTCCCTTTTGCTCTTAAAGATCCATTTACAACCCACTTGCTTTGAGCCTTCGGATAACTCAACTAGTTCCCATACTTGATTATCAACCATAAAATTTAAATCTTCTTTCATAGCATTAAGCCACTTTTCATAATTGTTAAATTTTACGACTTCTTTAAATGAGAATGGATCCTTATCAATGCTTAAATCACACATGCTCAAGTGAAATACACCACATAGTCATTTGATATAACGGGTCTTTTGTCCCTTATAGACTTTCGCAATACTATTTTTTGTGGTATCACTTGATCATTTATGACTTGCACATTATTTACTAGTTCATTATTGACAAGCCTCTCTTGTGGGTTTGGAATATTAACTTGTTATTTAATATGTTGCATGACTGTGATATAACAAGAGGAACAACAACTTGAGAAGAGACATTGTGTAAAGGATTTTCCACGTAAATCTTTTGAATATCTAATTTTTTTAGTTCCCCACTCCTATTGATTTGCCCATTTTCAATGAACCTAGCATCACCAAACTCAACTATTCTTTAACCATGGTTAGGACAACAAAATATATACCCTTTGGACTTTTTTGGATAATCAATAAAGTAACCATTAATGGTTCTTACATCAAGCTTCCTTTCATAAGGATTATAAATCCTTATTTCTGCTGGGCAACCTCAAACATATAAGTACCTCAAGCTGGGTTTCCTACCTATCTGTAATTCAGCAGATGTCATAGGAATTACTTTACTAAGAAACCTATTAAGTAAATATGTAGCTGTCTTTAATGCATACATCTATAAAGATAAAGGTACATTAGTGTAACTTCACATGCTCTTAACCATATCTATAAGAGTACAATTCTGCCTTTTAGCTACACCATTCTGTTGTGGTGTACTAGGCATTGTATAATGTGCATAAATACCTCAACTTTGAAGAAATTTTGCAAGTGAGCCTAGACACTTTCCATTCTCATCAAATTTACTATAATAATCGCCACCGTTATTAGACCTTATGAATTTCACTTTTTTACTCGTTGCCTTTCTATCTCATTAACGAACACCTCAAGAATTTTCACTAATTGAGACTTTTCATGCAGTAAATAAAGATAGCAATAACATGAATAGTCATCAATAAGGTAAAATACTTTTCACCACCCCAGGATGAAACATAAAATAGACCACAGATATCAGTGTGTATTATTTCAAACAACTTAGTACTTCTTGTGACTGAAGTCTTAGATATGTGTTTGGCTTGTTTGCCTTTAATGCAATCCATAAACATATCCCAATCAGTAAAATCTAGTTAAGGTAAGATTTCACTTTTCACTAACCTCATCACCCTTTCTCTAGATATATGACCTAACTTTTGATGCCACAAGTAAGCAGAATGTTCATTATGTGCACTACGTATATTACGAACATTATATTCAACATGAAACAGGGATTCATAATAATTAATATCAAGGTTTAAATGATATGAACCAAATGTACTAGAACCATAATAATATTGTAGTTTATACATAGAAAAACATCGTTTCCAACATTGAAATTGAAACCTATCTTATCCAACTTACTAACAGAAACTAAATTTCTAGCACATTCAAGAACATAAAGAAACCTTTCAAGATCTAGACTACAATCAGTTTCTAAGATCAATCTGCACGTCCCAATTCCTTCTATTCGTGCATTCATTTTGTTACCCTTATATAGGAACTCTTCAATTTCGTTTATAGTTTGGATCGAAAGAAATCCCCGCATAATATGTGACACATAAGTAGTTATACTTAAATCGAAGCACCAGGTATTATTAGGCACCTCCATAAGATTTAATTCAAAACATAATGACAAATAATAATTACCTTTATTTTTAAACCAAACCATTCTCTAAGGGCAATCTTTCTTAAGGTGACTAGCTTTCTTGCACAAGAAACAACACTGCTTATTTTGGATTTGTTCCTCATTAACCTTAATTGGGGCTTTGTCCTTCTTATTGTTCTTCCTTCCTGGCTTTCCCTTTCTGCTATTAGCTTCTTTGTGTACGTAATATGAACAAATTGTTCCTTCATTTTCTTTAACCTCCCTTACACCTGCATTAACATGACCTTGATTTCTTGAAAGTTCCATTTTTCCTTCAAAGTGTTGTAATTCACTTGGAACTGAAAAAATTTAAGAGGAAGTGAGTTGATGATGAACTATACTATGAAGGATTTGCTCACATTCATGCCCATGGATTTTAGGTTTAAAGCTATATTTGACATGCCTTTCATATGATCATGGATAGGTTGTGATCAGCCAAACTTCTTGGTCATCAATTCACTCATCAAGCTTCCTATAATAGACTTGTCAACTATGTCTGATTGTGAGTACTCTTTGATTTTCATCATGAATTCCCTTGCATTATCCATATGAGACATTGATGGCTTAACATTTTTAGCCATTGTCAATCGCATCAAGTTTAAAATACCTATTACACTTTTCTCAAGCCTCAAAATGTGTCTTTTTGACTTGTGTACTAGTCTCAGTAATGGTTGTAGGCTTCTCTGCAGCTAATGTCAAGTCCCTATCCATAACACCCAATTGAAATTGGATTTGCTCATACTAATCGACATTGTTTAACCCATTGAACTTGATCGGACCATTGTTTATAGCTAATAAATTACTAGAAATTGTAAATGTAAAAACAAACTCACACATTAATGCTTTGAGTACAATTATTCGACTCAGACAATAATAAACTTCAATATATATATTTAAGTTCACTGTTGGGTGATATACATATCCTAAATCCATAATGTTGCCAACAAAATATGTACATACACTTTAATAGACAATCAATCATACTCAAATTAGTATGCATATTATCATTAGATATACAAACATATTCACCAAGTATTTTGATAAGTCTTTATAATGTTGTTAATTATAAGCAATGATCCACCTTTAGGCGATCTCCCGTAATTATAATTAATAATCTTAATTGTTTAATTCATCTTTTATATCATTTATTAGCATCATACAACATGGACAATTAAAAGGATGCATAATTAAATGTTTAAATATCTTTTAAGCAAGGTCACTTTGGTGACTAACTAGCTTTCTATATAGTAAATTTAATTATGTAAGTATGCATAAATTTTGGAATTTAACTACAATGTTAAAAGATGATGTTGTAAAGTCTAAAACTATACCAAAGACTAAAATGTAACTGACTCCATATGTTAACATGCATATTCAACCTTTTTTTTACTTTTCAATAAAGAAATCACGATTTTCATACATTTTAACCCTAAAAAAATCTGTTTTATGACAACAAAATGTAATTCAACTTTGTGTTTTCAAAAAACTTAACTAGTCAAACCTGAATTAATGCATGTAAGTACCGATTTGATTTTTCAACATCAAATCACAATGTCCACACATTCTTTAACATGCATATTCATTTATTATTTAAAAAAACAAAATTACCCCACGCACATGATTATGGTCCCACTAAGGTCCTTAAGGTACAGAGTCTTTCGATTTGTATTTGTTTCAAAAATCTAACTCAATTCAAAACAAACAAACATGCAAAATAAGAGTGCCATGCAATCTCCAATTATTATTATGGAAGGTGGTTCTGCCTGATTCTAGTGAGGCTGAGCATTGCCGTTTGGATCCATGAGGTTGGTTGTCTTTAGCAAGAGAACACCTGCAAAACAGCACAAGGCACGCCGGGGGTTGATAGCCGACAGGCCCCTCCGACGCTCAAGTTAGTCTTTTTGTGAGGGTTTTGGTTGCTGTAAACAAAGAAAGTCAGGGTTCTGAATGTCGTACCTGTCTCATGGCAAAGTAGTACCTTATATATGAAATAGATGCTAGGTTTAGGTCTTTACGTAGGTCTTTACGTATGCATGAGAGATTTTCACCTGCGAATGGGCCGTGGACGCGTGGACTTGGGCCTGGGCCTAGCACAGCCGACCTAACCAGAAGGTATAATTTTTATCAATAATTTTAATCAATTCGACAGCCTACAGAAGTCAAGAAGCAAGATGACTTACGTTGAAAGATTATAGTGGAAGCAATAACATAATTTTTTCTATAACTGAAAAGTAATATTAATCGCTATGATGAATTTTAAGGTTAATTCTAATACAAATCAAAGTGTTATGACTAAAGGGAGAGGGAAAGGTTTTGTTAATTAACCTTAATAATTTTAATTTCCTTTAGAAGTCCAATAATCTTTATTTTGGACCCACTTCATATTAGAATCAAACAAAATAATGACTACACTTTATAATTATTAAATTAATCTAACAAATATTGGTTAATCAATCGTATCAGAGAAATGTTTTTATCATGAGTCTCACAAACTTAAATTTAAGTATGTTGACTGTTTTTGAAGGAGATAAACCTAGCTGAAGGTGGAAATGCTTGAGCCTTCAATATCATCTCAGGTACACGTACCATCATCTTTTGTTGGAGATAAAATAAACATTTATTGTCATTCATATCCTCAGTTGTACATGTTACTTCTAGACCCTTGAAATATTTCATTGTGCAGAAACGGGGTTTAAGCTGTGTGCATGTCATTAGGTCATCCTATACGGCTAGTGAAAATTTGGTCTATCCAATCAGATTGATCAAATTTACTTAATGAGGGTAAGATTGAATTATTATCCGAACAGCACGACAATGTTGAGGCCCTTAAAAGCAACTTTAATGTGGGCTCAGAATCACATGCCAGTTTTCACAAGGCTAACTTCCATGGGGGGAGGGACAGACGAATGGGGCAAAGCAATGGTCACTACGTGGCTGCTAAGTAGCGAAGCAAGTCCCCACCTTTCTTCATGCTCTCTTTCAATTTATCTATGTAGTTGATACTATTTGTTTAAAAGGCTAGGATGCAAATCGAGACCATCACTATAATTTTTGTTGGCAGTTAGCAACATGAAAGGACACAAAATAAACAACCACATAACATAACCTCCATCGATTGTATTTATTCTCATATAAAAGGAGAATTTAAGGAGTGGAAAGAGATGTTCATTGCAATAAAAAAATCTCATTCTTTCTCATGAAAAACAAACCATCAAAGATTAGAGTTTGGAACGTGGATTAATCGGTGACTCTAGTAGTCAACATTAAAACGAAGACTAGCAATCAGGAAATCGATCCAGTACTTCCGCATTAAAGTTAGTCCTTAAATATTTGGTTCACGTCATACTTTAAATATAGATTTGTCTCTTGTATTTGTTTTCTATGACTTTCATATAAAAATGAAAACAACGTTGATATCTTATGCATTGTTCTCTTATTTTTCTATTTCATTATTCATGCACTTATATCATCTTGTCTTGATTACGTGAAAGAAGAGATTATATGAAATGAAAAACTGAAGTGGGCTTGGTTTTTTGATATTTGTGCATGATGCTATATATCGTTCTTTTTTTGGCATGATACAAATGTCTTTAGTATATGAAAGAAGAGATCATGTGCTTGAAAAACCAGAGAAACGTGAAAGTTGTTCATTAAATGTGCATGACACAGAAATCATTATCTCTCATTTTAGTCATGTTTATATGCTTAAAAAAAGAAACCAATGGTTGCATGAAGGAAAAGAGCATTCTCTCATTTCTTCATGTTTATATGCTTAAAGAAAGAGACCAACGGTTAAAAGCATATGAGAAACAAAAGTGTTTCTTGATTTTTGTAATTGTATGGAGATGAGAGCATGGATATGAGTACCGTTCCGTTCCGACTGGTACCAACCGGAACGTACCATACCGGCCGAAAATCGGAACAGAATGGCCACCATCGATACCCCCCAAAAATACCGGTTAGTACCAGTGGTTTCCTGTTGGTACCGACCGGTACCGACAGTACCAAATCGTACCAGTCCGGTACCGTAAAATTTAAAAAACCTAGGGACTTAATAACAATTTTGAAAAATTCTTAACCTAAAATATCCTAACCTCTCATCCCCACCGACTCTCCTCTCCTCTTTCGGTCTTCATCTTCTACTCCTCTCATCTAAAATTTTCCTCCTCTTCTCTCATCTCTCCACCGCGCCTGGTCCTCACCGCCGACGTTGCCTCTGGTCTTCTTCTCACCGTCACCGTCGCTGGCCTCTGTAGACGCTTGCCTCGTTCTCCCTTCTCCACGTCATTCCTCCACGCAAATCCGAGTCACCCGACGCCACCATCACCTTCTTCGCTCCTCGTCGCTGTACCACAGCACCGTGACACCGCAGGGAAGCCACTGGAGACGCAACTGAAGTCACTGGAGATGGATCGACATCTGACCCGTGACAAAACCTGAAGACCCACCAAGACCCGATGTCGGTTTTATGAATTTTGTTTCTGATTTCAAAATTTTCATGCTTAATGAAATTTATTATTGTGTTGGAACGTGAATTTCTGATGGATTTTGTTGGATCGGTGTTGGAGACTTGGATGTTGTTTTTTATGTTGTTGGCTTCTTGCGTGATCTGGGTTTTTGAATTTTGGTTGGAATTGGATCATGGATGATGCACAGTGTTGGTTAGATGATGCATTTTGTATGAAATTATTTGGTCCGACTTGGAGTTGGAAATGTGAATTTGTGATCTGAAATTTTGAATATGGAATAAATTTCATTTATGTTGTTTTAGTTCATGGATGTTTAGTTTGCAATTTGGTTTGATTATATGAAGTTGCAAATTATAAATTAAGGGCATAAATTATAACATGTTTACCTTGAAAGTTGACCAGAAAAAATTGTAATTTAAATGCACAAAATTAGAATATAATGAAAAATCCTTTTTATATCAACAAATGTAGAAATTGAACTTACATTGATTCGGATCATTCGGTACTTGATTGGCAATACAAAAGAGCTATTGTTAAGAGTTAAGATCCTTATAATCAAATTGAAAATTTTGTAACTCTTAATTTGAAAATTATGATACTATAAATAACATACATATAATTTTGTACTCTTACATGATTTTATCAAATTAAATATTGGTTTTATATTAAAATGAAATTGTTGATGATGATTAAAATGGAAGTTGTTAATGTATGTTTTGTGATTGTGAGAAATTGGAAATTGTTAGAAATTGATTATAAAAAGGAAGTTGTAGATGTTTGTGATTGTGTGTAATTGGAAATTGATAAAAATGGAAATGGTTGATGTATGTTTTGTAATTGTGTGAAATTGAAAATGGTTAGAAATTGATAAAAATGGAAATTGATGATGTATGTTTGTGACAGTTGGAAATTGGAAATTGGAAATTGGAAATTGTTAGAAATTGATAAAAATGGAAATTGTAGATGTATGTTTTGTGATTATAGGCAATTGGAAATTGTTAGAAATTGATAAAAATGAAAATTGTAGATGTATGTTTTGTAATTGTTAGGATTGGAAATTGTGGTAAATGGAATGAAATGGAAATGAAATTATCATTTATTTGTAATTGTTAGGATTGGAAATTGTTGTAAATGGAATGAGATGGAAATGAAATTATGATTGTTTTGTAATTGTTAGGATTGGAAATTGTGGTAAATGGAATGAAATGGAAATGAAATTATGATTGTTTTGTAATTGTTAGGATTGGAAATTGTGGTAAATGGAATGAGATGGAAATGAAATTATGATTGTTTTGTAATTGTTAGGACTGGAAATTGTGGTAAATGTAATGAGATGGAAATGAAATTATGATTGTTTTGTAATTGTTCGGACTGGAAATTGTGGTAAATGTAATGAGATGGAAATGAAATTATGGTTGTTTTGTAATTGTTCGGATTGGAAATTGTGGTAAATGGAATTATGATTGTTTTGTAATTGTTCGGATTGGAAATTACAGTAAATGGAATGAGATGGAAATGAAATTATGATTGTTTTGTAATTGTTAGGATTGGAAATTGTGGTAAATGGAATGAGATGGAAATGAAATTATGATTGTTTTGTAATTTTTTGGATTGGAAATTTTGGTAAATGGAATGAGATGGAAATGAAATTATGATTGTTTTGTAATTGTTCGGATTGGAAATTGTGGTAAATGGAATGAGATGGAAATGAAATTATGATTGTTTTGTAATTATTCGGATTGGAAATTGTGGTAAATGGAATGAGATGGAAATGAAATTATGATTGTTTTGTAATTTTTTGGATTGGAAATTTTGGTAAATGGAATGAGATGGAAATGAAATTATGATTGTTTTGTAATTGTTATGAATTGAAATTATGGTAAATGGAATGAGATGGAAATTAAATTATGATTGTTTTGTAATTGTTAGGATTGGAAATTGTGGTAAATGGAATGAGATGGAAATGAAATTATGATTGTTTTGTAATTGTTAGAATTGGAAATTGTGGTAAATGGAATGAGATGGAAATGAAATTATGATTGTTTTGTAATTGTTAGAAATGGAAGGAAGTGGAAATGATATTATGATTTTTTTGTAATTGTTGAGATTGCAAATTGTTGGAGTATGTTTTGTGATTATTACAGAATGAGTTATATTATATAAGATGGATATGCATATTGTCATTGTGTACTGAAATTATGTGTTAATTGTTTTTGTGTACAGATAAATGGAAGGAAGCTCAAATACTCCCGATCAACCTACTTTAGGAAGATACAGTGATCCAGCTTGGGCTCACACTGGTACAGTTCCCGGTCAAAAAAATCATACCATATTCTTGTTTTGTAACAAGCATTTGAAAGGTGGAGGAATTACTCGATTAAAAAGACATTTAGCTGGGGTTAAAGGAGATGTGGAAGCATGTAAAAAAGTAAGTCATGATGTGAAATGGCAGATAAAAACATTGCTTGATGAACATAAGTCTGAGAAAGATAGAATGGTAAGACTGAATTTTGAAATTAGTAGCGGAAGTTTGTTTTTTGGTTTCCGTGGTGATTATGGAAATGTTAAAGGTGGAAGTGGTAGTGGTAGTGGTAGTGGTACCGGTAGTGTTCCATCTCAACCTTAGAATCCTAAAGAATCTGATGTGAGGGAGAGAAGAAGGCAAGCTTATAGTTTCTTTGCACCACAAACAACTCCTGGAGCTCAACCTTCAATTCGTAGTGCAATGCAATCAAGAGATGCGACTCACAATGTCGATATGGCAGTAGCCAGATGGTGGTATGATACAGGTTCGTCATTTAATGCCTCTTATTCTTATTATTACTAACCTATGATAGATGCAATAGCCTCTTATGGTCCAAGATACAAAGGGCCATCGATTGATAACTTAAGAGATAAACTTTTGAGTTGTGCTATTTCTGAAATTAGAACTTATTTGGCTGAAAGAAGAGTGAGTTGGGCTACTTATGGTTGTTCAATTATATGTGATTGTTGGACAAATCGGAGACAAGAGCCTATTATAAATTTTTTGGTTTATTCTACAAATGGCTCTATGTTTTTGAAATCTATTGATGTATCTGGCCTTATTAGAAATACTGAGACTTTGTTTGGGATATTTTATGAAATTGTGAATGAAGTAGGGCCAGAAAATATTGTTCAGTTTATTACTAACAATGATTCCGCTTATAAATCGATAGGTAAAAGATTGTAGAATAACTATAATTCATTCTTTTGGACTCCTTGTGTTGCACATTGCATTGACTTAATGTTGGAGAATATAGGAGATCCTAGATATTTTTCTGTTATTGATGAGACTATACAGAAGGCAAAAAAAGTGACAAAATTCATTTATAATCATGCATGGGTTTTGAATTTTATGAGAAGGGAATTTACCAATGGTAGGAATTTGTGTCGCCCTGCTGTGACTAGATTTACAACAAATTTCTTATCACTTCAGTCTTTTGCTTTGTTGAAGAAGGAGTTAAGGGAAATGTTTACAAGTGATAAGTACGTTGCATCTCAGCATGCTAGGTCTAATGCTGGTGTTGGGCCCCAAATTGTCTTTATTGATGTTATTAAGCATGAACTGTGTTGATTGTATGATTTATTGCATAGTTTGATTTTATTGGGAGTATTAGTGGAAATTAAGATTAACTTGAGATTAGTGTGGAATAAGTGGTTAAGAAAGGGGTAAACTTTATGACGGCATTATTGGAAGTTCACTTAAGTTGGGAAGATTAAACTTAACAAGGAGGGGCATTCTAATCCTTGTATCTTCATTTAGGGCTTAGAGGGAAGGAGTTAGAAGAAGAAAAGAAAAGAAAGAAAGGAAAAGAAAAAGAAGAGAGGAAGAGAAGAGAGTTACGGTGGAAGAGAAGAAAAAGAGGAAAGAATTGGGGTTTTGATTTCCTGAGATTTTCGAAGGATTTGAAGCTTTAACAAGTAAGTATGAGTTTATTTCTTCTTGTTTGAGATGGATTAAACCCTAGATTTGCTTGGAATGATGTTAGAACCGATGGTTTAGGGTTTTCGGAAATATTGGTTAAATTCTTTGGGTTGATGATCTTGTTGTGTTTTGATGATGATTTTGTGTTCGAATGAGTTTAGAACTGAAGTATAAGGCATGATTTTAAGTTTAGGTGTGTTGCATTGTCAAAATGGGAAGGATTGAGGTTGAAAATGCTGGAAAAATCAGGTTCGGAGACGTTCTCCAGACCCGCACGCCGCGACGTGCGTGAAAGGCGTGCATGTCGCGATGCACACAATTGCGCACGTCACGACGAGCAGCAGGTCGGACGTCGCGACGAGCTTGGACGTCGCGACAAGGAGCGGGCCGCATGTCGCGGCGAGCCCTCAGTTTTCAGCAAAGATGAATTTTGATGTTTTGGGCATATCTTTTTCTATAGAAGTCCAATTGAGGTGATTTTTGATGCGTTGTAAACTAGAGGCATAGGGCTACAAGTTTCTTGAAGAAATGAAGTTTTAAATCAGTCTCTAAGGATACGAAATTTTGGATGGAAGTTAAGAATAGAATTATTATTTCAACATGAGTTATTGAATGGGATGTTGGTTCTTGTTTTAGGAAATCAAGTGAGGCAAGAGGAGCAAGAGGATCAAGAGGAAACTCATTCCTGAGCAAGTACAAGAAAGGAATTCAAGGTGGGTTCATACTTATAATAAAGTAAATAAGTCACTCATTGTTTTGTTCAAATCAAGAAAAGGTTGAATAATTTAAAATTGCATCATTAATGTTTGCTTTAATTGCTATTGTGAAATGATTATATGTTGCTACATGATTTGCATTCATGATTCTTTTTTAAAAGACTTGAAAAGGGTTTTCTCCTTTCAAGAATACATGCACATGAAATCATTTCCAAAAGATACAAAAAGTGAATTTCTAAACAAGTGCCAGTTTGGCAATCAAGTTTACAAGACTTGAATCATGCATGATATGTGGGTTTGTGGTATGTCCCAAGAACCGTCACATGCACGTTGACCATGAAAAGGCTTCGTCCACCTTCCCGCAAGTGGCACGAAGCTCCCCACAAGGACTCCCTCAAGAAACTACGACTACACATAACCATTTCAATGGGAATGTGTAGTACGTCATGAACCTGGACTAACCCAAACCATTATGCTATGCTTATGTGTTTATGATTTATTATCATGTTTCACGCATTTAAATTTGGAATTTTACTCATGAATTGTTTACAAATCAAGCCTTTCGAGATGATGACTTTTTGAATATGCTCAATTATTATGATTTCAAAGTGTACCATACGGCAATGAGTTATCTTTTTAATAGTTTTGTTTATTTCTATATTATAAATGTATTCACACGAGCTTTATAGCTCACCCCCTTTACCTCCCCCATTCAGGTGACGAGTAAGAGATCGAGTGAGTCACGAGTTATGGCGACACTCCATTTTGTTCTATTTATGTATTTTCAAGTTTCACTTTTGGAAGTCAAGGCTTTAGTTAAATTTCAAGTTCTATTGGTTCAAGTGTATTTTTGTATTTTTTGGCATCTTGAACTCAAAAGTTGTAATTTGGTTTGAAATGTTAGTAAAGCTTTGTAAAACCCACCTTTTTGATATTAATGAATTATGGATGTGTTTGTTTCAAATAAATGAAAGCAAGTTCCAAGTTTGTTCACTATAGGGCCCTTGAGCTTCCGAGGGTTTTCCTTCTTTGTTTGATTAATAAGTTTTGCCTCACGCAGCAAGTATCACGCTTTCATGCCCGATGTTGGGCTCCGAAAACGGGATCCAACAGGTTGTGGTATCAGAGCGACTAGGTTTAGGTTCAGGGTTGCATTGCATTGTTTTCAATGAATAACTTGCAATGGTTTACATGATTTGAACTGTTTTTACATACTTTGAAAAGTGTCTTACTTGAACTAAAGGTTTTCAATGGTTTTATATTCAAGGAGTGAAAATGCCGCATCGAAAGAGAACTCGGGGAGCTATGGCTCGATCTCATTCTCGTCAAGGGAGCACGGATGAATCCCATGTTCCTCAGGATGCTGGGACACATTCTACTCCGATTTCTGAGGCACCTAGTTTGCAACAAGAAGTGCCTCCACCGCCTCCTCCTATGCCTCAAGCAAATCCCATGGATCCGAGTTTTTTTCAAGCCTTTGCTCAGGCTTTCACGTATGTCATGGGTCAGAGATCTCAGATTCCGATGCCAGCTCCAGTAGACAGGAGTTGACAGTATGACAAGCTCTGTAAGTTTGGGGCTATGGATTTCAATGGGATGACGAATCCAGAAGAGGCTGAAGCTTGGTTGAAGAGGACCGAGAGGGTTCTAGTTCAGATGAAATGCACAGATGAGGAGAAATTAGAGTATGCGGTCAGTCTGTTACAGGGAGACGCACTGCATTGGTGGGAATCAGTGCCTCACAGTCAAGTTGTGCCACCGGTACTGACATGGAAAGACTTTGGGGAAGTGTTCAGGAAGAAGTATCTCTCCAGAGTCTATGTGCAAGATAAGGCCAGGGAGTTTTTGAACCTCAGTCAGAGGGACATGAGTGTGAGCGAGTATGAGCTGAAGTTCACACAGCTTTCTCGTTATGCAGCCAACATTATGGCATCAGAGGAAGACAAATGTCGTAAGTTTGAGGGAGGTCTTCACTTGGGGATCAGGAAGAAAGTCTTAATCCACAATTTTTGTGATTACCAACAATTAGTGGATGCTGCACTCCAGGCTAAAAAACTGGAGAACATAAGAAATGAAGTAAGCAGGAAAAGGAGGATCAGGGACCAGTCTTTTAAGAAAGGAAGTAGTGCTCCAATGCCTGAGAGGAGCACAAGGAGCTTTCACACCCAGAGTGACGTGGGTAGCAGTGGCTCTATCAAGAACAAGCAGGTAAAGGCAGTGTTAGTGCAAGCCTCTAATGTGGGAGGCACTGGAAGAGCAGGAAAGAGCTGGTTCACCAATCCCCTATGTGACCAGTGTGGGAAACATCACCAAGGAGTGTGCCTCAAGCCACTTGGAGTTTGTTTTAGATGTGGAGAGAAGGGGCATATGATCAAGGATTGTCCACAGGCACCGAGACAGGAGGGGTTGCAGTTTCAAGCCCAGAGGCGTGAAGAAACAGTGGGAACCAGGCCAGTTACTGAGGTAGACAACTCTGGGACTGCAAGGAAGGCTATTCCTCTAGGAAGGCCAAGGGGTCAAGCTTAGGCAAGGTTGTTTGCCATGACTAGGGAGGAAGCTGCAGCCGCACCTGAAGTTGTCACGGGTATGGCTCAATTGCTTGACTCAGCAGTATTTGTTTTAATTGATTCTGGTTCCACGCATTCATTTGTTTCTGCAAGCATAGCATTGCATGGTGTGAATTCTGTGCCTTTGGATAAGCCTTTGCTTGTTAGTACTCCTCTAGGGAGGAATGTGGTGATCAGTCAGGTATATGAGCAGTCTGAGCTTTTCGTAGATGGTGCTAGGTTGGTAGTGGACTTACTACCTCTAGACCTAAGAGGGTTAGATGTTATTCTAGGGATGGATGTTATGGAGAAATATCTAGCTAAGCTAGATTGTGGTCGGAAAGAGGTGGAATTCGATCTGGGCAACGGTGAGAAGGTGATTTTCAAGGGGGACAGGAAAACATCTTCGCCAAGACTGATTTCGGCTATGTTAGCTGAAAGAATGATGGGTCAGGGATGTGAAGCCTTCTTGGAACATGTTGTAGATTTCGATGTGAATGAAGGAAAGTTAGAGGATTTTCCGATTGTGAGGGATTTTTCAGATGTGTTTCCAGATGAATTACCAGGTTTACCGTCGGTGAGGGAAATCGAGTTTGCCATTGACTTGATTCCCGGAACCGCACCTATTTCAATACCGCCTTATAGGATGGCTCCAACTGAGTTGAGGGAGCCTAAGGAACAGTTGGAGGAACTGTTAGAGAAGGGGTATGTCAGGCCGAGTTCGTCACCATGGGGAGCGCCAGTTCTGTTTGTCAAGAAGAAAGATGGAACATGGCGGATGTGTATTGACTATCGGAGACTCAATAAGGTGACCATTAAGAACAAGTATCCATTGCCACGGATAGATGATCTGTTTGACCATTGCGAGGAGCAAGGTCTTCTAAGATTGATCTCAGTCGCTATCATCATTTCGTAATAAAGGAGTGCGATGTAAGCAAGACGACCTTGATGTAACATCCGGTTCAAATGGAAGGGTAAAATAGTAAATATGGGTTACCGTGAGACCTTAGTAATGCAATTACTTGTTTATTCATTATGTGACATACTTGTATTGTGAAAAATGAAATTGTTGCACATGGAAATAATTGTACATGCATACATTGACTTTTCCAGTAGATTTGGTCATACTTATAAGCGAATGTTTTGAGAATTGTGGGTTATTGATTTTGAAAATCTATTTGGAGAGTGACATTATTGATTTTATACTTTTGGAGAATTTTAGGAATTTTTCTGAAATTTTTCGGGGATAAATCCCAGACTAGAAAAAATGCCGAGTGGCAGACTAACTGATAACTGGTAGTAGAATTTATTGTCTATGGTATTGAATTTTTGACATATGGTTATAGGAATTTTTGAAAAGTGGAATTTATGGGAAATTGGGCTTGAAATTGATTAATTGAGAAGGATTTATGAGAGCTTGACACATGGCATTAGTATAGCCATGTATTAATTTTAATTAACCTAACTATACATAGAATTGGAGCTATTCTTCTTACCATTCACGACATCCTCTCTTCATATGTCATTTGGAGCCTTATTTTGGGTGATTTTTCTTCTCCTCTTCGTGGTTCTCTCTCCCTCTTGTTTATGTATGGTGATTTCTACAACTTGAAGCCTAGTTTCCATCTTTTCCTTGTCCTTTCATCTTGCTCTCTTCTTCTTACTCTTCATACTTCATAAAGACCAACCCTTTCCCTTGGATGATGATGATCGATGGTGATGGGTGAAAATTAGGTCTTGGTATTTTCTTGGAGAACTTGAAGACTTAGTGGTTAAATCAAGTAAGTATTGTGTTCTATGTTCTATGTTATGGTTATAGTACAAATTGAAGCTAGCATGATGAGATGATTGAGTGTTAATTGTGTATATGGTTAACTTGAGCTGTTTATACTTGTGTTTTAAGTGTATATGTTGAATCTTAACTTCATGGAAGTGTATTGAGAAAGTTAGAGAGTTGAATGATGTGTGAGAGGAGAGGGTGGATGAATAAATACATATATGCCCTGTTATGTTTGTGTCAAATGATGGATTATGAAATGTTGTGAATGATATCTTGAATTGATCTAGGTAGTGAGTGAATGATTGGAAAAGAAGTGGAAGTGATGATTGAGGCATATGATGGATTAGATGAGTTTGCAATAGCTTGATTATTAAGTGAGTTCCAATTGTATAGTTCTAATGTTAGTATGAAGTTAGGAAATTGAATGTAGACTTTGTTGTGAAGAACTAGCTAGAATTGTGTTTTATTTAAGAGTGTATGAAGACATGAATTGGAAATAGATGTTTGAGTCAACTTGAGATGATTCTATGTAAATTTCTCCACGTGAATGATTGCTTGTTGAGTTTGAAGTGTTTAGTATGTAGAATTAGATGGAAATGGATTTTGATGAATGATATACATGAGGATTGAAAGTTAATGCAATTAGATTGATGTTTGTATTGTTGTGAAGTGGTTTGATGTTAAAGGAAATGAATTTGAGATTAATATGGGTATGTTGGATGATAGAATAGGTGTTGGAAGCTTGAAAGAAGTTTGAGAGAATGAAGGGGGGCGTATGTTCGTTAAACGGACACGGGAGTCCGTTAAACGGACTGTCTCGGGTGGAAAAACACCCTAGGGGCAGTGTGTGTCCGTTAAACGGACATGGGAGTCCATTTAACGGACATTCTCGGGTGAAATGGGGCTGTTTTGTCGATTCATGTCCGTTAAGCGGACATGCATGTCCGTTTAACGGACAGTCACGGGACAACTTGGAAAAACATGATATTTGACCATTTTAGAGGCCAAATCTCGCTTTGAGGCCTATAATAAGAGTTGTATATCTAGATTTCTTCTTCCAAATGGCATAAAAACGAAAGGAATATGAGTTTTCTAGCAAGAGTTATGAAATTCGCGCCAAACTATGTTCAACTAGAAATCAATCATAAACTTGGTTGCTTCTTTTGACCATAACTCCTTCTATAGAGGTCCAAATGACTTGATTATTGTGGCAATCGATTCCTAACACAATTGCATTTATCTCCACAAAAAATTGTATTAATTGGAGTCCAATTTAAAGAGATTGATCAGAAGAAAGTATGAGAGTATATTGGAACATTGCCAACGAGAGTAGTTTTCTGAACAGAGTTCAATGTCTTGCTTATATCTAAAGCTATAAGATTCCAAATGAGATGATTCTTTCTTTGTAGTAAAGTTAAGATATAGGGCTACAAATCATATGAAGAAGTTCAATTGTGATTCAATCTCTAAGATGATCAAATGCTAGATGGAATCGGGTTTAGTACCTTTAAACAGTCTATCAATGTTTGAGGTATATCTCCCAATCTACTAAGCCAAAGTGAGCGATTTTAGGGTCAATAAAATCGTAAGGTCTAGAGGAACATTATTTTATAAGAGAGTGTGATCAAATTATGTTATCTTCACTTGCCAATGTTAGTACGAATCATAGACCCGAAAGTGTGATTCAGAAAAAGATGAGTTTTGTTTTGAGAATGGCTTTACAAAGAAAGTGATGGAATGATACCCGGAATTGTCATGCATGTATTGTACATTTTTCCTTCCATTCATGTGCATTATTAAACATCGATACTTGTGCAAATTGTGATATATATATATGTGTGTGTTATTTGGTTATAGAGGAGCGACTGGAACGTCAACCCACAGACGTTGCCAAACCTTCTAGGCACTAGCTTTGGGAGCAGTGGTGAGTAACCTAGATGGTATGCTCAATTATTATATGGCTATTGTGGTGATAATGGTGGGAATTGTGGTTGTATATGTTGGGAGATTTGACATAGATGTGTTAATTGGCTGTGAATCGATGCACTCTGTGAATTGCTTGTTTCTGATATTTGAGAAATATTTGTTTTGATGTGACAATTGGGATATATGAATTGATTGTGACATGGTATTGTCAAATTGAGCCCTATGTGCTCCATATTGTGATGAAATCTGTTCCATTCATGAAATGCATAATCATATAATGGCAGTTGGACCTGAGTAGCCACCGCTAGAGCTTAAAGCTCAACGAGTGAAAACGAGCCTCGAGCTCGAAAGTGATTCAGATCCATTGGCTCAGCGATTAATGGGCCCGGTATCTAAATAGATACGGGACAGTTCAGGCACTCGGTCTCAACAACATAATAATTAGAAAAAGGGTCTCATTAACATTTCATATGCATGTTATTAAGTGTGTTTGATGGGTTGAAAGGCAAGTTCACTTATGTATTCATAAAATTGTGAGATTGATGTGAAATGCAAGTTTATGCTCTGAATGATATGTAAAGTGATTGTGATCTGTTTGAATACCACCATGTGGTACTTCTGAATGTATAATTATATATCTGTGAATCACTTGAGTGTTGCATGAATTGGGTGGACCATCGATGATGGTTTCTTATTGAGTTCGCAAACTCACCCAAAATTGCAACATATTTTTCAGGACCGAGAGACGACGTTAGATTCTAAGTGGCTCCATTACCAGTGTAGATTGAGTTGGAAAAGTGAAGCCATGGCTCAAAGGTCGGTCAGCTGGGAATCTTTTTGGAGTGACTTAGTTAGACTGTAATTATTTACTTCTTTTGTGTAGTACTTTTGTACTAAGCCTTGTGATCGTACCTGTAGTAAGGGATGAAAAACAGTGTAGACCTTTGACTTTGAGAAATGAAATGAGGAAAAAGGAAGTTTTAACAATAATGTGATTTTCATATAATGCTTAATGAGTAATGAATGTTATGATGCCATAAGAAGTGACTGTAGTGAATGATCGTAGCGTGCTCTTATCATGGGGTATGTATCAACATGACCTTTGGGCATCCCGATGCGTACTCTGTGGTGAGGGGGCGTTACATTCAGGACTCATTATGGACATTATGAGTTTTTGGTTATGCCATTCAGCTTGACCAATGCTCCAGCTACTTTTATGGATCTTATGAATCGGGTCTTCAAGGAGTATTTGGATCAGTTTGTCATAGTGTTTATAGATGACATTCTGGTGTATTCTAAGAGTGAAGAAGAACATGAGGAGCATCTCAGGATTGTATTGCAGACTCTAAGGGAGAGAGAGCTTTATGCTAAGTTCAACAAGTGTGAGTTCTGGCTTCATGAGGTGACATTCCTTGGGCATGTGATTTCGCAGGATGGTGTCCATATTGATCCGAGGAAAGTTGAATCAGTGGTGAATTGGCATGCGCCCAAGACAGTGACAGAGGTGAGAAGTTTTCTGGGTCTGGCAAGTTATTACAGGAGATTTGTAGAAGGAGTCTCTATGATAGCTACTCCGATGACTAAGCTATTGAGGAAGAATCAGAAGTTTATCTGGACTGATGAATGTTAGCAGAGCTTTGAGGAGCTCAAGCGTAGATTGACAAGTGCTCCAGTTCTAATTCTGCCTTCTGGTGATGAGGGCTATACAGTGTATAATGACGCTTCGAGGAAGGGTCTAGGTTGTGTATTGATGCAGGGAGACAGGGTGATAGCTTTTGCTTCAAGGCAACTGAAGCCCTATGAGTTGAATTATCCGACTCATGATTTGGAGTTAGCAGCAGTAATCTTTGCCTTGAAGATTTGGAGGCATTACCTATATGGGGTTCAGACAAGGATCTTTACTAATCATAAGAGTCTCAAGTATTTACTGAGCCAGAAGGAGCTGAATTTGAGACAGAGAAGGTGGATTGAGTTGCTTAAGGATTATGATCTGCTAATAGAGTACCACCCAGGCAAGGCAAATGTAGTGACGGATGCTTTGAGTAGGAAGTCTTCTATTGCCCATGTTTAGATAGTTTATCTTCCTTTATTGGAAGAGATGGCCAAGCTTAAGATAAGCTTGAAGCAGGAGGAACCAGATTGCCTTCTAGCTAACTTCCGGGTAAGGCCAATACTCCGGGAGAAGGTTAGGGAGTTGCAGGCACAGGATGCAGATTTGAACAAGCTTCGGGAGGAAATTCAGAATGGTAAGAATTCTGAAATAATAGTGAGGGATAATGGACTTATGACAGTGGGGGACAGGCTTTGCATTCCACATAGTAAGGAGGTTAAGGATGATATTTTGGATGAGGCACACAATGCGCCTTATGCCATGCACCCAGGTAGCACCAAGATGTACAGGGATTTGAGAGAGCATTTCTGGTGGAAGGGCATGAAGAGGGATGTAGCAGAGTATGTCAGTAAGTGTCTCGTGTGTCAGTAAGTCAAAGCTGAACACCAGGCACCTTCAGGAAAGTTAAGGCCATTGTCCATTCCTGAATGGAAGTGGCAAAGAGTAACCATGGATTTTCTGATGGGTTTACCCAAGACCAGCAGGAAGCATGATGCCATTTGGGTTATTGTGGATCAGTTGACGAAGTCAACCCATTTTCTGGAAATCAAGCAGACTGATTCTTTGCATGTGTTAGCAAAGAAGTACATTGATGAGATAGTGAGATTGCATGGGATTCCAGATTCTATAGTTTCTGACAGAGTTCCCAGTTTACTTCGAGATTTTGGGGAAGTTTACAAGAAGCTTTAGGTACTAAGCTGAATTTTAGCACGACTTTTCACCCTCAGACGGATGGTCAATCTGTCACTTGAGGGAATGCTCAGGGCATGTGTGTTGGATTTCAAGGGAACTTGGGATAAGCACTTGTCATTGGTCGAATTTATTTACAATAATTCGTACCATTCGATCATTCAGATGGCTCCATATGAGGCTCTGTAAGGAAGGAGGTGTAGAAATCTGATATGTTGGGATGAAAAAGGAGAGAGGCGATAGACCGAATTGATTAGGATGACGATGGATAAAGTCAATCGGTTAGCGGCAGCCAAAGGCACTCAGATATGATGAAGAGCTATACAGATGCACACCGAAAAGAGATGGAGTATGAACTCGGTGAGAAAGTGTTCCTTAAGACGTCTCCTTGGAAAGGAGTAATGAGATTTGGCAAGAAGGGCAAGTTGAGTCCAAGATATGTGGGTCCCTATGAGATTCTTAAGAGGATTGACCCACTAGCCTACAGGTTGGCGTTGCCTCCGTAATTGTCTCAGATTCATGATGTCTTCCACGTTTCCATGTTGAGGAGGTATAGATCGGATCCTTCTCATATCATTCAGGCCACGGAGGTTCAGTTGAGAGATGATTTGAGTTATGAGGAGATTCTAGTGAAGATTTTGGATACCATGGAAAAGGTTCTCAGGAACAAGACGGTTCAACTAGTTAAAGTCCTGTGGAGGAACCATTCAGTGGAAGAGGCCACATGGGAGCCATTGGACACCATGAAGGAAAAGTATCCGCGTCTCTTCGATGATTCAGGTAAATTTCGAGGACGAAATTTCTTTTAAGAGGGGGCGAATGTTGGGCTCCAAATTGTTTTTATTGATGCTATTAAGCATGAACTGTGTTGATTGGATGATTTATTGCATAGTTTGATTTTATTGGGAGTATTAGTGGAAATTAAGATTAACTTGAGATTAGTGTGGAATAAGTGGTTAAGAAAGGGGTAAACTTTATGAGGGCATTATAGGAAGTTCACTTAATTTGGGAAGATTAAACTTAACAAGGAGGGGCATTCTAGTCCTTGTATCTTCATTTAGGGCTTAGAGGGAAGGAGTTAGAAGAAGAAAAGAAAAGAAAGAAAGGAAAAGAAAAAGAAGAGATGAAGAGAAGAGAGTTACGGTGGAAGAGAAGAAAAAGAGGAAAGAATTGGGATTTTGATTTCTTGAGATTTTTGAAGGATTTGAAGCTTTAACAAGTAAGTATGAGTTTATTTCTTCTTGTTTGAGATGTATTAAACCCTAGATTTGCTTGGAATGATGTTAGAACCGATGGTTTAGGGTTTTTGGAAATATTGGTTAAATTCTTTGGGTTGATGATCTTGTTGTGTTTTGATGATGATTTTGTGTTCGGATGAGTTTAGAACCGAAGTATAAGGCATGATCTTAAGTTTAGGTGTGTTGCATTGTCAAAATGGGAAGGATTAGGTTGAAAATGCTGGAAAAATCGGGTTCGGAGATGTTCTCCAGACCCGCATGTCGCGACGTGCTCATGAGCACGCCGCGACGTGCGTGGAAGGCGTGCACGTCGCGACGCACACAATTGTGCACGTCGCGACGAGCAGCAGGTCGGACGTCGCGACGAGCTTGGATGTCGTGACAAGGAGCGGGCCACACGTCGCGGCGAGCCCTCAGTTTTCAGCAAAGATGAATTTTGATGTTTTGGGCATATCTTTCGCTATAGAAGTCCAATTGAGGTGATTTTTGATGCGTTGTAAACTAGAGGCATAGGGATACAAGTTTCTTGAAGAAATGAAGTTTTAAATCAGTCTCTAAGGATATGAAATTTTGGATGGAAGTTAAGAATAGAATTATTGTTTCAGCATGAGTTATTGAATGGGATGTTGGTTCTTATTTTAGGAAATCAAGTGAGGCAAGAGGAGCAAGAGGATCAAGAGGAAACTCATTCCTGAGCAAGTACAAGCAAGGAATTCAATGTGGGTTCATATTTATAATAGAGTAAATAAGTCACTCTTTTTTTTTTTCAAATCAAGAAAAGGTTGAATAATTTAAAATTGCATCATTAATGTTTGCTTTAATTGCTATTATGAAATGATTATATGTTGCTACATGATTTGCATTCATGATTCTTTTTTAAAAGACTTCAAAAGGGTTTTCTCCTTTCAAGAATACATGCACATGAAACTATGATTTCCAAAAGATACGAAAAAGTGAATTTCTAAACAAGTGCCAGTTTGGCAATCAAGTTTACAAGACTTGAATCATGCATGATATGTGGGTTTGTGGTATGTCCCAAGAACCGTCACGTGCACGTTGACCATGAAAAGGCTTCACTACCGCCTGCAAGAAGTGGCACGGAGCTCCCCACAAGGACTCCTCAACAAACTACGACTACATAACCATTTCGATGGGAATGTGTAGTACGTCATGAACTCGACTAACCCAAACCATTATGCTATGCTTATGTGTTTATGATTTATTATCATGTTTCACGCATTTAAATTTGGAATTTTACTCATGAATTGTTTACAAATCAAGCCTTTCGAGATGATGACTTTTTGCATATGCTCAATTATTATGATTTCAAAGTGTACCACACGGCAATGAGTTATCTTTTTAATAGTTTTGCTTATTTCTATATTATAAATGTGTTCCCACGAGCTTTATAGCTCACCCCCTTTACCTCCCCCATTCAGGTGACGAGTAAGAGACCGAGTGAGTCACGAGTTATGGAGACACTCCATTTTGTTCTATTTATGTATTTTCAAGTTTCACTTTTGGAAGTCAAGGCTTTAGTTACATTTCAAGTTCTATTGGTTCAAGTGTATTTTTGTATTTTTTGGCATCTTGAACTCAAAAGTTGTAATTTGGTTTGAAATGTTAGTAAAGCTTTGTAAAACCCACCTTTTTGATATTAATGAATTATGGACGTGTTTGTTTCAAATAAATGAAAGCAAGTTCCAAGTTTGTTCACTATGGGGCCCTTGAGCTTCCGAGGGTTTTCCTTCTTCGTTTGATTAATAAGTTTTGCCTCACGCAGTAAGTATCACGCTTTCATGCCCGATGTTAGGCTCCGAAAACGGGGTCCAATAGCTAGAATGGAGGTTTTTAGTATTATACTGGAAGATAAAGAATTTTGGTCGCAATGTCAATTTGTTATCCGAGTTTGTGAGCCTTTGGTGAGGGTGCTTCTGTTGGCCGATAGTGAAGAAAAGCCAACAATGGGTTACATTTTTTATGCTTTAGAGAGAGCGACGGAAGCAATCAAGGGTAATCTAAAAAATAGGCCTTCTTTATATACACCATTTCTTTCAATCATTAATGAGAGAAGGGAAAGACAACTTTCTTCTCCATTGTTTGCAGCTGGGGCATTTTTGAATCCTAGTGTATATTTTAGACTGGATCTTGCAAAGCAAGCTGAAGTTAGTAGAGAAATGATTTTCACAATTACAACAACTATTCCACATGACGCAATGCAAGATCTTTTAAGCTCACAAATACAGCTTTATAAGTTATCTTATGGGGATTTTGGAATGCCAATTGTTATTCGACAAAGAGACAAACTTTGTCCAGGTATTATTTATTTCCTATTTCTTATTTGTTGAAAATTACTTATCACTTTATTTTGTTTATAACACTACTTTTGTTATCTTATAACTTGCAGTTGATTGGTGGGATCAATTCTGAAATCACGTTCCAGAATTGAGAAGGTTTGCGATGCGCATTTTAAGTCAATGTCTGAGTGCAAATAGGTGTGAACGAAACTGGAGCACATTTGAATTTATTCACTCAAAGAAAAGGAATATATTGGATCATAAGAGGTTGAATGACTTAGTTTATGTTCGTTACAATTTGAAGCTTCGGGAAAGGTATGTTATTTTCATTATTATCATTATTAATTTCGATATAATTTCTTATAATTTTTAATAATTAAAGTTAATATTTTAGTAGGAGTCTGAATAGCACAAGTAGTTCAAATGATCTAATTGCCATTGATAATATTGATGTTTTAGTGGATTAGGTTTCTGAAGAACCCAATTTGGTTGATGTGAATGATTTGAATTTGGAAGATAATATTAGATGAGAAAGCATTGACATGTCATTTGGTGCATTAAGTTTGAATGATAATGATGATGAAGCTCCTCTCAATGATGTAGATTTTGTACCAAATGATCACTGGGGGCATTGCAGTTCTAGTGGGTATCCTCCCATTGACGATTGAATTTCAGGTTTTTATTTTTCTCTTCTTTTAATTTTACTTGTATTTGATGTTTATATTAAATTGTATATATGTAATGTAACTGTAATATTTTTATTTCAGGTTTAACTTCTACTTGATTGCTTCTTCGTCATCAACTTTTTTTGTAATATTTATTGTTATTTTTATCGGATGTTTTGAATCTTTTGATGTAATATTATTTATTAAAATGATGAAATTATATTATTGTAATTTGTAATATTTTAAATACTTTGTATTATTCTTAATTTGATATGTGTATGATGATGATTGTCTTTGTTTATATTAATTGTGGTTATTATTTATATGTAAAATATTTAAAATTTATTGTTATTGACTTATTTCATTTTAATTGTCATTATTATTTATTATAAAGATTTTTTAAAGCATGGTTGATATAAACAGTAAACTAGTAAAGTATACAGTACAACTGTACAATATACTAATATGGACTATTTTGTAATTTTTAAAAATTTTAGAGACTATTTTATGAATTTAAAAAATTACCCGAAACGGTACCCGGTATCGACCGGAATCGGTATAGTTCTATTCCAGAACTCAATCCGGTATCAAGTCCGGTACGATATTAATAACTTTGGATGAGAGTGTGCATTAAATGGTTTGTGCATTTCTGTATTTGTGCATTAATACCGAGAATCCTTGATTTTTTTGTGAAACTTTCACAATGAAGGCTCCTTACATACATGTGCAACCTCTGTACAAATACATTTAATGCGATAAATGGCTTCATTGGAAAACATGAAACTTCTCAATTTTCTTTTTTATTTGTTTCAAACGATTTTTCGTTAACGGTTTTTTAGTAAACATTCATAGATAGTAAAACATTTTTGATAGGAAACCGGAAACGTTCTTATAAGTATATACCTTTATGCAAATAAAATTCTTTATTTGCTTGTACTATTTGTAAGAAACGGTTTTATTTGTATTTTTTAGTGATATGATCACTAATGTTTTAAAATATAAATTTATGAATGTGTTTTTATATAATATATGTTAAAATATTCCATAAATATGTTTTATGGGTAATTTTGTATTATATTTAAAAATACTATTATATAAATGAGTTTTATATAATTTGTATATATAAATTTGTTTTATGTAAAATTAAAATAAAATTGTTAATATGTTTTTCATAAGAATAGGTTATGTTAAGTGGTGTAACATATGAAATATATATATATATATATGTTGGGACCCGATCCGGGAATCGGATCCCAACCGAAAAAGCAAAAACGGATACGAATAACGAGGCGAATGGAAACGGAAATTTCGTATCGAAATTTCGAATCGGAAACAAAATGCGGAAGCCAATAGCAAAAACAAACTCGAATCACAAAGCAAAAGAAGCGAGAGCGAAGCGAATACGAATAACGAGGCGAATTCAAATTGGATAAATTGAATTCGATAACGACAAACGAAGCGAAAGCGGAAGCAAAGCGAAAGCAAATCGAAGCAAACAGAACGGACGAAACAAATCATATTACTTCAAAAACGGATCGAATTCAATCTTACAATCAAAGTCTACAAATGAGGGCAAATCAAATAGCATAACAAATGTCCGACATCCGTGCATAAATTATCTTAAAGAAGCTTCGCGTTGGGAACCTAAAACTAATCCATACGAAAATGTTCCCGGATCGGGTCCCAACAATATATATATATATATATATATTGAATATGATTCATATGAATAATTAGTTAAAAAATTCTAATTTATGTCATAAGTGATGATTATGAGCTTAGTTAAATTTTCGATCTTATGATATGAATGATGATATTTTTTTCAATTTAATTATTCAGATATGTGCCTCATATCATGTTTATATATACTTGTAGATATGACAACTAAAATCTTGATTGGTAATTTGTCCACTTCTGAAAAATTGGATGGGTCCAATTATGATATGTGGCAAAGGAAGATTCAGTATCTTCTAAATGAACAAGAATTGCTCGAATATTTGACCTTAATAATGACTGCGCCTTCAGTCAAGGACAAAGATGGAAACGATATTGATACTGCTAGCGAGCAATATCAAGCATCCTTAAAGGCTTATGTAGATTGGTCCAAAAAGGATCGTAAGGCATGTTATACTGTGTTGTATTTCATGCATGATGATCTAATTGGAAAATTTGAGGATTGTCCCACTGCTAAGGACATGTGGGAAAAACTTAAGATCACTTTTGGTCAAACATCCGCTACAAGGCTTCGTGCTTTACACCTTAAGTGGATGAAATACAAGATTAATACGACTTGTACTATGGCTGAACATTTACGAACCATGAGTGCAATGGTTCATGATCTTAAGGCAGTTGGTAGGACTATCTCTGAAGAGGAACAAGTCCTGAATGTGATTCGGGCTCTTCCAAATCATATTGAGCACTGGAAGAATGTGAAACTTGTTTTGACAAATAATGAGAATGTCAAAACTCTTTCAGAGATCACTAGGTACCTCGAAATGGAGGAGGATCGCTTAAAAGCATCTGACTCCACCAATATGGCTCTTGTTGCTAAAGGCAAAGGATCAAAGGGCAACAATGTCAAACGAGGTAAAAGAAAAGGTTCTCGGCCTCCTCAAAGGAATGGACCAAAAGGTCATATTGTCAAGAAGCACAAGGCTAAGGGCCAAGGAGAGAAAAACATGGCATGTGTGAAGTGCTATAATTGTGGAAAGAAAGGTCATTTTGCTGGGATTGTCCTGAACCTAAGAAGGTACCTTTTTTTATCCATAACTCCTGAGTTATATGTTTGCTCTCATGCATTAGTTGCTAGTTCTCTTCCTAATTGGATTGTAGATACGGGAGCAAGCAAACACATAGTTCATGATCGAGCTGGCTATGTGGACTTTCATCAGTATCCGGTGGGTTCGCAAACTGTTGTGTTAGGAAATGGCAGTAAAGAAGATGTTCTAAGAATAGGGACATATAAGCTCAAGTTATGTGGAGGACATACTTTGCTTCTCCATGATGCTCTTTATGCACCCAGAGTGCGATGGTGCCTTGTGTCTCTTGTAACTTTAATGAAATCAGGATTCGTTTTTAGTTCTAATCATTATGGACTGGATATTATGTGTAATGGCAATATTTTTGGCCATGCTACATTGGAAAACAGTTTTCTAATTCTTGATTTAGATGTTTGTTATGATAATTCATCTTCTATTTATGTTTCATATTTTGATCCTGATTCTGAATCTGTTAAATGGCATGCTCGACTTGGTCACATTAGCCAAGATAGATTGAGTAGGCTAGCTAAAGAAGGTCTTTTAGATCGACTCACTAAGGTTAAGTTGCCTAGATGCAAGTCATGTTTAGCTGGTAAGGCAATCACGAAACCTTTTGGTAAGGCTTCAAGGGTGTCTAAACCTTTAGAGCTTATTCACTATGATATTTACGGACCCATGAATGTTAAGGCACATCATGGGGCTATATATTTTCTCAATTTAATTGATGATTATTCTCGCTATGGATATGTGTATCTTTTAGCTCATCGTTATGAAGCGCTTGATGTGTTTAAATGTTTTGTAAGTGAACTTGAGACACAATTGGAAAGAAGAGTTAAAACTCTTCGGACTAATCATGGTCAAGAATATCTATCTGATATGTTCAAAGAATTTTGTGAGAAAAAGGGTATAATAAGACAACTAATGATTCCTCGAACTCCATAACAAAACGGTATTGTCAAGCGTAGGAATCGAACATTGCTTGACATGATCAGGTCAATGATGGCACACGCTCATCTTCCAATTAGTTTTTGGGGAGATGCGTTACTCACGGCAAATTATATTCTTAACCGTGTACCAAGTAAAAGTGTACCCACCATATGAGTTATAGAATGGAAGAAAGCCCTCTTTAGATCATTTGCACCCATGGGATTCGATTGGTTATGTACATAACCCAACTCATAAACATGGAAAACTTGGTCCAAGAGCCACTAAAATGGTGTTTATAAGATACCCCGAACATTGTAAAGGGTATGTTATGTATGGTGACCACCCGAATGTTGGCATGATAGAAATTCTTCCCACATTGTGGAGTTTCTTGAGGATCAGTTCCCAAGCATAGGTGAAATAAAAAAGGACCTAGATTTGTATGAGTTACAACCGGATACTCTCGGTGAGGGGGAGAATTTAGTTACTCGCCAAGTCACCGAGATTTTCCCCACCCAAGAGAACCAAATCGAGAATGAGGTTTGTCTTCTGTCTCTAATCCACGAACCTGTAGATGGTCTACATGTTCCAAACCTCACATCTCAAGGGGATAATGGGAGTGGTTCTCATCATGATCCGGACCCCACATCTCCAAGAGCTAGGAGAGAAATCCTAAATCAGGGCAGACAAATGTTGTTCCTAGACTTAGAAGAAGTGAGCGTGGAAGAATTCCTCGGCGATATTTTCAAATCGAAGAGGAAATCTTCCTTTGTACTCCTTTGGAAATCGACGAACCAAACTCTTTTCAAGAGGCTATTGATTCACCTAACCACATGGAGTGGATGGATGCCATGAGGGATGAAATGGACTCAATGACATGAAATCAGGTTTGGGAACTAGTTGATCTTCCGCTCCAAAAAAAGTCCATTGGAAACAAGTGGGTTTTCAAGATAAAACGTAAGGCGGATGGAACGATTGACAAGTTCAAGGCCCGTTTGATAGTGAAAGGCTATACCCAAATCGAGGGTATAGACTACGAAGAGACATTTTCTCCTGTGGTGAGATTTTCCTCTATTCACTTACTTGTGGCTCTGGTTGCCCATTTGGACCTGGAGTTGTTTCAAATGGATGTAAAGATTGCTTTCCTCAATGGTAATCTTGAGGAAGAGATTTATATGAATCAACCTATTGGTTTTGTATCAAAAGGTCAAGAAGGCAAAGTGTGTTGTCTTAAAAGATCCATATATGGTCTCAAACAGTCTTCCAGATCGTGGTATTTTAGATTCCATGAAGCCATTACTTCTTTTGGCTTAGTCATGGTTTCAGAAGACCATTATGTGTATGTCAAGAGAACAACAAGTAGAATTTTGTTTCTCACTTTGTATGTTGATGAAATATTACTAGCCGGCAATAATATGGAGATGCTCAAGACCACTAAAGAGTGGTTGTCCTCTATCTTTGATATGAAGGACATAGGTGAAGCTAGGTATGTCCTAGGTGTAGAAATAACAAAAAATCTTCCTAAGAAGCTTCTTGGTTTAAGTCAAGAAGCGTATATTAATAAAATCTTGGAACGTTTTCGAATGCATTATTCCAAACCCGTTGACACTCCAGTTGAAAAAGGTCTTACCTTGAGTCTTGATCAATGCCCTAAAACAAAGAAGGAAAAAGAAAAAATGAGTAATGTTCCCTATGCTAGTGCCTTAGAAAGCTTAATGTATGTTATGTTGTGTACATGGCCTGACATTTGCTTTGCGGTTAGTTTGGTAAGTAGTTACCAAAGCAACCCGGGACTTGTTCATTGGCAAGCAATCAAAAGAATTTTTTGATACCTTTGTGGTACTTCAGACCTGGTCCTTTGCTATCAAGGCAGGGATTTAAGGTTAAAGGGATATTCGAATGCCGATTAGGGTGGTGACCCGGATGAGTCTAGGTCAACCACAGGATATGTTTTTATCTTAGGAGGGGGAGCCGTATCTTGGTGTAGCAAGAAGCAAGACTGTATATCATTATCAACAATGGAGCAAAATACGTTGCTTGTTGTCTTGCCACTCAGGAGGCAATATGGTTGAGAAATTTTCTCCAGGATCTTAATCTTACTCCTAAAGTTAATGATTCTGTTGAAATGTTATGTAACAACACTGCAGCCATACAGTTTGATAAAGATCCGAAGTTTCATAGAAAATCTAAACATATCAAAAAGCGTTATCATTTTGTAAGAGACGCCATAAAAAATAAAGAGGTTGTCATAAAGTATCTACCTATTAACAAGATGGTAGCTGATCCCTTAACGAAACCTATTCCCCTAGATTTGTTTAAGGCACATGTGATGAGTTTAGGTTTAAGTAGGGTTTAATTTTTATATTGGTTATATCTAGTTGTATAATGGACATGTTTTCAATTGTAACGACTTTTTGTTTAATAAAAGTTTATTTCTCAAATGTTTATTGGTACGTAAATTACATGATAAGGCACATTGTAATGTCACCACACATTAGGCTTCTGATTGACCTTATCATACAGGTAACCGCCCTAACGTTTGAGTAGCAAGTAGGATGAGACTTCACAATATTAATATTGAGTGTATGTAATATTGTGTTATCTTCATACTTGTGTAGTATGTATGATAAGTTTTTATATTTGAATAGTTACCTTAGTAAGTCTAAGATGAGACTCTAACGAGTCCGGTGTGAAAGTTTCAGATTTCACATTGAAGCCTTAAAGCCAAATCTCAAGTGTCAAGATTAGCATTAGGTATGTTAATCTAGTGGCTCGGATTAGTTTTTAAGTAAAACTAGATTCGTGATTTACATAGCATAAAAGATTAACATGCCCAACTTAGTGGGAGTTATGCTATGGCATACATTTCACACTGTGTGTGTTATATAACGACCCTCTTATGAAGTGACAGTTAAATCCCTTTTTTTGTCCCACAGACTTTAATGGCTAATCGAATGAAACTCTTTGACTTAGAACTATGATATGAAGTCAAGGCTTGGAGTTGCTACTTTAGTGTGTTTTTCCAAGGACTAAGTTGTATACAGTCCAACGGAGCACATTAGAAAAGCAGTTAAGCTAAGATGGATTATTATGAGTGTCTAAGGAAGAATCTTTTCCTTTATCACCATATCAACCTGGGCGATTATACTTGGTGTATAATCATATGATATATCTATAAGCATAAAGGGACAGTGTATACGTTTGGTGATATTTTTGGATGATTTGGGGTATCATGATTATGTGAAAGTGTTATGTTAGCAAGATGGTGACTTAATATAACACTACTGGTTCTTTAATGGTAGCATGTCCCATTCTCAATATGACACGTGAAATTTTTAGAGAGAGGATGTAACTCGTAGCTTATGTGGCCGAGTGGGAGTTGTTGGCAGTTAACAACATGCAAGGACACAAAACGAACAGCCACATAACATAACCTCCATCGTTTGTGTTTATTCTCATATAAAAGAAGAATTTAAGGAGTGGAAAGAAATGTTCATTGCAATTTAAAAAAAAGAGAACTCTCATTCTTTCTCACAAAAAACAAACCATCAAAGATTAGAGTTTGGGGCGTGGATTAATCGGTGACTCTAATAGCCAACCGTAAAACGAAGATTAGCAATCAGCAAATCGATCCAGTATTTCCGTATTAAGATTAGTCCTTAAATATAAATCTTCAATTTTAATCAAAAAGACAAAAAAGAAAAAAGATAGGCAACTGAATTTGGGATGTTGAGATTTTATCTGTTTAAGATCTAACAAAGAAGTCCGACATCAACCATTAAACCACTGAAAGAACAGTCCAAAAATCGAAAACGTCCATTCCAACTCAGAGCAGAAGCTATAATACATGCGTCACGATGGGCCTAACATTGTTGTTATCATAAACAAGGTAACTCGTTCGTTTTAGTTGGCCATCTTTTTCACTATATTACTGAATACCTGAAGCTAACTACGTTTGCATGATTTTAGGGGACAAAAAAAGGAAAGGAAAGGAAAAAACACCCGCTTTTCAGTTAAGGCTCTAGGTTGAGCTGAAGCTAAGGCATGATGGTGTACAATTGCCAATACCAAAATGAACTATTCCAACATATCAACCAAAAGATAAGATATTGGATAATTGCAATACCACAATATAAGAACAAGAAAACAACCATGCTTTAGTTGTAAAGAGAATAGTTGATGGGGGACCATCTCAGCCCATTTTCTTCCAAGAAAAAAACAAAAAAAAAACAAAAAGAGTAGGTCGGTCATAGATGAGCAAAATATTGAAGCCCATTTGGAAGATGCCTATGCTGGCCACAATGAATAACCGAAGATTTTCCACAAGACTTTTTATTTAGTCTTTTACTTTATTATTTACCATGTTTATGTTATATTTGGACTTTAATTACCTGCTAATGGGCTACTTTTGGACACTAATTAGTTACAAAAAATTAGCAGCCAAAAGGAATATGAGAAGTCAACATGTGACTATCCTTATTCCTTGCATTTTCCTTATTTAAACTCATGTTCTTTTCATTTGTAAAAAACATATAGATACAGATTTTTAAAACGAGATGTTTTCCTCTCAAAATTCAGACTTTGATCTGTAGGGTTTGATTGTTTTCCGAAAATAATCAAAAGGGCTTGTTTGTTTGCCGAAAACATTCAATCGTTTGTGTGTTGCGCGATTTTCAGAATTCTGTCCGATTTCTAATTTTGTTTTCTCGTTCTTGTTTCCTGTGTTCATCAAATCAAAAATTTTCTTTCTTCAAGTTTGTTCATCACATCTTGAATTAAAAATCTCCAGAAGACATCTTCACCCAATTCGAACCCCAGCCTCCTCAAAATTCCCGTTTTCCTCAGTTGTCTTCATTTTATTGCCCAGATTAACATGTCACCACAAAATCCACCATAACTCAATCATTCCTTATCCTATTAATCCGATTCTTGTGTCAAAATTGTATTTCACAAAAAGTTCTACAACTTTTCTTCTTTCCTTGAAACCAAATTCCCTGCCAATTAACCCAGAAACGTCTTTGTATTTCTTGTTCCAGTTTTAGCCGATAATATCCAGATTGCCCAAAACGTGTTCCAATAATCATCAGACCCTATTCCGATTACCTTCAGGCCATCCCGACATCAGTTGGTATCAGAGCCCAGGTTCTGAGCTGTGTCTTAAGTCCCCACACATGTCTGGACCGACTCAAAGCGATATGGATAAAATTATGGCCAAATTGGAGGAGATGAGCATCCAAATGGCTAGTTTTGAGGCCTTCCGCAAGGAGACCGTTGCTGCCAAAGCCAAGGTGTAGCACCCCACTCCCGCAAGACCCGAACTCGATATCGATGGTGATATCCGAGACCGCGCCCCGCGAGGGTGGTGTGCTACGCACTCGATCAATCCAAAAATCGGTATATTTTTTTTTTCAAACACACATGCGGAAGTCAAAAATCAAATAGGCCATAAGCCCTTTTCCATCATACAATTCCATTTACAAAATTCTCATATGGCCATTTGGCCCTTTCACAAATGCAAACACTTAAGTCATTTCAAAATACAATGTATACTGAAATTGCGAAATAAACAATTTAATACAAAAATATAGACATGTAATGCAGACGCGAACTGATCCCGACCTCTATCCTTCACTTGAATGTTGTAGGTATACTCCCTTTGGCCTAACGGGGTATTCTTCTTATCCTGAAAAAATAGTTGTAAATTTTGGGTGAGTTTTTGCGAACTCAATGAGTGACCATCCTCGATGGCTCACCCAGTCACATAACACAAACACATGTCATACAGAATTCAAATTTCACATTCAAATCATTTAGACATTCATATGATGCATATGCCACTTGTATGAGACTCATATTCGTTCTTATTGTTGTGATTGAGTGCCTCTCACATGTACAAAGTACTAGCCCGTAGGCTTAGTCGAATCAGAATACCAGCCCGTAGGCTTAGTCGAATCAAAATACCAGCCCGTAGGCTTAGTCGAATCACATAATCACGAAGCATAGCTCTACGTGGAAACGCTTCATATAGGTCACTCAATTCATCATGCATTCATGAGATGGAATGCATCACTTACATTGCATGCACTTATTTGATCACATTCACTTTAATACTTCATATTCATTACACTTAATCATTCATATTATGCATATGTAATGCACATGAGACTCACTTTCCATTGGTTACTTTATTGTGACCGAGTGCCTAAACTGTCCCTTAAAGGGCTCATTAGACTATCCCATGTAAGGCTCATTGATGACTGTCCCATGTAGGGCTCATTGATAACTTTCCCACGTAGGGCTCATTGAACGTTGAGCTTGTAGCTCTGATCGGTGGTTACTCGGGTCACAAATACTATTTTGTTTTATGCATTCATGCAATGGAATGCATCACTCACAATTACTCATCCCATTCAATCACTTTCTCATAACATCGGATCTTAGTCCGACAATCCACATTAAAGTGGAGCATTTCACAATTTCATTTATAACTAATATGCTTTTACCAATACATATTTACACATCATTCATCCGATTGACAGTCAATAGCACTTCTATATTCAAATCAATATCACAATCATCGGACCGTGGTCCAGCATTCCACATTAAAGTCGAGCATTTCACAATTTCATTTATGTGCCAATACACGATTAATAATCACATTCACATAAAATTAACACTTCAATATCTCATTCATTTAACACCTTCATCGGACCTTCATTGTCTGAATTTCAACAATCAAGACACATTCATAATTAGTCATAATCACTCAGTTTATAACATAAACAAAACAAACAATAAGGTAAGAACATCTAGGTCTACTCACAGTACGCTCCAAAATAGCATTTGCTTCCCAATTCTGGAACGTTAGAATGTGGACACTTGACCTGCACAACCTATTTATGCAAGACACACATTGCATACTCATCAATAATTGTACACATAACAACATTCATTTTTGTACAATTGTAATAATGGACTATGTACAATACATGTTCAATGATAATCTCGGGTATATGTTCTAATATACACTTTATGCTCATTTCCATTTCAAAATTCATATACGTTTCATATACTTCATTAGTACATGATCGTTCTAACTTCTCCTTTCAATCTTTGCCCTTTTTATAAGTCTAGCTTATTCTTAAGCTTACACTTCAAGAACACTTGGTTACTCTATATCATAACTCAATTTTTTCATCATCTGTTTTCTAACCTCACATGATCTCACAAAATCAAATCCCCATTCATAGCTTAGCAATTTAAACATATGAACACATTGAGGCTTATTGCCTATTTACACAAAAACCATAAATACATATATTACCCACCTAGTTGTCTTGCAAAACTTCGAGTCAATTTGTCTCTCCCCTTGTTCTTGGGTAGAATTCTCTCGGTTTCCTAAAACAAACCAAACCTCTTTCAATAGAAATCCACTTAAAAATTTTCACAATGCAAAATCTCTAAAATTGATTCTAGGACATTTAAACCCAACCAATTTCTAAACTCCATAAGTTAGAATCCTTCCAAAAATCCAAAAGAGTCAAAAAGAACTTACCTTGATTCATCACCAACAAGAGATATTTAGCTCAAATGGAAGCTCTTATCTTCCTCTTCCTTATTCTCTTCTTGAACAACTTTAAAATCTCTCTTAAAGGCTAAGGAAATTAAAACCCTAGCTTGTTCTCTCTTCTTTCTCTCTCTTTCTTTCTTCTTCTCTTCGTATTTCTCTTTTTCTTCATGATATTTCTCTTTTTTTTTGTCCATTTTCGTTCTCCCCTTAATTTATAAGCCAGACCATACTTCTTTTTTCCATTTATGCCCTTAATGAGTCCAAAAAGTCTATTTTATCCTTCCTTATAGGCTTATGTTCTTTTAAACTTAAGTGTCTTACCAGAAATATCCTTGACCATTCTTACACATCACTTTCTTCTAGAAGACTCTTCTCTATTGTCTTACGGGTCTAATATCACTAAAAGCATTCAATCTGGTTCAATGATTCAGAAGTTACACTTTAAACATTTTGGACTGTTCTTGTCCATAACAGTACACTATGCATAACTTCCATAAGAATTTTAGACATCCTAGAGACTGAATCAGATTCCAAGTCCTTCATACCATTTGTAGCTCCATGTCTCTAGTTCACCAAGAATTAGAAATCATCTCATTTTGATTTCTACAAATCAAGATATCATTAAAACACTGAAGTATGTTCAGTGGGATAACACTAGTTCATATCATTGAAGAACATACTCATTGTACCCGTCTCACTCTTTTCACTAAATCTTTCCTAATTAGCTTCATATGACTATTATTCTTGGTGGAGAAGAAGGGAAATGTCTTACGAATCCAATGGTTCAAGAATCAAGTCATTTGGAGTTCTAGAGAAGAAGTTATGGCCAAAAGACTCCAACACATTTCTTCCCTCACCTGAAATGTACATGTCTCATTGTGAATACTATAACTTTTGCTACAGATATCTGATTGACTTAGTTTTTAGACCATTGGAAAGAGGACTTCTAGATCTAAAACTTTCATGAAGACCTCGAAGGCTAATTCTATCGTCTAGCATCTTTATCGTCTCACTTTTTCATTGTCTGGTTTTATGCGTCTATTTTTTTGCGTCTGCTTTTCTGCTCAGAACATCTCCACTTATAAGACGCATAACTTTTGACTTCGATATCCAAATTTTACAAACTTTATACCGTTGGAAAGATCTACAACTTTCCAGAAGGCAACTTTGCTAGAATCTATCTTTATCAATCCCAAATTTTCCCCTCAATTCTGAAGACAAACTTTTCGTTTATACACCAACACGACACCCAATTTTTCACTTCATGACAATATTTGAGACTCTTAGACATAGAATTGAAATTCGATGTCTTCACACAAAATATAGCCATATATCTCTAGTTTAATCCAAATCAAGAATCATCTCGTTTGGATTACTAGAGAAAACGTTGTGGCTAAATGACTGAAGCATATTCAGTGAATATTTTCCAGATCACTACCAATCTTGTTTCTAAATCATTCCTTATTACAACTCATACCAAGATCACTCTTTCTACTCCTTCTACTCCTCATTTTCAATAAAAACACATTTAATATCAATTATACCCAGAAGTTGTCAATGAACGCATGTACACTTTTTTTTAAAAAAAAACATTCTGTATTTATGTGCATAAATGCTAACATGATGCCTGAGCAAGAAAATGCATCCTTAAATCTCAATTTCTCTTTGAGCTCGCATGTACTGAAATTTCAGGTCATAACCCTTAATATGGGGACGGGATGTTACACAAGGAGGTTGCATATGCTCCGTTGGGCTCTTTTCCCGCCCCTGGTGGTTCTTCCCAACCTGTCCAAAATGTGGAGGAGCCATTTGATGATGAGGTAAACGAATCTGAATTTGACGAAAGTCTAAGACTTGGTAGTTTTTCTCCAAGAAGGAGAGGTCGAGGTCCTAAACGTGGAGGTCGTTTAGGTCCTGTTATGAATGTAGTACAACCGAGAGTGGATAGACATGATGATTTCAATATCAAGATAGATATTCTGGAGTTTCAGGGTAAAATTGATGCGGATGTGTATTTTGAGTGGGTGTATGCCGTAGAGAGGATTTTTTAGCTCAAGGATATTCCAGATGAAAAAAGAGTGAAACTTGTGGCTATGAAATTCAAGAGTTATGCCGCTTTGTGGTGGGATAATGTACAAAAGAAGAGAGTTAGGGCCAGTTTGCCTAGGATTTCTACATGGTACCGGATGAAGGTTGAACTTGAAGAAACATTTGTGCCTCCTCAACATAGGCAACAAATGTTGGACAAGATGATGGGTTTGATGCAAAATAGAAGACCAATTGAAGATTATGTCATGGAGTTTGAACAATATTTGTTGAAGTGTGGTTTAGAGGAGAGTGAGGAGATCATACTTGCTCGGCTTGTTAAAGGCCTTGATTTGGAGTTGCAAAACTTTGTTAAAGTGTACCCATTTGACTCTTTGAGTGAAGCAAAGAGGCTAGCTTTTCGGGGAGAAGTCAACTTGAAGACAACCAAACCGAAACCAAGCCAAACTTTCCCACAAAGAACCAACACTCATCAAGTCCCATTTAGGCCAAGTCCCACCTCACCACAAACACCACAAACCACTCCACAAAAATCACCCCAAAGTCAAACACAATCACAACCGAGAGCCACTAATCCAAATTCACCATCAAACTTCACTCCCAAATACTACAATCCAAGAACTCCATAAAATAGCCAAAACCAAGCAATGCCTAAAACCAAGCTTAGATGCTTTAAGTGTCAAGGCTATGGCCATTTCCAATCCGAATGCCCCAGCCGAACCATCATGACCATTCAAGAGATGGAGGTCATTGATCAAGAAGTTGAATTGGAGATGGAGAATGCACTTTTTGGGGAGTTTGTTGATGCGGCCGAAACAAAGGAGATTGAAGTCGAGTATGCTCATAGTGAAAACATTGAGGCCAAGATGTTGGTGATTTGTAGATTGTTGAATAGTGAGCATGGAGGAGAAGATTGGAGGAGGAAATCCCTCTTTCACACTCATTGCATAACCGACGGTAAGAAGTGTAAGGTAGTTGTTGATAGTGGTGCTTGTGAGAACGTTGTGTCAAATGAGATGGTTGACAAGTTGAAGCTCAAAATCGAGCCCATCCCAAAGCCATATTAGCTCACTTGGTTGGACAAGAAGCATGAGCTAAAAGTCCAAAGAAGATGTTTGGTTCCTTTTGCTATAGGTGGTTACAAAGATGAAGTTTGGTGCCATGTAATTCCTATGAGTGCTTGCCACTTGCTCTTAGGAAGGCCTTGGCTATTTGATAGAGATGTTAGCCATCAAGGAAGGGCTAATACATACACTTTAAACCACATGGGCAGGAGGTTTATTCTAACTCCATTGAAACCAGTTATACGTACAAAGGTTGACAAGGAGCAAGTTTTGTTGAGTATTGAAGAAAAGAAAACTATTGTTGATGAGCCTATTGTTGGAGAAGAAAAGAAAATTATTGCATCAAGTTTTGAAATGTCTCCTCCTCCAAATGTGCAAGCTCTCCCAACCAGTAGTCCTCTTGTAACTGAAGTGACCAAGAATGATGTTTCCATGGAAACTTCACCATTAGTCGAGAAGGAACAGCCTCCAAATGAGTGTAAGAATGAGGTAATTCGGTCTAATTCCAAACCCTTAGGGACTAAATTTGAGCCTACTTTGGGAGATAGTTTTGTGGAATGCATGAATATGGTAATTGACAAGTTGAATGTGAATGTGAATATCGTTGATCACGTGCAACCGAGAACTTTATGTGAATTGTTTAGAGCTAAGCCAACCAAATTTGTTGTGCAATTTGATGATGTTGTTGCTGGTTTTGTGTCCGTACAAAATGTGGAGAGTGACCCTTGTTTGAAGTTCAATTTGCTTAAGAATTCAATTTGTGTTGATGATAATGACACTTTGTTAGAAGATAATGAACTTGCAAGACTTGTTGATGTTGATCATGTTAGTACCAATGTTGATATTGCTATGTTGAGTGGAAAAATTGGAAAATCTGTTTTTGTTGAGAAGTCTAAGCATGCTACTAGTCTTGGTTTAGTAAGGGAACTTGATGCAAGCCTTGATTTTATGACAGTTGAAAATGACCAAGTTACTAATAACATGAACTATGATGGTTTTAAAGCTAGGAAAAGGTCTAGCAAGTTGATCACAATTGGTTATTATGTATTTGACAATTGGAAGAAGAAAAAAAAAGAATTTATGGTAAGAAGCTTGAGCTAATTGAAGGATTAGATGAGGGTCCTTTGAAGGTAGTAGCATGTGAAGGGGAATCCAAGTTTGTGATTCGGATTGACAATGATTTGAGGCTAACATTTTCCTTGAATGAGATTATCATTTGTAATGAGTTCTTTGAAGAAGAAAACTTTCAAGGGTGGGTGAATGATGGAGGACCATCTCAGCCCATTTTTGTCCAAGCAAAAAACAAAAAAAAAAACAAAAAGAGCAGGTCGGTCATAGATGAGCAAAATATTGAAGCCCATTTGGAAGACGCCTATGCTGGCCACAATGAATAACCAAAGATTTTCCACAAGACTTTTTATTTAGTCTTTTACTTTCTTATTTACCTTTATTATTTACCATGTTTATGTTATATTTGGACTTTAATTACCTGCTAATGGGCTACTTTTGGACACTAATTAGTTACAGAAAATTAGCAGCCAAAAGGAATATGAGAAGTCAACATGTGACTATCCTTATTCCTTGCATTTTCCTTATTTAAACTCATGTTCTTTTCATTTGTAAAAAAAATATACATACAGATTTTTAAAACGAGATGTTTTCCTCTCAAAATTCAGACTTTGATCTGTAGGGTTTGATTGTTTTCCGAAAATAATCAAAAGGGCTTGTTTGTTTGCCGAAAACATTCAATCGTTTGTGTGTTGCGCGATTTTCAGAATTTTGTCTGACTTCCAATTTTGTTTTCTCGTTCCTGTTTCATGTGTTCATCAAATCAAAAATTTTCCTTCTTCAAGTTTGTTCATCACATCTTGAATTAAAAATCTCCAGAAGACATCTTCACCCAATTCGAACCCCAGCCTCCTCAAAATTCCCGTTTTCCTCAGCTGCCTTCATTTTATCGCCCAGATTAACATGTCACCACAAAATCCACCATAACTCAATCATTCCTTATCCGATTAATCCGATTCTTGTGTCAAAATTGTAGTTCACAAAAAGTTCTACAACTTTTCTTCTTTCCTCGAAACCAAATTCCCAGCCAATTAACCCATAAACGTCTTTGTATTTCTTGTTCCAGTTTTAGCCGATATATCCAGATTGCCCAAAACGTGTTCCAATAATCATCAAACTCTATTCCGATTACCTTCAAGTCATTTGTACATGTTTTGTACTTTGTGTATTTGGTTTAAGATTAGTGGAAATGGTCCATAGCTTAGAATGCCATTAGAATATTGTAAGCTTTTGGTCCATAATGTATTTTGGATTATGATATTGTATAAGAATTTGGTTTGTGGGAATTAGAAATGTATTTGACTATGGATGGTGTATATTGGATTTGTATATAAAGTGATTTGAGTTATGAATTTGGGATATATATATATTTATATGGATATAGATGAATGTGTTGTTGATGAAATATGAATTGTGATGATTGATGAATGCAATTGGATATGAAAATGACTTGAAGTGGTTTAGAATTTAGGATTGCATTTATGCCGAGATCCCCGGCGGAGGGTCTGGTAGATTATGACATATGTGTAATTGTCTGGAAAATATAGAAGTGAATTTATCACTTTGCAGGTTTGGGTTTTGTTTATGTGCAGTCGTTATGATGCCCGTTTTTCTTTTTAAGGTAATATAGGGATAAGTGAAATTGTGTATGGATTTATGGATCTATTGACATGGGTATGAGATTGTTATGGTAACGAATAAGAATATGATGAATAAGAAGAATCAAGAAATTTGAGATTAGCATGAGTTGAAGGATAAGTTCCCAAATAGGGAAATTATTTGTTTGATTTTTAAATAAGATGGATTAAATGATGAAAAAAAACAAAATTTATGCCGGTTCGTATAGGTCAAGTATAGGGTATCCAACGCAACGTTTCCTTAAGATACTTACTCCCTGATGTTGGACACTTGTAATGCTATTCGTTTTCTTTTTATTTGTATGTTTGGATTCCCAATTGATTCGATCTCAGATCTCATTACGCTGGTTTGTTATTTGATAACTGATTCAAATCGCTTCAGATATATTTCCGCTTCAGTTGCAATTGATCTATTTGTTTGGCATTAGTATTCGATTCCATTCGATTTCCATTTGTATTCGATTCTACTTATTTGATATTCGATTTCAATAGTATTCGATCCTATTAGCTTCGCATTTGTTTCGTTTCATTTGTTTTGGTTTTCGATTTTCTTTCCGCTTCAAGAGTGGTTATGAGAGATCATGTTAAGTTTATAAGCAGTGGGGTGATAGCGTTAAGTTTAAGCAGGTTAGGTTCCATAAACGGGATCCAACAGGATGTGTATTTTGAGTGGGTGTATGCCATAGAGAGGATTTTTGAGCTCAAGGATATTCAGGATGAAAAAGAGTGAAACTTGTAGCTATGAAATTCAAGAGTTATGTCGCTTTGTGGTGGGATAATGTACAAAAGAAGAGAGTTAGGGTCAGTTTGCCTAGGATTTCTACATGGGACCGGAAGAAGGTTGAACTTGAAGAAACATTTGTGCCTCCTCAACATAGGCAACAAATGTTGGACAAGATGATGGGTTTGACGCAAAATAGAAGACCGGTTGAAGATTATGTCATAGAGTTTGAACAATATTTGTTGAAGTGTGGTTTAGAGGAGAGTGAGGAGATCATACTTGCTCGGTTTGTTAGAGGCCTTGATTTGGAGTTGCAAAACTTTGTTAAAGTGTACCCATTTGACTCTTTGAGTGAAGCAAAGAGGCCAGCTTTTCGGGGAGAAGTCAACTTAAAGACAACCAAACCGAAACCAAGCCAAACTTTCCCACAAAGAACCAACACTCATCAAGTCCCATTTAGGCCAAGTCCCACCTCACCACAAACACCACAAACCACTCCACAAAATCACCCCAAAGCCAAACACAATCACAACCGAGAACCACTAATCCAAATTCACCATCAAACTTCACTCCCAAATACTACAATCCAAGAACTCCACAAAATAGCCAAAACCAAGCAATGCCTAAAACCAAGCTTAGATGCTTTAAGTGTCAAGGCTATGGCCATTTTCAATCCGAATACCCCAACCGAACCATCATGACCATTCAAGAGATGGAGGCCATTAATCAAGAAGTTGAATTGGAGATGGAGAATGCACTTTTTGGGGGGTTTGTTGATGTGGCCGAAACAAAGGAGATTGAAGTCGAGTATGCTCATAGTGAAAACATTGAGGCCGAGATGTTGGTGATTTGTAGATTGTTGAATAGTGAGCATGGAGGAGAAGATTGGAGGAGGAAATCCTCTTTCACACTCATTGCATAACCGACGGTAAGAAGTGTAAGGTAGTTGTTGATAGTGGTGCTTGTGAGAGCGTTGTGTCAAATGAGATGGTTGACAAGTTGAAGCCCAAAATCGAGCCCATCCCAAAGCCATATAAGCTCACTTGGTTGGACAAGAAGCATGAGCTAAAAGTCCAAAGAAGATGTTTGGTTCCTTTTGCTATAGGTGGCTACAAAGATGAAGTTTGGTGCCATGTAATTCCCATGAGTGCTTGCCACTTGCTCTTAGGAAGGCCTTGGCTATTTGATAGAGATGTTAGCCATCAAGGAAGGGCTAATACATATACTTTAGACCACATGGGCAGGAGGTTTATTCTAACTCCATTGAAACCGTTACACCTACAAAGGTTGACAAGGAGCAAGTTTTGTTGAGTATCAAGAAAAGAAAACTATTGTTGATGAGCCTATTGTTGGAGAAGAAAAGAAAACTATTGCATCAAGTTTTGAAATGTCTCCTCCTCCAAATGTGCAAGCTCTCCCAACCAAGAGTCCTCTTGTATGAAGTGATCAAGAATGATGTTTCCATGGAAACTTCGCCATTAGTCATGAAGGAACGACCTCCAAATGAGTGTAAGAATGAGGTAATTGATTCTAATTCCAAACCCCTTGGGACTAAATTTGATCCTACTTTGGGAGATAGTTTTGTGGAATGCATGAATATGGTAATTGACAAGTTGAATGTGAATGTGAATATCGTTGATCATGTGCAACCGAGAACTTTATGTGAATTGTTTAGAGCTAAGCCAACCAAATTTGTTGTGCAATTTAATGATGTTGTTGTTGGTTTTGTGTCCGTACAAAATGTGGAGAGTGACCCTTGTTTGAAGTTCAATTTGCTTAAGAATTCGGTTTGTGTTGATGATAATGACACTTTGTTGGAAGATAATGAACTTGCAAGACTTGTTGATGTTGATCATGTTAGTACCAATGTTGATATTGCTATGTTGAGTGGGAAAATTGGAAAATATGTTTTTGTTGAGAAGTCTAAGCATGCTACTAGTCTTGGTTTAGTGAGGGAACTTGATGCAAGCCTTGATTTTATGACAGTTGAAAATGACCAAGTTACTAATAACATGAACTATGATGGTTTTAAAGCTAGGAAAAGGTCTAGCAAGTTGATCACAATTGGTTATTATGTATTTGTCAATTGGAAGAAGAAAAAAAAGACTTTATGGTAAGAAGCTTGAGCTAATTGAAGAATTAGATGAGGGTCCTTTGAAGGTAGTAGCATGTGAAGGGGAATCCAAGTTTGTGATTCGGATTGACAATAATTTGAGGCTAACATTTTCCTTGAATGAGATTATCAAGAAGAAAACTTTCAAGGGTGGGTGAATGATGGAGGACCATCTCACCCATTTTCGCCCAAGCAAAAACAAAAAAAAAAAAAAAAGCGGTCGGTCATAGATGAGCAAAATATTAAAGCCCATTTGGAAGACGCCTATGCTGGCCACAATGAATAACCAAAGATTTTCCACAAGACTTTTTATTTAGTCTTTTACTTTCTTATTTACCTTTATTATTTACCATGTTTATGTTATATTTGAACTTTAATTACCTGCTAATGGGCTACTTTTGGACACTAATTAGTTACGAAAATTAGCACCAAAGGAATATGAGAAGTCAACATGTGACTATCCTTATTCCTTGCATTTTCCTTATTTAAACTCATGTTCTTTTCATTTGTAAAAAATATACATCTGATTTTTAAAACGAGATGTTTTCCTCTCAAAATTCAGACTTTGATCTGTAGGGTTTGATTGTTTTCCGAAAATAATCAAAAGGGCTTGTTTGTTTGCGAAAACATTCAATCGTTTGTGTGTTGCGCGATTTTGAATTTTATTCGACTTCCAATTTTGTTTTCTCGTTCTGTTTCATGTGTTCATCAAATCAAAATTTTCCTTCTTCAAGTTTGTTCATCACATCTTGAATTAAAATCTCGAAGACATCTTCACCCAATTCAACCCCAGCCTCCTCAAAATTCCCGTTTTCCTCAGCTGCCTTCATTTTATCGCCCAGATTAACATGTCACCACAAAATCCACCATAACTCAATCATTCCTTATCCGATTAATCCGATTCTTGTGTCAAAATTGTAGTTCACAAAAAGTTCTACAACTTTTCTTCTTTCCTCGAAACCAAATTCCCAGCCAATTAACCCATAAACGTCTTTGTATTTCTTGTTCCAGTTTTAGCCGATATATCCAGATTGCCCAAAACGTGTTCCAATAATCATCAAACTCTATTCCGATTACCTTCAAGTCATCCCGCCATCAATAGTCATTTTCTTACAAGCCATAAACAATTATATTTACATGTCACTAACAATTCTTTTAAGCCGCTGCAAGCAACTCCGTCAGAAAACAGAAAACCTTGCTAACAGTAGTATCAAACAAAAAGGAGAAACTTGTAGAAATTTTGCAGCTCAAATCATGAAAATCCTACTCATATATAACATGTACAAGATGTAAACCAAATGATTGATCCGCTAAAAGATCTATTGCCAGTTCCAGCTTGCTCTGCACAGGCTACTCTAAATGTTGATTAGCAACCTGACCCACATAGCCAATTATGGTCATTATCTTAAGCTTTTATTCCACCCAGGAGGAACATGACAAGATTCAAGGAAAAGTCAAGCCACGCCTTTTGCCGCCTCAAAGATGGTTAATTTCTCTAGAATAGGATCATGATAACAGTCTTGTGTAAGGATTCTAAGCACATCAAAGAGTGTGAGTTCATTGGAACTCAAGAGCACCGAACACTATCACTCTCCATTTCATGTTCTCCTCGTTTTCCTTTCCACATACTGATGCTGGCAATGCACGCTTTTGTTTAGCATCTTTTTTGCTTTCACAACACAGAGCACCAGTAGAAGGAACATATCTAAACTTGTCAATATCATCCATCCTCTTTTTCGCTGAACCTTCCTCACTCGTGTTGGATATAGCTTCCCTATTCTGTTTTTCCCTACTTACATCTTGTCTGCTGCCATTACACCCTCCATCAGCTTCACAAATTTTAAATGAATCTAATAACTTGGTAGAAAATTCAATCTTTCTCATTGTGGAGCTTTCTTTGCAACACTCTATTTTGCCACCATTCATTTCAAGTAATGTTTCATCGGTTTCAGGATTTTGCAGCAAACCTGATTCCTGACAAGGATGATTTCCCTTGTATTTATCAGCATACCCTAAATTCTTTGTTTTTCGATGCTCAATTTTTCCCTGAAGTTGGTACAACTGTATTCTCATCCAAATTCACCAACTCTCTAGATAAGGAATACAACCTCTCCATCGATTTTGTGAATTTGTTTAAAAAGCTTTGATCTTTAGTGCCTAAGCAACCTCTTGGAGCCTCCAGGTTCAAGTTCTCATCGAAAATTTCAGATTTTTCCGACAATGATTTCAGTTTCTCCGCAGACTTAACCAATATGTCTAGAACTTCGCCAGCATCGGTGATTAAACTACTCCTAGGAGTTTCCAAAGCTTTAGAAATCTTCAAAGGAGTCAGACATAAAGCAACATTTGAAGGTAAACCCTTTAGAAACCCTAATTTCCGTGGACGTACAGAGACTTACTTCGCTTAGACGAGGTCGATTGAGGGACGATTCCTCCTCCGAACTGATCCCGGTCCTTTCAGTCAATTCCGCCTCCAAAGAAAACCCTAAATTCGTGCCCCTCTCCAAATCAACGGTATCCAATCCTTCTTCGTTTCCCTCTTCCCCAATCGCCCGATTCCTGCGAAGATCGACGGTCACCGATTGCTTCATCTCTTGAGAGATAGAGACTGAGGAACCTTCCGGTGGGGTGTGGAAGACGTCGTTATTATCAGGAGGGGCAGTTCCCACACTTATGCACTCCTTGTGAGATTCCGGCGGCGACATCGTCAGGACTCCGGTTGGCTCCAGCGAACATTCGCCGGAGCCGTCATGGGCCTCCTCCGACTGGAAAGCAAACGGGCAGCTACGCAACAATTTCTCCTGAGAATCAGACACCTGGCAAAGGTCTGTGATAAAAAAGAAAGGATCGTCTTCTTCCATTGAGGACTCTCTCCGAGGTTCTTAGTAAGAGATTGTAATTTTGGTTAGGGTTTAATAGAGTTTAGATTTGGGGATTTCTTTTTGCTCGTTGAACTTCCCGCGCTTTTCTCATTTAACGGATAACGATGCCTAAACCTATATTACGCGTATTGTATTATATTATCAATGGTCTTTTGGAATTTGGACGTTGAGGGCAATTTAACAGTTACCCTTTTCTTATTACATATTAAATTAGTTTTACTTTAACAAATTCACGTATTGTATTTAAAATGCAGATAAAATATATATTCATCAATTATTTAATGAAGTAGCAAAAGTAAGATCAATTTACATTAAGAGAAATTTTAGATATTAAATATCCGATAAAATTAAATAATCTCATAATTCTTAGATTATCATTATTTGAAAATCGAACTTTTAAAGAAAAACATCCTTTATATTCTCAATCATTAAGATTAAAAGACCTATTAAATTTACTGAATATGGAATAATAATAAAAGATTATTATCCACATAATCGAGGTAGATATGACTAGAGCAATTATCTTCCCAGAAGCAGATCCATTTATTACTTACCTCTTTTTTCAAAGTGGACTGGTAGACACTATTTACCTATCCAATTTACAACCACTTTTTGAATTTCCTGCTGGATTTATCTTAGCAAGGAAAGATTTGTTAAAGATAGGGAAATATTTCTCAAAATCTTTAGCAGCTCTCATTTTCAAAGGAGTTGAAAATATCAAAGACATCGAAGTAGTCTTAACAAGATTGGCCTATATTTAAATCGAAATCAGCAATGGGATGTATCCACCAATAGATGCCACTCCTAATTATGAATTTCATTAGGATTTAGTCAATCAATTTAATCTTCATTGTTTTGAAGGAGTATATCAACCATGTTTAAAAATTAACTTTGAATTGTTAATAAAGATCAATTACCGTGGCACTAATATTATCATAACATCAACTTACAAAACATCAATCACTGTAGAAGCACTCCAAATCGTCAAGCAATTTCAAGAAAATTTAGGTACCCTCTACGAACCATTTTGGATCTCTGCAACCAATGCGAAACACACTTGTGCTAATAACTACAACATTATTCACAACACAAATGTTAGTGATTGCCTTCATCATCCAAAACCAACAAAGAAGAAAGTGGTTCGGATGTCATAATTGAAGACTCACCAGACGCCTCATGAGGCCCTATTTTGTGCAAATATATTAATAGGACTTTTAATCCCACTGAAAGTAAATATCCAACACATGAAAAGGAAACATTAACATGTATAAAAACTCTACAAAAGTGGAGAGTTGATTTATTACGTATTGAATTCCAAATACAAATTCCAAATATTTATGTGGATTTATCAAATATAATATTAAAGCTAATCATATTCAAGGACGATTGGTTAGAAGGCGTTGAAATTAAATCAATATACATTTCAAATTACTTATATAAAATCTTCAACTAACAATCTTGTAGATATATTAACAAGAGAATGGAAGCAGCTATAATCAGCCTCAAAGATTCGTTTAAAAAGAAAGAAGTCGAATTAGTAGAAATGCAAACAACAAGTTGGCATTATTACCAAAGAAATAAATCGTTAATAACCACAATTACTATCTTAGAAAACAACTTTCATTAGAACCTAGAAGCTATAGCCATTATCACACCTAGTATTTAGCCCATTACACCTCAATAACTTACTCAAACCACCACTTCAAAGATAAGCCCATTATCCAACACTATTTTCATAAAAAATTCACCACAAAGAACCCAAAATATATGTCATTTTTAATGGACCTATAGTCATAATTTATAATGAATGGTATAAAACTACCCTTCATATTAACAATAAGCCTACAATTATTCATCGAAGTTATCCAACACGCACTGAAGTTGAAAAAGCCCTTGTTGAATTTAAAGAACTATCTTTTTGACCACAATATAAACTAGTACTTGAAAAAATAACCCTCTCTTTCCAAAATGACCAATTTAGGTAAACACGTCAATTTAGAAAAAATCAATGTCATTCCCACAAGAGCTTTTAAGAAAGAAATGTGAAAAATTACATCATTATTTGTACATGTTTTGTACTTTGTGTATTTGGTTTAAGATTAGTGGAAATGGTCCATAGCTTAGAATGCCATTAGAATATTGTAAGCTTTTGGTCCATAATGTATTTTGGATTATGATATTGTATAAGAATTTGGTTTGTGGGAATTAGAAATGTATTTGACTATGGATGGTGTATATTGGATTTGTATATAAAGTGATTTGAGTTATGAATTTGGGATATATATATATTTATATGGATATAGATGAATGTGTTGTTGATGAAATATGAATTGTGATGATTGATGAATGCAATTGGATATGAAAATGACTTGAAGTGGTTTAGAATTTAGGATTGCATTTACGCCGAGATCCCCGCGGAGGGTCAGTAGATTATGACATATGTGTAATTGTCGGAAAATATAAGTGAATTTATCACTTTGCGGGTTTGGGTTTTGTTTATGTGCGATCGTTATGATGCCCGTTTTCTTTTAAGGTAATATAGGGATAAGTGAAATTGTGTATGGATTTATGGATCTATTGACATGGGTATGAGATTGTTATGGTAACGAATAAGAATATGATGAATAAGAAGAATCAAGAAATTTGAGATTAGCATGAGTTGAAGGATAAGTTCCCAAATAGGAAATTATTTGTTTGATTTTAAATAAGATGGATTAAATGATGAAAAAACAAAATTTATGCGGTTCGTATAGGTCAAGTATAGGGTATCCAACATAACGCTTCCTTAAGATACTTACTCCCGATGTTGGACACTTGTAATGCTATTCGTTTTCTTTTTATTTGTATGTTTGGATTCCCAATTGGATTCGATCTCAGATACATTACGCTGGTTTGTTATTTGATAATCTGATTCGAAATCGCTTCGTATATATTTCCGTTTCAGTTGCAATTGATCTATTTGTTTGGCATTCGTATTCGATTCCATTCGATTTCCATTTGTATTCGATTCTACTTATTTGATATTCGATTTCAATAGTATTCGATCCTATTAGCCGCATTTGTTTCGTTTCATTTGTTTTGGTTTTCGATTTTCTTTCCGCTTCAAGAGTGGTTATGAGAGATCATGTTAAGTTTATAAGCAGTGGGGTGATAGCGTTAAGTTTAAGCAGGTTAGGTTCCATAAACGGGATCCAACAGGATGTGTATTTTGAGTGGGTGTATGCCATAGAGAGGATTTTTGAGCTCAAGGATATTCCGGATGAAAAAAGAGTGAAACTTGTAGCTATGAAATTCAAGAGTTATGTCGCTTTGTGGTGGGATAATGTACAAAAGAAGAGAGTTAGGTCGGTTTGCCTAGGATTTCTACATGGGACCGGAAGAAGGTTGAACTTGAAGAAACATTTGTGCCTCCTCAACATAGGCAACAAATGTTGGACAAGATGATGGGTTTGACGCAAAATAGAAGACCGGTTGAAGATTATGTCATAGAGTTTGAACAATATTTGTTGAAGTGTGGTTTAGAGGAGAGTGAGGAGATCATACTTGCTCGGTTTGTTAGAGGCCTTGATTTGGAGTTGCAAAACTTTGTTAAAGTGTACCCATTTGACTCTTTGAGTGAAGCAAAGAGGCCAGCTTTTCGGGGAGAAGTCAACTTAAAGACAACCAAACCGAAACCAAGCCAAACTTTCCCACAAAGAACCAACACTCATCAAGTCCCATTTAGGCCAAGTCCCACCTCACCACAAACACCACAAACCACTCCACAAAAATCACCCCAAAGCCAAACACAATCACAACCGAGAACCACTAATCCAAATTCACCATCAAACTTCACTCCCAAATACTACAATCCAAGAACTCCACAAAATAGCCAAAACCAAGCAATGCCTAAAACCAAGCTTAGATGCTTTAAGTGTCAAGGCTATGGCCATTTTCAATCCGAATACCCCAACCGAACCATCATGACCATTCAAGAGATGGAGGCCATTAATCAAGAAGTTGAATTGGAGATGGAGAATGCACTTTGGGGGTTTGTTGATGTGGCCGAAACAAAGGAGATTGAAGTCGAGTATGCTCATAGTGAAAACATTGAGGCCGAGATGTTGGTGATTTGTAGATTGTTGAATAGTGAGCATGGAGGAGAAGATTGGAGGAGGAAATCCCTCTTTCACACTCATTGCATAACCGACGGTAAGAAGTGTAAGGTAGTTGTTGATAGTGGTGCTTGTGAGAACGTTGTGTCAAATGAGATGGTTGACAAGTTGAAGCCCAAAATCGAGCCCATCCCAAAGCCATATAAGCTCACTTGGTTGGACAAGAAGCATGAGCTAAAAGTCCAAAGAAGATGTTTGGTTCCTTTTGCTATAGGTGGCTACAAAGATGAAGTTTGGTGCCATGTAATTCCCATGAGTGCTTGCCACTTGCTCTTAGGAAGGCCTTGGCTATTTGATAGAGATGTTAGCCATCAAGGAAGGGCTAATACATATACTTTAGACCACATGGGCAGGAGGTTTATTCTAACTCCATTGAAACAGGTTACACCTACAAAGGTTGACAAGGAGCAAGTTTTGTTGAGTATTGAAGAAAAGAAAACTATTGTTGATGAGCCTATTGTTGGAGAAGAAAAGAAAACTATTGCATCAAGTTTTGAAATGTCTCCTCCTCCAAATGTGCAAGCTCTCCCAACCAGTAGTCCTCTTGTAGCTGAAGTGATCAAGAATGATGTTTCCATGGAAACTTCGCCATTAGTCATGAAGGAACACCTCCAAATGAGTGTAAGAATGAGGTAATTCGGTCTAATTCCAAACCCTTAGGGACTAAATTTGATCCTACTTTGGGAGATAGTTTTGTGGAATGCATGAATATGGTAATTGACAAGTTGAATGTGAATGTGAATATCGTTGATCATGTGCAACCGAGAACTTTATGTGAATTGTTTAGAGCTAAGCCAACCAAATTTGTTGTGCAATTTAATGATGTTGTTGTTGGTTTTGTGTCCGTACAAAATGTGGAGAGTGACCCTTGTTTGAAGTTCAATTTGCTTAAGAATTCGGTTTGTGTTGATGATAATGACACTTTGTTGGAAGATAATGAACTTGCAAGACTTGTTGATGTTGATCATGTTAGTACCAATGTTGATATTGCTATGTTGAGTGGGAAAATTGGAAAATATGTTTTGTTGAGAAGTCTAAGCATGCTACTAGTCTTGGTTTAGTGAGGAACTTGATGCAAGCCTTGATTTTATGACGAGTTGAAAATGACCAAGTTACTAATAACATGAACTATGATGGTTTTAAAGCTAGGAAAAGGTCTAGCAAGTTGATCACAATTGGTTATTATGTATTTGTCAATTGGAAGAAGAAAAAAAAGACTTTATGGTAAGAAGCTTGAGCTAATTGAAGAATTAGATGAGGGTCCTTTGAAGGTAGTAGCATGTGAAGGGGAATCCAAGTTTGTGATTCGGATTGACAATAATTTGAGGCTAACATTTTCCTTGAATGAGATTATCAAGAAGAAAACTTTCAAGGGTGGGTGAATGATGGAGGACCATCTCAGCCCATTTTCGTCCAAGCAAAAAAAAAAAAAAAAAAAAAAGAGCAGGTCGGTCATAGATGAGCAAAATATTAAAGCCCATTTGGAAGACGCCTATGCCGCCACAATGAATAACCAAAGATTTTCCACAAGACTTTTATTTAGTCTTTTACTTTCTTATTTACCTTTATTATTTACCATGTTTATGTTATATTTGAACTTTAATTACCTGCTAATGGGCTACTTTTGGACACTAATTAGTTACAGAAAATTAGCAGCCAAAAGGAATATGAGAAGTCAACATGTGACTATCCTTATTCCTTGCATTTTCCTTATTTAAACTCATGTTCTTTTCATTTGTAAAAAATATACATACTGATTTTTAAAGCGAGATGTTTTCCTCTCAAAATTCAGACTTTGATCTGTAGGGTTTGATTGTTTTCGAAAATAATCAAAAGGGCTTGTTTGTTTGCGAAAACATTCAATCGTTTGTGTGTTCGCGATTTTCGAATTTTGTCGACTTCCAATTTTGTTTTCTCGTTCTGTTTCATGTGTTCATCAAATCAAAATTTTCCTTCTTCAAGTTTGTTCATCACATCTTGAATTAAAATCTCGAAGACATCTTCACCCAATTCGAACCCCACCTCCTCAAAATTCCGTTTTCCTCAGCTGCCTTCATTTTATCGCCAGATTAACATGTCACCACAAAATCCACCATAACTCAATCATTCCTTATCCGATTAATCCGATTCTTGTGTCAAAATTGTAGTTCACAAAAGTTCTACAACTTTTCTTCTTTCCTCGAAACCAAATTCCCAGCCAATTAACCCATAAACGTCTTTGTATTTCTTGTTCCAGCTTTTAGCGATATATCCAGATTGCCCAAAACGTGTTCCAATAATCATCAAACTCTATTCGATTACCTTCAAGTCATCCCGCCATCAATAGTCATTTTCTTACAAGCCATAAACAATTATATTTACATGTCACTAACAATTCTTTTAAGCACGCAAGCAACTCCGTCAGAAAACAGAAAACCTTGCTAACAGTAGTATCAAACAAAAAGGAGAAACTTGTAGAAATTTTGCAGCTCAAATCATGAAAATCCTACTCATATATAACATGTACAAGATGTAAACCAAATGATTGATCCGCTAAAAGATCTATTGCCAGTTCCAGCTTGCTCTGCACAGGCTACTCTAAATGTTGATTAGCAACCTGACCCACATAGCCAATTATGGTCATTATCTTAAGCTTTTATTCCCACCGAGGAGGAACATGACAAGATTCAAGGAAAAGTCAAGCCACGCCTTTTTGCCGCCTCAAAGATGGTTAATTTCTCTAGAATAGGATCATGATAACAGTCTTGTGTAAGGATTCTAAGCACATCAAAGAGTGTGAGTTCATTGGAACCTGAAGAGCACCGAACACTATCACTCTCCATTTCATGTTCTCCTGCGTTTTCCTTTCCACATACTGATGCTGGCAATGCACGCTTTTGTTTAGCATCTTTTTTGCTTTCACAACACAGAGCACCAGTAGAAGGAACATATCTAAACTTGTCAATATCATCCATCCTCTTTTTCGCTGAACCTTCCTCACTCGTGTTGGATATAGCTTCCCTATTCTGTTTTTCCCTACTTACATCTTGTCTGCTGCCATTACACCCTCCATCAGCTTCACAAATTTTAAATGAATCTAATAACTTGGTAGAAAATTCAATCTTTCTCATTGTGGAGCTTTCTTTGCAACACTCTATTTTGCCACCATTCATTTCAAGTAATGTTTCATCGGTTTCAGGATTTTGCAGCAAACCTGATTCCTGACAAGGATGATTTCCCTTGTATTTATCAGCATACCCTAAATTCTTTGTTTTTCGATGCTCAATTTTTCCCTGAAGTTGGTACAACTGTATTCTCATCCAAATTCACCAACTCTCTAGATAAGGAATACAACCTCTCCATCGATTTTGTGAATTTGTTTAAAAAGCTTTGATCTTTAGTGCCTAAGCAACCTCTTGGAGCCTCCAGGTTCAAGTTCTCATCGAAAATTTCAGATTTTTCCGACAATGATTTCAGTTTCTCCGCAGACTTAACCAATATGTCTAGAACTTCGCCAGCATCGGTGATTAAACTACTCCTAGGAGTTTCCAAAGCTTTAGAAATCTTCAAAGGAGTCAGACATAAAGCAACATTTGAAGGTAAACCCCTTTTAGAAACCCTAATTTCCGTGGACGTACAGAGACTTACTTCGCTTAGACGAGGTCGATTGAGGGACGATTCCTCCTCCGAACTGATCCCGGTCCTTTCAGTCAATTCCGCCTCCAAAGAAAACCCTAAATTCGTGCCCCTCTCCAAATCAACGGTATCCAATCCTTCTTCGTTTCCCTCTTCCCCAATCGCCCGATTCCTGCGAAGATCGACGGTCACCGATTGCTTCATCTCTTGAGAGATAGAGACTGAGGAACCTTCCGGTGGGGTGTGGAAGACGTCGTTATTATCAGGAGGGGCAGTTCCCACACTTATGCACTCCTTGTGAGATTCCGGCGGCGACATCGTCAGGACTCCGGTTGGCTCCAGCGAACATTCGCCGGAGCCGTCATGGGCCTCCTCCGACTGGAAAGCAAACGGGCAGCTACGCAACAATTTCTCCTGAGAATCAGACACCTGGCAAAGGTCTGTGATAAAAAAGAAAGGATCGTCTTCTTCCATTGAGGACTCTCTCCGAGGTTCTTAGTAAGAGATTGTAATTTTGGTTAGGGTTTAATAGAGTTTAGATTTGGGGATTTCTTTTTGCTCGTTGAACTTCCCGCGCTTTTCTCATTTAACGGATAACGATGCCTAAACCTATATTACGCGTATTGTATTATATTATCAATGGTCTTTTGGAATTTGGACGTTGAGGGCAATTTAACAGTTACCCTTTTCTTATTACATATTAAATTAGTTTTACTTTAACAAATTCACGTATTGTATTTAAAATGCAGATAAAATATATATTCATCAATTATTTAATGAAGTAGCAAAAGTAAGATCAATTTACATTAAGAGAAATTTTAGATATTAAATATCCGATAAAATTAAATAATCTCATAATTCTTAGATTATCATTATTTGAAAATCGAACTTTTAAAGAAAAACATCCTTTATATTCTCAATCATTAAGATTAAAAGACCTATTAAATTTTCTGAGAATATGGAATAATAATAAAAGATTATTATCCACATAATCGAGGTAGATATAGACCTAGAGCAATTATCTTCCCAGAAGCAGATCCATTTATTACTTACCTCTTTTTTCAAAGTGGACTGGTAGACACTATTTACCTATCCAATTTACAACCACTTTTTGAATTTCCTGCTGGATTTATCTTAGCAAGGAAAGATTTGTTAAAGATAGGGAAATATTTCTCAAAATCTTTAGCAGCTCTCATTTTCAAAGGAGTTGAAAATATCAAAGACATCGAAGTAGTCTTAACAAGATTGGCCTATATTTAAATCGAAATCAGCAATGGGATGTATCCACCAATAGATGCCACTCCTAATTATGAATTTCATTAGGATTTAGTCAATCAATTTAATCTTCATTGTTTTGAAGGAGTATATCAACCATGTTTAAAAATTAACTTTGAATTGTTAATAAAGATCAATTACTGTGGCACTAATATTATCATAACATCAACTTACAAAACATCAATCACTGTAGAAGCACTCCAAATCGTCAAGCAATTTCAAGAAAATTTAGGTACCCTCTCTGAACCATTTTTGGATCTCTGCAACCAACAGAAACACACCTTGTGCCAATAACTACAACATTATTCACAACACAAATGTTCGCATTGCCCTTCATCATCCAAAACCAACAAAGAAGAAAGTGGTTCAGATGTCATAATTGAAGACTCACTGTACGCCTCATGTAGGCCCTATTTTGTGCAAATATATTAATAGGACTTTTAATCCCACCGAAAGTAAATATCCAACACATGAAAAGGAAACATTAACATGTATAAAACTCTACAAAAGTGGAGAGTTGATTTATTACGTATTGAATTCCAAATACAAATTCCAAATATTTATGTGGATTTATCAAATATAATATTAAAGCTAATCATATTCAAGGACGATTGGTTAGAAGGCAGTTGAAATTAAATCAATATACATTTCAAATTACTTATATAAAATCTTCAACTAACAATCTTGTAGATATATTAACAAGAGAATGGAAGCACTATAATCGACCTCAAAGATTCGTTTAAAAAGAAAGAAGTCGAATTAGTAGAAATGCAAAGAACAAGTTGGCATTATTACCAAAGAAATAAATCAGTTAATAACCACAATTACTATCTTAGAAAAACAACTTTCATTAGAACCTACCGAAGCTATAGCCATTATCACACCTAGTATTTAGCCCATTACACCTCAATAACTTACTCAAACCACCACTTCAGTATTAAGCCCATTATCCAACACTATTTTTCATAAAAAAAATTCGACCACAAAGAACCCAAAATATATGTCATTTTTAATGGACCTATAGTCATAATTTATAATGAATGGTATAAAACTACCCTTCATATTAACAATAAGCCTACAATTATTCATCGAAGTTATCCAACACGCACTGAAGTTGAAAAAGCCCTTGTTGAATTTAAAGAACTATCTTTTTGACCACAATATAAACTAGTACTTGAAAAAATAACCCTCTCTTTCCAAAATGACCAATTTAGGTAAACACGTCAATTTAGAAAAAATCAATGTCATTCCCACAAGAGCTTTTAAGAAAGAAATGTGAAAATTACATCATTATTTGTACATGTTTTGTACTTTGTGTATTTGGTTTAAGATTAGTGGAAATGGTCCATAGCTTAGAATGCCATTAGAATATTGTAAGCTTTTGGTCCATAATGTATTTTGGATTATGATATTGTATAAGAATTTGGTTTGTGGGAATTAGAAATGTATTTGACTATGGATGGTGTATATTGGATTTGTATATAAAGTGATTTGAGTTATGAATTTGGGATATATATATATTTATATGGATATAGATGAATGTGTTGTTGATGAAATATGAATTGTGATGATTGATGAATGCAATTGGATATGAAAATGACTTGAAGTGGTTTAGAATTTAGGATTGCATTTACGCCGAGATCCCGGCGGAGGGTCCAGTAGATTATGACATATGTGTAATTGTTCGGAAAATATGAAGTGAATTTATCACTTTGCGTGTTTGGGTTTTGTTTATGTGCGGTCGTTATGATGCCCGTTTTCTTTTTAAGGTAATATAGGGATAAGTGAAATTGTGTATGGATTTATGGATCTATTGACATGGGTATGAGATTGTTATGGTAACGAATAAGAATATGATGAATAAGAAGAATCAAGAAATTTGAGATTAGCATGAGTTGAAGGATAAGTTCCCAAATAGGGAAATTATTTGTTTGATTTTTAAATAAGATGGATTAAATGATGAAAAAAAACAAAATTTATGCCGGTTCGTATAGGTCAAGTATAGGGTATCCAACGCAACGTTTCCTTAAGATACTTACTCCCTGATGTTGGACACTTGTAATGCTATTCGTTTTCTTTTTATTTGTATGTTTGGATTCCCAATTGGATTCGATCAGATATCATTACTGGTTTGTTATTTGATAACTGATTCAAATCGCTTCAGTATATATTTCCGTTTCAGTTGCAATTGATCTATTTGTTTGGCATTCGTATTCGATTCCATTCGATTTCCATTTGTATTCGATTCTACTTATTTGATATTCGATTTCAATAGTATTCGATCCTATTAGCTTCGCATTTGTTTCGTTTCATTTGTTTTGGTTTTCGATTTTCTTTCCGCTTCAAGAGTGGTTATGAGAGATCATGTTAAGTTTATAAGCAGTGGGGTGATAGCGTTAAGTTTAAGCAGGTTAGGTTCCATAAACGGGATCCAACAGGATGTGTATTTTGAGTGGGTGTATGCCATAGAGAGGATTTTTGAGCTCAAGGATATTCCGGATGAAAAAAGAGTGAAACTTGTAGCTATGAAATTCAAGAGTTATGTCGCTTTGTGGTGGGATAATGTACAAAAGAAGAGAGTTAGGGTCAGTTTGCCTAGGATTTCTACATGGGACCGGAAGAAGGTTGAACTTGAAGAAACATTTGTGCCTCCTCAACATAGGCAACAAATGTTGGACAAGATGATGGGTTTGACGCAAAATAGAAGACCGGTTGAAGATTATGTCATAGAGTTTGAACAATATTTGTTGAAGTGTGGTTTAGAGGAGAGTGAGGAGATCATACTTGCTCGGTTTGTTAGAGGCCTTGATTTGGAGTTGCAAAACTTTGTTAAAGTGTACCCATTTGACTCTTTGAGTGAAGCAAAGAGGCCAGCTTTTCGGGGAGAAGTCAACTTAAAGACAACCAAACCGAAACCAAGCCAAACTTTCCCACAAAGAACCAACACTCATCAAGTCCCATTTAGGCCAAGTCCCACCTCACCACAAACACCACAAACCACTCCACAAAATCACCCCAAAGCCAAACACAATCACAACCGAGAACCACTAATCCAAATTCACCATCAAACTTCACTCCCAAATACTACAATCCAAGAACTCCACAAAATAGCCAAAACCAAGCAATGCCTAAAACCAAGCTTAGATGCTTTAAGTGTCAAGGCTATGGCCATTTTCAATCCGAATACCCCAACCGAACCATCATGACCATTCAAGAGATGGAGGCCATTAATCAAGAAGTTGAATTGGAGATGGAGAATGCACTTTTTGGGGGGTTTGTTGATGTGGCCGAAACAAAGGAGATTGAAGTCGAGTATGCTCATAGTGAAAACATTGAGGCCGAGATGTTGGTGATTTGTAGATTGTTGAATAGTGAGCATGGAGGAGAAGATTGGAGGAGGAAATCCTCTTTCACACTCATTGCATAACCGACGGTAAGAAGTGTAAGGTAGTTGTTGATAGTGGTGCTTGTGAGAACGTTGTGTCAAATGAGATGGTTGACAAGTTGAAGCCCAAAATCGAGCCCATCCCAAAGCCATATAAGCTCACTTGGTTGGACAAGAAGCATGAGCTAAAAGTCCAAAGAAGATGTTTGGTTCCTTTTGCTATAGGTGGCTACAAAGATGAAGTTTGGTGCCATGTAATTCCCATGAGTGCTTGCCACTTGCTCTTAGGAAGGCCTTGGCTATTTGATAGAGATGTTAGCCATCAAGGAAGGGCTAATACATATACTTTAGACCACATGGGCAGGAGGTTTATTCTAACTCCATTGAAACCGGTTACACCTACAAAGGTTGACAAGGAGCAAGTTTTGTTGAGTATTGAAGAAAAGAAAACTATTGTTGATGAGCCTATTGTTGGAGAAGAAAAGAAAACTATTGCATCAAGTTTTGAAATGTCTCCTCCTCCAAATGTGCAAGCTCTCCCAACCAGTAGTCCTCTTGTAGCTGAAGTGATCAAGAATGATGTTTCCATGGAAACTTCGCCATTAGTCGCGAAGGAACAGCCTCCAAATGAGTGTAAGAATGAGGTAATTCGGTCTAATTCCAAACCCTTAGGGACTAAATTTGATCCTACTTTGGGAGATAGTTTTGTGGAATGCATGAATATGGTAATTGACAAGTTGAATGTGAATGTGAATATCGTTGATCATGTGCAACCGAGAACTTTATGTGAATTGTTTAGAGCTAAGCCAACCAAATTTGTTGTGCAATTTAATGATGTTGTTGTTGGTTTTGTGTCCGTACAAAATGTGGAGAGTGACCCTTGTTTGAAGTTCAATTTGCTTAAGAATTCGGTTTGTGTTGATGATAATGACACTTTGTTGGAAGATAATGAACTTGCAAGACTTGTTGATGTTGATCATGTTAGTACCAATGTTGATATTGCTATGTTGAGTGGGAAAATTGGAAAATATGTTTTGTTGAGAAGTCTAAGCATGCTACTAGTCTTGGTTTAGTGAGGAACTTGATGCAAGCCTTGATTTTATGACGATTGAAAATGACCAAGTTACTAATAACATGAACTATGATGGTTTTAAAGCTAGGAAAAGGTCTAGCAAGTTGATCACAATTGGTTATTATGTATTTGTCAATTGGAAGAAGAAAAAAAAGACTTTATGGTAAGAAGCTTGAGCTAATTGAAGAATTAGATGAGGGTCCTTTGAAGGTAGTAGCATGTGAAGGGGAATCCAAGTTTGTGATTCGGATTGACAATAATTTGAGGCTAACATTTTCCTTGAATGAGATTATCAAGAAGAAAACTTTCAAGGGTGGGTGAATGATGGAGGACCATCTCAGCCCATTTTCGTCCAAGCAAAAAAAAAAAAAAAACAAAAAGAGCAGGTCGGTCATAGATGAGCAAAATATTAAAGCCCATTTGGAAGACGCCTATGCTGGCCACAATGAATAACCAAAGATTTTCCACAAGACTTTTTATTTAGTCTTTTACTTTCTTATTTACCTTTATTATTTACCATGTTTATGTTATATTTGAACTTTAATTACCTGCTAATGGGCTACTTTTGGACACTAATTAGTTACAGAAAATTAGCAGCCAAAAGGAATATGAGAAGTCAACATGTGACTATCCTTATTCCTTGCATTTTCCTTATTTAAACTCATGTTCTTTTCATTTGTAAAAAAAATATACATACAGATTTTTAAAACGAGATGTTTTCCTCTCAAAATTCAGACTTTGATCTGTAGGGTTTGATTGTTTTCCGAAAATAATCAAAAGGGCTTGTTTGTTTGCCGAAAACATTCAATCGTTTGTGTGTTCTTGCGATTTTCGAATTTTGTCGACTTCCAATTTTGTTTTCTCGTTCTGTTTCATGTGTTCATCAAATCAAAATTTTCCTTCTTCAAGTTTGTTCATCACATCTTGAATTAAAATCTCGAAGACATCTTCACCCAATTCAACCCCAGCCTCCTCAAAATTCCCGTTTTCCTCAGTGCCTTCATTTTATCGCCCAGATTAACATGTCACCACAAAATCCACCATAACTCAATCATTCCTTATCCGATTAATCCGATTCTTGTGTCAAAATTGTAGTTCACAAAAGTTCTACAACTTTTCTTCTTTCCTCAAACCAAATTCCCAGCCAATTAACCCATAAACGTCTTTGTATTTCTTGTTCCAGTTTTAGCCGATATATCCAGATTGCCCAAAACGTGTTCCAATAATCATCAAACTCTATTCCGATTACCTTCAAGTCATCCCGCCATCAATAGTCATTTTCTTACAAGCCATAAACAATTATATTTACATGTCACTAACAATTCTTTTAAGCCGCTGCAAGCAACTCCGTCAGAAAACAGAAAACCTTGCTAACAGTAGTATCAAACAAAAAGGAGAAACTTGTAGAAATTTTGCAGCTCAAATCATGAAAATCCTACTCATATATAACATGTACAAGATGTAAACCAAATGATTGATCCGCTAAAAGATCTATTGCCGCCCACTTGCTCGCATGAGCTACTCTAAATGTTGATTAGCAACCTGACCCACATAGCCAATTATGGTCATTATCTTAAGCTTTTTATTCCCACCCGAGGAGGAACATGACAAGATTCAAGGAAAAGTCAAGCCACGCCTTTTTGCCGCCTCAAAGATGGTTAATTTCTCTAGAATAGGATCATGATAACAGTCTTGTGTAAGGATTCTAAGCACATCAAAGAGTGTGAGTTCATTGGAACCTGAAGAGCACCGAACACTATCACTCTCCATTTCATGTTCTCCTGCGTTTTCCTTTCCACATACTGATGCTGGCAATGCACGCTTTTGTTTAGCATCTTTTTTGCTTTCACAACACAGAGCACCAGTAGAAGGAACATATCTAAACTTGTCAATATCATCCATCCTCTTTTTCGCTGAACCTTCCTCACTCGTGTTGGATATAGCTTCCCTATTCTGTTTTTCCCTACTTACATCTTGTCTGCTGCCATTACACCCTCCATCAGCTTCACAAATTTTAAATGAATCTAATAACTTGGTAGAAAATTCAATCTTTCTCATTGTGGAGCTTTCTTTGCAACACTCTATTTTGCCACCATTCATTTCAAGTAATGTTTCATCGGTTTCAGGATTTTGCAGCAAACCTGATTCCTGACAAGGATGATTTCCCTTGTATTTATCAGCATACCCTAAATTCTTTGTTTTTCGATGCTCAATTTTTCCCTGAAGTTGGTACAACTGTATTCTCATCCAAATTCACCAACTCTCTAGATAAGGAATACAACCTCTCCATCGATTTTGTGAATTTGTTTAAAAAGCTTTGATCTTTAGTGCCTAAGCAACCTCTTGGAGCCTCCAGGTTCAAGTTCTCATCGAAAATTTCAGATTTTTCCGACAATGATTTCAGTTTCTCCGCAGACTTAACCAATATGTCTAGAACTTCGCCAGCATCGGTGATTAAACTACTCCTAGGAGTTTCCAAAGCTTTAGAAATCTTCAAAGGAGTCAGACATAAAGCAACATTTGAAGGTAAACCCTTTAGAAACCCTAATTTCCGTGGACGTACAGAGACTTACTTCGCTTAGACGAGGTCGATTGAGGGACGATTCCTCCTCCGAACTGATCCCGGTCCTTTCAGTCAATTCCGCCTCCAAAGAAAACCCTAAATTCGTGCCCCTCTCCAAATCAACGGTATCCAATCCTTCTTCGTTTCCTCTTCCCCAATCGCCCGATTCCTGCGAAGATCGACGGTCACCGATTGCTTCATCTCTTGAGAGATAGAGACTGAGGAACCTTCCGGTGGGGTGTGGAAGACGTCGTTATTATCAGGAGGGGCAGTTCCCACACTTATGCACTCCTTGTGAGATTCCGGCGGCGACATCGTCAGGACTCCGGTTGGCTCCAGCGAACATTCGCCGGAGCCGTCATGGGCCTCCTCCGACTGGAAAGCAAACGGGCAGCTACGCAACAATTTCTCCTGAGAATCAGACACCTGGCAAAGGTCTGTGATAAAAAAGAAAGGATCGTCTTCTTCCATTGAGGACTCTCTCCGAGGTTCTTAGTAAGAGATTGTAATTTTGGTTAGGGTTTAATAGAGTTTAGATTTGGGGATTTCTTTTTGCTCGTTGAACTTCCCGCGCTTTTCTCATTTAACGGATAACGATGCCTAAACCTATATTACGCGTATTGTATTATATTATCAATGGTCTTTTGGAATTTGGACGTTGAGGGCAATTTAACAGTTACCCTTTTCTTATTACATATTAAATTAGTTTTACTTTAACAAATTCACGTATTGTATTTAAAAATGCAGATAAAATATATATTCATCAATTATTTAATGAAGTAGCAAAAGTAAGATCAATTTACATTAAGAGAAATTTTAGATATTAAATATCCGATAAAATTAAATAATCTCATAATTCTTAGATTATCATTATTTGAAAATCGAACTTTTAAAGAAAAACATCCTTTATATTCTCAATCATTAAGATTAAAAAGACCTATTAAATTTACAGAATATGGAATAATAATAAAAGATTATTATCCACATAATCGAGGTAGATATAGACCTAGAGCAATTATCTTCCCAGAAGCAGATCCATTTATTACTTACCTCTTTTTTCAAAGTGGATTTGGTAGACACTATTTACCTATCCAATTTACAACCACTTTTGAATTTCTCATTGGATTTATCTTAGCAAGGAAAGATTTGTTAAAGATAGGAAATATTTCTCAAAATCTTTAGCACTCTCATTTTCAAAGGAGTTGAAAATATCAAAGACATCAAGTAGTCTTAACAAGATTGGCCTATATTTAAATCGAAATCAGCAATGGGATGTATCCACCAATAGATGCCACTCCTAATTATGAATTTCATTAGGATTTAGTCAATCAATTTAATCTTCATTGTTTTGAAGGAGTATATCAACCATGTTTAAAAATTAACTTTGAATTGTTAATAAAGATCAATTACTGTGGCACTAATATTATCATAACATCAACTTACAAAACATCAATCACTGTAGAAGCACTCCAAATCGTCAAGCAATTTCAAGAAAATTTAGGTACCCTCTCTGAACCATTTTTGGATCTCTGCAACCAACAGAAACACACCTTGTGCCAATAACTACAACATTATTCACAACACAAATGTTCAGATTGCCTTCATCATCCAAAACCAACAAAGAAGAAAGTGGTTCAGATGTCATAATTGAAGACTCACCGACGCCTCATGAGGCCCTATTTTGTGCAAATATATTAATAGGACTTTTAATCCCTCGAAAGTAAATATCCAACACATGAAAAGGAAACATTAACATGTATAAAAACTCTACAAAAGTGGAGAGTTGATTTATTACGTATTGAATTCCAAATACAAATTCCAAATATTTATGTGGATTTATCAAATATAATATTAAAGCTAATCATATTCAAGGACGATTGGTTAGAAGGCGGTTGAAATTAAATCAATATACATTTCAAATTACTTATATAAAATCTTCAACTAACAATCTTGTAGATATATTAACAAGAGAATGGAAGCATTATAATCACCTCAAAGATTCGTTTAAAAAGAAAGAAGTCGAATTAGTAGAAATGCAAGAACAAGTTGGCATTATTACCAAAGAAATAAATCGATTAATAACCACAATTACTATCTTAGAAAACAACTTTCATTAGAACCTACCAAGCTATAGCCATTATCACACCTAGTATTTAGCCCATTACACCTCAACAACTTACTCAAACCACCACTTCAGTATTAAGCCCATTATCCAACACTATTTTTCATAAAAAAAATTCGACCACAAAGAACCCAAAATATATGTCATTTTTAATGGACCTATAGTCATAATTTATAATGAATGGTATAAAACTACCCTTCATATTAACAATAAGCCTACAATTATTCATCGAAGTTATCCAACACGCACTGAAGTTGAAAAAGCCCTTGTTGAATTTAAAGAACTATCTTTTTGACCACAATATAAACTAGTACTTGAAAAAATAACCCTCTCTTTCCAAAATGACCAATTTAGGTAAACACGTCAATTTAGAAAAAATCAATGTCATTCCCACAAGAGCTTTTAAGAAAGAAATGTGAAAAATTACATCATTATTTGTACATGTTTTGTACTTTGTGTATTTGGTTTAAGATTAGTGGAAATGGTCCATAGCTTAGAATGCCATTAGAATATTGTAAGCTTTTGGTCCATAATGTATTTTGGATTATGATATTGTATAAGAATTTGGTTTGTGGGAATTAGAAATGTATTTGACTATGGATGGTGTATATTGGATTTGTATATAAAGTGATTTGAGTTATGAATTTGGGATATATATATATTTATATGGATATAGATGAATGTGTTGTTGATGAAATATGAATTGTGATGATTGATGAATGCAATTGGATATGAAAATGACTTGAAGTGGTTTAGAATTTAGGATTGCATTTATGCCGAGATCCCCGTGAGGGTCCGTAGATTATGACATATGTGTAATTGTTCGGAAAATATGAAGTGAATTTATCACTTTGCAGGTTTGGGTTTTGTTTATGTGCAGTCGTTATGATGCCCGTTTTTCTTTTTAAGGTAATATAGGGATAAGTGAAATTGTGTATGGATTTATGGATCTATTGACATGGGTATGAGATTGTTATGGTAACGAATAAGAATATGATGAATAAGAAGAATCAAGAAATTTGAGATTAGCATGAGTTGAAGGATAAGTTCCCAAATAGGGAAATTATTTGTTTGATTTTTAAATAAGATGGATTAAATGATGAAAAAAAACAAAATTTATGCCGGTTCGTATAGGTCAAGTATAGGGTATCCAACGCAACGTTTCCTTAAGATACTTACTCCCTGATGTTGGACACTTGTAATGCTATTCGTTTTCTTTTTATTTGTATGTTTGGATTCCCAATTGGATTCGATCTGTATCTGTTACGCTGGTTTGTTATTTGATAATCTGATTCGAAATCGCTTCGTATATATTTCCGTTTCAGTTGCAATTGATCTATTTGTTTGGCATTCGTATTCGATTCCATTCGATTTCCATTTGTATTCGATTCTACTTATTTGATATTCGATTTCAATAGTATTCGATCCTATTAGCTTCGCATTTGTTTCGTTTCATTTGTTTTGGTTTTCGATTTTCTTTCCGCTTCAAGAGTGGTTATGAGAGATCATGTTAAGTTTATAAGCAGTGGGGTGATAGCGTTAAGTTTAAGCAGGTTAGGTTCCATAAACGGGATCCAACAGGATGTGTATTTTGAGTGGGTGTATGCCATGAGAGGATTTTGAGCTCAAGGATATTAGGATGAAAAAGAGTGAAACTTGTAGCTATGAAATTCAAGAGTTATGTCGCTTTGTGGTGGGATAATGTACAAAAGAAGAGAGTTAGGGTCAGTTTGCCTAGGATTTCTACATGGGACCGGAAGAAGGTTGAACTTGAAGAAACATTTGTGCCTCCTCAACATAGGCAACAAATGTTGGACAAGATGATGGGTTTGACGCAAAATAGAAGACCGGTTGAAGATTATGTCATAGAGTTTGAACAATATTTGTTGAAGTGTGGTTTAGAGGAGAGTGAGGAGATCATACTTGCTCGGTTTGTTAGAGGCCTTGATTTGGAGTTGCAAAACTTTGTTAAAGTGTACCCATTTGACTCTTTGAGTGAAGCAAAGAGGCCAGCTTTTCGGGGAGAAGTCAACTTAAAGACAACCAAACCGAAACCAAGCCAAACTTTCCCACAAAGAACCAACACTCATCAAGTCCCATTTAGGCCAAGTCCCACCTCACCACAAACACCACAAACCACTCCACAAAAATCACCCCAAAGCCAAACACAATCACAACCGAGAACCACTAATCCAAATTCACCATCAAACTTCACTCCCAAATACTACAATCCAAGAACTCCACAAAATAGCCAAAACCAAGCAATGCCTAAAACCAAGCTTAGATGCTTTAAGTGTCAAGGCTATGGCCATTTTCAATCCGAATACCCCAACCGAACCATCATGACCATTCAAGAGATGGAGGCCATTAATCAAGAAGTTGAATTGGAGATGGAGAATGCACTTTTTGGGGGGTTTGTTGATGTGGCCGAAACAAAGGAGATTGAAGTCGAGTATGCTCATAGTGAAAACATTGAGGCCGAGATGTTGGTGATTTGTAGATTGTTGAATAGTGAGCATGGAGGAGAAGATTGGAGGAGGAAATCCCTCTTTCACACTCATTGCATAACCGACGGTAAGAAGTGTAAGGTAGTTGTTGATAGTGGTGCTTGTGAGAACGTTGTGTCAAATGAGATGGTTGACAAGTTGAAGCCCAAAATCGAGCCCATCCCAAAGCCATATAAGCTCACTTGGTTGGACAAGAAGCATGAGCTAAAAGTCCAAAGAAGATGTTTGGTTCCTTTTGCTATAGGTGGCTACAAAGATGAAGTTTGGTGCCATGTAATTCCCATGAGTGCTTGCCACTTGCTCTTAGGAAGGCCTTGGCTATTTGATAGAGATGTTAGCCATCAAGGAAGGGCTAATACATATACTTTAGACCACATGGGCAGGAGGTTTATTCTAACTCCATTGAAACCGGTTACACCTACAAAGGTTGACAAGGAGCAAGTTTTGTTGAGTATTGAAGAAAAGAAAACTATTGTTGATGAGCCTATTGTTGGAGAAGAAAAGAAAACTATTGCATCAAGTTTTGAAATGTCTCCTCCTCCAAATGTGCAAGCTCTCCCAACCAGTAGTCCTCTTGTAGCTGAAGTGATCAAGAATGATGTTTCCATGGAAACTTCGCCATTAGTCATGAAGGAACGACCTCCAAATGAGTGTAAGAATGAGGTAATTGATTACAATTCCAAACCCTTAGGGACTAAATTTGATCCTACTTTGGGAGATAGTTTTGTGGAATGCATGAATATGGTAATTGACAAGTTGAATGTGAATGTGAATATCGTTGATCATGTGCAACCGAGAACTTTATGTGAATTGTTTAGAGCTAAGCCAACCAAATTTGTTGTGCAATTTAATGATGTTGTTGTTGGTTTTGTGTCCGTACAAAATGTGGAGAGTGACCCTTGTTTGAAGTTCAATTTGCTTAAGAATTCGGTTTGTGTTGATGATAATGACACTTTGTTGGAAGATAATGAACTTGCAAGACTTGTTGATGTTGATCATGTTAGTACCAATGTTGATATTGCTATGTTGAGTGGGAAAATTGGAAAATATGTTTTGTTGAGAAGTCTAAGCATGCTACTAGTCTTGGTTTAGTGAGGGAACTTGATGCAAGCCTTGATTTTATGACAGTTGAAAATGACCAAGTTACTAATAACATGAACTATGATGGTTTTAAAGCTAGGAAAAGGTCTAGCAAGTTGATCACAATTGGTTATTATGTATTTGTCAATTGGAAGAAGAAAAAAAAGACTTTATGGTAAGAAGCTTGAGCTAATTGAAGAATTAGATGAGGGTCCTTTGAAGGTAGTAGCATGTGAAGGGGAATCCAAGTTTGTGATTCGGATTGACAATAATTTGAGGCTAACATTTTCCTTGAATGAGATTATCAAGAAGAAAACTTTCAAGGGTGGGTGAATGATGGAGGACCATCTCAGCCCATTTTCGTCCAAGCAAAAAACAAAAAAAAAAAACAAAAAGAGCAGGTCGGTCATAGATGAGCAAAATATTAAAGCCCATTTGGAAGACGCCTATGCTGGCCACAATGAATAACCAAAGATTTTCCACAAGACTTTTTATTTAGTCTTTTACTTTCTTATTTACCTTTATTATTTACCATGTTTATGTTATATTTGAACTTTAATTACCGCTAATGGGCTACTTTTGGACACTAATTAGTTACGAAAATTAGCGACCAAAAGGAATATGAGAAGTCAACATGTGACTATCCTTATTCCTTGCATTTTCCTTATTTAAACTCATGTTCTTTTCATTTGTAAAAAATATACATACTGATTTTTAAAACGAGATGTTTTCCTCTCAAAATTCAGACTTTGATCTGTAGGGTTTGATTGTTTTCGAAAATAATCAAAAGGGCTTGTTTGTTTGCGAAAACATTCAATCGTTTGTGTGTTTGCGATTTTGAATTTTGTCGACTTCCAATTTTGTTTTCTCGTTCTGTTTCATGTGTTCATCAAATCAAAATTTTCCTTCTTCAAGTTTGTTCATCACATCTTGAATTAAAATCTCGAAGACATCTTCACCCAATTCAACCCCACCTCCTCAAAATTCCCGTTTTCCTCATTGCCTTCATTTTATCGCCAGATTAACATGTCACCACAAAATCCACCATAACTCAATCATTCCTTATCCGATTAATCCGATTCTTGTGTCAAAATTGTAGTTCACAAAAGTTCTACAACTTTTCTTCTTTCCTCGAAACCAAATTCCCAGCCAATTAACCCATAAACGTCTTTGTATTTCTTGTTCCAGGTTTTAGCCGATATATCCAGATTGCCCAAACGTGTTCCAATAATCATCAAACTCTATTCGATTACCTTCAAGTCATCCCGCCATCAATAGTCATTTTCTTACAAGCCATAAACAATTATATTTACATGTCACTAACAATTCTTTTAAGTCACGCAAGCAACTCCGTCGAAAAAAACGAAAACCTTGCTAATGATGAGTATCAAACAAAAAGGAGAAACTTGTAGAAATTTTGCAGCTCAAATCATGAAAATCCTACTCATATATAACATGTACAAGATGTAAACCAAATGATTGATCCGCTAAAAGATCTATTGCCAGTTCCAGCTTGCTCTGCACAGGCTACTCTAAATGTTGATTAGCAACCTGACCCACATAGCCAATTATGGTCATTATCTTAAGCTTTTTATTCCCACCCGAGGAGGAACATGACAAGATTCAAGGAAAAGTCAAGCCACGCCTTTTTGCCGCCTCAAAGATGGTTAATTTCTCTAGAATAGGATCATGATAACAGTCTTGTGTAAGGATTCTAAGCACATCAAAGAGTGTGAGTTCATTGGAACCTGAAGAGCACCGAACACTATCACTCTCCATTTCATGTTCTCCTGCGTTTTCCTTTCCACATACTGATGCTGGCAATGCACGCTTTTGTTTAGCATCTTTTTTGCTTTCACAACACAGAGCACCAGTAGAAGGAACATATCTAAACTTGTCAATATCATCCATCCTCTTTTTCGCTGAACCTTCCTCACTCGTGTTGGATATAGCTTCCCTATTCTGTTTTTCCCTACTTACATCTTGTCTGCTGCCATTACACCCTCCATCAGCTTCACAAATTTTAAATGAATCTAATAACTTGGTAGAAAATTCAATCTTTCTCATTGTGGAGCTTTCTTTGCAACACTCTATTTTGCCACCATTCATTTCAAGTAATGTTTCATCGGTTTCAGGATTTTGCAGCAAACCTGATTCCTGACAAGGATGATTTCCCTTGTATTTATCAGCATACCCTAAATTCTTTGTTTTTTCGATGCTCAATTTTTTCCCTGAAGTTGGTACAACTGTATTCTCATCCAAATTCACCAACTCTCTAGATAAGGAATACAACCTCTCCATCGATTTTGTGAATTTGTTTAAAAAGCTTTGATCTTTAGTGCCTAAGCAACCTCTTGGAGCCTCCAGGTTCAAGTTCTCATCGAAAATTTCAGATTTTTCCGACAATGATTTCAGTTTCTCCGCAGACTTAACCAATATGTCTAGAACTTCGCCAGCATCGGTGATTAAACTACTCCTAGGAGTTTCCAAAGCTTTAGAAATCTTCAAAGGAGTCAGACATAAAGCAACATTTGAAGGTAAACCCCTTTTAGAAACCCTAATTTCCGTGGACGTACAGAGACTTACTTCGCTTAGACGAGGTCGATTGAGGACGATTCCTCCTCCGAACTGATCCCGGTCCTTTCAGTCAATTCCGCCTCCAAAGAAAACCCTAAATTCGTGCCCTCTCCAAATCAACGGTATCCAATCCTTCTTCGTTTCCTCTTCCCCAATCGCCCGATTCCTGCGAAGATCGACGGTCACCGATTGCTTCATCTCTTGAGAGATAGAGACTGAGGAACCTTCCGGTGGGGTGTGGAAGACGTCGTTATTATCAGGAGGGGCAGTTCCCACACTTATGCACTCCTTGTGAGATTCCGGCGGCGACATCGTCAGGACTCCGGTTGGCTCCAGCGAACATTCGCCGGAGCCGTCATGGGCCTCCTCCGACTGGAAAGCAAACGGGCAGCTACGCAACAATTTCTCCTGAGAATCAGACACCTGGCAAAGGTCTGTGATAAAAAAGAAAGGATCGTCTTCTTCCATTGAGGACTCTCTCCGAGGTTCTTAGTAAGAGATTGTAATTTTGGTTAGGGTTTAATAGAGTTTAGATTTGGGGATTTCTTTTTGCTCGTTGAACTTCCCGCGCTTTTCTCATTTAACGGATAACGATGCCTAAACCTATATTACGCGTATTGTATTATATTATCAATGGTCTTTTGGAATTTGGACGTTGAGGGCAATTTAACAGTTACCCTTTTCTTATTACATATTAAATTAGTTTTACTTTAACAAATTCACGTATTGTATTTAAAAATGCAGATAAAATATATATTCATCAATTATTTAATGAAGTAGCAAAAGTAAGATCAATTTACATTAAGAGAAATTTTAGATATTAAATATCCGATAAAATTAAATAATCTCATAATTCTTAGATTATCATTATTTGAAAATCGAACTTTTAAAGAAAAACATCCTTTATATTCTCAATCATTAAGATTAAAAAGACCTATTAAATTTACAGAATATGGAATAATAATAAAAGATTATTATCCACATAATCGAGGTAGATATAGACCTAGAGCAATTATCTTCCCAGAAGCAGATCCATTTATTACTTACCTCTTTTTTCAAAGTGGACTGGTAGACACTATTTACCTATCCAATTTACAACCACTTTTTGAATTTCCTGCTGGATTTATCTTAGCAAGGAAAGATTTGTTAAAGATAGGGAAATATTTCTCAAAATCTTTAGCAGCTCTCATTTTCAAAGGAGTTGAAAATATCAAAGACATCAAGTAGTCTTAACAAGATTGGCCTATATTTAAATCGAAATCAAGAATGGGATGTATCCACCAATAGATGCCACTCCTAATTATGAATTTCATTAGGATTTAGTCAATCAATTTAATCTTCATTGTTTTGAAGGAGTATATCAACCATGTTTAAAAATTAACTTTGAATTGTTAATAAAGATCAATTACTGTGGCACTAATATTATCATAACATCAACTTACAAAACATCAATCACTGTAGAAGCACTCCAAATCGTCAAGCAATTTCAAGAAAATTTAGGTACCCTCTCTGAACCATTTTTGGATCTCTGCAACCAACAGAAACACACCTTGTGCCAATAACTACAACATTATTCACAACACAAATGTTCGCATTGCCCTTCATCATCCAAAACCAACAAAGAAGAAAGTGGTTCAGATGTCATAATTGAAGACTCACTGTACGCCTCATGTAGGCCCTATTTTGTGCAAATATATTAATAGGACTTTTAATCCCACTGAAAGTAAATATCCAACACATGAAAAGGAAACATTAACATGTATAAAAACTCTACAAAAGTGGAGAGTTGATTTATTACGTATTGAATTCCAAATACAAATTCCAAATATTTATGTGGATTTATCAAATATAATATTAAAGCTAATCATATTCAAGGACGATTGGTTAGAAGGCAGTTGAAATTAAATCAATATACATTTCAAATTACTTATATAAAATCTTCAACTAACAATCTTGTAGATATATTAACAAGAGAATGGAAGCAGCTATAATCAGCCTCAAAGATTCGTTTAAAAAGAAAGAAGTCGAATTAGTAGAAATGCAGCAACAAGTTGGCATTATTACCAAAGAAATAAATCAGTTAATAACCACAATTACTATCTTAGAAAAACAACTTTCATTAGAACCTACCGAAGCTATAGCCATTATCACACCTAGTATTTAGCCCATTACACCTCAACAACTTACTCAAACCACCACTTCAGTATTAAGCCCATTATCCAACACTATTTTTCATAAAAAAAATTCGACCACAAAGAACCCAAAATATATGTCATTTTTAATGGATCTATAATCATAATTTATAATGAATGGTATAAAACTACCCTTCATATTAACAATAAGCCTACAATTATTCATCGAAGTTATCCAACACGCACTAAAGTTGAAAAAGCCCTTGTTGAATTTAAAGAACTATCTTTTTGACCACAATATAAACTAGTACTTGAAAAAATAACCCTCTCTTTCCAAAATGACCAATTTAGGTAAACACGTCAATTTAGAAAAAATCAATGTCATTCCCACAAGAGCTTTTAAGAAAGAAATGTGAAAAATTACATCAGAAAGTTTTTATGAATGCTTTCAAGCATTAAATGAGTGGAAAGAAGAACAAAAGAAAATTTAGGTGCTCTCTCTGGACCATTTTTGGATCTCTCCAACTAATGAAAAAAAGCCTTGTGCCAGTAACTACAACATTATTCACAACACAAATGTCTGCATTGCCCTTTATCATCCAAAAATGACAAAGAAGAAAGTGGTTCAGATATCATTATTGAAGACTCATTGTAGGCTCCATGTAGGCCCTACTGCTTTAAGTATTCAGGCCACTTGTCAGCCATCTTTTCTTTTTTCTTTTACTTTAAGCATCTTTTACTTTTTAGTTATCTTATCTTGTCTTTTTTTACTTTGGACGATAATTTTTCGCATTTCTTCCTTGAAAGCTCGTGTGGGAACGACATTGACTTTTTCTAAATAGATGGGTTTAGCTAAATTAGTCATTTTGGAAAGAGAGGGTTGTTTTTCAAGTACTTGTTTATATTGTGGTTAAAAAGATGGTTCTTTAAATTCAGCAAGGGCTTTTTCAGCTTCAGTGTGAGTTGGATAACTTCGATGAATAATTGTAGACTTATTATTAATATGAAGAGTAGCGTTATGTCATTCATCATAAATTTCGACCATAGGTCCATTAAAAATAACATATACTTTGGTTACTTTGTGGTTGGCTTTTTTTCAGGAAAATAGTGTTGGATAATGTGCTTAATACTGGAGTGGGGGTTTGAGTAAGTTATTGAGGTGTAATGGGTCGGATACCAAGTGTGATAATGGTTATAGCTTCATTAGGTTACGAAGAAAGTTTTTTTTCTAAGAGAGAACAATTTCGTTGGAAATCTTCTTATTTTGTTGTCTTTTCGATAATAGCCAAATCGATTTATTTCTTCTATTTCAATTGGTTTTGACTCCCAATTATATGTTGTTTGTTGATTTTGTTTTCGTTTCTTCCCACTTTGACTACTTCTAGGTTGTTCGTCATGTTTCTGTTGTTGATCTACATAAATTTCTTAATCTGATTCATAGCCATAAATAACTTCATCTTGATCTGTTATTGGTTTTATGAATTGTTTTTTTATAATAACTAAATCAATTTATTTCTTCTATTTCAATTGGTTTTGACTCCCAATTATATGTTGTTTGTTGATTTCGTTTTCGTTTCTTCCCACTTTGTCTACTTTTGGGTTGTTCATCATGTTTCTGTTGTTGATCTACATAAATTTCTTGATTTGATTCATAGACATAAATAACTTCATCTTGATCTGTCATTGATTTTAAGAATTCATTTTTAATGAATTATTTTCTAAAGTTAATTCATTAGTGAGGTGTGTAATAGAATAACCTATTCGAATTGCTGATCCTAAAGTAGCCATTAATAAAGAAGACCTTAATTACGTAAATAGTGAATTAGCAATAATAAAGCATCAAATTACATTTTAATTGAACATATTAAAATATTGTATGAGTGTTACTAAACAATTGTGCAATTAATAGATAAACAAATAAATATAGAAAATCAGCTAAAAGAAGTACTTACGATATTTTAGTGTTAATTCAAAATTATAATTTAATAGACCAAAAGTATGAATAACTTTTACAAAAATAGATAGTATAAATAAAAGACTTGATGCGACATTATCAATTGTACACAAAACTCAATAATTGGAAGAATAGATGGTATCAGAGCCATCTAAGCCAATTACATTAATCAAACGATGGAAGATATAGAAAAGATATCAAAATATAACTAGAAGAAATTACACACCTTGTTAATAAATTAACTTTAGAAAATAATTCATTAAGAAATGAATTCATAAAACCAATAATGATCAAGATGAAGTTATTTATGGCTATGAATCGATCAAGAAATTTATTCAAAAATTACCTTATCCAATAAATAGAACTATTGAAGAAACATTTTAATTAAACAAAACGCTAATTTATTTGCTTATAATCTTGGAGGAGCTATTTCTATTACTAAATAAGTATTATCCTAAAAATGTTTAGAAGCAAAATTACATAAAAAAAAAATTGCGACATAAAGAAACTCAGCTATGTTGTTCGAAATATTCATAAGTATCACAACAATATGGATGTGAGTTTACAACACACAAAAAACAACAACCGACTTGTTCCAAACACCAAAAATTTAAAAACTATAGATGAAAAAGATATCCTAAAAATAAATATAGACTCATTTAGACCTTATAAAAGTTTTTTAGAAAATAGGCTTATCGGAAAAACAAACCAAACAAGAATTATTGTTCCTAAAATAAAAAACAATGTTGATATTGGTTATGTAAAGAAGGTCATTATGCAAATAATTGTCCAAAAAGAAACCAAAATAAATTTTAAAAAATCAATATTCTAAATTTAGCATTACAATATAACCTAGAATCTATAGAATCAGATTACGAAACAGATTCAACTATTTCTTTGTTTAAAAATTAAATCTGAATCATTGACAAAAATCAATTATCGTGGCATCAATATGATCATAACATCAACCTACAAAGCACCAATGACTGCATAAGCACTCTAGGTTGTCAAACAATTTGAAGAAAATTTAGGGCCCGTTTGGTTCTACTTCTATTTTTGTTGTTGTTGTTTTTAGTTTTTGTTTCCTGTTTTCAGTTTTTGTTTTTTTGCTTAAACAAATGAAAACTTGTTTGGTTGAGTTTTGTAACATAAAAACTGAAAATAAAAACCTATTTGGTTGAGATTTTAATAAATTTATTATTATTATTATTATTATTATTATTATTATTATTATTTATTGTTAATAATAATAATATTAATTAATATTAATTATTGTTATAAAATTTCTACTTACTATTATTATTATTATTATTAAACTCGTTATTATTATTATTATTATTATTATTATTATTATTATTATTTATTGTTAATAATAATATTATTATTAATTATTGTTATAAATTTTCCACTTACTTTTTATTATTATTAAACTCATTATTATTAATTATTGTCATAAATTTTCTACTTACTTTTTTATTAGCATTAAACTCATTATTATTATTATTATTATTATTATTATTATTATTATTATTATTATTATTATTATTATTATTATTATTATTATTATTGTTATTATTATTAAGTTATTCTTATTCTTATTAATTTTATTATGATTAATTTTTAATTATTATTATTATATTGTTAATAATATTATTATTATTGTTATAAATTTTCTACTTACTATTTTTAATACTATTAATATTATTATTTTATTATACCAAACTAATTATCTTATTATTATTAATTATTAATTATTATTATAAAATTTATTATTATTATTATTATTATTATTATTATTATTTTGAGATAGAAACTAGGGTTATGTTAGTTTTTTGTCGAAAAAAATATGTTATCAAAATTCAGAGAAACGATGTTTTTTTATTTCTGTAAAACTGTTGTAGTTTTTTTATTTTCAAAACTAAAATCGCAATGTAGCAGTTCAAACACGTTTTATTTACGCTTTTTCTTTTTACAAAAATGACAAAAAAAAACAGAAACAAACAACCCCTTAGGTACTCTTTAGACCATTTTTGGATCTCTCTAATCAATGAAAGGAGGCCTTGTGCCAGCAACTACAGTATTATTCACAACACAAATGTCCACATTGCCCTTCATCATCCAAAACTTACAAAGAAGAAAGTGGTTCATATATCATCATTGAAGACTCCTTGTAAGCTCCATGTAGGCCCTGTTACTTTAAGTATTCAGGCCACTAGTCGACCATTTTTTCTTTTTTCTTTTACTTTAAGCATCTTTTACGTTTCAGTTGTCTTATCGACCATCTTTTCTTTTTTCTTTTACTTTAAGCATCTTTTACGTTTCAGTTGTCTTATCTTGTCTTTTCTTACTTTTGAACGATACTCTCGTCCCTTACTTATATAATGTAACCTTTGAGCATCGCTCAAAGAAAAAAAAAAAAAACGTTTTGTTGTTATGCCTTCTCTCTCAAAATTTTGTCTTACCTAAAGATTGACAATAAAAAAAAAGAGAACTAAGGTATGATTTCTTTACTTTTTATCTTTTCATCAATTATTATCTATGTTTATTTACTTATTATCAATGCATGTATCCTATTTTTTTCATTTTATCTATCTGTATCACTTATTTAGATCTAAGATCTAATATTTCTTCAAAATTGTTTCATTTATAAATTTAGACCTATCACTTATTTAGATTCAAGATCTAATAATTCTTCAAAATTGTTTCATTTATAAATTTAGACCTATCACTTATTTAGATTCAAGATCTAATAATTCTTCAAAATTGTTTCATTTATACATTTAGACCTATTCTTCTTCGCTGCTTAATTAAAATATGCTTATCTCATCATAAGTATTCATAAAACAAACCAACAAAGGGTATTTCATTATTTGACAAAGTCAAACAGGTAGGTGCCTTCAAAACGCTAATAGCCCTCTACCCAGCGGGCCTAGATGTCCTAACCCTAAGCAGTCGAGTCCCTCCCTTTTCTCTCCCTTTTCGTGTGTAACTCTCAGCCTCATTGTCTCTCGCGCAACACAGGTCACAACTCATAAATCCAGTGATGCCGCCGTCGTTGCCAAGCCAAGTCCCCGCTACCACCGTCACCAACTCACCAAGAGCTGTTCGCCGTCACTAGCTCGCACTCCAACTCTGTCATCGTCGCTAACTCCCACCATATGCCACTCCAGCTTCATCACCGCCACTCATTCGTTAACTCCTAAGTTTTTTTTGCCAACTCTTGGGGTTTTTTTTTTCCTGTACGGATATGGTGAGGAGCTAATTACTAGGTTTGTGATTCCTATAGGAGTTTATATTAATTACTTTTTTTGGGTTTTTTTGAGTCTGGAATCTTAATTATTTTCAAATAAAAAGTGGCATTTTGAACTTTGAAAACCATGAAATTTATGTTATTATTTGGGTTTTCTGGAATAGTGTATTGATTAAAAAGTGATTTACAAATTAATTACTTGATATACACAATATTTACCTCTACTACACATTTAATTGTCTACATCTTGGAAAATAATTGTGGGTAAGTATACAATTTTGGTTATTTAAGCTTTCATATACAATATATTTAATAAGTTGAGACAAGTTAGATGTATTACATTTTGTCTCCAAACTAGTAAGGTTCTGTTGTAAAAAGTGTGATGATAACAAAATGTGCCTCCTTTGATAAAGACAGAATGTGCAAAGGTTTCTGTCTTGTAAGTGCGAGTGTGTAACTATTTTGGCTACTTGTTTATGAATATGTAAGTTAAAATTGTGCACTTTCATTATAATTAAAGTGCTGGGGGATCAAGGCTAGAAATTTATCTTAATGGGGACGTTTAATTTATTAGGTAAGAATTAGGTATAAGTTGATTGCTTAACATATATCACAAGGATCTAAAATCAGATAATGTTACTTCATCTTTTAGGTACCATCAACTCCTTACAAGTTAACAAACATGTCAATGAGAAATTTTGAATTTATTAACTATAGTTAATATGTTTTGACTAAATTTATTTTCATACGCAATAACTTTTATTTTGATATAAAGTTATTAATTTAACTTTTATATTTCTTTATTTGTTTTATAAATAAATGGAGAAAAGTTCAAGTATTTTGATAATTTTATCTTTTCAAGAAGATTCAATAATCTACTTTAGACTTATGTTAGATTTGTTTCTGATATAAAGAATCATAATCTTTTTTGTATTGCAACAAATATTTGAAGATAGGAGAATCACCAAAATAAAGAAGCATTTAGTTGGGATCAAGGATAATGTGGAGCCTTGTAAGAAAGTCATGATATAAAATAACAGATGAAAACTTTACTTGAAGAATATTAAAATGAGAAAGATAGACTAAACATTGGCAGTGAGAGTTCTTTTTACAATAGGTACAATATACTAACAATGTTGAAGATAATATTTATGCCCAACAAGAAGGAATTGTTGTAAGTCATAGGAGGAAATGAATAAAATAGGTATCTAACTTTTTGTTATATGAACAATTCCTAAACCTCAACCTTCAATTTATAGTATCTTGCAATATAAAGAACTAACTAATAATGTAGATATGGTAATGGCTAAACAGTAGTATGATATATGTATATCATTCAATAATACTCAATCTTATTATTATCAACTTATGATGAATACTTTACCTCTTATAGTATAGGATATAAAGCTCATTTAATTGAAAACTAAAAAGTAATCTTCTGAATAGTTTTATTTATGAAATTTAAAATTATTTAAATGAAAGAAAGAATAACTTGGACAATTTATAGTTGTTCAATCATGTGTGACATTTTGATAAATAGAAGATCCAAGTTTATTATCAATTTTTTGGTTTATTCTGTTAAGGAAATGGTGCTTTTAAATTTTATGAATGCATCTGGTCTTGGCAATATTGATACTTTGTTTGAAATATTTGATGAAATTATGAATAAAATTCAGCTCGAGAGCATTATACAATTTATCACTGACAATGACACTACTTACCAAGTAGCTGAGGAAAGGTTGCAAAGCAAGTATAATTCTTTTTATTAGACTCCTTATGTCTTACATTGTATTGACCTAATGTTGAAAAGTATAAAAGATGCTAGATACCTTACTATGATTAATGAAATTGTGCAAAAAATGAGAAAAACAACTAAGTTTATCTATAAACGTGCATAGATTTCGAATTTGATGAGAAAAATTATAGGAATTTGTGACATTATGCTATTACAAGATCTACAACTAATTTTTTATCACTTTAATATTTTGTTCTAATGAACAAGGATCTAATAAAATGTTTACTAGTGATAAATTAGTTATATCTTAGTATGTCGGTCTTGAATGAAAGTTTCTAGAATTATATTTGAAGATTATAAATTTCTCATAATGTCAACTTTTTATCCAAGTTTGTGAGACTTTGATGAGAGTACTTCATTTAGCTAAGGAGTTACTTTTATAATGCCATGGAGATGGAGAAGGAAGCAATAAATGTCAATTTAGAAAATAGGCATTTCTTGTATACACGTAATCTTGCGATCGTCAATGAAATATGAGAAAGACAATTTTACTCTATATTGTTTGTTGTTGAGACATTTTTTATTCTTGATGTTTATTTTAAACTAGATTATACTAAGAAAGCTCAAGTTAATAAAGAAAATGTTATTAACTATTATAACAATTGTTTCACATAAAAGGATACAAGATGTCCTTAATTCATAAGTAAAGGCATAAAAGGATGCATCTGATAATTTTGGGATGCTCATTGTGATCGTCAAGAAGATAAACTTAATCAATGTATATATTTCTTCACTTTTATTACTTTTTAAAATTAGTCATCATTTTTTGTTTATAAGATTAATTGTGTGGTCTTATAGTTACTTTATGGGACTAATTCAAAAGTTGATTGTAAAGATGTACAATTCAATTATGACTTAAATTATGAGTGGGACTAAGTATGAAAAGAATTAGAACACATTTGAATTCATTTTATTATAGAAATAGAGATATTTATTATATCAAATTTATATTGTTATAATTTTTGATACGATTGATCTAATAATAAAATTATATAATACGATATATTGAGAGATTATACTGTAATTTTATAAAATCAAGGAACTATTTATAATTTAAAATATCTAAAATAGTGTTCGATATTAGTCGCTAATGACATTGTACCATTTCAAAAATAGAAGTATAATGTCAGACATTGATCATTGAATGTTAAACTGCTACGATCTTCACATTCCATATTGCTTCCAAGATAGATACATGATTTGATCTAAAATTCAATTCGCTCCAACCCAGATTATTGCTGTTTCGTGTCCTTATCTAGAAAGGTTTGGGTTCAAAGTGATAATTTCACCCTAAATTTGGAGTTGTAAAATATTACAAACAAATCCAAACTTAAAATCTACAAGGCACATTTTGATATTTATTTTAAAGTTTTTCTTTTGTGTATTTTCACTTTAAGAACTATTAATCCATACCTCTATGAAAACTTATGTTATGACTGTACGAATTAAATTTAATGTAAATAAAATATTATGGGTATTAGTTACCAAATGTGAATTGGACTATGTTTAAGCTTTTCAATCTTTTCTTTTTCATAATTAGTAAGGATTAGGTATTTATTATACTTTCTCATTTATCAATTTATTGAAAGAATAAGACCTATTAACACTAATGTGGCAAATATTTCTTATATCCTCGTTATTTTGGAAAGGACGTTGTTAGTTAGTTTTTCTCTTCCAAAAAACTTAACCTGATATTTAGAAATTAATTTTGGCGGAAAGAAACTCTCTATGCTCAACAAACTTTATGACTTGATCAACTTAAGCTCCCAAAAGAATCTCAAGACAGGAGGGGTAAATACCGTTTATGCGACAGCCTCTAAAACAATAGTTACTCGATAATCAACGATGGTCAAATAAAGACGAGCGAAGTAACATGGGGTTGGCTACAAGGTAGGCGAAACAAAAGGTGCTCTTCGCCAAAAAGAAACCAGCCTGCGCTTCAAATGGAAATTGGCGAGGCCTAGGTATTTTTCGTGATTTATACACACTTCTATCTTGTAATCAACTATATCTCAAGCCACCTATTTTAAGTAAGGGCAAGGTGCGTTTATTTCGGTCCAAATCTAGGACGCCTGACAATGATAAATAAGCCAACGCCGTCACTAACAAAAAGACAACACAATTACGAAAATGAATAACCTGCCTATGCTTACCTTAAAATCCTCATTATCTTCTCTTTGCCTTCTGGGGCTCTTCATCATCACCATCTTCTCTTCTTCCTTCTCCGTCCAGTCCGATTGGAACCCGATATCTGATTCCGTCAACCAGGCTCAGAATGCGGTCAATGGCGCGGTTAATGATACCAAGAATGCGCTAGAAGGAGCGGTGAACTCCACCTCAGATGCTTACAACACCACCAAGAATGCCTACAACGACACTAAAAATGCCATCAAAGATGTTGCTAATGGTGTCTGCCGGGCACATGTCGCGGGTCATGGACTGGTTGCTTTGATGACTATTCCACTCGTTTACTCCACCATGTCCTTGCTCTCATGATCGATACAACTGCCGATCTTTATATAAAACTTGTCTTAGTTTCGCTTGACATACTTCTTAAACTTATATTTTAATTTTCTTTTAACACCGACGTCATACCGTTACGTGTTTTCATTTACTTTTATCAACGAACAACATACCAAATTTCGATTTACTTTTTTCGCTTGATTTACTTCTTAAACTTATATTTCGGTTTACTTTTATTATATCATCATCATATAATCAGATATTTCCAAATTTCGTTTTATTGTAAAACTTTAAATTAGATGTGATGAAGATGATGTTAGCATATCAATTTTATGACATATATGACAGTATAGTGCACTACTTTGTATGATTTTTATTTCTGAATAAAGTAGACATTACAAAATTTAGATCCACATATTATATGTCTAGATTCATTAAGAAATAAATGAAATATAAGCATTCAAAATTGGGATAAAACAACCTAATGAGAACATGAAAAACATAAGAAAGAATATGTAATTTTACTCAAATTTGTTGATGTTCCATGTGTATAATTCAAACACAGTATAAATGTTACAAAATAGACATCGAATTATATTCGAGAGTCGAGATAACATAACCATAACGGATTGCACCACCACGCACGCGATGGTTTACCTTACACATGCATTATGGCGACGTGCAATAACTTGTTTGCTACAAACAAACCCACACGGGTGCTCTGACCACAATTTTTTATTTAAAAAACTTTCATTAAATAATATTAATTTTTATTTATTATGGTATTTTATTTTTCTTTTGAATATGTATGATAATTTTAAAATTATTTTATATTTTATAATTTATATAAATTAGAATTCTTCAATAAGAAATTACCTTATTGTTTTCTAAGAATTATAATTCTTACAAAATATTTATTTAAGTCTAAGAATTATGTTCAAGTTAATTAATAATAATAATCATAATTTTCTCAAAATATATTTCTTTAGTAGAACTAAAATGCAACTTGAATTCTTTAGTAGTATTAATTAAATATTCAACAATAAATTCTTAGTGAATTTAATTATATGAATTTATGAAAATGGGAAATTATATTTTATGTTTATGATTATTATTTTAATATTCTTGGCTAAAAGGTGACAACTTTTTCTAGATTTTGTTTGAGGAAAAATGTACTAATAGCATAAGTTCCACGTAGACTTAGGACACTCGACTAAAGGGCACATGTAAATGAAACAATGATAGCACGAAATAAAGAAAGAAGGAAATGTTTGAAGAGAGAAAGATAGAAAGATGTTATCTTGGGATAAAAAAAACGTCGATATCCTCTTTCATTCACTTGAGTGCCTTTAAATACAAATAACTTCCTAAATTTGTGGAACTCCAACAGCTATAAACAAGGAATTTAAATTGATCACGTTGGTGGATCTCCACCTACAAAGAACAGAATTAAAATGACAGAAACATCTAACTACTACTTCCAGAACTGGTACACGATGTTCTAGAGCTGGTACACGACGAGGATGTTATTGAGTGGTAACTGAAATAGAAACAAGTCAATGCAGATAAGGAAAACAAGCCATTATCTCACGTTCATTACACGTTCGACACACATGTATTGGACACGTGAATATTCTGCTATCAGTCCACCTGCCCTGCAAGGTCCTTGTCCTCAAGGACAAAAGTTGGATATGCCTTCGAGAACCGTCTGAGATTTTCCCACGTTGCATCCACTTCCGAAGCACCCACCCACTTAACAAGAACTTCATTCACTGGTCTATAACGTCCTTTCTGGGTAACACGCTTCTCCAATATCTTCTCAGGAGTGGGTAACATTATGGAGTCATCAGTAATAGGAGGCAAAGTAGAGACAGGTGGTGGTCTATCACCAAGATGTTTCCGCAAAACGCTGACATGGAACACATTGTGTATTTTGGCATTTTCAGGTAGACGAAGACGATAAGCAACAAAACTAATCTTCTCCAAAATTTCAAACGGCCCATAAAAACAAGGGGAGAGTTTAAGAGAGCCATGAAAAACCACCGAAGTTTGTCTATATGGCTGTAACTTCAAGTACACATAATCACCCACTTGGAACTCCACTTCTCTTCTATGTTTATCAGCTTGAACTTTCATTCGCTCCTGGGCTAACTGCAAGTTCCTTTTTAAATCACGGAGGACAACGGCATGATCTTTGAGATAAGCATCCACAGCAGCCACCTGCGTTGTGCCTGGAATATATTGACTTATGGTAGGTGGCGGCCTCCCATACACTACTTCAAAAGGATATATTTTTGTAGCTGAGTGCTTACTCGTATTATAACTCAATTCAGCCCAAGGTAGCCATTCACTCCATTTTCGCTGCTGTTCTCCTGCAAAACATCGTAAATATTGTTCCAAAATCCTGTTAAGGACTTCGGTTTGTCCGTCACTTTGGGGATGATAACTGGAGCTCATCTTGAGTTCAGTGCCTTGCAGTTTAAACAATTGAGACCAAAATAGACTTACAAAAACCTTGTCACGATCACTAACGATGGAGCGTGGAATCCCATGGAGTTTGACGATGTGGTTGATGAATTCGACGGCAACAGTGATGGCAGTAAAAGGATGACGTAATGGAACCAAGTGACAATATTTAGAGAGACGATCAACCACCACTAGTATGACTGTATAACCATGGGATGGAGGCAGTCTTTCAATGAAATCCATCGATATGCCTGTCCAAACCGTCTCCGGAATAGGGAGAGGATGCATGAGTCCTGCAGGCTTCAATGTTTCATATTTATTCTGTTGACAGATAACACAAGTCTGAATAAACTCCTTCACTATTCTATTCAATCCTGGCCATTGGAAAGTTTGATGAATTTTTGAGACAGTCTTTTCATACCCGAAATGCCCTCCCAACGGTGAAGAATGAAATTCTTTTAAGACCAAAGGAATTAAAAAACTATGAGGACTCAGGAAAAATTTTCCATTCAAAAAATAAACTCCATCTTTCACCTGGAAATCTCGCACAGTGGCTTTTTGTTGAGAGATGTTTTTATAGAATGAGTCCTCTCTAACTTCTGCTTGTAATCTCTTCCACCAATCAGCTATCGGAAGGGATATAGCGGTCATCTGGAATTCTCCCAAGCGAGATAAAGCATCTGGACCTTGATTCTCTTGACCCCTCCGATATTTTATTTTATAATCATATCCCATAAGTTTCGGTAACCATCTCGCCTGAGCAGGAGTCGTGATTCGTTGCTCTAAGAGAAACTTGAGACTTTTATGATCCGTTCGAACAATGAATGGTCGACCAAGGAGATAAGGACGCCATTTTCGGATTGCCTTCACGATTGCCAACATCTCTTTCTCATATGTGGAAAGGTTCAATGTGACTCCCTTTAATGCTTCACTGTAATAGGCTATTGCTCTTTGATTTTGTGACAAGATAGCTCCTATCCTTGTTCCGCTTGCATCACTTTCAACAATAAATTGTTGAGTGAAGTCTAGTAAAGCTAAAATGGGAGGAGATGACAATGCCTCCTTAAGTCTAGCAAATGCCTCCGCGGCTTCTGTAGTCCAAGAAAACCCATCCTTAGTCAATAATTGAGTGAGGGGAGCAGCTATACCTCCAAAATTTCTGATAAATTTTCTATAATAGCCGGCAAGCCCCAGAAAGCCCCGCACGCTCTTTGAATTTGTAGGTTGTGGCCAATCCTTAACGGCTGCAATTTTCTTGGGATCTACCGCTACTCCCTGTTTTGAAATCAAATGACCCAAATATTCCACCTCTATGACCCAAATCTACATTTTGACAACTTTGCAAATAACTGATGAGAAGCGAGAGTTTGTAAAACGATTTCCAAGTGATTTACATGTTCTTACCAATTCCTGCTGTACACAAGAATGTCATCAAAGAAAACAAGAATAAACTTTCGTAAATAAGGGCGGAAGACATCGTTCATCAGAGCTTGAAATGTTGCAGGAGCATTGGTGAGACCGAATGGCATAACTACGAATTCGTAGTGGCCTTCATGCGTTCGAAAGGCGGTCTTATGTATATCTTCTTCCTTGACACGGATTTGGTGGTAGCCTGACCGCAAATCTAATTTAGAGTAAACCTCATAGCCATGTAGTTCATCCAAGAGTTCATCAATGACAGGAATCAGGAATTTGTCCTTCACCGTTACTTCGTTCAAAGCCCTGTAATCAATACAAAATCTCCAACTTCCGTCGGACTTTTTGACTAACAAAACAGGTGATGAAAATGGACTCCTACTAGGACGTATCAATCCCGATGAAAGTAATTCATGAACCATCTTTTCAATCTCAGTTTTTTGATAAAAGGGATAACGATAAGGTCTTACGGAGAGTGGTTTGCTGTTAGGTAGAAGCGGAATGTGGTGATCTTGTGCACGCTCTGGTGGTAGAGTCGTAGGTTGGGCAAACATATGGCGGTATCTTGTGAGAATTTGTTGTATTTCAGGGTGAGACGTTGAGGTAGGGACACTTTCTAAGGCGTCAATCTGCCAGAAAAATGTGGGTCCATATGTCATATGAAGTTCTTTTCTCTGTAGTGGTTCTAATTCTCCCCTTTTGATGCCATGAAAAGTATGAAGCTGGTCTCCCCTCTTTATGGTCATGGTCAGATTGGCATAATCCGTCTCTACCGGTCCCAGAGTGGCCAACCATTGAATTCCTAAAACAATCGGGTATGCTGCAACTGGAAGAACAAAAAAATCTGCCGACGTATGATATCCTTGAATGATCAAGGAAAGGTTAAGACATCTTCCATGACAAATCATCTTCTCTTTATTAGCAATAGTAATTTGTAGTGGAATATCTTGGGTTACCGTTAAGTCGCATAACTCCACCAAATTCTGATCCATGAAGTTATGAGTACTACCGCTATCGATGAGAATCGCTACATCACGTCCCTTTAAGTTCCCCTGTAACCGTAAGGTTTGAGGGTGATCTGTTCCTGCCATAGCATGCAACGATATATCCGGAATTGTATCGGCAATTTCTGTTGTTGTGATCTCCTCCGGTTCAAACTCCAAAGTGTCCTCAATGGCAAAAAATTGAGGCTTCTGACAGCGGTGGCCTGGACTATATCGCTCGTCACAGTAATAGCACAATCCCTTATCTCTTCGCTTTTTTGCTTCTTGACCAGAGATCCTGCGAAAAGAAGTGTGGTTGTTGGCAGTTTTGGTTGTAGGTGGAGGTCCCAAAATGCTTGGTTGCACACTGCTCTTGTTAGTCCAAATGAGTCGATTGTTGTTTATATTTTTCTTGTGCAAGTTCAGCTTCTCTTCCACCAATTTTGCTACTCCAATGGCGTTAGTTAATCGTCGCGGTTGTTTAATCTTCACATCTAACCGAATCTCATCTTTGAGCCCTGCAATGAAACATCCCACTAAAAAAGATTGGGGCAAGTTATCAATACGATGAGAAAGTTTCTCGAATTCTTCCTGATAAGTGACAACAGTAGAGGTTTGTTTGAGGCGAGTGATTGCTTCTGAAGGATCTTCGTAATCAGTTGGTCCAAATCTGATAAGAAGTGCCTTTGTAAATTCCTCCTATACCACGGGCCCTTGAAATTTTTCATACCATCGATGCCATTGTAAGGCAATGCCCTCCAAATGGAATGAGGCGAGGTCGACTTGGTGTTCAGCTGCAATCCCTCCGAATTTGAAATACTGCTCTGCTTTGTACACCCACCCCTATGCATCTGTACCGTCGAACTTAGGAAATTGAAGCTTGAGATTGTGCTGGTTGTGAGCAAGTAAAGTGTTTTGGAGAGAGGTGTTTCTTAGGTGAGAGTTATTGTCGTGGCCAAAAGGATTTTCATCTTTGTTCTCATGAGTTTGGCGAGAGTTCTGTTGAAAAACCTCCATAGTTTGAACTTTGGAGAGCAGGGTTTGCATGGTTGAATGAATTTGATCAAACATGGATTCATGCCTACCAAGTGCTTCTTGTACCTCGTTTCGAAACTCGGCATTAGACTGTTGTCGTGTTCCCATCGAAGTTAACCTGCTCTGATACCAATGATAGCACGAAGTAAAGAAAGAAGGAAATGTTTGAAGAGAGAAAGATAGAAAGATGTTATCTTAGGATTAAAAAAACGTCGATATGCTCTTTCATTCACTTGAGTGCCTTTAAATACAAATAAATTCCTAAATTTGTGGAACTCCCACAGCTATAAACAAGGAATTTAAATTGATCACGTTGGTGGATCTCCCACCTACAGCAACAGGAATTAAAATGACAGAAACATCTAACTACTACTTCCAGAACTGTTACACGATGTTCCAGAGCTGGTACACGACGAGGATGTTATTGAGTGGTAACTGAAATAGAATCAAGTCAATGCAGATAAGGAAAACAAGCCATTATCTCACGTTCATTACACGTTCGACACACATGTATTGGACACGTGAATATTCTGCTATCAAACAAAAGCACAACTAAGTTCGTTTTGGAGAATAAAAAGAATCCTTTAGCATGTGATAGAAGTGAATAATAAAATTTTAAAAATTATATTTGAAGATTGTTAAGCTTTTCTCACGGAGAATGCAAAGTTTAAAGCTTTAAATAATATTGATAAAACTTGAGAAAGAGTTTTTGAAATATCTTTGGATTTTTTTGTGAAAGTCGAAGAAAGGATTATCGTTGGCTTATAAGGAAATTTGTGAGAAGTGCAAGACTTCAAGTAGTGAAGACAACTATGAAAATTTTGTTTTCTGAAGAAGATATTGTTTCTGAAATTGCTAAAAAGGTTGAGATTTCTAGAAGCACCCAGGGCCTCGTACAGTCCATTCCTATGAGGTTTAGGACATGGTGGACTTAGTGACCTTCACATGATAAAGATTTGTTGTTTGTTATTTGTTTATATTAGGATATAATATAATTATGTATTTGGTTTATTTTCCAAAAACGTGTTATTGTTATATTCTTATTAGTTTTAGGAATATAATATGCTTTAGTGATGCTTGAATTGAGTGGGAGTTTTGAGAGGATAAGTTTGCTTTTGGAAATAATTTAACACAAATGGTATCAAATTGCTAATGTTAAGTGTTTGACAGGAGAGATAATTGGGAATTCAGTCAACTTTTAATTTTATATTAATTGTTCATTAATTATTAATTTAGGAGTTGTTTGATTCCACTTTTGCTTTGTTGTTGTTGTTGTTTTTTTTTTTTTTTTTTTTTTTTTTTTGTTTTGTTTTTTTTTTTCTGTTTTCTATTTTTGATTTGCTTTTTCTTTAAAAAACATAAATCTATTTGGTTAAGATTTGTAATATAAAACTGAAAATAAAATCTATTTGGTTGAGATTTTAATAAAAACTGAAAATAAAAACATGTTTGGTTTTATTATCATGTTTATATTTTTTGTCATTATACTATTATGTGTAATAATTATAATATAGTATATTATATTTTAAATTAATTAATTATCATTATAGCTAAAATTAAATATATGCAAATCAAATATTATTAAAAATTACACATTAATTGTATATAATAAAATTACATAAATTATAAATTATATTAAGTCATTCTAATCAATAAAATATGTCCATCATAATTATCAAAATAAAATTTGTTCATCATACTATAATTCTTGAAAATATAATAGTACTATCATTTACAAAAAGAAACATAAATCAATTAGAAATAATATCATCACTTCACATTTGTCTAGCAATTTCATCTCGCTTTTAAGACACATCTTGAAGTTGTGCTGGAGTGATATTATACCTCCACTTGAGAACTTGCATAGTCATTTTCACTTCGACTGATTTGTTCTTCATTTTCAACACAACTTTCAAATAATTCATCACTTTGTTCACACATTCTAATATAGTTGTGTATAACACAACAAGCAATAACGATGTATTTTTGTTTTTTCATATCATAACTCGATATGTTTTCAAGTATAGGGAATCTTGCTTTTAGAACGCCAAAACATCTTTCAGTAACATTTCTTAATGAAGAATGCCTGTAGTTAAATAATTCATGTGGACCTTGAGATCTTCCTCTGCTTCTATAATCTCGCAAATGATATCTTTCACCTTGATATGGTGAAAGAAATTCAGGCATATTAGTATAGCCCGAGTCAACCAAATAGTACTTACCTAACATAAAAATAACATAATATTAACAAAAAGATATTAAAAATGAATCATAATTACTATGTTTATTTAAAATAATATAATACCTTGTGGAGGCATGGGAAATTGATTAATTGGATTTGTCATTGTTTTCAAAAGAATTTGAGGGTCATTTGTAGTACGTTCCCATCTAGTCATTACATATATAAAACGCATGTCAAATGAGCAATAACACATAATATTTTGGGTTGGATTAATTCTTTTGCCCCTGTATGGTAGTTGTTTATCTGTCGGAACATGTGCATCAATATGTGTACTATCTATTGCTCCTATACAATCCTAAAAATTAAAAAATATTAAAATAAAATTTAATCATAAGGACATAATTAAAATAGTAACTAATTAAATGAATATACCTAAAAATATGGAAAGAATTTTGAATTATGTTGAATCTTATGAGGTATATTAGTAAAAGATGGTGGAGTAATGACTCTTTTTGCTAGACGATTAACTGCATATAAGACTTTTCGAAAGTATTTCGAAATTGTCTAGGTCGAATGTTGAAAGCATTCTACATTGACTCTAGTTGTCTCACTATGTCCTATAGTTATAAAAAAAATTGCTACTTGCTCCTCCACAGTTAAATGATTTGTTGCCTTTAAGCCTCCTAAACTCTTCAACTCATCACATAAGCTCAAGAAGATTGCCTTTCTCATTCTTAAATTTTCATAAATCCTTATAGGATTTTCATTAAAAAGTTCTAATATCCAATCATGACCTGGTAGAGCAGAAGTTTTACACGGTTGCTTTTGTAAATGAAAATATTTGTTCTCTCCCACAACTACAGAAATAATGATTACTTTCTTCAGTTTATCATCAGAATTTGATTAGAAATCTGATAAAAAATCCATGTATCTATAACGTCAACATTAAATAATTAATAAAATATTCAATCAAGTATATTTAATCAAATATAGAAAAAATATTCATACAAAATATAAACTTAAAATGAAGTCAAATATTCATACAAAGCACAAACAAAAAATGTTCAAAATATAGAATAATGTTTAATATAAAAATGTCAAATCAATAAAAATTCAATATGCAATAACATGAATGTTGGACCCCGTTTCTGGAGCCCAACATTCGGAGTCATAAACCTTGAGCTTATAAACCTGTAGAGTTAATTCCAATGAACCCGCTTTAGTCATCATTCTCATAACATCTCAAACCACAAGGGCGAGCCCAAAGAACCATAAGCATGAAATTGACCCTAGAAAACTTATACCCATGCATTTCCTAAGTTCTTTGAACCAAAACCTTTCCAAAAATCCAAATATTAAAACACAAACTTACCTTGAATCTTTACCAACCAATGAATTTCTTGGCTCTAATGGAAGCTCTAATCTTCTTCTTCCTTTTTCTCTTCTTGAACAACCCTAAATTCCTTCACTGAACTTCCTTTTGAAAGCCAAGAAAAGTTGAAACCTAGCTTTTCTTCTTTCTTCCCTTTTCTTCTCCACTGAACTCTCTCCTTTCTCTCTTATTTTTGTGCTTTCTCTCTTCTTTTCTTCCTCACTAACGTTGTTGGCTTCTAAAATGTAAGTCAATAAATTCCTCTTCCAATTTTGCCCCTCCTTCAAAGCCTTAAAGCCTTCCCACTTAAATGATCTCCCCAAAATACCCCTTATGCAACTTATCACTTTAACTTTAATTCAATTCACCTATGTAACATAATCTCATTAACATTAACATGTTAATTAACTCTAACATATATTAATCTAGCAAGACCCCAAATTATTCTAATCATGCTTATTTATCAAAAAAAAAATTTGGGGGCCAACAATGAAAATATAACTAAAGCGACAAAATCTAATCCAGCTTCCTTACTTATGCCATCTTCAAAAAAATATTCCTATAAAGTGGAGAATCATGTAAAGGCTTCACAGTTTTTCCATATTGCACACCGTCAACACTCAATTCATCTAAAGAATTCAGACATTCCATCCTTACATTAGACTCTTGAGATCTATTCTCTGCAGTGGATGATGTTTCCCTCAATTTTTTCTCAAATAAATCATTCTTCATTTTTAATTGTTCACTAAATATAAGTAAGGTTTTTTCTACAATATTAGAATGTGTCTTCTTTGCCTTCTTGTTCTTAGGAGACATTATACGAGTAATTTTCATCAATATCACTTCCATGTTCCTCTTATGTACTATTCGATGGAGATATAGTTAATGGATGTGCATGCACGCCTGTTGCAATAGTATCTCCAAAAAATGACACAAGTTGAAAATTTCCTTACATCCTTTTTTCTTGAATATGTGAGTCATTTTATGCACCTATAATGATGAAAAAGATAAATGGGAATGAATAGGATATAATATGATATATTAACAAAACAAAAGACATAATTTAATTTAAATAGATTTTCCCAACATTCATTTATGGCATTAACTTCACTAGTAAAAGAGTTGTAACCGATTCCTGTTTCTTTAAGTAAATTCTTGAAATTCTTCAATCTGGCTCTTAGTCCATTATACTTATTCTTCAATTGAATATTAGTATACTCCTTATTGAACTTTGTTTGAAGCCTTGCTTTAATATTCTTCCAACCAGATTTCGAAAAGGTAATAGTCATTCGATTTCCCTTCTTCACTTCTTTAACCATCAAGGAGATCAAATACATCTCTATAGTATCATTCCATACCCCATCTTTTTCATTTACTTCGATACAATCATTGTCATCATTCATATTGTTCAAGCCTTCCATAACTAAATGTAATAGTATATAAGTGACATCAATCATAATAATATTTACAAAGTATTAAATGCTAAATATAGTTTAAAATAAACATGTGAAGATGCATTGTACTCCACACTAAAAAAAACATCGATTCTGTACATTAACAAGAGCTATTACACGAAGACAATAAAGTCTTGTGGCAGAGTAAGTTCACTACTGTAACAATAGGAAGACAATATATGCAAAAGAGAACCTTTTTCTACTTTTGTGGTTTTGTTCGAATTCATGCATGCGGAAACACAAACGAAAATAGTATTCACTACAGAAAACTACTTGACCTTTTATATACAAACAAATACATGAAAACTAAACATAATATATACACCTCAATATTTTACAAAAAGGTCTAAGTAAATCTTTACTATTATCTTGAATACTATTTTGAACCCCATCATTAGAGTTATAAGGAGCATAAAGAGCATTTGAGGATTGCCTTAAAGACATTGAGGAAGAACGAGCTGTATGCTAAATTCAACAAATGTGAATTTTGGCTAAGGAAAGTAGCATTCCTTGGACATGTAATTTTAAAGCAAGGAGTGCATGTGGATCCGAGGAAGATAGAAACAGTTATGAAATGGGATGTACCTAAGAATATAGCTGAAGTGAGGAGTTTTTTGGGTTTAGTCGGATATTACAGGAGGTTTGTGGAGGGCGTTTCCATAATAGCATCTCCATTTACCAAATTGGCAAGGAAGAATCAAAAGTTTGTGTGGACAGAGGAGTGTCAAAATAGTTTTAAGGAATTGAAGAATAGGCTCACAATGACACCGATTTTGACTTTGCCTTCAGGTCATAATGGATGTACAGTATATAATGATGCCTTAAGGAAAGGATTGGGCTGTGTATTGATGCAAGGAGATAGAGTCATTGCTTATGCTTCTAGGCAATTAAAGCCTTATGAGATGAATTATCCTACAAATGATTTGGAGTTAGCTGCTATAATCTGTACATTGAAGATATGGAGACATTACTTGTATGAAGTCACCACCTGGGTGTTTACAGAACACAAAAGCCTTAAGTATCTGATGAGCCAAAAGGAGTTGAATTTGAGACAGAAAAGATAGTTAGAGCTACTAAAGGATTTTGACTTGATGATAGACTACCACCTGGGAAAGCTTATGTAATAGCAGATGCATTGAGCAGAAAATCGACGATGGCACATGTGGAGATAGTGTATGTTCCTTTGTTGAGGGAATTAGCCAAACTTCAGGTGATATTGAGACAAAATGAATTTGGGTGTATATTAGCTAACTTTACGGTAAGGCCAGTGCTAAATGAGAAGATTAAAGAATTGCAGGCACAAGATGAGTACTTGAGCAGGCTCAAAGAGGAGATTAAGAATGGCAAACCTTCTGAAATAGAGATAAGAGAAGATGGATTAATGGCGGTAGTTAATAGATTATGTATTCCAAATATGCAAGAGCTAAAAGATGAGATTTTTGATGAGGCGCATAATGCTCCCTATGCAATGCACCCGAGGAGTACAAGAATGTATAGAGATTTAAAAGAGTACTTTTGGTAGAAGGGAATGAAGAAGGATATTACAGAGTATACTAAGAGATGTTTAGTGTGTCAGTAAGTCAAGGTTGAGCACCAGGCACCTTCAGGCAAGCTTCAACCTTTGTCTATTCCTGAATGGAAGTGGGAAAAGATTACGATGGATTTCTTGATGGGATTGCCAAGAACCAACAAAAAATATGATGTAATATGGGTGATTGTGGATAGGCTAACCAAGTCAACACATTTCTTTCCAATTAAGCAGAAAGATTCTTTGAATGCCTTGGCCAAGAAATATGTGGATGAAATAATCAGAGTACATAGGATTCCAAGCTCCATAGTTTTGAATAGAGATCTCAGATTCACCTCTAGATTTTGGGAAACTTTACAGGAGGCTTTAGGAACTAAGTTGCACTTTAGTACAGCTTTCCATCCACAGACTAATGGACAATCGGAGAGGACAATACGGACTTTGGAGGCAATGTTAAGAGCTTATGTTATGGATTTCAAGGGCTTATGGGATGATCATTTGCTTTTAATCGAATTTGTTTACAATAATTCCTATCATTCGGGAATTTAGATGGCACCCTATGAGGCTTTGTATGGTAGGAGGTGCAAAACTCCTATTTGCTAGGATGAGGAAGGTGAAAGGAGGCTTTTAGGGCCTGAATTGGTGCAAGTCATAGTCGATAAGATTAAATTAGTGAAACAGAAGCTTAAAGCAGCTCAAGACAAAATGAAGAGTTATACAGATGCGCATAGAAAAGAGATGGAATTCGTAGATGGAGACAAGGTGTTTCTTAGAGCTTCTGGAAAGAAGGGCAAGCTTAGTCCGATATATATAGGCCCTTATGAATTCATTGAGAAGATTGGGCCTTTAGCCTATAAGTTAGCCTTGCCACCTGAATTGTCTAAGATTCACAATGTCTTCCATGTATCGATGTTGAGAAGGTATCGATCCGATCCTTCGCATATAGTCCAACCTTCAGAGGTGCAACTGAGAGAGGATTTGACCTATGAAGAACAACCAATGAAGATTTTGGATTCAAAGGAGAAAAGAAAGAAGAGAAGAAGAGAAGCATCGTGGAAGAGGAGAAAAGAAGAAAAAAAGAAAGAAGGAAGCTAGGGTTTTAGAGAGCTTGAAGAGTGGAAGCTAGACAAGTAAGTGTAAGCCTTCTTCTACTCTTGATTTTTTAGATTAAACATGTTTAATGATAGTTAGAAGTTGAATGTGTGTAGGTAGTTGTTAATGAATGGGGTATGGAAATGCTTTAATCTTTTAGGGTTAATGATCAAAGATAGATTTTGATGTAATTGTTAGTGATATTGGACTGAAATAAGCTTGGATATGAAGTAAAGGAGATGTTTTAGTGTTTATATGGGTTATATTTGAAAGATGAGAAGTATATAGATGATGAATGTCAAAAAATGTCTTCGAAATGAGTTTCTAGAAAAGTTCGCTGCGGCAAAATCAATTTTTTCTACACAGACATATTTTAGTATATTGGGCATAACTTTTTTTGTAGATGTCCAAATGAAGTGATTTATGATTTGGTGTAAAATAGATACATAGGGCTACAAGTTTTGTGAAGAAATAAAGTTTAAATTAAGTCTCTAAGGATATAAAGTTTTGTAAGGAATTTGAGCATAGAATATTATCTCAGTGTAAGAGCAATCTGAAAATGCTTCGAGTGTAAATTTCAGATTATTAAACCAAATTGAATGATTTTGGTGTCATTGGAATATTGAGATAATGGGGAATATGTTTCTAGAAGGAAGTGTTTTCAAATTTATTCATTTACCTTATCATAAAGGTCATGGAAAATTTGACCCGAAAATATGGATTTTGAAAGGATTATAGTTTAATTTTAGCTTTTTGATTATTGAAGCCTTATGAATTTCCTTTAAATATTGCTTGAATGAGAATTTGATTTGTTATAAGAAACCAAGCAAGCTAGATCTAAGAGCAAGAGGAAAGACAACATTGAACTTGGATTGTCAAGATATGAAACCATGTGCGGAGCAAGAGGAAAAACCACTGAGCTGTGTAGCTCACCCCACTTTTCCCTCCTCAGGTGCGGAACAAAACGATAGTTGATTCTTGCAGGGCATCGAAAGCTCCAAGATAGTTAGAGACTTGTGTATTAAGTTAGTAACTATTTTGGATAGCTTTATAGGCATATCAACATTGAGCGTCATTTTGTGTTTGTATTAAGCTCAAGTATGAATGATGTTATGTAAGTAAAGTTGTTTAACCTCTTTGGTATTGTAATGACTATGTTTAACTTGTGGTTAAATTTGAATGTATGTGGTTGTTTAAAAATGTTTGAAAATTTCAGTTTCTAAGTGTTTTGCCGCGGCGAACCTTTTTGAAGACGTCTTTGCTTCCGCAAAGAATGACTTTCTCCGCGACGAACTCCCCTTTGCTGCCACGCTAAGATTTCTTTTAAATGAAATGTTTTCCACCTTTCTTTCATGCCAATGTCACGAACTGTCCCGAATGGTCTTTTTGGAATTTGTCTTAAGACTCGAGTCACGCATCTTTGGTATCCAAATCAATTGTTGGGCTCCAAAAACGGGGTCCAACAAAAAGTGTCGATACGATAACTTGATTTTCATGCACCAGCGTCATGGGTACGAGGGTTGCTTAATCAGTTATGCCCAGCACACGATTGGCCAATTGTTTCCTTACCAATCATAAAAATCATATGCAACATTTAAGTATCAAAAATCACGTAAGGCATCATGCCTTTATTTATCGGTCCAACCGTTAAAATGAAACCATGTTGTGGCTCTAAGCCAAAAGAGAAAACATACACATAGTATATATGACTCATCTATGCATAAGTAAGTTAGAAAACATTATTTCAGGCCATAACAGTCATCTTTTACACTCTAAGTGAAAGTAGTTCAAAAATATAGTTTCAGAAAATAAAACATTATTTTTTTACACATTGAGTGCAGGTTTGTTGAAAACAATGTCATTTCTCAAAATACGAAATAAAAACATAAGTTGTACTCCAACAGCAAAGAGTTATTCAAAACCATATTGTTTATTAAATAAACAAATATGCTAACATCCATTGGAGATTAAATTCTACTATGCATTACCTAGGCCCAAAATTCACGTACAAGTCATCATACATGCCTTAAAGTGATCTAATTCTATATGAGAAATATGGTTCCCCAACTCACCTTAAAAGAAGGTATACACTAGCTTAGCTTCAACAATCCTGGGTACGGGTTCCTTGATTCCTACCTCCCGAGCATTTATACATAAAGGACATACAATGTACAATGAAATTACTACTTAACATAAATTTTATAATTATACACCATCACATAAGTGTATAAAACACAATATCATTCCCTTTGAACTATAGGATTCAACACTTTAATTCCTCACATGGTTACTTCCCTACTATCCACCTTAGTTTTTCTTTTGCATTTTTTAAGGCATTTAATGCCTTTAATCTAATACTTATTTCAAAACATAATTACGCCCCTCTTTATCCAAACACATTAGGCCTTTACTTGTCAATCTAAGCAACAATTCAAGTTTACTATAAGTAAACATGAAAGCCTCTTCCCAATTCACACCATCAAAATCCTTAAATCCTAAGCCAAATTCACTTAGGCATTTTATCAAACACCTAAAGGCATAAACTTGAAAGCCTCCTTTTAATTTACTTCTTCTGTATTTTCCATCATCAATTCACCTCATACATACACAATTAACATCATAAAGTTCATTTAAACCATCAATTTCAAAAGATATTTAAAAATTCACAAAGTTTCACCTAAAGGGGAAAATTTTGGTTTTTACTTAAAGAACCCTCTCCATGACATATTTCATTCATCTAAACCTTGTTTCATGCATAATCAAGCATGGAGAACAACATATCTTAACACCAAACTCAAAATCCTAATGTAGAGAGAGATGAGACAAAATTTACCTAAACCTTCCTTTGGTGATATCTTCCAATCCTTTGAGAATTTCTCAAATATAATGATAGATTTGAGTTCCTTGACCCCAAATTAGATTAGAACACCTTGGTTTGAGTTGAAAAATCAAAAAGAAGGGTGACATCTCTTTCCTCTCTTCTCCTTCTTTCTCCTCTCTTTCAATTAAAAGAACATGTTTTAAGTCTTTAAAATGGAGTGCACGGCCACACCTAATAAGAGTCTAAAAATTTGACTCTTCTTTGACTAAACATGGTGAATTTACCTTATTGCCCTTAGTTATGTGAAATTACCATTATACCCTCCAAATTTTCCTAAATTTGCAATTAAGCCCAAAATTTTTATTTTCATTTTGATCCCTAGACTTTTGAAAATTATAAATAAGCCCCTTAACTTTATAAAATTACAAATTGGTCCTCCAAGAACTAAAAAATTACAATTAAGTCCTTTAACTTTTGACAATTTGCAAATACGCCCTTATATACGTCAACTTTTCCAATATAGCTTTCTAAGTGTCCGTTAAGTCTTTAAATCATGTATAATAACCTCTAAAGCATTAGAACACATTTAATTTTACCACCATGGTCATATACATCCAATGGACTCGGTTTTACACACTTAAAAGCTCATATGTCAGAAATCTCCAAGATTCTGCTTACCGATGAACTCTAAGTTCAAGTAAGGGCACATAACATTATATATCACTGGCATATGTATCAAAAGGATTCAAATACATCTTTGAACTTATATACAACCATGTATATATCAATATACAACAGTATCTCTAAATACAGAACAACACCGAAGGGCTCAGAAAGTCCGGTGTTACATTTATATAAATATATATATTTAAAATTTAAATATATAGGTTCTTATTTACATAAATATCAAGAAATATGTCTTGATATTTATATAAATATATATGTCTTAATATTTATATAAATAAGAACCTATATGTTAAATTTTTTTTGTGTAGGTATGTGTGTATGTGTGTGTGCACGTGCGCATGCCTGGGCATGCGTGCACGCGCATTTATTTCATAAAGTATTGACATATTACATAGTTTGATGAAAATAGTTATACTTTTAATATTTAATTAATATATATCTAATCATATAAAATAAAGAGACAACATTTTAATTTAAAAATTGAAAAGAAGACTAAATTAACTTTTAGGTCAATTTCAAATTTTGATTAAAATTAAAGAATATATAATTTTAAGTTTTAAAAATATACATATTGAATAGAGTTATTTCACTAATGTTATACATTCAATGAATATCTCATGTTTACATAATAGATAGAAAGATTGAATTTTTTGAAAGTTATATGTAAAAATTCATTAAAAGCCATAAATGGCATAAAAGGTACATTATAAGACTATGTCAAGAAAAAATTAAATACAGTATTTTTTCTATAATCCTTAGGAAGAAGCTAGAAAATTAAAAGTTCCATTATGTTCTGAAATGAGTGCTCAAGTGTCTAGCAGCTTAATGAGGTACCAAAGTTTCCCTTATTCAATAACGTAACTTATGAATTAAAGCATGTCTGTTAGTTTTAGTCTTGTTAAACAATCTCTGATTTCCCCCCCTTCAAATTGCATAAATTGCAAAGTTAAGGCTAAAACTTAGACATATTTGATCTTTTCCTAAAGAATGGAACTTATTTTCAACCCATTCCAAAATACAATTCTAATTTTTCTCATGGTTGTACATATTCAATATGTGTTCAATACTAGCCCAGATGGATGCTGAATATTTGTATTTGAAGTAAATATGATCAATATTTTCTGCCTCAATATAACATAACTCACTTAGGGTATCATTGGATCCAACAATCATATTGACAACGCTTCATAACGCTAGTCAAAATAAGAACTAGACTACTACTATAGCATTGGTGATTTTAGGTTGATCCCACAGAGTGTGTGTAAAGTTGTAGAAATGACATTAATCGATGTTTAGTGTAACACCCCATCCTCTTGAGACTCATACCTGACATCTCGAGTGATGTTTGAGTGCGAATCTTGCAAGGGTGACATGCTAGAACAATCAAACACTCAGAACTCAATACCAAATCTCTTATTTTTTTGAAACAATATAAGCATGTGTAGAAATCAGTAATCAAAATCGACCCAATATTTTCTTTCATAACATCAAAAAATTCACATTTGTTAACACTACACTCCAATTCATTCTCATTTATAGACCTTTCCAATATGGAAAGTTATACATTCAACAACATATTCAATTACACATTATACAAGAGTTGCGGAATACATAAATAAGAAAGTATAAATGCAGACGCCAACTGATCCCAACCTCTACCTCTTACTTGAATGCAGTAGATATACTCTTGTTTGATCAATGGGTTAACTCTTCTGAGCCCTGACAAATAGTTGCAAATTTTGGGTAAGTTTTGTGAACTCAGTGAGTGACCATCCTTGATGGCTCACACAATCACCAAACACATATAGATCATGCCATCACTTAATTCACATCATTTCAATCATAATCAAACAGCATCACAAATCATTTTGATCACTTACTTCACAATTCACATTCAGAGTAGTCACGTAGCTCATTTTGTTCATTTGGAACCTACATATCAATTTTCATATGCAATGCATATGAGACTCACTTTCATTTATTTCTTTGTTGTGACCAAGTGCCTATAACTGTCCCGTATCCATTGTGGATACCGATCTCATTGATAACTGTCCTATATTGGGTTCACTAATAACTGTCCCATATATGTTAGGAATACCGGGCTCATTAAACGTTGAGCTTGAGGCTCTGGTCACAATTGCCTTTATCTTTGATACATTCATACAGTGAAATGCATCAATCACATATGATCACTTATTCACTATTATATATCATAGGACCTTAGTCCAACATTCAATATTTATGCTGAGAGCACTTTGTGATCATGCATTCATATCATGAAACATTTAGTTCATCACATTCACATATAGTTAGCACTGCAATATCTCATTCATATATCACAATCATCAGATCTTCATTGTCAGGAATTCAACAATCAAATCACATTCACAAATAGTCATAATCACTCAATTCATAACATAAATAAAACAAAAAATAAAGTAAGACCATCTAGGTCTACTCACAGTATGCTCCAAATTAGCATTAGCTTCCATGATCTGGAAACGTCTGAATACGGATATTTATCCTGCACATTAAAATTATGCAATACATGCACTGCACACACATTAATAACTTCGCACAATTATAAGTATTCATTTATGCCCACGTGTGTATATGGAATATGAGCAATGCATGTTCATGACAACCTTGGGTATATTTGTTGGGCTCCGAAAATTTTTTATTTTTATTTATTTATTGATTTATTGATTTACTTGACTTATTCTTTATTTTTTCTTTAATTGTTTTAATTATGTGTGTATATATATATATGTATTTGTTGAATCTTGAAATTAGTTTGTATGACCGGGAATTGGAAATTTTGAAGTTAAAGTGAAGGGTTAGAATTAATTGGATTAATTGGTAGTAGGCTTATGATATGTGTAGAGCCATATGAGACAAATGAGGGCTTGTTGGATGGAATGGGCTTTGGGAAAGAATAGAATAAGAAGAAGGAGGAGAGCCCAAAGGAAAAACATAGTAAGCTTTAAGGAGAGCAAAACTACGTAGTATTGGAGGAGGGTTTTAAATTGAGAATAAGTGAATTAAAGAAGGAGAAGAAGAGATTGTTGTAAACCAAAAGGAAAGGAAAGAAGAGAAAAACGTGAGCCAAAGGAGAAGGAGGGTTTCGGCCAAGAAGAAAAAGGGAGAGTCGTAGGAAGCTTGAAGGGAGGAAGAAAGAAGAGGAAAAAGAAGAGAAACTACTTGTTAGAGGTAAGTTCCATCTTTATTTATGTTAGATTCAAAAATGGGATGAAATGGAAGTTAGGGTTTTGGTTTTCTGGCATAGATGGCTTATGGGTAGGTTAGGTTTAAAGTTTATTTTATCTTTGCTTGATTTTATGAATGATATGCCTTTCTTTTAGAATGTATTTATTGAATGGAGTATGGTTTGATTGAAGGAAATCAAGAAAACCCCACTCAAGACAAGGAGGAAGGGCAATCTTGAATTCGGATTCCGACGTTAGGTGGGTAACATTTTTATAGTTGTTGTGTAATGGGCAAATGCCCTATGTGTGCAATCTTTGTTAAATTGTGTATATAATGAAAGTGTATTTCCTTTGATTTGAAAGAAAAGTATGAAACTATGATGATTCGATAGAATGAAAGAAGCATAAAATGCTATTCTTGTGTTTGAATATGTGAGCATAACTTGGTTGTGATTGGGCAAGAGAGAACCCGTTTCGATAGTCTCGTGCACGATGACCCATAGCCTTCTCCCGGCTGCCCGCTTTGGGCTACGAGATCCAGAGAAATTGGACTCGTTGTGTTACGGTGTAAACCGTTGTGTTTAAGGAACTCTCGAGCCAATTGTGTGCATTTCATCATTTTGGTGTTATGATGCATAATATTTGTTTTAGTTGATAGAAGATTTCATGTTATACTTTAGGTGATGATTTTGGCTAATTTATGATTTATGTGATGAAGTTGAGTTATTTGTGCTTTATATGATAGACTGCAAATGTTTCGGATTCTTTATGTATTGTGTGGCTCATTACACAATGGCTATAAACGTGTTAGCCATTGAGCCGTGTTTGCTCACCCATTCTCCCTCCTCAGGTGCAAATTCTAGTTGAGCACGGAACCTTGCAAGGCATCGGGCATAACTCCAAGAAACTTTAGAAACTTTTGTATTAAGTTAGTAACTAGCTTTTAGAATAGCTTTATAAGCATATTAAGCATTGAGCATCGCATATGTTGTATTTTGGTACTTGATTTTCGATGGATTTGATGAATATGCTGATATGTAATTAAAGCTATGATTGAACTCTTGAAGGATTGTTAAAGAGAATGAGAGCTCTAGTACTCTCTTCTTCATGTGGATTTGTTAATTTGCGATCTGTGAGTGGCCTTGAAAAAGGAAGTGTATGAGCCCTTTTAATCTTTGAGTTATTGTTGGGTTTTGTATTGGGATAGCTTGCTGGAATTTGCAAAGGTTTATGATCTATTGAAATTCTGGGCTGAAGTGTTCATATGGTAGATTTTGGGTGTATTGTGTTGTGCTGCAAATTCTGGGTTGTTTTAGGTCAAATAGGATCACTTAGACTCCTTGAGGGTGTTAGGCGAGCTGTAGAGCTGGCCATGATGTAGTATGAGCTATTTTAGAGTGTGTTATTTGGTAGCTACGAGCTGTTAGAATTAAGTGCAGGTGCTGTCAAAATGATAGGTGTATTTTAGCAGAAACTTTGAATGTAACATCCCGTTACTGTTAGCAAGGGTATTATGGTAATATTGGGTCAGACTGATAGGTTTCATTGCATTCACTGATTGAGCATGTTACTGGCCTCTAATTATAGAGGAACAAGTTTATTGCATGGGCATTTATTCATGGGTACATGCATTCATGATTTTTCGGCATTTTAATTGTGAGTAAGAATTGATTGGATTGTGAACTGGAGAATGACTGAACTGACTGAATTATGATTAATTGTGAAATTAGGAGTAAGTGGACTCGAATGACTGATTTAGAATAGTCTAAGTGTGATTGACTATTGATAGTGGCTCATAGGAAAGTTTCGAGAAATTCGGGAGAAAATGCCCGGACCGGAAATTTTGGAGTGACCGATCGATTGATCAGATATAATCTTGAAAGAATTGTCCAATGGCAAAGGAAATATTAGAGTTATACTGTTAAGATATTAAAATGTTGAGCCATTGAAATTTAGAGACTGAAATTTGGACTGATTTAAAGTCATATGCCTATAAATAGCTAGGTTTGAAATTTGGGGATTTACCCTGAGGCTTGAACATTTCTTCTTCTCTTCCTCCTCCCACAGCGATCTTCGATTCCTCCCACCGGTGAGGATTCTTTGATCTTTCTTTATGGTTTTCTTCTCATTACGCTAGCCTAACTGGTTTATTGTGATTGATGAAGGTTGAGAAGGATTGAGAGTGGGTTATCGTTGATTTCGAAGGATTTTAGGGTTACGGTGATTTTTGAGAGATTTGTGGATTGATCTTTGATTGGTAAGTTTTAATGGCTTTAATGTTGTTATTAATGGTTGTTTGAGCATTTATGGCATTTATTATGGTTGAGTTGAGTAGTTGAGAGTGTTAACTGCAGTTTTAGAGAGAGAAATGGACGAAAATCGATCGGAGAAGAAGGGAAAATCCCCGCACGTTGCGACGTCGGGTGCGGCCTCGCCGCGGCGAGCGTCAATTTATTTGACACCGCGGCGCGCTTCCTCGCCTCATGCACGCTTCCCGCCTCATGGGCCAGAATGGATTGCTCGCCATGGCGATCTTCACGCTTGGCGAAGCGAACCATTTATCATGTGGCGAGAGCTTCTTGGCCGCGTCGAAGGGATTTTCTGATTGGATTAATTTTTGTTTATTGGGTATAATTTATGGTATAGACCTCCGATTGAGGTGATTCTTGATTCATTACGAACTAGAGAAAGAGGTCTACAATTGAGGATAATTATGGGAGTTAGAATTTAATTTAAATGGTATTGATTCGTAAAGAATAAGGTCAATTATGGTTCATAGTGTGACCTAAATATTGAATCGAGACAATTGGAGTTTAATTGGGATTGCCAATAGAGGTTTTGACCTAATGGTTATGGAATTGCTATAGGGAGTATGAATTGAGAAAATTGAACTGAATTTTTGGATTGGATCAATTATTGCCTATCAATTGAGCGAAGACTTAGAATGGGACATAAGAGTTCAAAATTGGGTTTTAGCGCCGGGAAAATAGTGAGCATGCATTGTACATAATTCTACTGAGACATATGCATTACTGAATGGCTTAATTGAGCATCTAGTAATGGGACTGTGTTTTACTGTTATAGAGGCACCGTTGGATCGTCTTTCCACGGACATTGTTGGAACTTCCAGCGAGTTTCGGAGATTTGGTGAGTAACCTAGTTGGTTTCTCAAATTCCTGACTGTCTAAGTGCTCAATGTGAATTACTTGCCAAATGTGAAATTGCGTGATTACTGAAATATACATGATCGAATGGTATGCTTGTATTGGATTGGACTACTGCATGACCCGAGAAATACAATCTTGGGCTTTTATAGCCATACTTTGAATTATCGAACATCATGATTGCATGCATAAATGCATGATCGGATAATGGATATGTGACCCAAGTTGCTATTATCTTGAAAAGAGCCTCGAGCTCGAACATCAGATTGACCGCCTCGAGCCCGAGGGGAGAAATCACGCGTCCCCCATGAATCTTGGTGAGCACTTGGGCACAACACTGAGTAACTGGAAAAGAGTCTCATATGCATTGTATACACTTGACTGATTGAATTGCAAACTTACTGAATTATGTGATGACATGAGAGATTGCAAATTGTTACATGCTACTGTAAACTGTTTCATGATTTACTGTAAATTGTGATATGATACTATAAACTGCTATATACTATTATAAATTGCTATTTGATACTGCCAACTGTTATAGACTACTGTAAATTGTTATATAATACTATTAATTAAATATTATTGTCTTGCGTCTTTGTCTTTGATTTCGTAATGCATGATTTGAGTGAACCATCGATGATGGTTTCTCACTGAGTTCGCAAACTCACCCAACATTGCAATTATTTTTCAGGATATGGCGAGTACCTTGTTAGACAAACGGGAGTATGATTACAGCAAACAAGTCAGGGTTCAGGTCGGGATCAGTCTCATGTCTGCATTTGAGTCTTTCTGATTTATGTGTAAATTTGTATTTTCGCAGAATTGTACTATTATTATAGAGGGCCCCCAACTGATTAATATTGCATTGTGAATTGAATATTGAAAGAGTGTTTTGATTGAAAATGTTTCAATATCGCGGGCCCAAATTGTTTATTGATTTCTACACACTCGAGTGTTTTGAAAAAGAAAAATGTCATAATGAGTTTTTAAACTGAATTGACTGCTCTAGCATGCCACCCTCATGGTCATGAAGCTCGAGATATCACCATCGATATCGAGGTTGGATGCAGCGGGAGTGGGGTGCTACATTTGTGGTATCAGAGCCCAGAAGTACAATCTTACATGGGCATTCTGAAAAATGTGTCAAGTGCATGCATTTAAGTCATGTCACGACAGACAGTGACAACTAATCCCTAGTCTAGTATATGAGTCATATGCATGAGTATGTCTCGTTTAAGCAGTTAGAAACAATGAAGAAATGAGAATGTGTTAGAATGTGATAAATGGAAATTGTGGATATCGAGGAATCGAAAAAAAAAGTGTATGGTTCGATCTGATAGATGAATATTTAGTGTATTTGTATTGGTGGGTATATTATTAAATTCAATATTGGAATTATATGGGATATATTCTTGAATGTGAGATAGAAATAAAGTTATAGTTGTGGATTGATAAAAAAATGAATGAAAATAGAGATATGATCGAAATGACAAGATTGAAAGTGTATAAGTTGTAAAGGTTCAGATAATTTGCCTATGTGAATGCACACCTGATTATGGGAGCCCCATGGCAAGTGAAAGTATTAAGCTGCAATTGATGAGTTAATGGATAGCACTAGCCAGAATTCTTGTAGTTTGAAATCCTATTGAGTTAAAATAAGAAATGAAAGTGCTTATAATGATCAATTGGGAATGAATAGAGATTGTATACGATCCTCACGAGCGAGGACGGGTGTAAAAAGGAAAGTTGTTGAGTTCAGATTATATTGTCACCGTAAGCATACATTGATAGTGGACTCACCATCATGGGTGAAATGATTAAGCATAAATGAATAATATACGTGAATATGATATAGGAGGTAATCAGGGGCCTATTAAATAAGTTTCGATCATAGTTCTGGTAGCCCCAAGTTCAAGATGAGTTAGAGTAAGGCATGAGAATGCTTGTAATGATCAATTGAGAAAGAAGTGAGACTATTAATGATGTTAGCATCGGTGTTGAGCTTCGAGAATAAAGAGGGTCATGAATTCAAAGAAAGCCCCATGATCGAGCTGGTACCAAAAGAGAAAGGTTATCTAGAATTAAATGAGATTAAGGTGTCTTTAGTATTATGTGCTATGAATGGGTAAATTGATGTGAATACATTGTCAGATAAGAAGTGATGATTATAGCGATGTATGTCAAGATATTAGAATAAATGAAATTGTCTAAGTGCCCTGCAGAGCCTCATTATAAGGGATGTTATGATTTTGTAAGGTATGGCATGAACTGCTCTTATTGAGATATTATGCATAGTTGAAATTGATTTTTCTCGAGGTATTAAGAGTGAGTGATATTTATATAGTGGTGAAAAATAGTTGACTGATAAAGTTCTATGAACAGTATTAATGATTGATAAGGTTTAGTTGATCTGATGATTCGAATTGAGAGTAATCATTGAAAGGATAAATCTGAAATGAAGTACAAGTAAATTTAGGAGTCCGAAGTCTAGCAGAGACTCAAGCGTAAGAGATAGAATATGTTACTGAAAAAGTGTGTATTACGTTGATAAGAGGACTCTGATTATGTATGAGAATTACTAAATATCAAGGAAATATTAATTGCGAATATGAGGAGAATAAAGGTTCGTATATATTTTGTGTAATTATGTTCTAAAAGCACGAGATCGATATAATGATTGTTTACTCAAACCAGAGAGTGATTCATCGTAAATAAATTGGGTTATGTGGAGAAATTAGGGTAAGGAACATGTGTCAGAATATGATATGATGAAACTGAGAAAATTATAAGAAAATTGCTCCTCATTAGAGATGATCGATATTTGACGAGTTATATGAATCAATTATGTACATGAGGAGTTTAGTGTCTCAATTGTATTTAAATTGGATGGTGATTATGATCATCAATGATCGATTAATTGTATTTGAAAGGTGAAAAAGGGAAGAAGATAAATTGGCATAGTTGAGGAAATTGGTTATTATGCAAGTTTCAAAAGAGTGAATTTTAATCTGATTTCATGAATAGTGGATGAATTGATATACGAACATGGTCTATTGGGAGACTTAATGAAGATATCGGTATTGATAAAATGCGAAATTTCAAGGGATATGTGTATATGGGATTTGGAGTTAACGAGAATTAGCTGAATGCTGGATACGTTCAAACATTTTTCAAAGATTTTCTTGTTTTAGCAAATTGACAAGAATGTTTGAGGAAAATGTGTGAATGTTATGACCGATGATTGTAAAGGAGACATTTGGAGAAAATTTACAAATTGAGTATTGATCGTATCGCTTTAAATTGGAGAATTTGAAATATATCTTGGCGTCGAAGAAGGTTATGGTACAATCTATTGAAATTGTATAAAGTGAATTTACGTACCTAGGGACAAACATAACTTCATGGGCTGTATTATGATTGATGATTTGAAATCTGTTACACCGAGTGTTGCTTTAAAAGCTTGGAGACATTAATCGTACAGAAATATTTTGAAGATGTCCATGAATATGTAAATCGATAACGATTAAGATATTTCGCGAATTTGAATAATGACTGAGTGTTAATAGTCGAGCTAGCAAAGGGGCAAAAAGAATGTATTATTAGTTATCGGAATTTCCAAATCAGTTGTGCATATAAGGAATTGGCAAAGATCAAATTAAGGTGTGTGAAATAGAATCGAAAATAACTCCCTTGTTGAGGAAAGTGATATGTATAGTTTGATTATGAGATAGGTGCGGTATCCCTACATGTAAACTATCGAAAAAAATTTGAGAACCAATTAAAGTGTTATGCTATAGTAAGGGTATATTGATAGAGTAATTGATAGTTTAGACAGTAAAATCGAAAGATTGTATGTGGAAATGATTACATGTGTCAATAACCAACTGACTTGATTGTTGGAAGCATAAGTTAAAGCGGTATTTTGTGGTTCTTAGGGATATGAAATTGACGTATAATCCAGGTGATTGAGGACATAACAATTGTTATATGGGTGATACCATTTGAGCGATGTATTATATGGATGAGTAAAATAAATTTGTAATGGGGATTAAGAAATCCAAGTAAAAGGGTAATGATTTGAGTGGATCGAGGCTATTAGAATCTTATGAGATTAGTGTTTTAACATTAAGGAGATGTAATTTGATAAGTGACAAATGAAATGCTCCGAAGTGCATTGCCTCGGCCAAAAAGGAGACAAAGGTAAATAGGGAAACTAAATTCGTGATTAAATGACCTCTATGAGATTGTGGTGTGATTAGATTGGTAAGACAGTGGAAAACCTAAAAGATGATTCGGATCCAAAACGTTACATAGACAGGATTAGGAAATATTGTTAGGATCCGGTATAAGTGTTATTGATATTGAAAGTGATAAATTGAGAATATTATGAGAAATTAGTAAGGCAAAAAGTGAGTAGTTCATTGATTGTTATGATTACAGAAATTATTCGTGTATCGAAATAAGTGAAAATCGGAGAGGCAATGATCGAAAAGACTCCCCTGCCTTCTGGACTTAATCGTATATGAAATTTCGAGGATGAAATTTTTATTAGGAGGGGTGAATTGTAACATCCCGTTACTGTTAGCAAGGGTATTATGGTAATATTGGGTCAGACTGATAGGTTTCATTGCATTCACTGATTGAGCATGTTACTGGCCTCTAATTATAGAGGAACAAGTTTATTGCATGGGCATTTATTCATGGGTACATGCATTCATGATTTTCAGGCATTTTAATCATGAGTGCAATTGATTGGATTGTGAAGTGGAGAATGACCGAGGCGATGAATTATGATTAATTGTGAAATTAGGAGTAAGTGGACTCGAATGACTGATTTAGAATAGTCTAAGAGTGATTGACTATTGATAGTGGCTCATAGGAAAGTTTCGGGAAATTCGGGAGAAAATGCCCGGACCGAAAATTTTGGAGTGACCGATGATTGATCAGATATAATCTTGAAAGAATTGTCCAATGGCAAAGGAAATATTAGAGTTATACTGTTAAGATATTAAAATGTTGAGCCATTGAAATTTAGAGACTGAAATTTGGACTGATTTAGAGACATATGCCTATAAATAGCTAGGTTTGAAATTTGGGGATTTACCCTGAGGCTTGAACATTTCTTCTTCTCTTCCTCCTCCCACGGCGATCTTCGATTCCTCCCACCGGTGAGGATTCTTTGATCTTTCTTTATGGTTTTCTTCTCATTATGCTAGCCTAACTGGTTTATTGTGATTGATGAAGGTTGAGAAGGATTGAGAGTAGGTTATCGTTGATTTCGAAGGATTTTAGGGTTACGGTGATTTTTGAGAGATTTGTGGATTGATCTTTGATTGGTAAGTTTTAATGGCTTTAATGTTGTTATTAATGGTTGTTTGAGCATTTATGGCATTTATTATGGTTGAGTTGAGTAGTTGAGAGTGTTAACGGCGATTTTAGAGAGAGAAATGGACGGAAATTGATCGGAGAAGAAGGGGAAATCCTCGCACGTCGCGACGTCTGGTGCGGCCTCGCCGCGACGAGCGCAATGAGACGCCGTGGCGAGCGTCAATTTATTTGGCCTTGTGGCCTTTCCTCGCCTGGGCATCAGAATGGATTGCTGCAAGCAGTAGCAGTCTTCACCGCATGAAGCGAACCATTTCTACGCATGGCGAGAGCTTCGCGCGGCAAAGGGATTTTCTGATTGGATTACTTTTTGTTTATTGGGTATAATTTATGGTATAGACCTCCGATTGAGGTGATTCTTGATTCATTACGAACTAGAGAAAGAGCTCTACAATTGAGGATAATTATGGGAGTTAGAATTTAATTTAAATGGTATTGATTCATAGAGAATAAGTTCAATTATGGTTCATAGTGTGACCTAAATATTGAATCGAGACAATTGGAGTTTAATTGGGATTGTCAATAGAGGTTTTGACCTAATGGTTATGGAATTGCTATAGGGAGTATGAATTGAGGAAATTGAACTGAATTTTTGGATTGGATCAATTATTGCCTATCAATTGAGCGAAGACTTAGAATGGGACATAAGAGTTCAAAATTGGGTTTTAGCGTCGGGAAAATCGTGAGCATGCATTGTACATAATTCTACTGAGACATATGCATTACTGAATGGCTTAATTGAGCATCTAGTAGTGAGACTGTGTTTTACTGTTATAGAGGCGCCGTTGGATCGTCATTCCACGGACATTCTTTGGAACTTCGAGCGAGCTTCGGAAGTTCTGGTGAGTAACCTAGTTGGTTTCTCAAATTCTGTTGTCTAAGTGCTCGATGTGAATTACTTGCCAAATGTGAAATTGCATGATTCTTGAAATATACATGATCGAATGGTATGCTTGTATTGGATTGGACTCGCATGCATGGCGAGAAATACAATCTTGGGCTTTTATAGCCATACTTTGAATTATGAACACTACATTGCACATAAATGCATGATTAGATAATGGATATGTGACCCAGTTGCTATTATCTTTGAAAAGAGCCTCGAGCTCGAATCAGATCTTGGCCGGACCTCGAGCGAGGGAGAAAATCACGCGCGTCTCCATGAATCTTGGTGAGCACTTGGGCTGACAACATGAATAAGCTGGAAAAGAGTCTCATATGCATTGTATACACTTGGTGATTGAATTGCAAACTTCTTGAATTATGTGATGACATGAGAGATTGCAAATTGTTACATCTTCTGTAAAACTGTTTCATGATTTATGTAAATTGTGATATGATCTCGAAGCTGTTATATACTATTGTAAATTGCTATTTGATACCGCTTAACCGTTATAGACTCATGTAAATTGTTATATAATAATGTTAATTAAATATTATTGTGTGTTTGCTATGCACATGATTTGCGTAATGCATGATTTAGTGAACCATCGATGATGGTTTCTCCTTGAGTTCATAAACTCACCCAACATTGCAATTATTTTCAGATTTGGCGAGTACCTGTTAGAAAAGCGGAGTATGATTACTGACAAGCAAGTCGAGTTGGTCGGGATCGGTCTCATATCCGCATTTGAGTCTTTCGATTTATGTGTAAACTTGTATTTTAGCAGAATTGTACTATTATTATAGAGGACCCCCAACTGATTAATATTGCATTGTGAATTGAATATTGAAAGAGTGTTTTGATTGAAAATGTTTCAATATTGCGGGCCCAAATTGTTTATTGATTTCACGCTTTTCGAGTGTTTTGAAAAGAAAATGTCATAATGAGTTTTAAGCTGAATTGATTTGCTCTAGCATGCCACCCTCGCGGGTCACGGGCTCGGATATCACCATCGATATCGGGTTCGGGTCTGGCGGGAGTGGGGTGCTACATTGAATCCATATGCGACCTGTTTAGAGTGGGAGTTTGTTCTTGTGGTCTTCATGGAAGTTGTAGGGCGTTCTCTTATGCTGTGTTTGGTTACCGTTCTCGGACGTGAGGACGGATGACAAGGACATAACCGTTCTGTCCTGATAGGTGTTTGCTTTACTGTCGCAAAAGTTTTGTCTGTCTTTGATGGACAAAGACAAAATATTTTGTCGACCCAAAACCATCGGACGAGAACAACATGCATTGGACAAGATAGTGAAATGGCCATAATGCCCTCACATTTTCACCTCCCGAAGCCAACTCTTCTTCGTCATTTCTTTCTAACGTAGTTCCTCCTTATTTCTGAAACTACCCCATACCTCCGTGTCTCCTTCCTCACTTTGTTGCGTCTCCGTCGTGAAATCTTGGTTATTTTCCCCTTCGCGTCCATGCACGCGTTTCATCTTGATATTTCTTTGTCTTCCTCCAGATCTGTTTGCTAACGTTCAGTCTCCACGAAGCAAACCGTCATAAGCCATTATCATATCTCGATATCTGGGTAAGACTCTTCATCCATGGGTATTGTTTTCTGTATGGGTAATGGGTTTGCAATGGGTGTTTGACCGAGACGAACGGATCTGTGTTATTGATGGGTGTGGAAGGGTTAGGGATTGGATTTGTTGATGGATATGCATTGGGTGAGGATGAGGTTCTTTTCGTTGTTTTTTCAGCACACAAGACCACCGAAGTAGCCTCTTCTTTGCTTATTCTAAACATCTGTTGTTGTTTAAGTTAATCTCGGTTTGTAGATAGTTGTAGGAAATTATTAAGTAATGTGCATGGGGTTATGATTTTGCATTTATATTCCACTTGATGAATGAATAAATGATTGTAATTTGCACTTATGTGTGGTTCTTCTGATAGTTCTACATCAATCTTCTTGCATTTGGAAAGTTGATATTTGGAATTCTTGAAAGTGGTAAGTGGTTCTTCTTCTTTACATTGATATTGAAAGCTTTGATCGGTTGTGTTTGTTGTGTATCCAAAGGTGTGAATGATGAAAGTTAAGCATTTGCAATTTTTGAATAATAATACATTGTTTGGTGATCATTTGTAAGCCACCTAATAACATTGAATAAGCAATTATGAACTATAGGTATGGCTGTTCATCTTTGTTCTTATAAAGGGCATTTCATCTATTTTAATTTAGTGAATGTTCGGGCTTCAAATGTCGGTTTTAGGCTTTCAGTTAAACTAAACAAAAGAAGCTAATCAATTATTTCATTTTGACATTGGTGCTTCAGAGTCGATTGTGATATGAGGAATATCATAAAGAGACTTTTAGGAGAATTTGCATTGAAATAATATTACTTGTATAACCAACGAGGACGATTAGTAGGTATTAAAATAAACAACATCACATGCGAGAAAGTGAAGTTGAGGAAGGAATGAGGCTATGACCTATAGATTGTATTATAACAATATATAGTTCTAAGGTCAAGTATAGAGTTATTGAAATGTACCTTGGGGAATAGACTTATGATTGTGTTATTCAACTCCTTGAACATTGTTTCATGGGAAAAACTCCATGATTGCTTGATTTGAAATGGTCTGTTTGTGACCATTTTGGACTTAAAAATAAGGCATTTGATCTTTGAGAATAAGAAGATGAATCTTTGTACAATAAAAGCGGTATCCTCTTTTGTTTTGAGTCTCGATACTTGAGTGTTGACGGTTGTGTTAATTCAATCATTTAAGTTGTTGAGCGGTCATACTTCATAATTGAACAATTAAGATTCAATCAAAGTTTCAGATTTCGATCAGTGGTCTTTGCAATTATGTATTGCTTTGTTATTGTCAATACATAATTCAATCCTTCTTGTTATTAACGGTTGCACTTCACCAAAGTACATTGTGTTCATGATTTTCGCAATAGTCAAATACTGTTTGACTTAGTGAATGTCAAGTGCACAACATAATTGTTAATTAAATGACTCCAACTCATTTGAACCTCAGTGAGCAATGTTGTAACCCTGTTTAACTAATCTGTTGCTGAATCTTGTGAACAATGGCTTGTGTTTGCACTACTGATATATTTTAGAGGCTGTCATGGTAACTATCAATTGCATCTTAATTGACCACCTCCTTTCACTAGACCAGCCCCTAATTTGCTTTATTTTATTGCATATTTGGGACCTTTCCTATCTGAGATATTATACATTATATTAGAGCTTGAAAGGCAGCTGAAATTATAAATTGAGTAAGCATTTGTTTTACGTATAGTCATTCCTTTTAATTATACACTAGCTTTAGTTCAATGGGTGAACTTAACTTTCTTACATATATTGTATAGTGCGGCTTTCACACCGTAAAGCCAAGGTGCATCAAAGTTTGATAGTTCAAGAGCATGCTCACAAAAGATAAAACAAAACTTGAGTTCAATGATTGTGTTTAGTTCCTTCTTCCTATGTTTAGAAAATGTGAATTACTTTAGTTAGTTCTTCTATCGGCCTTGCATGGTATTATTAGTTAAATATATCTGTTGCAATTATATATCTTAATTCTTTGTTGAGTCAAGTAATCAATGAGATTAATGTTTCATATGCGAGGTGTGGGACATTCTATATTTCAGCATCAATCTTCTTGCATTCGGGAACTTGAATTTTGAGGACTTCTTCTCAAAGTGGTAAGTCCTTCTTTATCTTACCTTCATATTCAAATATTATTTGTGTTTGTGGTGTATACATAGCTGAATATGGTAAGTTCTTATATTTGCAAATATAAATAAGTGTAAATAGTTGTGGTTTAGCTAACATTTAGCAATATCAAACATGCACATGAATTCTTGGACTTGAAATGGGCAGAAAACATTTCATTATTATGTTAGAATGCTTCGAAACTGAAGAGCAACTTTTGTATCCCATTTTACATTAGAACACAAAATATATGTGTTGTGTTGTCTTTGAGAAACATACTTACCTTGTGATACTTGTTACCACATGTGAATGATCATCAAGTCATCAATCAAATCTGGTAACTTTGTCACTTCTTAGATAGTTGGAAGCACAGTATATAGATAATTTTATGAAGTGGAAGTATGCTTAAATGCCTCGATTGCATTCAACCATCTTCCACTTCCCTCATTACTAAAGAGTATATTAGATAGGGCCCAACTATAAAGTCCATAATCATATATTATTTACAAACAATATAATGAGTCCTTAGATGCAAGCAATGGACGGAATAGAGTCTGGTGGATATCATCAAGTTTAGGGCTTCCACGAATGATTTCTGAAACATAATCAGCACGTTCATAACCAAATGTAGCCAGCCAATACATTATGAAAGTTGTTGCATATTATTGAAAAGAAAACTAAAACTAATGGTTCAACAAAATCTTTAAATAAAAATCAGTTGTTTAGCTTAATAAGGATCCCAAGCCAGTATTTATATCCTCCCGTAAAGTCCTGTTGTCGGGAAGTGTTGAGTCCGTGAGACAATATAAATACTTTGTAGGCATTTAGCACGAGAATCCAAATTGAAAGATGGGTGATTAATCGATACATGATTAGCAAAAGTAGTAGTTTCAAATTGTAATCAAGTAAAATCTTACCGCTCTCTAGAAATTCGAGATGAGTGGAATCAAATCTGTCCAGGAAGCTACAAATAAGGCATCACTTTGATGAAATCAAGAAAAACAATAAAAATAACATTAAAGCAAAGCTAAGTACAAGCGATAGGTAAATTACGTGTACATATGTATTTATGATATGTACATATATATTATACACATAGAAGATGTTGCATCGAGATGAGGGATAGGAAATATATAAGACAAAATGCAGCAATGCCTTCACCATCCAACTAAAAATTAATGAAGAAGGTCAACAACTTACCAACAAGTTTGATGTCAGTATTCTCTGCCAACCATTTTGCCCCATCCCTCGTGAATCCCACATAACTTGTATCAAAATGATTCTTGAACATAAGCTTCCTGAAGTGATATTAACATTTTTAGATAATCACATCCCAAATGAGCAGGAAATTTCATTTTGACAGTGAAGGAAAAGTGATTATATAACAGAAACACAGGTCCATGTGTTCTTTGAGAATCGTAAGCTGTTATGTCAAATTACTATTCCTTAAGATACAAGTATAGCACAATATAACAAAAACTGTCAACCAACATACAAAATGCCTATTATGTAAGCATAGGAAAACAAGTATAGCACAATATAATACAAATGTCAAACAAAATACAAAATTAGTACCAAGTCCATCGATTTGTACTTATTGTTGACAAGTTATAGTGCTAAGTTAAGGGCTGTCAAGTATTATGCAGTGATTTAAAAAGTGAAATGCAACATAGATGGATATGACACTATAATGGATATGACACTACAAATACAAAATGCCAATTATATATGCATAGGAAAACAAGTATAGAACGGAATCAATGCATTTCTTCAATGGAGTTGTTAAACATCTTACTATTCTATACATATGTACAAATCTAGTATTTGAAAATTACAATTTTTTTGTTTGCAGACAGTTTTATTTTGCAATTTGGAATCAATGGATCGTGATCGTATAATTAAGTGTCTGGCTTTGTATGAGATTATGAAAGGGCAAATGGATCTCATGAGGATGGCCTTGCTCGTTTTCTTGTATATATACACCAAAAGCCGATGTAGAAGTGAAAATGCGAGAGGAAGTAGGGCATTGACAGTACCAAATAGGGCAACCAATGTAGATAGGATTTTGCACGAGGGGGATAGGAATACCCAGTGGGATATAAGGATGGATAGTAATGCATTCACATTGTTATGTGAGATGCTTCAGGTAAATGGTGGGTTGACAAATACGGGTCATGTATCCATTGAAGAAAAAGTTTTATTATTCCTTAGAATATTAGCACAAAATGAATCTAATAGAGTATTACAAGTTCGATTTATGAGGTCCGGAGAGACAATTAGTAGGGTTTTCCACAGTGTGTTGAAAGCTGTTTTAAAGCTTCAACATCTGTTGTTGGTCAAACCCATACCCGTTCCTGAGGATTTCACAGACACTAGATGGAAATGGTTTAAGGTTAGTCATGTTATGTAGCGACAATACAGTATGTCATTTCTTTTTTGATGAAGTTCGTTAACTAGAACTATTTTTTTATTGGATTTTTGAACAAAGGGTTGCCTTGGTGCTCTCGATGGGACATATTTGGACATAATAGTTCCCCAGGCAGACAAGCCCAGATATCGAGGTAGGAAAGGGAGAATATGCACTAATGTCCTAGGTGTGTGCGACAAGAACTTAAATTTTGTTTATGTTCTTGCGGGATGGGAGGGTTCGTGACCAATTCGTGGTTACGCATGATCTTTGTGACCAGCCTAATGGCTGCAAGTACCGGGGTATGTTAGAAGCGAATTTTAGGCGTTTGTCATTTTGTATACCGTTTGATTACATATATCATAGTAATAGTGTCATCTGCTTATAGGCAATTACTACTTAGTAGATGCTGGCTATACCAATGGCCCTGGTTTTCTTGCACCTTTTAGAGGCACAAGATACCATATTCAAGAGTGGGCAAGAGATGGGAGGGCACCTAGGAATGCAGAGGAGCTCTATAATAAGAGACACTCGCGGCCAGAAATGTTATTGAACGTGCATTTGGTTTACTGAAAAAAAGATGGAAAATCCTCAGAAATCCATCTTTTTACCTAGCATCAACTCATGTGCACATCATTCTTGCATGCTGCCTTCTGCACAATTTCATTCGATTGCATATGAGTTCGATCCGCAGAGCTTCTGCGACATGGAACTGACGAAGTGCCAATTGGGAAGATGCACCGTTACCTGTATTTTTTGATCGTGTCGAGACAAGTAACGAATGGAGTCAATGGAGAGCGGAATTAGCTAACAACATGTTTGATGAATGGAGAAGCAACCATTAAGTTGTGCACTTTAATTTACTTAAATCTGATTTGTATTGAATTGAGGATTATATTTGGTCATGTTTCATTGTTATTGATTCTGAGGATTGATTGAATTTCATTGTTGTTTCTTTGTGGTTTTTGTACTTAATAACATGTTTCGTTTAATTCTATATTGTCTTCATTAATGCAAACAAGAACCCAATTACTCATTGTTGGAAATGGTTTGTTATTATGTTGGGGTATGACACTGTATGGTTTAGGTGCAATGTCACGGGTTTGGACAGATGGAGAGACAGACGCATTTGTTGCCTTCTTGGAGGAGGCAGTTGTTGGTGGCAAGAGGACCGATAATGGACAATTTAAGCCAGGGACTTTCCAACTGATTGCCACACTCATGGTTGAGAAGTTCCCTGGGTGTGGAATTGAGAAGAGGCATATACAAAATAAACATAAGAGGCTTAAGGACAAATATCAGACAGCATATGACATGTTGCAATGCAGTGGGTTTGGGTGGAATGAAACCAAGCAATGTGTCGAGGTAGACAGCAAGCAAGTGCTTGACGAATGGATGAGGGTAGGTTGTTCATACACGCATGTTAATGTATTACACATTGTGTATCATGCTAACAACCATCTTTGCACCATTCTCAGAAACACCCTAATAGGTACTATACCCCGGGCAACCCATTCCCTATTTACCCTAGACTTGAGTTTGTCTTTGGGAAAGATAGAGCCACAGGTGCAGCTGCAGAGGACCATGGGAATGCAGCGACCCAGTCTGCAGCAAATGAAACTGGAGGAGATGCACCAGCAGGTTCACCAGTTCTTGAGCCGTTGTTTGAACCAATTCCAGCGGAGACACCCGTTATAATTGGTTCTGTGCATGCAACTAGATCTGTGGCCTCATCTACCAACACAGAGGGGAACCAATTAAATAGGGGGAAAAGGAAGAGTAGGGACACTGCAATGCTGGAAACCATTGCCGCCATAATTTCTCGCTCTGCTGACTTGCAAATTCGGAGTGCCCAGATAATTGCAGATGCACTTACCGTGGTCCCACCAATTCCACAGCTAGGTGACGAGCTTGAGGGATTGGGTTTCTCTAACGAAGAGGTTATCAGGGCTCTACACATCTTCTCCATGAATCCTTATGTGGGGAATATTTTCTGGAGTGCAAATGCAACACAAAGGCGGGATTATGTGCGGAGCCTTTTAGATAGGCATCATTATCGCTTAATCATTGTAAAATTAGTATGCTTTATGTTAGCTATATAATGGACATGTATGATGGTACCTATGCTGTGAACTGATGTTTTGGACTGATGTTTTGTGATCAGATCATATAGGTAGGACTGTATTGAACTGATGTTTTGTGATCAGATCATATAGGTAGGACTATATTTGTATCTCTGTTTATTAATGACGAATGGAAGGGTTTTTAATTATTTAATGTTTACAATGTTTGAGCGTCTATGAATGGTTATGAGATGATTAATTTGCAGTGCTGGTATAATATGGCGGTATGGATTCTATGTTGTCTTTGCGGACGTCAGTAGGTATTTTCACCGGTGGGAGGACGTCAAATTGCTGATGAGGGCTTCCCAATGCGAGGTTCAAGGGTTTAGCACTTTGGCGTAAGCTGGCGCTTTGCCATGGATCGAAATAGGACCATCCGTCCACACGACGAAATCGAACGAGCCGCCACTGAACCCCAACCGATCCCGGTTAAATCCACACTGGCACAATCTCAACAACCCCTTGTCACTGCAGCCTCACCAATCCCACTACAAGTTTCTGTGCCAACAGCCCAACGACCACATGCAACGGAACCATCGCCATTCGCGCTTTAATTTGCACAGCCCATAGCTCAACATCCACATGTCACTGCAACATGCGACCAAAGTTTGGCATCGAGTCAGACATTATTCGTATTTGCTGTTGGGGTCATTGTCGGCATGATTATCCTCGCAATTCTCAATAAATTTTAAGGCATCAACGTATTTAATGTCATGAATGTTTAGATGTTAGCTCAATTATGTATTAGAATTTGGATGGTTCACGACGCTTTTCCAACCTATTATGTAATTACTAATATTAATGTTTAGATGCTTTGTTAAATTATTTTGTCCTAACTAATTTTCATAATACTATTCATAATTATAAGAAGATAAATAATAGTCATAATTACAATAATAATAATAATAAACTCAAAATAAAATATATTACTTGCATGGTAATAATTAAAACATAATATTACAACGTAAATATACTAATAATAATAGCAATAACCAAAATAATATTAACAATGTTAACTATTTTAATTCTAGTCATATTTTAATAATATTATTATTAATTTTAAAATTTATAAACATAATAATAATTATTATTAAACATAATAATAATAATAATAATAATAATAATAATAATAATAATAATAATAAACATAATAATAATAATATACTAATAATAATCATAATAATAATTATTATTATTACAATTGTAATAATAATAATAATAACAATAACAATTGTAATAATAGTAATATTAATAATATTCATACGTTAGTATAATAATTATCATAATAGCACTTAACAAAATAATATTCATAATATCATAAAAATTATACTAGTATAAATTTTATATAATAATAATAATATAAAAATAATTATTATTTTTATTATTAAACATACAAATCACAATTATTATAATTATACATAACAATAATAATATTATTATTAACAATATTAATAATAAAATTAATACACAAAATTACATTCTTTAACATCTACAAGTCTTTACACTACGAGGGCATTTATGTCATTAATACTATTTTACATCTGCAGATGACAACAAACACATTTACATCCCTAGGGCGAGGACAATTATCTACATTACATCATCGCAACCAAACATCTCCCTGTCTTCAATTCTTGTTCTGTCCGGTCCAGTCCTATTTCGTCTCGTCCTGTCTTTGCAGTCCGCAGTCGGCAACCAAACGCAGCGTTAGCTTTCCATAGACACCAAGTTTGCTCAATTTGGAGTCCTGAGTCAAAAGTTATGGTATTTGTAAGTTCTGCTACTGTTTAGGAGGAGCTAGTCGCTCGGTCTTGGGGTAAACTTTTGGTTTCCTTAGTGGACGAGCTAGTCTTTGAGTCCTTCTTCAAAATTATAGAGTTTTCTCTTAGCTTTCCAACGAATTAAACCACGTCTGATTTGGAGCTCATAATCAAAAGTTATTAAAGTTATAAGTCCGATAGGTCGGGCTGCGAGGCGATCGCTCCGCGCGAGTGTGGATCTCACCCCGGGCGGGCGAGCTATGCGCTCGCCCCATGCGGGTGAGCGATGCGCTCGGCCCGATGCCGAGTGCCCAACGCTCGGCCTTGGGCGAGCTCGCGCGTTTGGGGTCAATTTTTGGCCGACCGACCCCTCTCTATTCTTTTGGCCATAACTTTTTGCACAGACCTTCGATCGACCTCATTTTCTAAGTGTTGGACTCCTAAGAAAATTTTATATCTTTTTATGCTTGATTGATCAGTATTGCTTTTAAATTGTAAAAAGTGGTTTGAAACAAAGTGTGATGGTCGGTAGATAAAGTCTGAATATACTTCACTTATTTTGAAATATCTTGAGCTATAGAGCTCCGATTGAGGCAATTCTTATTTTAAATTAAACTAGAGACGAAACTCTACAAGTTTTATGAAGGAACTGATCGGCAATTTAGCCTAAAAAACCTTCATATCCTGATGCGAAGTCAGTAAAGTGTTCAGTTTTGACTATTTTCTTTAAAAAGTATTTTGGTCATAACTTTTTCATTTCTAATCCGAATTGAGGGTTTTGAGTGGCGTTAGAATCGTTAGATTATGAGGATCAAATGTCATTAAGAAGTCGATCCAATTTTGCTTTTTCGAGTTCCCAAAGTTGTGGTCAGTTGTTGTCAGTTTTGGGTCATCTATGCTTTTATGTTCCGAATGTTGGGCCTAGTAGTCGGAGTCCAACATTGTTTAGTATCAGAGCTTAGGTTCACTCCTAGGCTTAGGATGCATAGTAGGGAAATTGTTTTGTTATGTGATTAAATTTTGAATTATGAATTGATTGTTTGTATTAAGTGACATGCATATCATGCATACATATAGAAACTAAGATTAAAACGAATTGTAGCTAATCCTAAATGTTTTCATTGAAGGAGTAAGATGCCACCTCGTAGAAGGACACGAGGAGTTCTGCAAGGTTCAATTGCACCTGACTCTCCTCCGAGAGAGGAGAGCACGGATGAGTCCGTAGCTCCGGGAGTGGCTGAGGCTTCTCGAGGGCAAAGTAGTGAGCCCCTCCGATCTTAGACACAGTAGTCGCTTAGTCAGTCAAAGCAAGTGCCTACTCTAGACCCGAGATTGTTTCAGGCATTTACCCAAGCCTTTGTTTAGGCTATGGGTCAAATGCCACAGGCTTCTGGTTCGGCCCTAGTTAAGAAGGGGAGACAGTTTGACAAATTGAGAAAGTATGGAGCGGTGGACTTCCACGGGACCACAGATCCTGAGGAAGCCGAGACCTGGTTGAGGAAGACCGAGAGGGTCTTGGATCAGATGGTGTGCGAGGATGACGAGAGAGTGGTTTATGCTACCAGTCTACTCCAGGGTGATGCCTTGCATTGGTGGGAGTGTGTACCGGGGAGTCAGCTAAAGCCGATAGGGTTGATATGGGGAGACTTCTTGGATGTTTATAGGAAAAAGTATCTGTCTGAGGAGTACATCCAGTAGAAGTAGAGGGAGTTTCTGAGTCTCACCCAGAGGGAGATGACAGTGGCTGAATATGAGCGCCGGTTTACTCAGTGGTCAAGGTATGCTTTAGAGATGATGTTCAGTGAGGCTGCAAAGTGTTGCCGGTTTGAGTCGGGCCTGCACCTAGCTATCAGAGAGAAGGTGGTAGTGTAGAACTTTGGTGACTTTCAACAGCTGGTTGAAGCAGCGTTGAGAGTTGAGAACATCGAGAACATTAAGAGTGCAGTTAGCCAAAAAAGAAAGGGAAGAGAGCAGTTCAGGATGGGAGGTGGTACTTCTATTCCTCAGAGAAGTGCTAGAACCTTTCCTATACCGTCCGAGGAGAGGAGCAGCGGTGGGAGTGCACCTAGACCTGCGAGGACTTCTACTGTTTCTCACCAAGCCTCAACGGTGAGCGGCAGTAGAGGAGGAGAGGGGAGAGGCCACCTCTTCCCAAATGTGAGCATTGTGGGAGGCATCATAGAGGAGAATGTTACAGAGTATCTAGATCATGCTTCAATTGTGGACAGAAGGGACACCTGGCCAAAAAGTGTCCTAAGCCGGATAGAAGAGAGGGATCACAGATGCAAGCTTCTATGAGGATTTTGAGCCCATTGGATACTCCGCTGATGGTGAGTACTCCGATCGGCCAGTATATTATTATCAGTCAAGTGTATAGATATTGTGAGAGAGGGATTAGTGGAGGAAAATTTGTGGTAGACTTGATGCCCTTGAAGATGGGAGGATTGGATGTGATCCTAGGTATGGATACATTAGAGAAGTATCATGCCAATTTAGACTGCAAGCAGAAGACAGTGGAATTCGAGCTAGAGGATGGCAGAAAAGTGGCATTCATAGGAGATAGAAAAGTCAGTCAGTCTCGGATTATTTCGGCTATGACAGCAGAGAGAATGATGAGTAAAGGATGCGAAGCGTATTTGGCCTATGTGTTAGACGCGAAGGCAGACAGAGGGAGGTTGGAAGACATCCCAGTAGTCAGGGAATTCCCGGATGTCTTTCCCGAGGAATTGCCAGGACTACCTCCGTCTAGGGAAATTGAATTTCCCGTTGAGCTTCTTCCAGGTACTACGCCAATTTCAATTCCGCCGTACCGAATGGCTCCAGCGGAATTGAAGGAGCTTAAGGAACAATTGGAGGATTTATTAAAGAAGGGTTACATTAGGTCGAGCTCTTCGCCTTGGGGAGTTCTGGTTCTCTTTGTGAAGAAGAAAGATGGGTCGTTGCGGATGTGTGTGGATTACAGGAAGCTGAATCATGCCACCATTAAGAATAGATATCCGCTCCCACACATAGATGATTTATTTGACCAGTTGCAAGGGGCAAGAGTCTTTTCCAAGATAGATTTGAGATCAGGTTACCATCAGTTGAGGATTAAGGAGACTGATGTGTTCAAGACTGCTTTCAGAACTAGGTATGGCCACTTTGAGTTTTTGGTTATGCCTTTCGGGTTAACGAATACTCCTGCAGTCTTTATGGATTTGATGAATAGAGTCTTCAAGTCTTTCCTAGACCAATTTATCATTGTCTTTATTGATGATATATTGGTCTATTCTAAGAGTGATGAGGAGCATGAGGATCATTTGAGGGTTGCCTTGGAGACATTGAGAAAGAATGAATTGTATGCCAAATTCGACAAATGCGAATTTTGGTTAAGAGAAGTAGTATTCCTTGGGTATGTGATTTCAGAGCGTGGAGAGCATGTGGATCCACAAAAGATAGAAGCTGTGGTTAAATGGGAAGCACCTAAGAATGTAGCTGAAGTGAGAAGTTTCTTGGGATTAGCTGGATATTACAGGAGGTTTGTGGAGGCTTTTCATGATAGTGCCCACTTTCCAAATTGACGAGGAAGAATCAGAAATTTGCATGGACTGAGGAGTGCCAGAGCAGTTTTGAGGAATTGAAGAATAGGCTTACTACTGCACCGATTTTGACATTACCTTATGGTGATGATGGATATATTGTGTATAGTGACACCTCTAGGAAGGGTTTAGGGTGTGTATTGATGCAAGGAGAGAAAGTGATTGCCTATGCTTCTAGGCAATTAAAGCCTTATGAGATGAACTATCCTATTCATGACTTGGAATTGACTGCTATAATTTTCGCATTGAAGATTTGGAGACATTACTTGTATGGAGTTACTACTAGGGTATTTACAGACCATAAGTGTCTTAAGTACTTGTTGACTCAAAAAGAGCTGAATTTGAGGCAGAGGCAATGGTTTGAATTGTTGAAAGATTATGATTTGGTGATAGATTACCATCCGGGGAAAGCTAATGTGGTAGTCGATGCACTGAGTAGGAAGCCCACTATGGAACATGTGGAAACGGTGTATCTTCCCTTGCTGAAGGAATTAGCCAGGTTTGATGTGACGTTGAGACAAGTTGAACCTGGTTGTATCTTGGCAAATTTCAGAGTGAGACCAGTATTGAAAGAGAAGATTAAAGAATTGCAGGAACAGGATGAGTACTTGAGTAAGCTTAGAGAAGAGGTAAAGAATGACAAACCTTCTGAAGTAGAGGTAACGGAAGATGGATTGATGGTTATGGGCAATAGATTGTGTGTTCCAGACAGGTTAGAGCTGAAGGATGAGATCCTTGATGAGGCGCATAATGCTCCTTATGCAATGCAACCAGGGAGTTCTAGGATGTATCGGGATTTGAAAGAGTATTTTTGGTGGAAGGGAATGAGGAAAGATGTGGCAGAGTATGCTAAAAGATGTTTAGTGTGTCAGCAAGTTAAAGCTGAACACCAAGCACCTTCAGGAAAGCTAAATCCTTTGCCGATTTCGGAATGAAAATGGGAGAAGATCACCATGGATTTTCTGATGGGATTACCGACGACTAGCAAGAAGCATGACGCTATATGGGTGATTGTTGATAGGTTGACCAAGTCAGCACACTTCATGCCAATTAGACAAACAGATTCCTTGAATGTGTTGGCTAAGAAGTACGTGGACGAGGTAATCAGACTTCATGGGATTCCAAGCTCGATAGTTTCAGATAGGGATCCTAGGTTTACCTCCAGATTTCGGGAAAGTTTGCAGGAGGCTCTGGGGACTAGATTGCATTTTAGTACAACTTTCCATCTGCAGACTGGTGGACAATCAGAGAGGACGATACGGACTTTGGAGGCGATGTTGAGAGCTTGTGCATTGGATTTCAAAGGTTCGTGGGATGATCACCTACCTTTGATTGAGTTTGCTTACAATAATTCCTATCACTCGGGGATTCAGATGGCACCTTACGAGGCTTTATATGGTAGGAGATGCAAAACTCCTATTTGTTGGGATGAGGAAGGTGAAAGGAAGCTTGTAGGACCTGAATTGGTACAGATTACAGTCGATAAAATTAAGTTAGTGAAGCAGAGGCTTAAAGCAGCTCAAGATAGGATGAAAAGCTACACGGATGCCCATAGGAAAGAGATGGAATTTGAAGTGGGAGAAAAGGTGTTTCTTAGAGCTTCTCCATGGAAAGGTGTTTTGAGGTTTGGTAGGAAGGGCAACCTTAGCCCGAGGTACATAGGCCCATATGAGATCATTGAGAGGATTGGGCCTTTGGCTTATAAGTTAGATTTACCATTGGAGTTATCTAAGATTCATAATGTGTTTCATGTATCGATGTTGAGGAAGTACAGATCGGATCCTTCGCATATAGTTCAACCTTCAGAGGTTCAGTTGAGAGAGGATTTGACTTATGAGGAGCAACCAGTGGAGATCTTGGATTCAAAGGAAAAGGTGTTAAGGAATAAGATTGTAAAGCTGGTAAAGGTCTTGTGGAGGAACCGTTCGACCGAAGAGGCAACTTGGGAGCCTTTAGAAACCATGAAGGAGAAGTATCCATACCTCTTCATGGACTCAGGTAAGGATTTCGACGACGAAATTCTTTTAGGAGGGGAGAATTGTTGAGCCCCAAAATTTTTTTATTTTTTTATTTTTTATATTGATTTATTGATTTACTTGACTTATTCTTTATTTTTGCTTTAATTGTTTTAATTATGTGTGTGTATATATATATATATATGTATTTGTTGAGTCTTGAAATTAGTTTGTATGAATGGGAATTGGAAATTTTGAAGTTAAAGTGAAGGGTTAGAATTAATTGGATTAATTGGTAGTAGGCTTGTGATATGTGTAGAGCCATATGAGACAAATGAGGGCTTGTTGGATGGAATGGGCTTTGGGAAAGAATAGAATAAGAAGAAGGAGGAGAGCCCAAAGGAAAAGCATAGTAAGCTTTAAGGAGAGCAAAACTACGTAGTATTGGAGGAGGGTTTTAAATTGAGAATAAGTGAATTAAAGAAGGAGAAGAAGAGATTGTCGTAAACCAAAAGGAAAGGAAAGAAGAGAAAAACGTGAGCCAAAGGAGAAGGAGGGTTTCGGCCAAGAAGAAAAAGGGAGAGTCGTAGGAAGCTTGAAGGGAGGAAGAAAGAAGAGGAAAAAGAAGAGAAACTACTTGTTAGAGGTAAGTTCCATCTTTATTTATGTTAGATTCAAAAATGGGATGAAATGGAAGTTAGGGTTTTGGTTTTCTGGCATAGATGGCTTATGGGTAGGTTAGGTTTAAAGTTTATTTTATCTTTGCTTGATTTTATGAATGATATGCCTTTCTTTTAGAATGTATTTATTGAATGGAGTATGGTTTGATTGAAGGAAATCAAGAAACCCCACTCAAGACAAGGAGGAAGGGCAATCTTGAATTGATTCGGCGTTAGGTGGGTAACATTTTATAGTTGTTGTGTAATGGGCAAATGCCTATGTGTGCAATCTTTGTTAAATTGTGTATATAATGAAAGTGTATTTCCTTTGATTTGAAAAAAAATATGAAACTATGATGATTCGATAGAATGAAAGAAGCATAAAATGATATTCTTGTGTTTGAATATGTGAGCATAACTTGGTTGTGATTGGGCAAGAGAGAACCCGTTTCGATAGTCTCGTGCACGATGACCCATAGTCTTCTCCCGGCTGCCCGCTTTGGGCTACGAGATCCAGAGAAATTGGACTCGTTATGTTACGGTGTAAACCGTTGTGTTTAAGGAACTCTCAAGCCAATTGTGTGCATTTCATCATTTTGGTGTTATGATGCATAATATGTGTTTTAATTGATAGAAGATTTCATGTTATGCTTTATGTGATGATTTTGGCTAATTTATGATTTATGTGATGAAGTTAAGTTATTTGTGCTTTATATGATAGACTGCAAATGTTTCGGATTCTTTATGTATTGTGTGGCTCATTACACAATGGCTATAAACGTGTTAGCCATTGAGCCGTGTTTGCTCACCCCATTCTCCCTCCTTAGGTGCAAATTCTAGTTGAGCGCGGAACCTTGCAAGGCATCGAGCATAACTCCAAGAAACTGTAGACACTTTTGTATTAAGTTAGTAACTAGCTTTTGGAATAGTTTTATAAGCATATTAAGCATTGAGCATCGCATATGTTGTATTTTGGTACTTGATTTTCGATGGATTTGATGAATATGCTGATATGTAATTAAAGCTATGATTGAACTCTTGAAGGATTGTTAAAGAGAATGAGAGCTCTAGTACTCTCTTCTTCATGTGGATTTGTTGATTTGCGATCTGTAAGTGGCCTTGAAAAAGGAAGTGTATGAGCCCTTTTAATCTTTGAGTTGTTGTTGGGTTTTGTATTAGGATAGCTTGCTGGAATTTGCAAAGGTTTATGATCTGTTGAAATTCTGGGCTGATGTGTTCATATGGTAGATTTTGGGTGTATTGTGTTGTGCTGCAAATTTTGGGTTGTTTTAGGTCAAATAGGATCACTTAGACTCCTTGAGGGTGTTAGGCGAGTTGTAGAGCTTGCCATGATGTAGTATGAGCTATTTTAGAGTGTGTTATTTGGTAGCTACGAGCTGTTAGAATTAAGTGCAGGTGTTGTCAAAATGATAGGTGTATTTAGCAGAAACTGTGAATCCATATGTGACCTATTTATAGTGGAAGTTTGTTCTTGTGATCTACATGAAAGTTGTAGGGCGCTATCTTAGCTTTCCATAGATACCAAGTTTGCTCAATTTGGAGTCCTGAGTCAAAAGTTATGGTATTTGCAAGTTCTGCTACTGTTTAGGAGGTGCTAGTCGCTCGGTCTTGGGGTAAACTTTTGGTTTCCTTAATGGCCGAGCTAGTCTTTCATTCCTTCTTGAAAATTGTAGAGTTTTCTCTTATCTTTCCAACGAATCAAACTGCGTCTGATTTGGAGATTGAAATCAAAAGTTATTAAAGTTAGAAATCCGATAGGTCGGGTTTGAGGCTATCGCCTCGCTCGACCCGCTGGAAGGCCTAACGCCGCCTTGGTGACTTGCATGTTTGGGGTCGGTTTTTGGCCGACCGACCCCTCTCCCTTCTTTTGGCCATAACGTTTTGCACAGACCTCCGATCGACCTCATTTTCGAAGCGTTGGACTCCTAAGAAAATTTTCTATCTTTTTATGCTTGATTGATCAGTATTGCTTTTACATTGTAAAAAGTGGTTTGAAACAAAGTGTGATGGTCGGTAGATAAAGTCTGAATATACTTCACTTATTTTAAAATATATTGAGCTTTCTTATTTTAAATTAAACTAGAGACGAAAATCTACAAGTTTTATGAAGGAACCGATCAGCAATTTAGCCTAAAAAACCTTCACATCCTGACGCAATGTCAGTAAAGTGTTCAATTTTGACTATTTTCTTTAAAAAGTATTTTGGTCATAACTTTTTCATTTCTAATCCGAATTGAGCGTTTTCAGTGGTGTTAGAATCGTTAGATTATGAGGATCAAATGCCCTTAAGAAGCCGATCCGATTTTCCTTTTTCGAGTCCCCCAAGTTGTGGTCAGTTGTTGTCGGTTTTGGGTCTTCTATGCTTTTATGTTCCGAATGTTGGGCCTCGGAGTCGGGGTCCAACAATATTATCAAATTTCATAGTTCTATCACTTATCATTTCCTTTCTTGCATTACTTGCTCTTTTTATCAATTTCTCATTCATTTAAACTAGATACACTTTACTCCTCTTTTTCGAATCACAACTTTAATAAAATGAACCACTTCATGTCCATTTTACAGATCTTTGGTACTTTTATACCAACAATTCACTCTTTAATGTAATTATAGCATTACAAGACGAAACAATTATCCAACTCTCATTTCGGTCCTATATCACTTCCAAAATTCCAGACCTTTGGATTAATTTTTCGTGATCATTCTGATCAGTAAATGAAGTAATTTGGTAACACTTTCTACTAGAAAAGTGTTCCCTATTGTCTTAAGTTTCCAACGACACCATAATCATTCAATCTGGTTCAGTAATTTGAAAGTTATACTTCAAACATTTTCGGATTGTTCTTATTCTAAGATAGTATACTATGCACAAGTTCCATCCAAAAATTGAACATCTTAGAGTCTGATTCAGAATTTGACTTCTTCATAAAATTTGTAAGCCTATGTCTCTAGTTTACTATACATTAAAAAGCATCTCAATTGGAACCCTATTCAAAATGCCAAAGAAAGTTCAGTAAAATAACACCAGTTCATACTATTCCAACAGATTCCCTCACTTTCCTTCAATCAAACTTTTTCTAATCAATTCTGAATGCTGCCAATTTTTATGGACAGATATAATACTGTGTTAGGAATCTATTGAATCAAGAATATAATAATGTGTTAGGAATCTATTGACTCAAGAATCAAGTCATTTGGAGGTCGGATAATAAGGTTATGGCCGAAAGAATCAAACAAGGTTTTGTCCTTAATCTTATTGAACATGTTTCAGGTAAATTAGCATAAATTTCTCTATAGGAATTAGATAAAGGTCATTCTTAGACAGTTTGAAAGTATACTTATAGATATACAACTTTCATGAAGACCTTGAAGAAATATTCTATCATATAAAGGGTCAAAATTTGGACCAGACGATGTAAGAAGAACAGTACCTAGAAGAAGTTCGTGAACAGTGCACAGAAGATGTTTTACAATTACCATAAATTTTTCTATAGATATTGGATCAAGGTCATTATTAATGGTTTAGAAAGAAGACTTCAAGATATACAACTTTTATGAAAACTTTGAAAAAAAAAACTATGTCATCTAGAGGTCAAAATTGGACCAGACGATACAAGATGAACAGTACCTAGAAGAAGTTTATGAACAGTGCACAAAAGATGTTTTACAATTGGCATAACTTTCTCCAAAGATATAATATCAAGGTCATTATTAGATGTTTTGAAAGAATAATTCAATATATACAACTTTTATGAAGGCATAGAGGTGAGATTTTATTGTTTAAAGGGTCAGAATTAGACCAGACAATACAAGATGAACAGTAACTATAAGAAGTTTTAGTCTAAGACCTATTTAGAATAATTAGTATAACTTGCTATAGAAGTATCAGATCAAGGTTTTCTTAGATGGTTTGAAAGAGAACTTCAAGATTTACAACTTTCATGAAGACCTTGAAGACAAATTATATCATATAGAGCATCAAAATTAGACTAGAAGATATAAGATGAACAGTCTATAGAAGATACACGTCATCACCAGACAATACACGTAATCACCAGACAATATGTCATCACCAGAAGATACACTTCATCACCAAATGATACATGTCATCACCAGACAATACGTCATCACCAGACAATACACGTCATCAACAAACGATACATTATCACCAGACGATACAGTCTATACTCCTGATGTATCTCCACTTTTAAGGATCATAACTTTCGACTCCAATGTCCAAAAATTTCACACTATATATTGTTGGAAAGCTAGAAAGATAAGCTACAACTTTCTAGAAGACAACTTTGTCTAATTTAGCCTAGATAAATCCAATTTTCCTCCTGAATTCATAACACAAAATTGACCCCTAAGGAGGACTTAAAAATTTACACTGTGCAAAACTTGGAATGTCCTGAATATAACCATTCAGCTACCAAAGTGACTTCATTAAACTTTCAAATCTCAACTCAATAGGGTTTCCAATTAAAAGTCCTACGAATCACAATCACTAGAAAAAAATTGGTTCTAGAATACTTAAACCCATGCATTTTCTAACTATATGAACTAAAACCCTTCCAAAAAAATGCAAAAGATTCAAAGCAATTTTACCTTGATTCTTCACCAAATGAAGATATCTTTAGCTCAATTAGAAGCCCGTGGAGGCATTGCCATCTTCATCCCAGAAAGCCCCCAGCAGCTAGACTATGCGAACTTCCCAATTGTTAGTTAACTATGTAATGTTTTGTTTAGTTGTGTGGCTGGTCTATGTGTGTGTAAGCTTCCTATTGGATGCACTCCCATGTAACAAAATGCTTGTACTGCTGGAATGAATAAAATCTACTTTGTTCTAGTTCATTCTCTTTCCCATGCATAGAAAAGGTATTATAATGCACTCTTTATCATGCCAATTCTTTCAAACTTCTGCCTTCATTTTCAGATGTAATTGAAGGCAAAGAGGGAAGATTTCGAGAGACTATGCTCGACAAAAGGGTTGATTATTCGGGGCGGTCGGTCATTGTCGTAGGTCCCGCAATTTCATTACATCGATGTGGATTGCCTCGTGAAATAGCAATAGAGCTTTTCCAGACATTTGTAATTCGTTGTCTAATTAGACAACATCTTGTTTCAAACATAGGAGTTGCTAAGAGTAAAATTTGAGAAAAAGATCCAATAGTATGGGAAATACTTCAAGAAGTTATGCAGGGGCATCCTGTATTGATGAATAGAGCGCCTACTCTGCCTAGATTAGGTTCGAAATTCTTGGAAGAATTTTTTACGGAAGAACAACAGGTTCTTTCTTTGATTTTACCAAGAGCCTCTTCTATTTCACGAAAGGTATATAGAGAGCGGGTTTGGTATTTGGATATTCTTTTTATCAACGATCTTCTCTTCCTCTTCCTTTCTCCCTTCTTGAACAACCTTAAAATCTCTCTTGAAGGCTAAGAAAATTGAAGCCTTAGCTTGTTTTCTATTCTTTCTCTCTCTTCTTCTTCTCTTCATATTTCTCTCTCTTCTTCATAACACTCTCTCTTTATTTTCTTTCAATTCATGTTTTCTCCCTTCTTAAAAAGCAAGACTACATTTCTTTCTTCCATTTCTACCTTTCATGAACCCAAAAAGCCACTTTTACCCTTTCTTATAGGCTTATGCACTTTTAACCTAAAATGTCTTGCCAAAAACACCCCTTGAACATCCTTATAGCCTTTACACTTTAATTCAATCAACCTATATCATATAATCTTTCTAACATCAACATAATAATTAATTTCCACAAAATTTCATAAAGACTTCATAATTAATGTAAATCGTACTTATTCATCAAGAAGAAATTTTGGGGGCCAATTATACCCGAAATGTCAATGAATGCATGTACAATCATTTTCATGTGCAACGATTCAATATTCATGTGCATGAGCATATCACATAATGCATTAGCATGAAACACATTTCTAATCTCTCGATGAATCTCTCACATTTACAATTTTAGCCTTATCACGGGTAACGGGATATCACATTTAGGATAAGGGGGTTTTGTATTTTGAAAATAAGAACTAAAAATGAAACTAGACTAATAAAAAAATTAAAGAAAACATGCAAAAAATGATAAAAGTGGGGAATTCGGTAAGGACTTGGTTTTTTGGTTTAATCGTGGCTTACACCCAAATTAAACATATCTCATTGATTTATTTCTCTCAAACTTCTCCTAGCAACTATTAATCGTAGGTTAATAATTAACGTTTTCCCTTAGGTAGTGTTTAATAAAGATACCATTGTTAATTAAACCTAACTATCGAATAACCTAGGATATGATCTAGATTCAATTATGTAATGGCATTATAAATTAGGAAAACCGCCTAATTAAGACAATAATCACATGTAATGCATCATTTAACTTAGGTTATATTATCCCTAATGATTATGAGTCATTAGTCGCTACACATGAATTTCATCATAACAATTACGAATTATATCAAAATTCTAGTAATGGGTTCACAAATAAACGATTCAATGAACACATTAAAATCACCTTTTTATAATACCCAATGGGTTTATACACAAATAACAAAACAATAATGAGAATATGATTATCCATGCACAAAACCCAAATCAATCAACATAGGATAACACAATAAAATTCTAATTAGAGAAAGAAATAAAAAAATATTAAATACCCTTAACCTAGGTCATTGATTGAGCCAAGTTTACATTATAAATTGGCTGCATTTTCATAACTGTTTATGCATTCGTTGACTCCTAATTGATGATTTTTGTGCTTAAATTGGTTCCTCATAACAAGCTCTTTTAATTCACAATTTGTTAGTAAATTGTCATGATCTAATATTGATTTCTCTATAATTTTCATAAGGACAATTGATACTGCAAATTGTTATTTTATTGCAGGAGCAAAGGAGTCAATCCATCAGGAAGTCAACAGTCATGAGGTCCTATCCGCACATCGCGACGAATATTAATCCATGTGTTGCGACGAGTGAATCACTTCTACACATCGCGACGAATATTAATCCATGCGTCGCGACGAGCGAATCACTTCCACACGTCGCGACGCATGTTAATTTACACGACGAGACGAGCAGGCAATTCTACACGTCGCGGTGAATATTTATTTACACGTCGCGACGTACGAGCGGATATCCGACCTTAAATGGAAAGTTTGCCTCACTGCTCTGACCTGGCCCGCATCCATTATATAAAAACTTTGCTATTTTTAGTTCAGAATAGACGGGGATACGAGAAGACGTCTAGAGGCAGCAGATTCAGAGAGACGACATTCTACGTCATCACCATTCTCCATTTCCATCATCGTCGATCATCACCATTAATCCACCGCCAGCATCTTCTGTCACCATGGGAGGCGTCCTATCTTCACAAGTCGTGAGAGAGTCTGGAAACATGCACAGCTAAACCACATTTCCTCTTGAAGATGTAGCGATGGTTTGAGTTCACCGGAAGCTTCAATTATATTTGTGTAAACTCTGAGTTAGAGATTGCATCTGTATATCTAGATTAGCATGGTTAACAGTTTAATCGTGTGCTGAACACTATGTTGCAATTTGGACAAAGTTATTTGTAGAATTTTCATGCTTAATATATGAAGTCTCATATATGTCTTTCGGATATTGCATTGACTCTCATAATCTACCTAGTTGTGTTTGATTTAGATGGTTGTGTTTTTATCCAATTGACTGATTGCATTTACTTGCCCAATTTTCACACTAAGGTTTTTAACAAGGATTTAAATGATGGAGTTCATTAATTAAATCTTTGGACCTAAAGAGTTCTTTAGGGTTGATCTTTTGAAACTTAGTGGATTCTATCCCCGAAAAATCATTTTGAACCGTGATAGCCTGCGCCTATTTTCAAGAGGAATTTATCAATTTGATTATTATCTAAGTTTTTGTTAATTTCATTTATTTCGTTAAAAATCCAAAAACACACTTTTATACTTTGTTCTTAAATTTTGTTAAATTTCCTTAGTTATTTCTAATGACAAAACCCCCATTTCATCAACTTTGATTGCAAATTTTGACATTTAGGCTAGCTTAGACCTCTTTCACTTGGTTCCAATTGAGTGAGACGACCTGAGGTTGCAACCTATACCGCAATCTTGGAATTTATTGTTTTTTACCGGTTTCCAAGGATTGATCGTAAGGTCGAATCGACAGAGCCGCGATCAAATTGGTGTCGTTGTTGGGGAACCAAGAAATTGGTTTACCGTAGGATAGCCATTGTCATTCATTTCAATTGTCGTTGATAATCGGAATCATTATTTTTGCTTGCATTTAGGATAGTTTAATTTTCACACTTGTTCATAGTATAGGTTTTGATTTTCTTTTGCACAAGCATACTCCATACTTTAAATTTTCTTTTACTTAGCAAATGTTCACACATACACACTCATACATACATCCATACACTCATACTCTCGCATTCATCGCATTTCACTTTTATCCGACTTTGTGTGACTGTGAGAAATTTTGTTACCATTTCTTTTGTTTGAGGATTGATTTTTATGCATGCCCAGGAGTGGTAGACTTGTTCAATTCCAACCTGAAGTTGAGAGACATTTGAGGAGACTTAGGAAAGAGAGGAAAGAACAAGAGAGGAGTAGAGTAGTTGAGAGAGAAAGTGAGATTATGGCTGAGAATCCTCACATTTTCCCAAATCCTGATTTTCCTGTACACCAACCTAGAAATGGGACTAATGGAGGAAATGGTGAGCATGAGAGAGTAGGAGAGAACAATGAAAACCAGAGACGTAGGACTATTAGGGAAGCAACAACTTCTGATGTGCCCTATGATCCATTTACTGCTGCTTGCCCTAATTTTGATGTTAATTTTGAGATAAAAGGTTTGTTGATTAATTCCCTTCCTAAATTTCATGGTTTGGCAGGAGAAGATCCATACATGCACCTACAAGCTTTGACGATGATCTGTCAGAGTATGTAGCCAGTAGGAGCTACTTTGGACCAAGTGCTATGGAAGGTATTTCATTTGTCCTTGGAGGGAAAGGTGCGAGAGTGGTACATGAGTCTTCCGAGGCATGTGGCCAATGCTTATCATAGCTGGGCCAACCTGAGGAAGGCCTTTTTGGAGAAATATTTTCCAGCCTCCAGGACATCTTCGATGAGGAATGAAATTTATTCATCCCGCTAGGAGTATGATGAATCACTGTATGACTATTGGAACCGTTTCCAAGATCTTCTGTCCAGATGGCCCCATCACCAAATTCCCGATGAACAATTGGTGCAGTATTTCTATGATGGGTTGAAGAGCCAAGAGAAAGGTATGTTAGATGCTGGATCTGGAGGATCTCTGATTGATCTTATAGCATTGGAAGCATGGGACTTGATTAAGAAGTTGGCCTTAAACCATCAACAATACAGTGTGAGAGATTCCAGAGGATTGAATGAATTGGGATCTTTAACAGCTCAAGCCAAGAGAATGGAAAGTCTGGAAACAAAGGTAGATTCGCTGGAAAATAGGATAACATCACAGTTGTATTGTATTACTGCAGAATTGAAGAACCTGAACGTGCATCGCCCATCATCTTCGACAGATATTACTGCACCCAGTTGTGACACTTGTAGGTCGGTGATGCACATATCAAGTGTATGCCCTGGAAGATATGAAGAGGTGTCAGTAGTGTATCCAGGGAGAGCTAATCAGAAGTGGGATCCATACTCCAACACATACAATGAAGGATGGAAGTCCAATCCAAGATTTGGTTGGAGGAATGAAGAAAACAGGGCACAAAACAGATTTTCACAAGGGGGAGGAGCTGGTACTTCCACTAACCAGTTCCCCAATCAACAACAAGCTCTAATGGTCCCACCAAAGGAAGACACCAACCAGTTGCTTCACAGTATGATGACTCTGATGAAGGAAGAGAGGGATTCTAATGCTAATCAGTTTAATGCCATTGCTTCTCTCATTCAACAAGATTCCTCAAAGACTGATGCTAGGTTCAATGCCTTGGAGAAGAGAATGGATCAATGGGAGACCAAGGCGGAGAACATAAATTCATATGTTACTCGGTTGTCCAACAACATGAGTGAGAATCAAGCAAAAAGCAGTGGGACTATTCCTTCTAATACTGTGATGAATCTGAAAAGTCTAAATGCAATTGCCCTCCGGAGTGGGAAGCAGGTGAGGTTTAATCCTCAGGTAGATGAAGAGGCATGTGATGAGGATGTTGAGAGTGAGGCAGTACCTCCACCCAAGGAAAAGTTTAAGAAATCAGAAAGTGTGAGGGAAGAAGAGCTATTGAGAGAGAAAAAGCATGCTTCAAGAAACAAGGGAACTACTTCAGAGAGTTCCAATGATCAAGCTGAAAATGGAGAATCAAGCAAGCAAGCCGGAAAAGGTAAGGAGGTAAGTATTCAAGACCTTCCTTTTCCAAACTCATATTTGATGAGCAAGTGCATGAATGAGCTAAAACATGAAAAAGAGATAATTGACTTGTTTGGAAAAGTAGAGGTAAATGTTCCTTTGCTTGATTTGATGAAAAGAGTTCCGGCCTATGCGAAATATTTGAAGGACTTGTGCACTAACAGGAGAAAGTTTAGGCCAAATGAGAGAGTGCAAGTGAGCTCCAATGTGTCAGCTTTGTTCAAACCGCAAATACCTGTCAAGTGTCAAGACCCTGGATCTTTCACCATCCCTTGCATCTTAGGGAAAGTGACTATAGGAAGAGCTTTGTTAGATCTGGGGGTTGCCATTAATGTGATGCCTAAGTCAGTTTATGAGGCCCTAGGAGTGAAGAGTATAAAACCTACATCTGTTGTCCTCCAGTTGGCTGATAGATCATTTAGGCATCCAGTGGGTATCATTGAGGACATCTTGGTCCAGGTTAAAGGGTTAGTATTTCCTGCTGATTTTTATGTGCTTGATATGTCTACTAAAGTTGTGCAGGATACTTCCTTAATTCTTGGGCGACCCTTTTTGCAGACTGCAAGCACCATGATCAGTATGAAGGAAGGTAAGATAACCATGGAGGTAGGTGATCAAAAGGTTAGCTTCAACATGTATGAAGCAATGAAACACCCCCATGAGGATTATTCTCTGCTTGGAGTGAACATGCTTGATACGGTTGTTGACGATGCATGTAGTGATTTTGCATAAACTTTTACATCGTCTACTAACAATCTCCTTGAAGAACATTTGCTTGCTGATGATTTTGTAGGAGAGCCTTCAAGTAGGGGGTCAGACATGGAGCTACACAAGAGCCAAGCTGCTGGGATGAAGCTTGGATATCAGCCAGATGACCATCCCAAGCTTCAGGACCCACCGTGAGACCAGGTTGTTTCTTTACCTGTATTCTCAATATATTCATGCACCCTACTTGGAAATGATGTGAACTTTTGTGTTGCATGAGTATCTTGATTAAGTGTGGGGGAGAAACCCAACCAGTAGATTAGCTGTAGTTAGGTAGGATTTATGTTCCTTGTTCTAATAAATTACTTTCAATTTGTGAGCTTAAAATCTTTCTGAAGAAGCATGATATTGATGGAAGGGTTGGTTTCTGTGAGATTGATTATTTCTGGATTAAGTTAGGTTTGTGTTTTCTGTTCGGGCAGAGGCGTCGCGACGTATTTTAATTTATACGTCGCGACGTATCTCGTTCTTTTTGGCGCTTACGTAGCGACGTGCCCACGTTCTTACGCCGCGACGTGCCATCGTTTGAAATACCTTTTTTCCCTTTCTGTCCGTTAGTCTTTTCGTTTTTCCGATGCCCTTTTTGTCTTTTCCCCTCGCGACCTTCTGCCTCCATACGCCGTCTCTTCTTCTTCTATTCCCCTTCATACTTTCTTCTCTAACACTCTGTTTCTACCGTCATCACTCCCGATTTCTCTCGATTCTCTCCGTTGTTTAAATGTGCCCACCGTCTCTGCCGTCTTCCTTTTTGTGTTTCCAACTTCTGTAAGTGCTCCATTGCCTCTCGTTTTCCTATTTTTTGTCTTCTTTGTTAGTAGTTTTAAGTTAGGTCTTCGCGACGAGCGTTGCTCGTCGCGGTGCGTCTGGAAAATCGCCATACGTCGCGACGTACACCTTGCCTCGTCGCTGTTGGAGTTATGTAAATATAGTACCCTAGAAAGCAAGTTTATTTACATGTAACTTTATCTTCTTGATTCTGATTTTGTAATGAAAATATTTATTATTAATAAAACAAAAGAGTTTGGTTTTATCTGTATGAGCATTATATATCGGTCATAAGGTACTAAGATTCATTTGTAAGTAATATACATATACATAGAGATGTATGGGAAACATGTATATTATTAGAATCAATTAATTGATTCACGATTGAATAATCAAGTTGGTCGTTTGATTATGGTTTAGGCGTAGTGTTGCGATTTATCTCCATATAAGTAAAGGAGTTTACTTAAAGGGAATGATGAGTTTCATATCATGATAGTAGTAGACTTTCGATAATGGCACTATTAAATAAATACGGAATCAAGTATGTTTTCAAGAATAAAGTGGGCGTTACTTTAATCTTAAAACATACAACTTAAGCATTAAACTATTATGAACCACAATCTTGATGAGTGGTGAACTCATATGTGTTTCATTATAATTCTTGATATGATCGAATGGATTTTTACAGGTATTAATCCGATTATCTGCATGTTGGAATTATTAATTGAAACATGTATCGAGAACATTCACTCGAATAAAGAGTTTATAGTGTTATCATCTCTTCTAGATGTTTTAAGGAGATTTGGTGATTAAGCTGGCGCCCGATAGTTTGATGGACTAGCTACCCATCAAGTCTTAACACTAAGATGAGATCTTATGTGTTAATCACCATATAAAGTAAAATGAGAGATCTAGAAGGAAAAACCAACATAAGGGCAAAATGGTGATTTTACCCTTTGTTGTGCGGATAGCTATAATAAGGTTCTAAATAGGGTTTGAAATTGGACATATTCTCATAATATTTAATAATTCAAGAGTTCAACTAATTGTCTTTAGTGGAATGACATTTAGTTAATAAGCTAGAATTAATTCCAATGAGATTGAATTATTTAGGGCTTATTGGAGCTTGAATTATCAAAGTCAATAAGATTCTCCACTTGGCTTTAAGGAAGGTTATCAAGCTAAGTAAGAAGTAGTTTGGAGGCTTTAGAAGTCCATAATTGAATGATGGGCTTATACTAATTAATGGTTAATTGGAAGCCCATATGTTCATTTAGAAATGGGCTTGTTTTGGTTTAATGTAATTGATTAGATTAATTATATTAAAACAATTTTTTTAAATGGAGAAGAAGCAATTTGAAATTGTGTTAGGTTAGATGTGTAACCACACATTTGACATTAAAATACTAAATAAAGATGGTCTTTATTATGGTTCATCATTATTAAATGGAGTTATGAACTTACCATTAAATGGTTTAATGGTTGGCTTTTAAGGTTGGCATATAACCTATTTGCATTCATTAGATTAAAGATGAAAGATGCGCATTAGATGGACCATCTTCCTTCTTTCTTCTTGCCAAAACCGAAATGGGTATTCAATTATAGGTTATGGTCTTTTCAAATAGCCATTTTAAAGATAAATGAAGTAAGTCTCATTTATTGGCTATTTGATGAGTGATTAATGTAAGAAGTGATGCATTGGATGCCTCTCACTCTTTCCATTTATGCATATTTCGAAATTGAGAGGTAAGAAAGGGTTCTTGCATGTTTTTTAGACATTCTCTCTTTTCATGCAAGAGAGAACCGAAATTCCTAAGTGAAAGAATTGAAAGAGTTTGATTTTGGTTCTTCTTCTTCTAAGAAAATCTCCTCCAAATATTTCTTCTCCTTTCCCACCAAAGGATTTTGTTAACCTAGTTGTCCTTGAAGAACAAGTGGTAAATCTAATTGGTAGAGGATACTACTACAAGGAAGAAGATAGATTGCTAAAGGAAAAGACTCAAAGGCAAAGGATTTGGATACAAGAAGGAGAGGATAGCGCAGCGAGGATTTAAAGCTGTAGCGAAGGAGTCGGTAATTCCTTTTATCTTGTTCTTGGTTTTATTATCCTTATACCATATCATGTATGGATTAACATATTGATTTGGATATATTGCTTCCGCTGCAAGATGATTTCTTAAAAAGTTTTGAAATCTATCGTTTCTCCAAACTAAGCATGCTTTCTTTTTCCGATCCAACAGTCGCAACGTATGAAGTACCTTATCTCGTCGCGACGAATGCTATACGTCACGACGTCTAGTCGAGGACTTGCCTCGTCGCGGCGTCTACCCACAAGTCGTGACTAGGTGGCTGATTTTTACTTAACTCTTTATTGATTTTTCTGTTATGTTTCTTTTTGTGTGCAGGAAAATGCCTCGAACCAAGAATGCTAGTAGGTCCGACCGGCCCCTATCTCCTTCTCATGTCCTCCCCTCATCCTCCAACTCGCTCGATGAGTTTTACTCCGACCCTTCCGTTTCCCCTCGCCCCGTTGCCTCCCCGTCCTCTTTGGGAGTTTTCTCCGCTCATTCTCCTTCTCCTCACCCTTCACATTCTTCGCACCACCACCCTTCTCCTACTCATTCCTCTTCCCTTCCGGTTGATCCGGAGTATGTTGCACTGGCCGCCAAAATTGAGGCCAGAGCCATACTCAAGGAAAAACCTTTTCCTTTAAGGCTTTAACCCCCCACAACAACCCTTTCGTCCGCCAACTATTTCAACTCAACCTCTCAAACCTAGCCCATCCCCGCACCTCTGGGAACCTCACATTCGTCCGCCACTACTATACCCAGTCCCGTTACTCAAGCACCTACGACATAGAGTTCCGTGGTGTTACCATTCCCCGCGCTTTCACTGCTGTCTCCATTAGGGAGCATTATCATCTTCCTCCTACCCCCCGTTGCCACTACTCGGAGCTCATCCATGAGTACCCTTGGGCTGATGTCCTTCATACCCTCTGTCCTGAGGGTACCGACTGGTATCAACCCAGGGGGCTCAGCGTTATATCCGCCGTTCTGATCTTCGCTCCGAAGCCCGTCCATGGCTTCATTTCATTTGCAACAACATCCTTCCCACCTCCCACCTTGCCATGGTTCCTAAGGAGCAGGCTCTTTACATCTATCTGTTGATGGTCGGCCGGCCCGTCGACCTCGCTTTAGCCATCACCTCCGCCCTCCGCCAATGCATCCTTTCTTCCAACATCAACCATTCCCTCATCTTTCCCCACCTGATCACTGACATGTTTCGGGCCTATTGGGTTCCGAAACATCCGACCAATCTCACTTTTGAGCCTGCCCCTGCTTTTAAATATATTCGTCTCTGCCAACCTCGTCGCCTACACACCCCACCCGACCCTTCCCCACCTTCTTCTCCCTCTCCTACCCCTGTTCCTTCTGCTCCTCTTCCCCCCACTCCTGCTCCCTCCATTGTTTCACCTCCATCCGGGGCTCCGCCTCGCGACCCTATCCGTCCACCACCTTCACCTTCTACCCTTCCAGATCCAGTCGCACTTCTTCGCGACGACTTACGGCGCATTGAGGCACAGATGGCAGCTGATCGCCAGTTCTACCATTCCATGTTCACACTGATTGCGGATCGGCTACAGTTGCCCATCCCTCCTGCACCCCGGGATTTTTCAGCTGGCCCTAGCACTTCTCAGGCTGCCCCTTCGGACCCACCGGCTGATGATCCTTCGGCTTAATTTTGGCATTTTTGTTCTTTTTTTTCTTGTATTTTTTTTCTTTTGTTGTCTTTTATTTCTGTATTTAGTTCATTAGTTCTTTTGTCCTTTTTGTACTTCACTCATTCCTTTAATGATCAATCTTTCATTCCGTCTTCCCTCTCTTTGTGCCTTGTTCTTCTTATCTTTTCCATCCTGCATTTTCATTGAGGACAATGTGTGTTTTAAGTGTGGGGGAGCTGTTTCCCCATTTATCTTTCATATTGCATGACTGTTGACATAGTGTTTATGAATTGTTAGCCAATAATGCATTCTGTTGATAAAACTTGGTGAATTTTACACTTTTCTGTCATTCTGCATCTCTTCGCCGCGACGAGCGATCACAAGTCGCGGCGATGCTATTCTTTCGATTGCGTATACGTCGCGACGTCATCCATGTCATACGTCGTGACATATTTCCATTTATATGTCGCGGCATCACCATATTGCATGAATGATTTTTTGCCTAATTCTTCCATTCAATCAAACATTTTCTGCACTGGATTTTTATGGCTGTTGTTTTCAAAGCTTTTACTAGTTTCAAAATGATGCTTGAGTTTTTGAAAACACCTCCCATCCTTTTAATGATAGTTGGAATTGGCAAAATCTTGCTTTTCATGTTTTCAAAACAAAGTGAATGAAAGCATGCTAACAAAGTGGCATTTTAAGTTTTTGAGACTTGAGATTGTTCATAGAGACAATACCCTTGTTGGAAGGATATTTGAGTCAAATTTTATTTTATCTTGGTGTGAGTCTGCTTATTTCATTCTTCTCTAGAACTTGTTTCAATTCTTACTCGAAGCTTGATGGCCTAGATTTTTGTTGGTATGATATAGGCGTTCCTTTTTCAAACCCTTTTCCCAAACACAGTCCCATAAACACTTATCCCTTGCTAACCCCTTGAGCCCTCTTGTTATGAGCATTTGCATTCATACTTTTATGGTGTCATTAGTTGTTTTGCTTTCGCTTCTAGTTAATAATAATGCCATTCAAAAAAAAAACCAAAAATAGTGAATTTTGTGTGTCCAGAAAGGGACAATATCTCAAAAAAAAAGCATTCTGTTTATGCAAGTGTTTAGTTTGAGTTCCACTGTTGACATCAGTTCGTCGTTTAGTGCATGTGCTCATATTTCTTTCTTTCACTTCATCCATTCATTTAGCCTTCCATACATTACAATCCTAAAAGTCCTCTTGATCTTCGAAATGATAGTTCTTGTAGTGGAGAAATAGATTTGACACAAGCCTATGGTAGGAGATGGATTAAGCAGACTGAGAGCAAAAATATACCTAAACACAAGTGAGAGGAGCGCAAACACTATATCTTGAGTGATTCTCTTTTGTTCAATCTCTTGTACTTGAATTCTTTCAGTGTTTGTTTTATTAGCACTCTTTCAATTTGCTGGGGTTGAATTCTGAGGAAGTGAATTGAGTCAATTTCTTTTTATTGTTTTGAGCATGGGCAGATATTTTCTTTCCCTCTTGTATTCTTTTTGACTCTTGTAAACTTTGTCCACGAGTAGAAAGGTCTAAGTGTAGGGGAATTTGATTGAGCCAAGTTTACATTATAAATTGGCTGCATTTTCATAGCTATTTATGCATTCGTTGACTCCTAATTGATGATTTTTGTGCTTAAATTGGTTCCTCATAACGAGCTCTTTTAATTCGCAATTTGTTAGTAAATTGTCATGATCTGATATTGATTTCTCTATAATTTTCAAGAGGAAAATTGATACTGCAAATTGTTATTTTATTACAGGAGCAAAGGAGTCAACCCATTAGGAAGTCAACAGTCATGAGGTCCTATCCGCATGTCGCGACGAATATTAATCCATGCGTCGCGACAAGCGAATCACTTCCACACGTCGCGACGCATGTTAATTTACACGACGCGACGAGCAGGCAATTCTACACGTCCTGAAAAATATTTATTTACACGCCGCGACGGACGAGCGGATATCCGACCTTAAATGGAAAGTTTGCCTCACTGCTCTGACCTGACCCGCATCCATTATATAAAAACTTTGCTATTTTTAGGTCAGAATAGACGGGGATACGAGAAGACGTCTGGAGGCAGCAGATTCAGAGAGACGACATTCTACTTCATCACCATTCTCCATTTCCATCATCGTCGATCATCACCATTAATCCACCGCCAGCATCTTCTGTCACCATGGGAGGCGTCCTATCTTCACAAGTCGTGAGAGAGTCTAGAAATATGCACAGCTAAACCACATTTCCTCTTGAAGATGTAGCGATGGTTTGAGTTCACCGGAAGCTTCAAAGGGGAGTAATCATATAGTGTCTGAAGTTTAGTTATATTTGTGTAAAATATGAGTTAGAGATTGCATCTGTATATCTAGATTAGCATGGTTAACAGTTTAATCGTGTGCTGAACACTATGTTGCGATTTGGACAAAGTTATTTGTAGAATTTTCATGCTTAATATATGAAGTCTCATATATGTCATTCAGATATTGCATTGACTCTCATAATCTACCTAGTTGTGTTTGATTTAGATGGTTGTGTTTTTATCCGATTGACTGATTGCATTTACTTGTCCAATTTTCACAGTAAGGTTTTTAACAAGGATTTAAATGATGGAGTTCATTAATTAAATCTTTGGACCTAAAGAGTTCTTTAGGGTTGACCTTTTGAAACTTCGTGGATTCTATCCCCGAAAAATCATTTTGAACCGTGATAGCCTGCGCCCATTTTCAAGAGGATTTTATCAATTTGATTATTATCTAAGTTTTTGTTAATTTAATTTATTTCATTAAAAATCCAAAATCACACTTTTATACTTTGTTCTTAAATTTTTTTAAATTTCCTTAGTTATTTCTAATGACAAAAACCCCCCATTTCATCAACTTTGATTGCAAATTTTGACATTTAGGCTAGCTTAGACCTTTTTCACTTGGTTCCAATTGAGTGAGACGACCCGAGATTGCAACCTATACTGCAATCTTGGAATTTATTATTTTTGATCGGTTTCTAAGGATTGATCGTAAGGTCGAATCGACAGAGCCGCGATCAGTCATCGACGACTATGTCACCTCAAAACTGATGTCGAAAAAGCTAACTCTCCATCTTTTCCATCAAGCTTTAAGAGTCAGCCAAGAGTGTCTCCATTATTGTTAAAAACTGACCAAAATTGAAAAAGAATCAAGTTTAGTCATTTTTCTACACATAAACTCTATTAATATCCACGAATGAAGGAGAATACCAATTGTTTTCCACTCTCTATTTGTCTTCTTCAGCTGTCCGCCTTCTCTAGCCCTCTCAACATGTTCATCATAAAGAAGAATGACTACCATCCAAGTCTGTCTCCATCTCGGAAACCGAAGAGGATTAATGAAGAAGCTGCTATCTCCCTTGCTCATTTATAGCCCTCCACTTATTGTCGTCACATACCTTTTATTATACAAGTGCAGCCCCCCTCTTCTCTTCAACCGAACCTCCCTTTTGCTTATTATAAAAACTAGGTTTAAAAGTGATAATAAGATAGGTGGCTAACATCTCTTGGGTCACATTACCTCCTCATGTTTTAATAATGTCTAGGTTTTGAGGAAAATGTAGCTTAAAATTTGAAGAGTGGAGCTGTTGTCCACTCTTATGATTTTTTCATTCTTTTCCCAACATCATGTGTTTTTCCTCCAACCAGCTATCACATATATCCTTTCTTAAATATTCTGAAGGCTAGGTTTTAAGGAAATGGATAGGTGGCCTTCTTGATAGCATGATACATGTGATTTTTGTCCTCCATGTTGCAGTTATCCCACATTTTTCTTTATAATCAAAACTAAGTTTTAAAGTGATAGTTGGCACATTCTTACAATTCATATCACAAAATTGGTAGCATGAGGTGTCCTCCTATCTTGTCTCAATAAGTATGCTTTCAGGTCACTTGAGCTCTTTCATATTTTGAAATTTATCTAAAATCAAATATGAATTAAGGTGAGTATCTTAAGTAATTTCATGCCATTATTCGCTAAGTGTTATGGAATAATTATGCAATCAATTAAGCACTTTTCAATTTCCCCTATAGTTAGCTTTCGACAATCCTTAGGCAAAACATTAAAATTAAGCTCAAAGACCTAAAAACATTGACTCATTTCCTATATGTTCCAATAATACATTTTCATAAGCAAAGGTGAATGACTTTCAAAAATCATAGCAAGAAGTCAACATTTTAAGCTTCTATTCATGATTAATCAGCATTCATCATCTTTAAAAACTGAGCAATCTAATGGTAAAGTCAGAAAATGTGTTTAAACAAGATAAGTTCATGGTTACACTCAACACCATTCATGATCATGTCATCCACAACTTTCCATATCATTTGTGTTAGACCCCGAACTTTTCTCAGATTTGTGAATTATAATTTGACATTAAACGAGGAAATTGAGGTGGCTTAGTCATGTGTAAAGGAAGAGAAAGTTCGTGAATTTGAATGATTATGTTTAAGGTTTGATGTGAACAATGCTAGTTTGAACAAATTAAGATAATATGTTGAGGTTAATATATGGAATGGGTGTGTTTGAGTTCAATGAAATTGATGTGAGGTTCTGAGTAAATTTTGTGTTGTATCATGGAATTTATTAGAAAAAGTTAAAGTGAATGAGTTGATTGAAATGGAGTTTGAAGGGTATGAAATAAATAGAGAAAGAGTGAGAATTTGAAGAATTGAGAAAGTTTGACTTTTGGTCATAGAGAGTTGATTTTTTGATTTAGGTCATCTTCATGAAACTTGTAGATTATGTTAAGAGCTTTCCGTCGCCATAAAGTTTGATATTTTTCGATGTTGGGAGTGAAAGTTATGATCAGTAAAAGTTAAGTATTTGTGAAAATGTTCATAAGTGTACATTTAGGTGAGTAAGGTGATTTGAGGCAAATTATGGACATATATGTTTTGAATTGAGTTTAATGATTTACATGAAAGATATAGAAGATGATCCTAGCTTTTCAATGATGTATAATTCGTTATTCTGGTTATGGAATCTGGGAGATATGAAATTATAACGTTCAGATGTGTTATAGGATGCCACATTTTTGGGCAGAAGCCTTGATCGAAAATCGACCTAGTTAGAGGTTGCAACTGCTTTTAAGTCCTACATGAAAGTTATAGAATATTTTTTGATGTTTCCATTGATATAAGGTATGGAATTTTTGGAGCATGGAATAAGAAGTTATGAATTTTGGACATTCGGTTATTTGTATGCCGCTTTGACTCCTCCTGTTTTTGTTATTTCGTTCCTAATTCGACCCCTTTTTCGATCTTTTGCTCATAATTTCTCCGTCTGACATCCGATTGAGTTAGTTTTCGAAGCGTTGGATTCTTAGGACAATGACCTACATCATAATGGGAAATTATGATTGTTCTGAGATTAAATTGAAAGAGATTGATTGAATCAAAGTGAGTTAGATATTTTCTGAGCATGGTTCAGTATTTTGATGATATCTTGAGCTGTAGAGATTCAATTAAGTTGATTCTTATTTCTAAATAAATTAGAGTCATGGTACTACAAGTTATTTGAAGGATTCAAATTTTTAATTCAGTCCCTAAGATTTTAAATTTCTGAATTGAAGTCTGAAAGTTACAAGAATATATAAAGGCATTTTGGACATAACACTTAAGTCTAAGAGTTGCAAGACTTATGTGGGAGGGAAAAATGGACATTTCCCACCCATGAGAGAATGAATTAAAAGAAAGAAAATGAGAAATGAGAAGAGAAAGGAGAGGAAGTCGTAACCGTGGAGGAAGAAGAAGAGAAGAAGAGGGAGAGAGCTAGGGTTTGACTATTTTGAAGGTTTTGAAGCCAAATCAAGTAAGTATAAGCATCTTTCCTCTTGATTTGTTGAATGAATCATGTTTAGTGATCGTTAGAAGAGAAAATGGGGTTGAATGTGGGTAGGATGATATTGATGATCGGTATTCTAGGGTTTTTGATTTTGTTGTGTTTGGGAATGATTTTTGAGTTGGAATGAGTTAGAACTGAAGCTTAGGACTTGATTTAAGGTTTAGTTGTGTTGCATTTGCGAAATGTTAAGATTTGTGGAAGAAAAAGTTGGAAAAATCAGGTTCGGAGACGTTCAACAGACCCGCACATCATGACGTGCTCATGAGCATGTCGCGACGTGCAAGGAAGGTGTGCACGTCACGACGTGCAAATTTGTGTTCATCGCGACGTGCGAATGTTTGTTCGTCGCGGCGAGCACGGGCCGTTCGTCGCGACGAGCGTGGCCTTCGTCGCAGCGAGCCCCCAGTTTCCAGCATAGATAAATTTTGGTATTTTGGACATATCTTTTGCTGTAGAGGTCCAAATGAAGTGATTTTTGATTAATTGTGAACTAGAGACAAAGTTCTAAAAATTTTATGAAGAGAGAAAGTTGTAATTCAGTCTTTAAAGATCTCAATTTTTGGTCGGAAGTTGAGTATAGATTCTTGTTTCAACATAAGGATAGTCTCTATATGTTTGAAGCATAACTTTGGGATTTATGAAATGAGTTGAATGATTTTGGAGTTAATAGAAACTTAAGACAAAAGGGGAAAATGTTTCTAGAAGAAAGATTGTCAATTTCTTCATTTACTTGGTTATAAATTGGAATTTCGATTGAATGGGATTCTTACATTTTGATAAAGGAAATCAAGGAAGGCAAGGGATCACAAGGAAAGGCATCTTTTATGCATGGATCCAAGCAAGGAAATCTAGGTGGGTTTCATGTTTATAATTTAGTAATGAACCACTAAAGTTTTCTCCCAAATCAAGAATAATTCCAATTACTTCATAAATATCGTTTTGTTTCTATTGAATGATTTGCAAAATTTCTACTTATTTTAGCATATGAACTTTTTTTTTATGAATTTCAAAATAAAGATGAGAATGCATTGAACATTTTATGTTATGCTTCATGGCATTTTGTATATTCGAAAAAGAAAGAAAAGAGTATGGAAAGCATGAAATGATTTGAGCATGATATGAATATGTGCTTTGTTTGGGCGAGAGAGGAACGTTTTGTTAGTCACGTGCACATCGACGTATAGCCTTATCCCGACTTCCCGCTTGAGGCCACAAGATCCTGAGAAATCGAACTCGTTTTGTTCACGGTATAAACTTCGATTTATCCATTTTGTTCCACGGAACTCTCGAGCCATTGGTTTGTGCATTGCATCTTGGAATTGTCGAATATGTTGCATAAATTGAGTGTTTTGTATTGATGATTAAATGAATATGCTGTGTTGATGTGATGACAATCTTCAACTATGAGCTTTGAATTACAAATTCGAATTTGATTGAGATTTGGGAATAAACGTTTTATGAACTCATTATGACTTTTATACAACAAATGAACTTTTCAATGGTTTTTGCTTATTCTTTGTTATAAACCTGTTACCCACGAGCTTTGTGCTCACCCCCCCTTTCATCCCCAATCTCCAGGTAATCGTAGGAGACCGGATGAGGGAGAGACAAGATGTTCGTCCGACATGTTTGCGATCTTTGTATTTGTGAAAATGCCACTATGAGTTGTATAAAGATTTGATTTCCAAATTGTATATGAATTGTGATGAATTATGAGATTGTGTATATATTTGAGTATGAATTGATATGAGAAAATGTGAATAAGTTTTGAATGTTGAATTGAGATATGAATATGATTTGGTTTCCGGACGGGGAGTCCAATGGTTACTGGTTGTTGCTTGAGCAATATAGAAGTGTAAATTAATCACCTTGCAGGTTTGGGTTAGTTGTGAATGCAGCCGTTATGCTGCCAGAATTTGTATGATAAAAGAAGGATAAGAATGAGATTTATGCTTTTGTTGGCAAGAATGAGATATAGCATGATTATGAGAAATTTTATGGTTTGAGTTTTTATTTGTGTAAGATTGAATAAAGCGATTATGAAAGAAAATGAGAGAAAAGACAAATTTTGTACTGGTTTCGAATTTGGTTTAGTCTTAAGGATTTCCAACGCGACGTTTTTCTAAAGAGTATTATTTTTGGATGTCGGATCCGTTTTCATTTTGTCTCAGAATTCGATTTGCTTCCGCTTTCATTTTGCGATTCGATTTCGTTGTTACTATTGATTTATGCATTTTTCCCTATTGGTGTCGCCTTCGAATTCGAATTATCCGATGTGCATTAGTTTTGTTTTCGATCGTTTTCGTTTCGTTTTCCGGTTGGGATCCGGTTTCGAGATCGGGTCCCAACAATTTGATTTTTCCACCAGTCATATGCAAAATTATGGATCAAAGGACTTTTCAAGGTTGTAATGTGGGTAAAGTAAGGTGAGATGTATTTGGGTCAAATAGCATGAAAGCCATCAAAGCTAATGAAATAAAAGTAACACTCAATATACTATCAAGTGCAAAAACCAACATCCACTCAGAATTGTTGGGACTAGGTCCACTGGGTCTCGTGTCTAATCTCGAGGTGACCATTGGGGGCGATCAGGTGAGGACCATGCGAGAGTAAGGGGAAACCTTTGAATTAAAGGTAAAATTTAGCGACAGCAATAGGTCGGTTCGGCCTGGCAAAGTATACTTTTTTCATGACGAAACTCTTAAAATATTTCCGAGGACCTTTTGGGAGAAGTTCGCCACGACCAACAGTTGGTTTCACCATAGTAAAGTCTCAAGATCGAGCGAAGGCACCCGTCAAGACAAATAAGTTGTGGCAAAAGTTTGGATTCACCGTGGCAAACTCCTCAGGTTTAATCTGAGTACCAGTCAAGAAAAATATGTCATGGAAGAAGTTAGGCCTCGCCATGGCGAAGTCACCAAAATCAACCAAAAAAACACCTTTGGGAAAGGTTCACCGTGGCCAAAGACATTGCTTTGCTGTAGTGAAACCTTCAGTTCCAAAATCCAAAACCCAACATTCATACTAAATTATGCACTTACACATTACCAATTTTCCACCAATGCATCAACAACTCAACCAAAGAATAATATGCACATTCACCAAAAGAAACTTCTTCAATTCTTAATTTCATTACTAAAACAAAATAGAGCTTGAATAAGCTTTAGTTACATATCAACACTACATCATTAACTTAATACAAAATACATATGGATGCTCATGCTCGATATGTTGTTAAAGCTACCTAAAAGTAATTGAACTAACTTAGTTACTAAATGTAGTATCTCGGAGTTTGCCAAAAGCCTTTGCCAAGATCACTAAGCTTCTCGTTCTGCACCTGAGGAGTGAAAAATAATGGGTTGAGCTACAAAGCTCAGTGGCTAATATATTTATAGCCATTGGCCACATAATCAAACATACATACATACATTTATATCTCATTTTACTCTAACCATTCAATCATCCACAATTCTAGCTCAAAAACTCAAAGTTAAAGAAGTTATCACATCACAAATAACATGTACATTTAACCATCAAACATAACACTCAAGTGCATCATACTTAACAAATCAAAGATGAAATGCACAAACAAATGACTCGAGAGTTCTATGAATCGAAATGTCGAAACTGAAGTTTACAACATGAATAAAATGAGTCCGTTTTAGGATCTCCTATGCCACAAGTGGGCAGTCAAAAGAAGGCTTAGTCAACATGCACGTGATGAACGAAATGCTTTCTCTCTTGCCCAAACATAAGCAAATTTTTTATGCTCAATTCAATTCTTCACATTTTCATATATTTATACTTTTCATGCTTTTTCCTCTTTTTCAAATGTGCAAAATGTCATAATATTTTCAAGGCATGATATGGCAATGCATCATAATGTATTTTCCCACATTCACAACAACTTAAATTTAATGCAATTAAGTATACAAGCATACACACATACAAGTAAGCAAATTGCCCATCTCAACAACAACTATAAGCATATTACCCATCTAAATTGTTTAGAAATCTAAATTTAACTGTGCCTTTCCTTTTGCTTTTGGGTAAGATTTTCTTGGTTTCCTAAAAAAAACCAAATTTTCACTTAAACCAACATTCGAATGGAAAACTCATAAAATTTCAATATTCAAAATAATAAAATCAAGCTTAAACTTAACTTACGCATAGTTTATCTAGGTTAGAAAAACCAAAACCTAGTTAAAATCCATGAAAGATCAAAATGGGTTCTTCTTTTTTTTCTTTCTCTCTTCATTCCCAATACAAAATCCCATTCTCTTCCTAACTCCTTTTGTTTTTCTACCAAAGCCAAATCCTCTTCCTTCTTCTTCTTTCCACGTTTTTTTTCTCTTCTTCCCTAGCTTCCATGATTTTCTTCTCTTCTCCTCTCTTCTTTCACGTTTTCTCTTCTTTCTCTCTTCTTCTCACACTCACGCACACTTCTCTCCTTTTTCTTCTCTCATTTATTCAAGATCATATTTTGGTCTTGGTCTTTTAATTATACCCTCCTTATTTAATCTAATGCCTATTTACTCCTTAGTCCATTAATACCATACTGTACTCCAATTTAATTCTAACAATTCCATTCTAATTTCTAATTGCTACTTATGCTCACTAAATTAATGACTCAATTCTAAAAATAAATGAAAAAATAAAGTAAAATAAATTGGGATCCAATAACTCTCCTCCCCTAAAATAATTTTGTCCTCGAAATTCTTACCTGAGTCATTGAAGAGGTGTGGATACTTCTCCTTCATTACTTTTAAAGTCTCCCACGTTGCCTCCTCTCTTGCATAGTTCTTCTATAAGACTTTAACCAGCTTCACAGTCTTATTTCTTAAAACCTTTTCCTTTGAATCTAGGATCTCCACTCGTTGTTCTTCATAAGTCAAATCCTCCCTTAATTGAACCTCTGAAGATTGAACTATGTGTGAAGGATCTGATCGATATTTCCTTAACATTGATACATGAAAGACATTGTGAATCTTAGATAATTTCGGTGGCAAAGCTAATATGTAGGCTAAAGGCCCAATCTTCTCAATGATCTCATAAGGGCCTATGTATCTTAGACTGAGCTTGACCTTCTTACCAAATCTCAAAACACCTTTCCATAGCGAGTCTCTAAGAAACACTTTGTCGCCAACTTCATCCATCTCCCTTCTATGTAAGTCCATATAGCTTTTCATCCTATCTTGAGCTACTTTGAATCTCTATTTCACTAACTTAATCTTGTCAAATGTAACTTGTACCAAATCAGGTCCCAAAAGTCTCCTTGCACCTTCCTTATCCTAACAAATAGGAGTTCTGCACCTCCTACCATACAAAGTTTTATAAGGTGCCATTTGAATTCATAAGTGGTAGGAATTATTGTAAGCAATTTAATTAAAGGTAGATGGTCATCTCATAAGCCTTTGAAGTCCTTAACACAAGCTCTTAACATTGTATCCAAAGTCTGTATTATCCTCTATGATTGACCATCAGTCTGTGGATGGAAAGCTATGCTAAAATGCAATTTGGTTCTCAAAGCCTCTTGTAAACTTTCCCAGAATATGGAGGTGAACTTGGGATATTTATCTGAAACTATAGAACCTAAAATCCCATGTAGTCTGATTATCTCATCTATGGATTTTTTGGCCAAGGAATTCAAAGAATATACTTGTCTAATAAGCAGGAAATGTGCTGACTTGGTTAGTCTATCAACAATCACTCATCTTGCATCATGTTTCCTGCTAGTCCTTGGTAACCCTATCAAGAAATCCATCGTAATCTTCTCCCATTTTCATTCAGGAATAGAAAAAAAGTTTAAGCTTACCGATAGGTATTTGATGTTCTGCTTTAACTTGCTAATGCACTAAGCATTTTCTAGCATACTCTGCAACATCTTTCTTCATTCCTCTCCACCAAAAGTGCTCTTTTAAATCTCTATACATTACTGTACTCCCCAGGTGCATTGCATAGGGAGCATTGTGTGTCTCATCAAGAATCTCATCCTTTAATTCTAACATATCTAGAATAATAGTCGGTTACCCATCACCATCAATCTATCTTCTCTTTCTTCTCATTCAACACAGGCCTTAATTTAAAATTAGTCAATACATAATCAGATTCGACTGGCCTCAATGTCACCTTAAGTCTAGCTAATTCCTTCAACAAAGGAAGATACACTATCTCCATATATGCCATATTAGATTTTCTACTCAGTGCATCCTCTACTACATTGGCTTTCCCCGAGTGGTAGTCTATCATAAAGTCATAATCTTTTAGTAGTTCCAACCTCCTCCTTTGTTTCAAATTCAACTCTTTCTAGCTCATTAGATACTTAAGACTCTTGTGGTCTATAAAAATCCTTATCTGAACTCCATACTGGTAGTGTCTCTAAATTTTCAACACAAAAATTATGGCAACTAACTCCAAGTCATAGGTAGGATAATTCATCTCATAGGGTTTTAATTGCCTACAAGCATAGGCAATCACTTTATCTCCTTATATCAACACACCCCCTAAACCCTTCCTTGAAGCGTCACTATATGCTATATATCCATCACTACTAGAAGGCAAAGTCAAAATTGGTGCAGTCGTGAGCCTATTCTTCAATTTCTCAAAACCTTTTTGGCATTCCTCTGTCCACATAAACTTTTGATTCTTCCTTTTCAATTTGGCAAATGGGGCCGCTATCGTGAAAAATCCTCTACAAATCTTCTGCAATAACTAGCTAAACCTTAGAAACTCCTCACTTCTGCTATATTCTTAGGTGCTTTCCATTTAACCACAGCTTCTATTTTTTGTGGATCTACATGCACTCCTTTTTTTGAAATTACATGTCCAAGGAATACCATTTTCCTTAGCCAAAATTTGCATTTATCGAATTTGACATACAACTCTTGTTGAAGTTATGTAAATATAGTGCCCTGGAGTTATGTAATTTTCTCCCAATTATAGTTTTGTAATGAAAATATTTATTATTAATGAAACAAAAGAGTTTGGTTTTATATGTATGAGCATTATATATCTAGTCAAAAGGTACAAGATTCTTTTGTAAGTAATAGACATATACATGGAGATGTATGGGAAACATGTACATTATTAGAATCTAAATTGATTAATTCATAGTTGAATAATCAAGTTGATCGCTTGGTTATAGTTTAGATTGTAGTGTTACGATTTATCTCCATGTAAGTAAAGGAGTTTATTTCAAGGGACTGATGAGTTTCATATCATGATAGTAGTTGACTATCGATAATGGCACTATTAAATGAATCAGGAATCAAGTATGCTTTAAATAATAAAGTGAGCCGTTACTTTAATCTTAAAACATACAACTAAAGCATTCGCTTATTATAGACCATAATCTTGATGAATGGTGAACTCACATGTATTTCATTATAATTCTTGATATGATCATAATAGATTTTTATAGAGTATTAATCTAGTGCTTGCATGTTGGAATTATTACTTGAAACATGTATCAGGGAACATTCACTCAAATAAAGAGTTTATAGTGATATCATCACTTCTAGACATTTTAAAGAGAATTGGTGATTAAATTGACACCAGTAGTTTGATGGACTAGCTACCCATCAAGTCTTAACACCAAGATGAGATCTTGTATGTTAATCACCATATAAAGTAAAACGGGAGATCTAGAAGGAAAAACTAACATAAGGGCAAAATGATAATTTTATCCTTTATTGTGTGGATGGCTATAATAAGGTTCATCATAGGGTTTGCAATTGGTCATATTATTTGAAATACGTGTTCTTATAATATTTAGTAATTCAAGAGTTTAACTAATTTTCTTTAGTGGAATGACATTTAGTTAATAAGCTAGAATTTATTCTAATGCGATTAAATTAATTCTAGGCTTATTGGAGCTTGAATTATCTAAGTCCAATAAGATTTCTCACTTGGCTTTAAGGAAGGTTATCAAGGAAAGTGAGAAATATAAATGGAGATTTTAGAGCCCATAATTGAATGTTGGGCTTGCACTAATTAATGGTTAATTAGAAGCCCAAATGTACATTTAGAAATGGGCTAGACTTTAGTTTAATTTGATTAATTGGATTAATTAAATTAAAACAAAATTTTTAAGAAATTAAAGTACAATTTCGTTTTTCATCTGGAATAAATGTGCAGCTGCACATTTAACATTAAATTGCTAAATAAATATGGTCTTTATTATGGTTTATCATCATTAAATGGAGTTATGAACTTACCATTAAATGGTTTAATGGTTATCTTTTAATGACATCATGTAACCTATTAGTATTTATTAGATTAAAGAAGAAAGATGTACATTGGATGGACCATCTTCCTTCTTTCATCATCAAAAATAAAATTGATAGGTCTCATTTAGGTTAATATACTTTTCATATAGTCATCTTAAAGAGAAATGAAAAGAGTCTCATTTAATGGCTTCTTTATGATTGATTAAATGAAGAAATGATGCAAAGAGTCTCATTTAAGGGCTTCTTTATGATTGATTAAATGAAGAAATGATGCACTAGTTGGAAAATTGTTCTTTCCTTTGTTGTTAACTGAAAGTGTGAGGGGGTAAGAAGGGTTTCTTACATTTTTATCACTCTCTCTCCTCTCTTGCATGAAAAATCAAAAATTGCATGAGAGTGTCTCATTCTTAGTCTTCTTTCCTCTAAGAAAATTCTCCTCCAAAGTTTTCTTATCCTTTCCCACCAAAGGATCTTGTTAACCAAGTTGTCCAAGAAGAACAAGTGGTAGATCAGATTGGTCGAGGATACAATATCGAGAAGAGGAAACAATAACAAGAAGAAGAGGATACATCATTTAGGAGAGGATATATTGCTAAGGATAGGATAGCGCAACGAGGAGTTAAAGTTGTAGCAAAGAAGTCAGTAATATAATCTCTATCTTGTTTATGTTTATTTTTGTCCTTATACCATATCATGTATAGATTGGCATGATGATTTGGATATACTGCTTCCATTGAAATTTAAATTTCTAAAAAGTTTTGAAATCTACCGTTTCTCTAAATATGGCTTGCTTTCTTTTTCCGATCCAACAATTAGTATCATAGCCAATTTTCTTATGCATGATTTTGGTTCCTACATGTGTGATGCATGGTTTGGCAATCATTTTTGTATGTTGCATATTTGTATGTGATAGAAATATATATGGTGAATGTTTTGGTCTTTTGGTTGTCCATAGATTCTAAAGTTACCTTGTAAGATTTCTTCATTTGGTTTGTAACAAGGAGGGTGGTCTATCATCACCATGTTTCCTCATTGGTTTCATTTTTATGTTTACTTTGATGATCTAACGTACAAAATTATGTAATGATGAAGATGAAGAAGTCATAGATTGAAGAAAGGAAGAGGTAAAGTTTCAATTATTGTTATGGTGTCTTGGTTATTTTTCATTTTTTAGAAAACAAATGTGTTGGGATTTTGTTTTAACAAAGTTTTAGTTGTATGAGCTTTTTAGTAACAAAATTTTGTTTTTTACAAGTGCTGAAATTTTTATGTAATATTCATAAGTTTCAGTTTTGATGAAAAACAAAGGCAGATTTTTGTTTTCTTATGGGCAAAAATTCGATTTTATGAAAATCAAATTTTGTGTTAAAAAGTAAAGCCATTACACACTTTTTACTAATTGGGCCGGGTCATGTGAGCGAAGAATTTGAAACAGAAGATCCAAGTCCAAGAAGAATATTTTAGGCCTAAAAGGCTTTTAATTCTTTTTATGTTTTTAGGATGGACAATCAAATGTGGTTTATTATTTCATGTGATGAATGGATAGATGAATACAAATAATTTGTGATATTATGTGATTGCATGTCATTTAGAAAATTGTCAACCCTAGGCTTTGTCATGCATTCATTATGTATGAGATATATAATGAAACAATATAGGATGGATAATAAATTACATCTAGATAAGATGGTAATTAAAAATTAAAGCCTAAAAGAATTGAGTGGGAGAGGATGCTCATGTGAGAGTTCATTGTCTCCAAATGATGGCCCATTTGCATGTGGTGAAGTGTTATTCCCCACTGGAGGGCATGAATCCTAGGTCTTGCATAGTTTGGATTTCCTTAAGGATAAGTCCATTTATTGGTAGCAAAAGTGACCTCCCACTGAGGCATGATTTGCAAATACCATTAGTGAATAAATCAAATGATTAAACACTTTAGATATTTTATCAATAACCTGCCCACCATAGCTCTATTGGTAAAAGTATGGACCAAATTAAGATGCTTCTTTAAAAGTTAAGCATGAAGATACTTAGTAGCTTGTTTAGTGGGAGGGTCCCAATTTTTCTTTTAATGGACAAGATGGCCCACTGTCACTTAATCTGTTATAGATAAGAAAATAGTCATCGTATAAATATTTAATTGTTTTTAATTTTTTTTAAATCTATCATCATGCATACATGCATCTTGATTTTATATTAAGTTCTAATTTTATTGACTAGTATGCTCATGTTTTAATAATTTATATTTTCAGACATAATCAACCACAAAATGATTCTACTCACTTTGCTCTTGAAAAATAACAAATTACAAAATGGAGAGAATTTTAATGAATGGAGACGTAACATTGATATTGTTATTCAATATGAACATATTTCATGGGTTTTAACTAAAAATGAGCCTGCACCTCCGGGTGGAGATTCAACTCTTGAGATAGTCCAATAATATGAATGTTGGCAGAATGCTGATAAGACTACTAAGTGTTATATTCTAGCTGTTGGAACCCCACCCCTGCGAGTCACGTGCCCGACGTCCTACATGACATCTAGACGCGCATCCCACAAGGGAGTAATTCCCCACCAAGTCAAACCCAAAAAAAAGAACTCATCTCACTTACTTCCGAACAGCTTTTGGGATAATCGAGACTGAAAATTTCACCCTAATTCACTCCTGAAATTGAAACAACTTAGGACCTAAATTGAAATTTTTTTTCTTCAGATAAGTTGAAGTTCCATGACTCTAGTTTATTTAGAACCAAAAATCACCTCATTTGGATCTCTATAGATCAAGAAATCACCAAAATATAGAAGCATGTTCAGACTTTTTTTCAACCGATCATCTCACTTTCATATAATTAATCTTTTTCACAAATATAAAAAATCTACAAAATTATTATGGAGAGGTAGAGTAAAGTATTAGAAATCCAACGCTTCAAAAATTAGGTCAATCGGAGGTCGGACGAAAAAGTTATGGCCAAAAGAGCAGAGAGAGATCAGAAATGGAGATATATATATATATATATAGATGTAGCCAAGACTACGAAGCGTCTCATGACCATGAGGCGCCTGTGACTAACAACGCTCTCGCTATCATGGCGCCTCATGAGGAGCGTTAGGTCAGCATCCCCCCTGGTTTTGGTTCAAACAACATCCGAAATTAGAAAATTCATAACTTCTTACTCAGAATTCCAAAATTTGAAAATTTGGTATCAATAAAAAGTTAAAAGGGAGGTCTACAAATTCTATGAAGGATGAAAAAACTAATTTGGCCTCTAAGGGAGTTAAAAACCACTTCAAAGTGACTGCCTGGAAAAAGACATCCTAAACAGCAACAAACTTCTACACATCATAACTTTCCACTCCATTGGCCAAAAATTATCATACTTCATATCATCAAAAAGATAAAAAGATAATCTAAAACTTTCATGAAGGCCCTAAAAACAATTTCAAACTCTATGAGGGTCAAAATTTTACTCAAACTTCTGTCCAGAAATCTGCCATTTGACAACACCTGCACCAAACTTCAATAGTCCACATCCTTCAACTCCCACATCCAAAAACAGCATATGATACATCATTGGAAAGCTATGAAACTCCTCTATAACCTTCAAGAAGGCTACTTGATCCTATTCAATCCACGTTAGTCCAAAATTTGCCTCAAAGCACAGCAAACACAAACCTACCCTTATGGCCATTTACAAAACCATGCAACATCAATTTTGAACAAATATCGACAAAACACAATAAAACCCAAATGTCTTTCATTAATATCATAATATGCATTCTTACAAAGCTTTAGTAGGAATTTTTAGCCCAATTACACCAAAGTTTCAAAAATTCAAATTTCAAAAAAGATAAATGAACAATAATATTGTTCAAAAAATGCAACTAAAACTTTGTTACAAAAAAGATAGTTTCAATATCAAAAGTAAATGGGAGTGATGCCTTTTCCCCAGTGCGATTACTCGTTTTCTTGTTCATTGCCTGAGGATGGGAAGGGATGAGGGGGGTGTGAGCTCGAAGGCTCGTGGGTAACACATTAATAATAAAGAAAAGGCAAAAATTCTTTAATCATTTATTTCCAAAGCAAACTTTACATTGACCAATCATGCCACATATAGTTTCCAAAATTTTCAACTTATCAAGCCATTTACGGAATCAACATAATGAATACATCAAAAATAATCACCATTCATAAACACATAATGTAACATCCCACCCCATACGCGAAGGGCATAATAGTAATTTGGAATATAATGAGAGTGATTGGGATTAATTAGGACTGTTCATGCATACTAGTATTGGTAAACAGTGAAATTTGTGCACATGAAATACCTGTACATGCATACATGACATTCCCAGTTTTTATGCCTAATGCAATTTTATTGTGAATAACGTGGTTTTGTGTTTGAAAAATTATTCTGAGCGCTCCATTATGTGTTTTCTATTTTAAGGGCTTTTTAGGAATTTTTCTGAAATTTTTCGGAAAAACTTCCCGGACCGGAAAAATCGCCAAGTAGCGAACCGGTTGATTTTCGATATCGAAAATTTCTATCCAATGGCACTACAATATTGGATACATTATTTTGGAATTGAAATTAGGGCCATTGGACTTGAATGGGTCAGATTTTATAAGGGTTGCTAAATAAGTCATATTTACAAATTTGTCTTTAGCTTATTTTGTCTTTTTGTTCTATATGCCACTTGTCCTCACCATTTAAATGCTTTTGTCTTCTTCCTCTCCTCGTGCTTTCGGCTACTTCAATGTTAAGGAATAAAAGAGAGGCATTTTTATTGCTTTGGTCCAAAAGCAACCGAAACCTTCATTTTTTTCAATCTCCATCGATTTTCTCCTTCTTTAGGTCACACTTCCTCCAACCTTAAGAGCCCTCCTTCATGCAACCAAGCTACTTTCTTTCCATGATGAACTTACACATGCATGGTGTTAGAAGAGAGTGGAGAAGGTGTTGAGTTAGAGGATTAAGTAAAGAATTGAAGAGATTGAAGTTGGAAAAGCTTGATTAGGTAAGGTTTATGCTAAGCTTTCATTATGTATTTCATGAATCATGGTTGTTAGATGCATTCAATGGGAGTTATTGTTTATTAATCATGATTTATGATGATTTAATGTTATGAAATTTATAACTTGAATTGTTGGGTAAGGTTATGTTGAGTATGATTTGATAAGGTGAGCATGAATGATGTAGTTTAGAAGTGTTTTAGCTTGATTTTGGATTGATTCTTGCTGATTATTCTTGCATGGAAATGAAGATTTTAGTGCTGCCAAATTGTGACTATTGGTCTAAGTGAATGTATGAATGATCTAGTGACTGATTTCTTGTCCATTTGGATGCTTAGTGATGTGTTATTGACATTGGAAGTGATAGGATCTAAGGTTAGTACCAAAGCTGGAAAATTGGTTTTGTACTAATTACACTGTTTTGATCATAACTAATGGTGTGGTTATGCAAATGAGGTGCGGTTTGTGCCAAATGAAACTTTAGTTGATTGGCTACAATTTTGTGTGAAATAGGTGTTGTCTAATTGTAGCTTTAAGAGGTTGAATTTTGGCTTGGAAAATCAGAGACATGGGCTGTGTGAACAGTATCCGGATTGATGACCTAATTATTTTGATGATTTTTCTAGATTAATTTAGAAGGAATTGGTGAAAATTGTCTGAATTAAAGTTGAATCCTATCAAGTTAGCTTTCCATTTCCACTGATTTTGCAATTTTTCGATATGTATACTGGTAGATATGAACTGTTGACTATTAACTGGTTTTGTACATTTTGGTGAAACCTATCCTAAGTGTAGATTTTATGAGCATTCTGATTGGAAGCAATTTTAGAGATTTCTGTGAATTTAATTGGCCTAAGTGATCTTCTGAAAAGTTGTAGAGGAAGAAATTATATTGAAAATGGTATATAGCATGTTATTTTTGGATATCATATTGGAGAGTTATGAGTTTTCAAAAATTGAATCTGAATTAGGTCATTAACTGCTGATCATGGCAGTAACTTATATAAAAGTTTTGAGCTTGTTAGTGATAGAATTGGATTCTGAGTCCTTCATGAAAATTGAATCATGAGATCTTATCTTCCCAGTGATATAAGGTAGTGATTTTTTTGACATTTGTGCAAGGAGATATGCTGTTTTGAAATTTGCTGTTCAAATTGGGTAATTTCAATGGGCAGATTCTTTGTTGAATTGTTTGACCTAGTTAGCAAATGAATTTGATTTTAGGTTGTTCATAAATGTTGTAGAAAACATTGTGATCTTTCTGTGCACATTTATTGTGTAATTTTTACTAAGGAAATGAGAAGTTATTGAATTTACAAAATTCTGCACTGTGTTGAGAGGCTTTGACTAGGCAGTAGATTTGATGGGATTTTTGATACCCTTAGGGGTGAAATTGATTTTTGTGTTCTACATGAAACTTGTAGAGGTTTCCATGATCTTTCCAGCGAGATATAGTTTGTAATTTTCTGAATTGTGTGCAAAGAGTTATAAGTGTTCGAATTTCGGTTTGAAAATAGGAAAAACAGAAGGAAATAGGGGCAACATATATATATATGTATATATATATATATTGTTTTATTTGATTTTTGTGTTCTTTTGGGAATTTTTGGACGGAAAATTGACGTGGGTTCGGGTGATGATTCTTTAGTCACTGTTTTATTTATTTTTGGATCGATAGAGGTCCGAATTGAGTAATTTTTGTGTTGTTAGATTTCTAATTTTTAGATGGATTTTTATGATAGAAAAGTTTGGTTTAGGCCGGGAATATCATGCACATGCATTGTACAATTTTTAATTGTTACGTATGCATCATTAACTCGTTCTGATTGGACAATTAGTAATAGTTATCTTCTCTGATTATTATAGAGGCATAATTGGAGCGTCGACCTACCGACGTAGCAAAGACTTCCCGGCATTAGCTTGAAAGTAATAGGTGAGTGACTGAGATGGTTTTCGTTCAATTATTATATGTCTAATGTGGGGAATAATGGTGGGATTAGTGGTTGCGTTTGTTTCTGACTAGATTCTGGACAGATGGTCCGATGAATTAGGAGATCTGACATAGAAGTGCCTTGATGTGTTAATTGTCACTTGTTTGCTATTACTGTGATTGATTGTGATTCACTGACTGTTAATTGACTGTTAAATTGGGCATATGCATTTCATACACAGATGCATAAACAGATAAGAATAGTTATGACCAAAGTCGCCACTGATACTGGAAACGAGCCTCGAGCTCGAAGGGAGATAATCCTACTCCCTAGACGCGTCTGCGCTTGCATTTCTTTATGTAAGCTCGGTCACAACTCTTGTAATAAAATGGAAAAGTGTCACATGTGCATTGCATACATATTGGATTTGAATAATGAATACGAAATGCGTTTTTCTTTGTATGTGACTGTATGATTACTGTGACTATCTTATTTCTGTAATTTGTTTGTGTGATGCATGGATTAGGCGAACCATCGATGATGGTTCCTCACTGAGTTCGCAAACTCACCCAAAATTGCAACCTATTTTTCAGGATCGAGAGTAGACTGATAGTTCCTGAGAGACTGTAAAGCTGCATAGATCAGATTGGCGAGACAGGCTATGGCTCAAAAGTTGGTCATCCGGGACTTCTTTTGAGATGACCTAGTTAGGACTTCTATTTTTGTCTTGTTGTATATAATATTTTTGGGTTAAGTGTTCAGAGTGATGTACAGACTGAGAACACTAACAGTTGTATAAATTATTGAGTTTGATGAAATGAAATGGAACACAGTTTGGTTTTAAAAAGTTTCAATTTTATATTACTGTTTTATTATTGTGATGCCATGTGGAGTTTAGAGCTGTTTGTCTGTAGTTCTTTCTTATCGTAGGACATGTATCAGAATGACCTACGGGTGTTCCGGTGGGTACTCTATGGTAAGGGGGCGCTATATTAGGTGGTATCAAAGCATGGTTTGGCATCTGTTGGGACTAGTACATAATTAGGCTTGAATTATTGTGAGAAATGCAGAAACTAATCGGAATTATTGTTTGGTTATAGGTCATCCGTTCTTGGTGATCAGATAGATCAGCCAGCTGACCAGGGATCTGTCGGAGCTAGTAGAGAGTCCTCGGTGCCTCGATCTGAGGAGCTGCCTCCCAGAGTTCCCATGAGACGGGAGAGGAGGTATGACAGATCTGCTGTAAGTGGGGGCGTAGATTTCTTTGGTAATCTGAGACCCTACCGAGACCGAGGATGGTTGGAGAGGACCGAGAGAGTCTTGATCGGATGGATTGTGATGCTGGATGGCGCTTTGACTATCGATCTCTCTTCTGCGGGCCCGACCTATCAGTGGTGGAAGACTGTCCCGGGCAGTACCACCAGGCCTTGCCCACTGACATGGGAGGATTTCCTGAGGGCTTTCAAAGATAATTATATGCCCAAGGTGTATTTGGAGATGAAGATGCAGGAGTTTTTAGAACTGAGACAGGGTAGGATGACTGTGGCGGAGTATGAGGTTCGGTTTAATGAGCTGATGGGATATGCTACTGCTTTGATCTCGACTGAGGCTGATAGATGCCGGAGGTTTGAGCACGGCCTCAACATGGAGATCCGTGTCAGGTTGGCCCGATCTGACATGGGAACTTTTATTGAGTTGAGGGCTACTACAGTGAGAGTTGAGCAGCTTATTAGGCAGAGACAGGCAGAGATGGGTCAGGGGTCCAGGGGGAAGAGAGTGAGTGACAGTCAGGGCAGTTCTGGCAGGAGTTTTAGTAAGCATTGGAGCAGGACCTTCAGGTCACCTGGAGGATCGAGACAGTCTGGTTTTGGGCAGAGAAGGAGCTTTTTTACAGACGGGCAGTGGCAGTGGTAGAGGTTCTAGGCAGATTCCTCCAGTGTGTGAGCATTGTGAGAGGAGACACAGTGGGGAGTGTCGGTGGCTGACTGAAGCCTGCCTTAGATGCGGCTCGATGGATCATCAGGTTAGGGATTGCCCAGCTACATTGGGAGCTCAGTCTGCTGGTAGTGGACGAGCTGGGAGTACTACGACTGTACAGCAGAGTAGAGTGGGTGGATCCGGACAGAGGGGCCGAGGTAGAGGCTATGGTAGAGCTGAAGGCTCTTTTGTGCAGACTGAGGGACGGGACAGCCGACCACAGTCCCAGGCCAGGGTCTATGCCATGACCAGGCAGGAGGCCCAGGATTCTCCTGATGTTTTAGCTGGTATGCTTCTTATTTCGGATATTGAAGTATTTGCATTGCTGGATCCAGGAGCCACACATTCTTTTGTTGCACCGTATATGGCATGTAAATTGCATGAAAATAGGGAGATGCTATAGTATGAGCTAGAGGTGAGTACACCTCTAGGTAGCACTACTGCATTAGAAGAGGTCTGCAAGGGGTGTTCGATTGTGATTGATCAGGCAGAGTTGAGGGCATACCTGATAGTGTTACCGCTGAGAGAGATAGATGTGATTTTGGGGATGGACTGGCTTACTGCACATAGGGCCGTCATGGACTACTATACCAAGGAGGTTATCCTAGAGTCTCCTAGTCAGCCTAGAGCAGTGTTCAGAGGAATTAGTCAGGCAGTGTTAGCCCGTATGATTTCCTTCTTGAGTGCCCTGAGGCTGATGCAGGGGGGATGCGAGGCCTATCTGGCTCATGTGATTGATTTGAGAGGTGAGCAGAGACTGCATGATATTCCCGTGGTTAGGGAATTTCCTGATGTGTTTCTTGATGAGTTACCGGGTTTATCGCTGGATCAGGAAACAGAGTTCACGATTGACTTCATTCCAGGTACTACTCCTATATCTATCCCTCCATATAGGATGGCACCTGTGGAATTGAGGGAGCTGAAGGCTCAGCTACAGGAGTTATTAGAGAAGGGCTTCATTAGACCCAGTGTCTCACCGTGGGGAGCTCTGGTATTATTTGTGAAGAAAAAGGATGGGACTTTGAGACTGTGCATTGATTATAGGCAGTTGAATCGGGTGACAGTGAAGAATAAGTATCCACTGCCTAGGATTGATGACTTATTTGATCAGCTGCAGGGAGCTCAGGTATTCACGAAGTTGGATTTGAGGTCAGGGTATTATCAGCTGAAGATAGCAGAGGCTGATGTGCCTAAGAGTGCCTTCAGGAGCAGGTATGGACATTTCGAGTTTCTAGTGATGTCGTTTGGGTTGACTAATGCCCCGGCAGCGTTTATAGCCCTGATGAATAAGTTTTTTCAGCCTTACCTTGATCAATTCATAATTGTCTTTATTGTTGACATTTTGGTGTATTCGAAGAACAGACAGGAGCATAGTGAGCACTTAAGGATTGTTTTGCAGACTATGAGGGAGAGACAGTTGTATGCTAAATTCGATAAGTGTGAATTTTGGCTGGATCAGGTGATTTTTTTGGGGCATATTATGACTGGAGAGGGTATTCAGTTGGATTCGAGTAAGATTGAGGCAGTGCTGAAGTGGGAAACTCCACGGAATGTGGCAGAGATTCGGAGTTTCCTTGGATTAGCTGGATATTACCGAAGGTTTGTCGAGGGGTTTTCACTGATCTCAGCCCCTCTGATAAAGCTCATGAGGAAGAACGTACCATTTAGATGGACTGAAGAGTGCCAGAAGAGCTTTGATGAGCTGAAACATCGGTTGACTACTGCACCGGTGTTAGCTATTCCATCAGGGACTGGAGGGTTTGAGGTGTTCATTGATGCATCGCATCAGGGATTGGGATGTGTTCTGATGCAGCATGGTAGAGTGATTGCATATGCCTCGAGACAATTGAGGTCGCATGAGGTAAATTATCCAGTGCATGATTTGGAGTTAGCTGTAGTTGTTTTCGCTCTGAAAATTTGGAGACATTATCTGTATGGTGAGACTTTTCAGATTTTCACTGATCATAAGAGTTTGAGGTATTTACTGAGCCAGAGGGAGTTGAATTTGAGACAGAGGAGGTGGATTAAGCTGCTGAAGGACTATGAATGTACCATAGAGTACCATCCCGGGAAGGCCAATGTAGTGGCAGATGCTCTGAGTAGGAAGTCTCATACTAAATGCATTTCGAGTTGAGCAATGAGGTTGCCTAATTTGATTCAGTTGCGAGCTTTGAATGTGCAGTTGAATTTGGAGCAGGATGGAGCTCTATTGGCCACTTTGAAGCTTAGACCGATGCTACATGATAGGATCAGGAGAGTTCAGGAAAAGGATCCTGTTATGGTGAAACTGAAAGAGAAAGTGAAGGCAAATCCGGAATCGGAGTTTGAGTTTCGAGATGAGACTTTATGGTTGAGACAGAGGCTTTGTGTACTTGATGTAGATGATTTAAGACGAGAAATATTGAAGGAGGCTCATATGGCTGCCTATGCTATGCATCCTGGTTCTACCAAGATATATAACACCCTCAAGCAACATTTCTGGTGGCCTGGCATGAAAAAGCAGGTAGCTGAGTATGTATCTAGGTGTATGACGTGCCAACAGGTTAAGGCTGAGCACCAAGCTCCAGTAGGGAAGCTTCATTCGTTGCCTATTCCCGAGTGGAAATGGGAATGAATTACTATGGATTTTATTATGGGGTTGCCCAAGACTCTGAGGCAGCATGATGCTATCTGGGTCATAGTGGACCGGTTAACTAAATCGGCCCATTTCTTGCCAGTAAGGGAGAATAATTCCCTTGATCAATTGGCCCAGAAGTATGTGGCTGAGGTAGTGAGACTGCACGGGGTTCCGGTGTCGATAGTGTCAGACCGGGATCCCAGATTTACTTCGAGGTTCTACAGAGCTTGCAGTCTGCTATGGGTACTAAGTTGAATTTCAGTACAGCATTTCATCCTCAGACAGATGGGCAGAGTGAGAGGACGATTAAGACTGTTGAGGATATGCTTTGGGCTTATGTATTGGAGTTCAGAGGCGCATGGGATTAGTATTTGGCTCTGATTGATTTCGCTTATAATAATCATTATCACAACAGTATTGGGATGGCACCGTATGAGGCTCTGTATGGGCGGCAGTGTCAATCGCCTCTGTATTAGGATGATTGAGGGTCTTGAGCTGATTCAGGATACTGTAGATAAGGTAAAACTGATTCGGAGTCGCATCAAGGCGGCTCAGGATAGACAGAAGAGTTATGTGGATCAGCATCGGAGGGAAATGGAATATAATGTGAGAGACAGAGTATTCTTACGGGTGTCACCATGGCGTGGTGTACTGAGATTTAGTAAAAAAGGGGAAGTTATGCCCTAGGTACATTGGTCCCTATGAGATTACTGAGAGGATAGGACCTTTGGCCTATAGGTTGGCTTTACCGACCGAGATGTCTCAGTTGCATGATGTCTTCCATGTGAGTATGCTACGCAGATATCGGTCAGATCTGACACATGTGATACCGACTCAAGAGATTGAGGTTGCCAGTAATCTGAGTTATGTTGAGGAGCCAATCCAGATTGTTGGGTCACAGGTTAAACAGTTGAGGAATAAGAGTATCCCATTGGTGAAAGTTATCTGGAGAAATCACTCGACTGAGGAAGCCACTTGGGAGACCGAGGAGCGTATGAGGAGACAGTATCCTCATTTATTCGATCAATCAGGTAAGAATTTCGCGGACGAAACTTTTATTAGGAGGGGGGAGTTGTAACATTCCACCCCATACGGGAAGGGCAGAATAGTAATTTGGCATAGGATGAGAGTGATTGGGATTAATTAGGACTGTTTATGTATACTAGTATTGGTAAACAGTAAAATTTGTGCACATAAAATACCTGTACATGCATACATGACATTCCCGATTTTTATGCCTAATGCAATTTTATTGTGAATAACGTGGTTTTGTGTTTGAAAAATTATTCTGAGCGCTCCATTTTGTGTTTTCTATTTTAAGGGCTTTTTAGAAATTTTTCTGGAATTTTCCGGAGAAACTTCCCAGAATGGAAAAATCGCCAAGTGGCGAACCGGTTGATTTTCGGTATCGAAAATTTCTATCCAATGGCACTACAATATTGGATAAATTATTTTGGACTTGAAATTAGGGCCATTGGACTTGAATGGGTTAGATTTTATTAGGGTTGCTAAATAAGTCCTATTTACAAATTTGTCTTTAGCTTATTTTGTCTTTTTGTTCTATATGCCACTTGTCCTCACCATTTAAATGCTTTTGTCTTCTTCCTCTCCTTGTGTTTTCGGCTACTTCAATGTTAAGGAATAAAAGAGAGGCATTTTTATTGCTTTGGTCCAAAAGCAACCGAAACCTTCATTTTTTTCAATCTCCATCGATTTTCTCCTTCTTTAAGTCACACTTCCTCCAACTTTAAGAGCCCTCCTTCATGCAACCAAGCTACTTTCTTTCCATGATGAACTTACATGCATGGTGTTAGAAGAGTGGAGAAGGTGTTGAGTTAGAGGATTAAGTAAAGAATTGAAGAGATTGAAGTTGGAAAAGCTTGATTAGGTAAGGTTTATGCTAAGCTTTCATTATGTATTTCATGAATCATGGTTGTTAGATGTATTCAATGGGAGTTATTGTTTATTAATCATGATTTATGATGCTTTAATGTTATGAAATTTATAGCTTGAATTGTTGGGTAAGGTTATGTTGAGCATGATTTGATAAGGTGAGCATGAATGATGTGGTTTAGAAGTGTTTTAGCTTGATTTTGGATTGATTCTTGGTGATTATTCTTGCATGGAAATGAAGAGTTTAGTACTGCCAAATTGTGACTATTGGTCTAAGTGAATGTATGAATGATCTAGTGACTGATTTCTTGTCCATTTGGATGCTTAGTGATGTGTTATTGACATTGGAAGTGATAGGATCTAAGGTTAGTACCAAAGCTGGAAAATTGGTTTTGTACCAATTACACTGTTTTGATCATAACTAATGGTGTGGTTATGCAAATGAGGTGCGGTTTGTTCCAAATGAAACTTTAGTTGATTGGCTACAATTTTGTATGAAATAGGTGTTGTCTAATTGTAGCTTTAAGAGGTTGAATTTTGGCTTGAAAAATCAGAGACATGGGGTGTGTGAGCGATGTCAGGATTGATGACCTAATTATTTTGATGATTTTTCTAGATTAATTTAGAAGGAATTGGTGAAAATTGTTTGAATTAAAGTTGAATCCTATCAAGTTAGCTTTCCATTTCCACTGATTTTGCAATTTTTCGATATGTATCCTGGTAGATATGAACTGTTGACTATTAACTGGTTTTGTACATTTTGGTGAAACCTATCCTAAGTGTAGATTTTATGAGCATTCTGATTGGAAGCAATTTTAGAGATTTCTGTTAATTTAATTGGCCTAAGTGATCTTCTGAAAAGTTGTAGAGGAAGAAATTATATTGAAAATGGTATATAGCATGTTATTTTGGATATCATATTGAGAGTTATGAGTTTTCAAAATTGAATCAATTAGGTCATTAATCACGATCATGCAAATAACTTATATAAAAGTTTTGAGCTTGTTAGTGATAGAATTGGATTCTGAGTCCTTCATGAAAATTGAATCATGAGATCTTATCTTCCCAGTGATATAAGATAGTGATTTTTTTGACATTTGTGCAAGGAGATATGCTGTTTTGAAATTTGCTGTTCAGATTGGGTAATTTCAATGGGCAGATTCTTTGTTGAATTGTTTGACCTAGTTAGCAAATGGATTTGATTTTAGGTCGTTCATGAAAGTTGTAGAAAACATTGTGATCTTTCTGTGCACATTTATTGTGTAATTTTTACTAAGGAAATGAGAAGTTATTGAATTTACAAAATTCTGCACTGTGTTGAGAGGTTTTGACTAGGCAGTAGCTTTGATGGGATTTTTGACACCCTTAGGGGTGAAATTGATTTTTGTGTTCTACATGAAACTTGTCGAGGTTTTCATGATCAGTCCAACGAGATATGGTTTGTAATTTTCTGAATTGTGTGCAAACAGTTATAGGTGTTCGAATTTCGGTTTGAAAATAGGAAAAAAGAGAAGGAAATAGGGGCAACATATATATATATATATATATATATATATCGTTTTATTTGATTTTTGTGTTCTTTTGGGAATTTTTGGACGGAAAATTGATGTGGGTCCGGGTAATGGTTCTTTAGTCACTGTTTTATTTATTTTTGGACCGATAGAGGTCCGAATTGAGTAATTTCTGTGTTGTTAGATTTCTAATTTTTAGACGGATTTTTATGATGGAAAAGTTTGGTTTAGGGCCGGGAATATCATGCACATGCATTGTACACCTTTTAATTGTTACGTATGCATCATTAACTCGTTCTGATTGGACAATTAGTAATAGTTATCTTCTCTGATTATTATAGAGGCATAATTGGAGCGTCGACCTACCGACGTAGCAGAGACTTCCTGGCATTAGCTTGGAAGTAATAGGTGAGTGACTGAGATGGTTTTCGTTCAATTTTTATATGTCTAATGTGGGGAATAATGGTGGGATTAGTGGTTGCGTTTGTTTCTGACTAGATTCTGGACAGATGGTCCCATGAATTGGGAGATCTGACATAGAAGTGCCTTGATGTGTTAATTGTTACTTGTTTGCTATTCTTGTGATTGATTGTGATTCACCGTTCGTTAATTGGTATTAAATTGGGCATATGCATTTCATACAGATGTATAAGCGGATAAGAATAGTTGTGACCGAGTCGCCATCGATCATCGAAGCGAGCCTCGAGCTTGAAGGAGATAATCCTACTCCCTAGGCGCGTCGCCGCTTCTTCTTTTCGTAAGCGCTCGATCACACTTTCTTGTAATAAAAATGAAAAAGTGTCACATGTGCATTGCATACATATTGGACTGAATAACTGAATACCTGAAATGCCTTTTTGTTGTATGTGACTGTATGATTACTGTGACTGTCTTATTTCTGTAATTTGTTTGTGTGATGCATGGATTGGGCGAACCATCGATGATGGTTCCTCACTGAGTTCGCAAACTCACCCAAAATTGTAACCTATTTTTCAGGATCGAGAGTAGACTGATAGTTCCTGAGAGACTGTAAAGCTGCATAGATCAGATTGGTGAGACAGGCTATGGCTCAAAGGTTGGTCATCTGGGACTTCTTTTGAGATGACCTAGTTAGGAATTCTATTTTTGTCTTGTTGTATATAATATTTTTGGGTTAAGTGTTCAGAGTGATGTACAGATTGAGAACACTAACAGTTGTATAAATCACTGAGTTTGATGAAATGAAATGGAACACAGTTTGGTTTTAAAAAGTTTCAATTTCATATTACCGTTTTATTATTGTGATGCCATGTGGAGTTTAGAGTTGTTTGTCTGTAGTTCTCTCTTATCGTAGGATATGTACCGGAATGACCTACGGGTGTTCCGGTGGGTACTTTATGGTATGGGGGCGCTACACATAAGCACATTGAAAATGGTTCAGGTAGATCCAAAACAGAATGTACTATACATTTTCGCGAAGCGGTCATGTGTAAACGTGAACTTATGGGAGTCCGTGAGGATCTCCATGCCACAATTGGGCAGGCAGAAAAAGCCTATAGACAAGTGCACTTGTTTACTTAAGGGACCACCACAAACCCATCAAATCATGCATTTCACTTTTTTCACACATATTGGCCAAAATGGCACTTTTCCGAAAGCAAATTTATAACATAACATTCTTTCAAAAATCACTTTCACATTCTTTTTCACTTGTCAAACCAATATGAAAATACTCCCACAATTCATTCATACACAAAAGACACATGATATAATTTCAAACCATCCCAAAAAGTAATAAATACATAATTTCAAAGTTGTTGGAAAGCATTAAATTTCATTTATGGACAGAAACTTAGTTAGCTCATTAACTCAATTACTAAGATGTCACCCACCTTAAATCCTTTTGCTTTAGACTTGCTCAAGTGGCCTTTCCTCTAGCTCCTCTTGCCTCACTTGTTCTTCTTCAAAAACACAAAATTCCCAAATCACAAGAGATTTCAAAATTGGAAAACCTAAGGAAACAAAAGCATGAAATTAATCCTAGAACAACCATACCCATGCTTTTCCTAAGCCATTTTAAACCAAAACCCATCAAAAAAATTCCAAAAGATTTGACAAAACTCACTTTGAAACTCCACCCACGATTTTTGCTTCTTGACTCTAATGGAAGATTAAACCTTCCTCTTTCTTTTTCCTTCTTGGAAAACTCTTAAAATCACTCTTCTATAGCAAGAAAAAGTGAAACCCTAGTTCTTCTTCTTCTTCTCTTCTTTCCTCCACCAAAAACTCACTCTCCCTTTCTTTTACTTGAAAATTTCGTTGTCTTCTTTCAAACAAGACAATTCAATGTTTTTCTTTCTTTCTTTCTTTTAAAAGAAGCTAAAATGACCTAAATATTCCTCCTTGTAAGCCTTAAACTTTAACAACTTAAGTGATCTTCCCAAATTGTCCTTATAAAACCTCATTCCTTCAATTTAACTAACACCATATAAAACTCTAATTGAATCTTAATTTCTCCATTTAATTCCATCAATCTAAACAATATAATCCTCCAATCGTTGACATTCTAATTAAATTCTAACCAAAAGCATTTAATCAATCACAACCTCAAAATAAAGTAAAAACATGCTTATTCAATAAGAAAAGAATTCGAGGCCAACACTAGCTTCTCTCAACAGTATATTGCAAAAGCAAATTGTTTGTATGAAAACTACTAGTGCTATGACCCATCACCTTACATGAGATGTTTGGTATGAGGAATGGGTATGCAAGAGTGAAAGCTATCCAAACCTTTCATAATCTCAGATAAAAACCTAGTGAAAAAGTGCGGGATTAAATGATGAAGGTAATCTCTGTGATTATTGAAGCTAATCTGCTTGGAGCGGACATAGATACAGATACGTAGATGATTATGATTATCAATAGCTTAAACTCTTCCTTTTAGCATTTTAAGTTGGACTATGAGCTCAACAACAAGGATTACACCTTGAGTGAGTTGATGAAAGATTCCAAGAGGGGTTTCATACCTACTAGACATGGAATCAAACTTTCAAAGGAACAAGCACCTAAAACCCAAGAGGAGGTTGAATGCATGCGTAACATTCCATATGCTTCAGCAGTTGGAAGTTTAATGTATACAATGCTTTGCACTAGATCGGATATCTATTACGTAGTGGGACTAGTAAGCATATTTCAGTCCAATCTAGGAATGGAACATTGGATTGCAGTTAAGTGTATACTGAAGTATCTTCGTAGGACAAAGAACTTAATGCTTATTTACTCTAGAAGTAATCTTATTTTGATAGGATATACGAATTCTGATTTCCAATCAAATGTTGATTCAAGGAAATTAACTCCTAGTTCTATATTTGTTTAAGAAGGTGGAGCCATAGTCTGAAGGAGTATCAAACAATCTTGTGTTGTTGATTCGACTATGGAGGCTAAATATGTTGCTGCTTATGAAGCAACAAAAGAAGCAGTCTGGCTCTGCAAGTTCCTAAATGATTTGGAGATAGTTCCTGAGGCAGAAAAGGCCATTACAATTTATTGTGATAATAGTAGGGCAGTGAATAATTCTAAAAAACCTCAAAATCACAAAACTGTCAAACACATTGAGCAAAAGTACCATCTTATAAGGGAGATAATACAATGTGGAGAGGTAAATGTGGTAAAGATTCCCACAGAGCAAAACCTTACTGATCCGTTTACAAAAACATTGTCTCAAAAGAGCTTTGAGGGTCACCTAAAAGGGATGGAAATGAGGGATATGCCATACTTGCTTTAGGGCAAGTGGGAGATTGTTGGAGTTATATAAATATAGTACCCTGAAAAGCAAGTGTATTTACATGTAACTTAATTTTCTTCTAGTTACAATTTCATAATGAAAATATTTATTATTAATGAAACAAAAGAGTTTGGTTTTATATGTATGAGCATTATATATCTAGTCAAAAGATACCGAGATTCTTTTTTAAGTAATAGACATATACATAGAGATGTATGCAAAACATGTATATTATTAGAATCTAAATTAATTGATTCACAGTTGAAAAATCAAGTTGGTCGCTTGATTATAGTTTAGACTATAGTATTGCGATTTATCTCCATGTAAGTAAAGGAGTTTACTTCAAAGGAATGATGAGTTTCATATTATGATGGTAGTTGAGTATCGATAATGGCACTATTAAATGAATCTAGAATTAAGTATGTTTTAAAGAATAAAGTGGATCGTTACTTTAATCTTAAAACAAACAACTTAAGCATTCGCTTATTATGGACCACAATCTTGATGAGTGGTCAACTCATATTTGTTTCATTACAATTCTTGATATGTTCATAATAGATTTTTATAGAGTATTAATCCAGTGTCAGGGAACATGTATCAGGGAATTATTAATTGAAACATGTATCAGGAAACATTCACTCAAATAAAGAGTTTATAGTGATATCATCACTTCTAGTTGTTTTAAAGAGATTTGGTGATTAAACTGGCACCAATAGTTTGATGGGCTACCTACCTATCAAGTCTTAACACCAAGATGAGATCTTGTGTGTTAATTGTTGGAGTTATGTAAATATAGTTCCCTAGAAAGCAAGTGTATTTACATGTAACTTTATCTTCTTCAGTTACAGTTTTGTAATGAAAATATTTATTATTAATAAAACAAAGGAGTTTGGTTTTATCTGTATGAGCATTAGATATCTGGTCATAAGGTACCAAGATTCTTTTGTAAGTAATATATATATACATAGAGATGTATGGGAAACATGTATATTATTAGAATTTGAATTAATTGATTCACAGTTGAATAATCAAGTTGGTCACTTGATTATGGTTTAGACTGTAATGTTGCGATTTATCTCCATATAAGTAAAGGAGTTTGCTTCAAGGGAATGATGAGTTTCATATCATGATAGTAGTTGACTATCGATAATGGCACTATTAAATGAATCTGGAATCAAGTATGTTTTCAAGAATAAAGTGGGTCGTTACTTTAATCTTAAAACATACAACTTAAGCATTCGCTTATTATGAACCATAATCTTAATGAGTGGTGAACTCATATATGTTTCATTATAATTCTTGATATGATCGGAATGAATTTTTACAGAGTATTAATCCAGTGTCTGCATGTTGGAATTATTAATTGAAACATTTATCAGGGAACATTCACTCAAATAAAGAGTTTATAGTGTTATCGTCTCTTCTAGATGTTTTAAGGAGATTTGGTGATTAAACTGGCGCCAGTAGTTTGATGGACTAGCTACCCATAAAGTCTTAACACTGAAATGAGATCTTATGTGTTAATCACCATATAAAGTAAAATGAGAGATCTAGAAGGAAAAACCAACATAAGGGCAAAACGGTAATTTTACCCTTTGTTGTGCGGATGGCTATATTAAGGTTCTAAATAGGGTTTGCAATTGGACATATTCTCATAATATTTAATAATTCAAGAGTTCAACTAATTGTCTTTAGTAAAATGACATTTAGTTAATAAGCTAAAATTAATTCCAATGAGATTGAATTAATTATAGGCTTATTGGAGCTTGAATTATTAAAGTCCAATAAGATTCCCCACTTGGCTTTAAGGAAGGTTATCAAGCTAAGTAAGAAATATAAATGGAGGTTAATTAGAAGCCCATAATTGAATCTTAGGCTTGGTCTAATTAAAGAAGCCCAAATGTACATTTAGTAATGGGCTTGGTTTTGGTTTAATGTAATTAATTAGATTAATTATATTAAAATAATTTTTTTAAGAAGAAGATAGCAATTTCGGTTATTCCTGGGTTAAATTTGTAACCACACATTTGACATTAAAATGCTAAATAAAAATGGTCTTTATTATGGTTAATCATCATTAAATGGAGTTTTGAGCTTATCATTAAATGATTTAATGGTTGTCTTTTAATGTTGGCTTGTAACCTATTTGCATTCATTAGATTAAAGATGCAAGATGTACATTAGATGGACCATCTTCCTTCTTTCTTCTTGGCAAAACCGAAATTGGGTATTGAATTTTAGGTTATGGTCTTTTCAAATAGCCATCATAAAGATAAATGAAGATAATCTCATTTATTGGCTATTTTATTAGTGATTAATGAAAGAAGTGATGCATTTGATGCCTCTCTCTCCTTCCATCCATGCATATACAAAATTGGTAGGCAAGAAAGAGTTCTTGCATGTTCTTTACACCTTCTCTCCTTTCATGAAAGAGAGAATCGAAAATACCAATTGAAAGAGTTTCAATTTTGCTTCTTCTTCTTCTAAGAAAATATCCTCCAAACATTTCTTCTCCTTTCCCACCAAAGGATTTTGCTAACCTAATTGTCCTTGAAGAACAGGTGGTAAATCTAATTGGTTGAGGATACTACAACAAAGAGAAAGTAGATTGCTAAAGGAAAAGAGTCAAAGGCAAAGGATTTGGATACCCGAAGAAGGAGAGGATAGCGCAGCGAGGATTTAAAGCTGTAGCGAAGGTGTCGGTAATTGTTGGACGCTGAATTTTTAGAGGAAATATCAAAATGGAATATGAGTTTATGTATGGCTTTGAATTATGAATTGGTATATAGATGATTATGAAATTAGAATGTGAATTAAGTATGGATGATGAGTTGAGAAATTTTAAGCATGAACCATAGTTATATATGTAAGACATTATGGAAAAGCAAGATAGGATGTTTGGTGAATGATAAGAGGTTATTGAATATGAGAGTGATATAAAATGAGAATGATAATTTAGAAGTTTATTTTGTATGATTATGTTTCATTAAATCTTGAGATTGACGGATAAGTTATCTTTGGTTGAGAATCTCATTTGTTGTTAGTATTAGAAGTATATGTTATATGTGTATATTGTGAATGTTGAGGATTGCCAATTGTTGGTTGTGTTAGATTGGTATTGGAATGAGTATAATGTTGTGCTGCCTTTGAAGAGTTCAAATTGGGTAGAT